>CM067335.1:122135000-122735000 GCA_034376525.1 Nicotiana benthamiana | reverse complement strand
CATGAAAACTTAGCAAAAAGGGGGAAAAACTAGGTCTTGAAAGTTGATATTTCAAATTGTGTTTTTAAAGGACATTTGAGCTCAGATTTGAGATTTCTTGATATGAATGGACTCGAGGCGAGATAAATGATCTGTTGGTGTAAAATTTTCTGGAATTCGAGAAGTATGCTCGGGGCTCGAGTTTTGCTAATTTCGAGTTTTTTGCTATTTTTTGATTATTTTCGATTGGGTATTGTTCCATTGGCATATTGTGACGTATTCGTTGTAGTTTTGATCAGATTCGACGCACGAGGAAGTCTTTTTGAAAGGCAAGGGGATAGAGATCTAGGATTTTGGCAGGTTTCAGGTGAGTAATAGATGTAAATGCTGTCCTGAGGGGTTGAAACCCCGGAATTGCACATCGTAGTGCTATATTAAAGTGACTTGCATGCCAGATAGCGTGCGTAGGGTAGAGCACAATTGGGGATTGTGACTTGGTCCATCTCGATAGATGAATATACTGTGTATTTAATTAAAATTTAATCATTTTTATTATAATTTGAGTTGATCACTATGATTGGGCTTCGTGCCAATTGATTAAATCCTTCAGGGATTGCTATTACTGGTTCCTTACCATTTTTACGTATTATTGAACTCAGTCTTGGTATTTAATACTATTTATCAAACTCAGCCATCTTTTCTCAACTTGAAACTTAAATAATATTTCTAATGAAGTTTGGGCTGAATATTTAGATATTATTGTGCCCGATTGGCGTATGTGGTTCTGGACTGAGTATGGGATCGGGTTGTGCGTCGCAGAAGTATATATATATATATATATTGATGTAAGGCCGGGGGCCTGGTTGATGCCACGAGATGGCTTATATTGCGCTTGGTCCGTAAAAGGCCCCTCCCAGAGTCTGCACAGCCCAGTGAGCGCCGTCGATGATAAATAAAGGGAGCGGGCTGCACGCCGCAACGGGTACTAGAGAGCATGTCACTTACTTACTTATCTATTGTAGCATTTCCATAATTGTTGTTATTGGTTTATTGATTGAATACTATCTTGTTCAGGTTGTTGTATTTAAAGAATTACTTCGTGCCTATTCAGGATTTCTTATTCTCATCCTTTATTTATGTTTATCACTTACTGGGTCGGAGTACTTGTTAGGATTTATGCCCATCACTAGAGGGGGGGTGAATAGTGAGGCACGAGAATGTCGATAAATTTTGCGGAATTAAAATTGCAGGAGTAAAGTAAGTGCAGTAATTAAAAGAGTAAGGAGAGGACACGCCGAATTTATACTGGTTCACCACAACGTGTGGTTAGTCCAGTCTCCCGAGAGACTCTCGAGTTTACACTAACTCCGTTAAGCTTACGGGTGCCTAACAAACCGTTACACTTGCTCGTAGATGTACGCTCTACAAGACTTCAACTTGCTCGAGGATACCTCACCTCAAGACTTCACCTTGCTCGTGGATACCGCACCTCAAGACTTCACACACTAAGATTGAAGGTACTTAGCAAACCCAACGCTCAATGAGAAGGTATGGTCTTCTCAAGAACCTTTCTCTTTTACAACAAGAACTCTCTAAGAAGAGTAGATAAAGAGATACAATATAAGCTCTATGAACAACACAAAGTTGTCTCTCAAATGGCTCAACAAAAGCTCTAAATATGATGCATAAATGTTATCAATATGTTCAAGAATAATGAGAGATGTTGTTCATTTCAAATGAGTTCGAATGACCTCTATTTATAGAGTTTAGAGGTGATATGTCCGTTGCTCAATATTTAAACAATAATACTCAATTCTGACAGAATAATTGATTATTACATTTACATAATCGATTATCTTATTAAAACGGTCAAAAAACTAGCCGTTGGAAGGCAACGGACATGAGAATAATCGACTATTGAAACTTGATAATCGATTATCCTACTTCTCTGGAATTTCCAGCAAAGCTGGAATATACCAGGATATACCAGAATCAAAGCTGGAATATACCAGAATATACCAGAATCGAAAACTTACTTCAAAAACCATTTTGGTTAAAATGAAAACGTTAAAATCATTTTGTTTGAAGTATATTAAAAATGTTTATGATATATATGATTTAATAAAATGATTTTATGCATATTAATGATGACCTATGTTGAGCCAAAAGACGAGATAACTTAAATGTTGCTCTTACATTGGTTCTACCTAACGACCTTCGCCTTGGGTCTTCGGTCTTGAACTTTTGAGCTCGTCTTGGCTTGTCTAAGCAATCCCTTCATCAATATGCTTCTTGGCATCCAATCTTGATTGTTTGATTCATCATCATTGATTCGTCAACCATCTCAATTGTTTGCTAATGCATCTTCATCGTTTGTCATACAATATCGTTGTTTGACAATTGACTTCATTGTTTGTCATTCATCAAAACCTATACCTGGAAATCATGCTAATACAACCAAAGCACACATATCAAATATATCAATGATTTCCAAACGAGGTTAAACGAGGTCTTACAGTACTCACATTACTCTCTGCACCTTGCGTGCAGATCCAGGTACATCTGAGGTTGAGTGAGGATTTCTCTACCGAGCAGCTTATTCGGGAGCATCAAGGTAGCTGCATGACATCCGCAGTCCTGATCTTCCTTCTAACTTATTTGCTTTATTTTCGCATTTCTTTAGAACGATATGTAGTAGATTGATACTCAGGTATTAGAGGCTCAGACTTGTGACATCGGATTCTTCGGACGGTGAGTAGTATTGGTATTTGGGTTTTTCGCATGTTTTAGCTCTATTTCATACTTTCAGTATTATGACTTAGTAATTTATCTATGTTAATTAATTCATGAACTTTATAAAAATGGTTGAGGTTATTAGATTGGTCAGGCTTTCCTGAAAGTGTGTCGGGCGCCATCACGACAAGAGTTTGGGTGGTGACAGCTGCATGTCTTTCTCGATATCAGCATTTCCAGCTTCATTCAATTGTGCAGTAATGTCGAGGAGCATTGGAATATTATGTGGAAGGTTTTTCTCAACTCTATCTTCTTTTAATTAGGCATCATCAGAGACTTTCTGGATTATGTCAATTGAAGCACAACTTGTTTCAACTTCCAATGCATAATCATAAAGAGGGGGAATAGATGAACTAGTTTTTCACGAGCCAAAATCCATTAAGGGTCGTGGTGGCACCGGACACCGCTGTCAGGCAACCCAACCAAAATACTCAATTAAATTCCAATCTTTGTATTGTCTAAAATCATTTTTCTTTACACAATAAATAATGAATAATAAAATTTATAGAAATAAATGCGAAATCATTAACAAACTTAACACGTAATAATCCAAAAATCCTGCCAAAACCCGGTGTCACATGTGCATGAGCATCTACTGATAGAGAAACAAAATACAACATCCGTCCGGAATACAGTGGACGGGAAGCAAATACAATATACTGGAAGGGACTATACTAGATGCGGGCCTCCTCGAATAATGAAACTCACCTAGTCCCAGAATCATCCGTGATGCTTTGCCTAGTAGGCTGCTAGAGTTACATATACCTGTGAAACAAAAATGCACTGTAGTGCAGTATGAGTACGTAAACAACGTGTACTCGATGAGTATCCCGTCCAATCTCGAAGAAGTAGAGACGAGATGGTCAACTTCGACACTTAATAGTGGTCCAACAATGATATCAATGATACATTAAATCATGAATTTTGACAAATATGATCTTTTTTACCAAATAGCAGGAAACAAGTAGACAATTATTCCTTTTATAGGAAATTTCCAAAATTTCCTTTTTCATTATTTTTCAAATATTCTCAAGCCATGAAGAGGCAATAACAACTTTAATGAGTTCAAGGAAATAATACCTGCATGTGCAAATAACCACTGCGGGACGTACGGCCCGATCCAACATAAAAGTAAATTGTGCACTATCGAGCATCGAACGGCCCGAACCATAGATGCACCTATTACCCCGCTCGCGAATCATCCATGCGATGCGGTCAAATATAAATAAACAACACCCTGCTCGTGAATCATCCATGCGACGGAGGTACACATAGAAGCATGCATTCAAACAGTCAATCAAGACTTCATCAAGGAAAATAATTACCCAAAGAAATAGCAATTCTCTTTAACGGTCAAGAAAATGATGTTTAATCCTTTTGAATCATTTAATGTTTTGACGTGATTTAAGCAATTCAAGCGGTCAATAAGTTTACAAATATTCCAAGTATAGCATGTTTTTTGGGTCCTAGACTACCCGGACTTAAATATAATAGTAGTTACGCACGGACTCTCGTCACCTTGTGTGTACGTAGCCCCCACAAATAGAAGAAAATAATCAACTACTTCACCTATGGGGACATTTCCCTCTTACAAGGTTAGAAAGGAGACTCACCTCGCTCCGAAGATCCACAACCGGCATTCCGCGCCTTCCCCAAGACTCGAATCGATGCAAAAATGCTCAAAAACTAGCCAATAATCATATAAACCCGTTAATATATACTCAATTATTCATTACAACCCAATTCACAACAATTCCTAACCCCGATCGAAAAGTTGACAAAAACGCCCTCATTCCCACGTGCCCGGATATCAAAAGTTTTCGAAGTCACGAACCCAAATATATGATTTACTCTCCGTTCATACCCAAAATTGCGGTCAAATTCCAAAAACAACAATTTTCTAGGTTTTCATCCAAACCCCTTGATTTTCCTTAAATTTTACATGTTAATCTACCCATAATCAATGTATTTAACTTAAGATGCGTAGAAATTACTTACCTCTTTGATGATGACGGAATCCCTCCACAAATGCTCTAAAACATTGCCTAAGGCCAAGTGGGAAATGAGGGAAATGGGCTAAGTTTCGAATTAAAAAGCCATAGCTCCAACCGTAGAAGTCGCATTTGAAACTCCAGGCTCGCAATTACGATGTCGCATTTGCAACAAAAGCTTCGCAAATGCAAAGCCTAACCTGCCCCTGCCCTCGTCGCATTTGCGACAAAAACTTCGCAATTGTGAAAATCACTCCTCGCAATTCCCATCCCTTATTTCGCAATTGTGATCTTTCCCCCCAGTGCCCAGGTTCGAAAATGCAAATAGGATCTCGCAAATGTGGTGTCGCATTGAGCAATTACATCGCAATTGTAATCTTTCCCCCTAGAGCCCAGGCTCGCAAATGCGAGAAGGAACTCGTAAATGCAATGTCGCATTTGCGACCCAAGAATCCCAAATGCGATCATACCAACACCAGCAATCCTATTTCATAGCAAATCACTCTAAAGCTATCCCGAACCTCACCCGAGCCCCTGGGGCTTCAAACCAAACACTCCCACAAGTCCAAAAACATACCACGGAATCCCTCAAAGCCTCAAAACACACCAAACAACGCTAAAATCATGAATCAACCCCTAATCCAAGGTTAATGAACTTTGAAATTTCAAACTTCTATTTTCGATGTTAAAACCTATCAAATCACGACCGATTGACCTCAAATTTTGCACACAAGTCATATTTGATATTATGGACCTACTTCAACTTTAATCGGATTTCGACCTCGATATCAAAAAGTCCACTTCTGGTCAAACTTCTCAAAAACCTTCAATTTTCTATCTTTAGCCAAATGACTCCAAAACGACCTATGGGCCTCCAAATTCACTTCAGATCACGCTCCTAACTCCAGAATCACCATACGGAGCTACTCCTAGACTCGGAACTCCCAAACGGACATAGATATCACTAAAATGCACTTCAACCCAAACATATGAAATTCTTTCAAATGCTAACTTCCACAACAAGCACCAAAACATTCCCCGATCATCCAAAACCCAATCCAGGCATACGACCAAGTCCGAAATCATCATACAAACTTGTTGGAACCTTCAGATCCCGATTCCGAGGTCGTTTACTCAAAATTCCAATCCTAGTTAATTCTTTCAATTTTAATCTTCTGAAATGAGAATTCTCTTTCCAAATCAACTCTGAACTTCCCGAAACTTAATTCCGACCACGCGTACAAGTCATAATACCTTAAATGAAGTTGTTCATGTCCCTATACTGCTGAACGACGTTCTAGAGCTCAAAACGACCTGCCGGATCGTTACATTCTCTCCCACTTAAACATATGTTCGTCCTCAAATGTGCTGAGAACTTCATTGAAGTAGTCTAAAATTACTGTTTAACACCTCATGCACCTTCCCGTGCTACAATAACTCAGTTGGGCACTTCAGCTCGATCATGCTGAAGATATTCTTTTTCACTTAAGAAAATAAGCCCTAGAGTCCAATTCCAACATCCGGAATTCTCTTCCAAGCCTGTTTCCAGCATATGATCACCATATCAATCACTACACGTTGTACCCAAACATGACTGCACAATTTTGTTGAATTTACACCTTGCATCACTTTACTCACCGAACCACAATAACGTTTTTTGATCAACTTAGTCGAAATTCCACGAATATGATGCTCCCATTGCACCCCATGAAATACAGAGGTCTTATTATAACTCTTACAATACCGCCATAACGGAGAGATATGCAGAAATTCATAATCGACTATCGAGTCAACCAATCATTGATTCTATACTTCTGACAAGAAACACTACCCCATGTTGAACCAAATAATGATCTTTGCTCCTTAATATATTTCACGTAATCAGATTGCATTGATCCTAAATCCAATAATCTCGTCTCACCTAATACGAGCTGCTGAGGCAATAAGCCACCTCGACATGACTTAAAGTCTCGTATGATGCCACAGTGTGCCAATAGGCTATCAATTATAATGCGATACAAAAAGGAAAATGAACTCTAAAAAGGAATTTCAATTACCCCATTCGCGAATCATACATGCGACGCGGGCGCACAGCTAGTATGAGCTTCCTTACAATATACAGATATGGGGAACTAGCATCAAACTGATATGGTGCACAACCCGATCCGAGCAATCATAACCATGGTGGCGTGCCACCCGATCCACACAACATAACCATGGCGGCATGCCACCCGATCCAAATAACATACCCATGGCAGCGTGCCACCCGATCCACTAATGGAACTCACAAAAGGAGATGTGCATCAAAGTAAATTGCTCATTACAAAAAAAATACTGAATATTATTCATAAACACGCTAAGTGCATAATACCATTACTTGGGGAGACATATAACGCTATAATCCACAAACTCGACCACAACTGAAGTGAGATATATGATCTGAATCTCAAGAGCCATCCTGCTCATATAACCTCATCTCTATGCGGAACCTCAACACATAAGAAATTCACCAAGCCATCTCACAACTCGTACGATGCAATACATCATTACTTGGGATGGCTGATGACAACATAACATCCCTACTATTCGTCCTTAAGGAGCGCTTTGCTGGAATAAACACAACTGGCCTGACACGGAGCCCATATTTATATTTAAATCCATCCACCAACCTCAAGTCGATCTTGATCGTATCAAACTAGGCCAATAACCTTTCAAAGGTCCATATCACCCTTTTTTTCCAAAAACACATAAGCACCACCATCATAAAGGGAGCAGACCTTCACAGTCCATAACCCAATAAACTGAGTGCCCCCTAGGCATAAATTCTCAAATTAATGATATTACCACAATGCTCATGCTTGGTTTAAATCTTAAATCAATCAAGTGACAACATGTCACGCTTATAAAACCCTCCTGTGGGACACGCTCCCACAACCTTCCAAAGTACCCAATAGGTCCATGCACCCAAACCACCGGTCGCACTAACACTGAAAAGCGATCATGAATTCCTTAGCCAGGATGCACGGCCTTCCTTACAAAATACCAATCTCAGGTGACGCTGAAGACAATACCAACTTACCTTAAACATCAAAACTCCTTTCCTGCTCATCCGAGCTCGTGACATCCTTGTCAACATCGAACCGCAACCTTGATTCTCACTTTCAAGTTCCATACCACTCATTGCACCTAACATTCCAACATACGATAGAACACGCTTTTCATCATATCTTCGGAATCACTATTATGCTATCACTTCATCATGTAAAAGCTTTCCACTTAACTCACTTCAGGAGAACCATAGCAACGCACAGGTATATTCTCACAGCCGTAGAATATTCAAATCTCTAAGTAGTGGTCCGAACCACCATAGCACTTCTAGGATCCACCTCCTAATAATAGGCCACAATGGTAGAATACTTTTCGAATAACACTAACTACAGCGGCCGACAAGCCAAGCATGCACCGTCACAATTCACTTGCATAACTTGTTCATGCTGAAAGAACTGATCATTACCAGCAATATGCCAATTCGATTATGGCTAACCAATCCCTCTTCTCCCAATTTGTCCTCTATCCCCATTCAATACTTAATAGACTCCATCTGCACTCTTCTCGAGTGACCCTGAACCACGAGACCATGGTGTCTCAAATCCCACGAACCATTTCGTTCCCGCAATTGCTACATCGCAAGTTGAAACGTCATAGAGCATTATGTGCCTCTTCTTATAGGCTGCTATCAAGCTTGATTCTTAACCATAGCCATAGGCTTGAAATCATTAGGCATCACATTTTATCTTTTGAATTCACTAGGACCGTTGTTGAGAGCCACCCGCTCTGACTTGGCCCCGAATATGATCAGTTCCATAAATTTTCTAGCACCTGGTGAAGCACCTGTCAGAATCATTCCCTTGAAATCAGCATTTTTACAAAGCACAAATCATGAATCCTTCCCCAATCCTGAACATGGGCCAATAAGGCCAACGATACCCCTCATTTAATAATTCCTTTGCTCAATTTACCACCTATGTTCTTTTCTCGTAGCTGAGATATGTTGAAACACGTTCTCAAGGCACTATACTAAACGTGTGTTCATATTTGTAGGTCTTGATGAATGACAAACTATGCGCAATGGACATATGACGAGGTCCAAGCACAAGCGCGAAATTGATATATAACGAGATTCAAGCACAAGACCAAGATCAAGCAAAGATATAAAGTTATACATGAGTCATTCTTTAATTGTGATCTTGATCCGATAACTTGACTCAAGACTTGGCTTCTCTCGTAAAAATATTTTTATCAAATCATGCATATTTAATTTAAAGAAAAATGATTTTAAATCATGCACATTTACTTTAGTCAAAATAATTTTTAAACATGCCTCTAAAATCTGGACTAAGATAATCGATTATGTACTTATGATAATCGATTATGTTAAGTCAGCTGCATGACAATTGATTGTGAACATATGACAATCGATTGTGTTAAGGCAGTGTGCATCAGATTTTTCAAATGTGCATGACAATCGATTATGAACCTTATGACAATCGATTGTGTTGAGGCAGTGTACATCAAAGTTTTTCAAAGCTACAAAATAATCGATTGTGAACTTATGACAATCAATTGTGTTGAGGCAGTGTACATCAAAGTTTTTCAAATCTGCATGACAATCGATTGTGAACCTTATGACAATCGATTGTGTTGAGGCAGTGTCTATCAGACATTTTCAAAGTCACTAAATAATCGATTGTGTACCTTTGACAATCGAGTGCATTGAGGCAGTGACTAATTCATTTTTCAAAGACTGATATATAATCGATTGTTCTCATAGCATAATCGATTGTGTAATTGACCGTTGCCAAAATATTTTCAAACACCGTCAGGTAATCGATTATAGATTTCTAATAATCGATTGTTTTAAATAAAATCTGAAAAAGATTTTTGAACGTTGCCAAGTAATCGATTGTAGATTTCTGACAATCGATTGTTTTTAGTAAAATCTGGAAATGATTTTTTGAACGTTGCCAAGTAATTGATTGTAGATTTCTGACAATCGATTGGTTTAAGTAAAATCTAGAAATAATTTTTTGAACGTTGCCAGTAATCGATTATTGATCTTAGATAATCGATTGTTAAGCGTAAAATCTGGGAATGATTTTTGGAACGATTGGCAAACAATCGATTGTGGCCTTTTGACAATCGATTGTCACTGAGTAAAATCTGCAATTCTTAATTGGCAAGTAGGCAACGGTAATGCATGGTTTTGCAACTATAAATACAGCTTCATATCAGTCTTCTAAACAACAACAACTGATCATATTATTGCTATAGCTTGCATACTCTATTGTTCATCACTTTCTATTCATTACATAAGTTTTGAGAGCCAAAATTCTTGACGAAAGTTGTTGCGTTCTTGAGCGTATCTGTTCACTCATATCTACTCTATTAAGAGAGTCTTGTTTAAGTGAGTGCTAAGTGTTTTATACACTTGAAGGGAAGTGTTAGTCCCTTGTATTGTAAGAAGGAACTTGTGTTTCCTTTGGTTGAAGTCTTGGAGTGTTGTATCTTCGAGCAAAGGTTGTTGAGGCTTGTGTCCTCAGTTTGTAAAGGTTTGTTGAGCACCCGTAAGCTTAACAGTGTTAGTGGAAATCTCGAGAGAGTCTCTCGGGGACTGGACTAGCCACGGGTTGTGGTGAACCAGGATACATCGGTGCGTTCGTTCTTATTTATTTACTTATTGCACTTATTTCTTTCCTGCAAAATTTTAAATTCCGCAAGTTTACGCTAATTTTTATATTAGCGCTATTCACCCCCCCCCCCTCTAGCGTTAAGCGTATTTTCTAACAATTGGTATCAGAGCCCAACTCTCTGAAGACATAACCGTTTGAGAGAAACAATCCATGGCTTCTACTCGTGATTCTTTTGCAGGAATAGGTGAAGGACAATGCTCCACCCGACCACCACTATTCGACGGTACAAACTATACGTACTGGAAGGAGAGGATGAGAATATTTGTTCAATCAAATAGCTTTCATCTTTGGAAGGTTATAATGAAGGGAGAACAAATTCCAACCAAAAAGGTTGAAAATAAAGATGTTCCAAAGTCCGAAGATGAATACGATGCGGATGATATCTGAAAGGTGCAAAACAACGCTAAAGCCATTAATTTATTATATTGTGCTGTAAATGCTGATGATTACAGGAAAATATCATGTTGCACAACGGCGAAGCAAATGTGGGACAAGCTGGAAATTACGTACGAAGGTACGGACCAGGTAAGGGAAGCTAAAATTGATTTCCTAACCCATGCATATGAATTGTTTCACATGAAGGAAGGTGAAAAGGTCGATGAGATGTTCGAACGATTTTCAAAAATCGTTAATGATTTACATGCTCTTAAGAAGACCTTCACGGATAAGGAACTTGTCCGAAAAATTCTCCGAAGTCTCACTCCGGCATGGCGATCCAAGGCCGACGCGATTCAAGAATCCATTGGCGTTTCAAATGTCACCATCGACGGATTAAGAGGTAATCTTAAAACTTATGAATCTACTATACTTAACCCTCTTGTTGATGATCAAAGGAAACAAAAGATCGCTCTCAAGGCAAGCACAAGCCAACCTCAAAATGATGAGGACGAAGACAACGAGTTCGGACTCGTTATCAAGAGATTTCAAAAGTTCATGCGAAAAGAGTATGAACGAAAGGGCAAAAAGCAAGGAGATCAAATAAAGTGCTATGAGTGCGGAGAAACCGGGCACATTAAATCAAATTGCCCAAATGCCAAAAAGGAGAAGAAACCCTTCAAGAAACAACGAGCATACATATCTTGGGGAGGCGACTCCGGTGACGAGTCGAGTAAGGAAGAAGAAGACAAAGCCGCAAATCTTTGTCTCATGGCTCACGAAAACAATCAAGAAGAGGTATGTCAAATCTCTTCCAAAAATTTCTATTCTCTTGAGGAAATGCAAAATGCTTTTGATGAGTTGTATAGTGAATTTATTAAAGCTTCCAATAAAAGAAAATGCTTCTTTAAAAGAAAAAGATTTTGAAAAACAACTCTCTTTGAAAGAAAAGGATTTGGAAAAACTGATTTTGGAAAATGAGAAGTTGAAAGAAGAAAACAAATTTTTCGCCAAGAGAAGCGCCGACAAACCCGAGAGCTCTAGTAAAAAGTGTACTTCTTGCATGCATCTCAAAAATGAGGTAGAAAGACTTAAGGGCACCCTAGATAAGTTTAATTCTTCTCATAAAAATTTGAATGAAGTTCTTGTTAATTTGAAGTCGACCAAGCATGGCATAGGCTTTGAGAATGAGCCTAAAGAAAAGGTTGAAGCCAACCCCCAACAACCTAAGGCTCAACCTAGGATTAATAAAACAAACGCTCATCCTAGATATAACAAACCTAGAAATGGCTTTCAACAATCGCAACCTAGAAATAATCATTCTAGAAATAATGCATATTCTAGGCCAAACACTAGAAGGAATTTTGAACCTTTTAGAACACCTAGAAATGGCTTCCAACCTAGAAATAACTATTCTAGAAATGCTGCATATCCTAGAACAAATAGTAGGAGATACAACTTTCATGAATTGCGCAATAGTCATATTGTCAAGAATAGAGTAGATGAATTTCGTCCGTCCAATTACTATCAACCTAGACGAATGCATAATCCTAATGTTGTTTGTCATTATTGTAGACGAATTGGACATATTGCTCCTGCTTGTTTTACACGACATAGACATAACACTCAATCACATCACTATGATTTGCCTAACCCCCAAGGACCCAAAATGGCATGGGTACCTAAAACTCATTAATATGTTTTGTAGGTGTGTTTGAAGGGGTCAAGTGTACTTTGGTACCTTGATAGTGGATGCTCCAAGCACATGACTGGAGACTAATCCAAGTTCCTTCAACTAGAACACAAGGAAGGAGGAAGCGTTATTTTTTGTGATAACAACAAAGGAAAAATTATCGGCATTGGATCGGTCGGCAAGGATGACTCCTCTTCCATTAAGCATATATTGCTAGTTAAGGGTCTAAACCATAATCTCTTGAGCATAAGTCAATTATGTGACAAGGGAAATCTTGTTTTATTTGATTCAAATGAATGCTTAGTTTTTCGCCGTAGCGATTTTAA
Source organism: Nicotiana benthamiana (assembly GCA_034376525.1). NCBI lineage: Eukaryota > Viridiplantae > Streptophyta > Magnoliopsida > Solanales > Solanaceae > Nicotiana > Nicotiana benthamiana. Next base: position 122,722,093 of record CM067335.1, on the reverse strand, counting down.
AATTATTATTCGTGGATTTAGAATGGGTAACATCTATATGGTTGATCTTGCAAATTCTTCACCTGAATATGTGAATTGTCTTATGAGCAAAGAGGATGATACATGGTTATGGCATCGTAGAGTAGCTCACATCAACATGCATCTTTTGAATAAATTGGTTTCACAAAATTTAGTCATTGGTCTTCCAAATTTGAAATTTGAAAAAGACTCTATTTGTGATTCTTGTCAAAAATGGAAGCAAACAAAAGCATCTTTTAAATCAAAAAATATTGTTTCAACTACTAGACCTTTGCAATTACTTCACATGGACTTATTTGGACCATCTCGCATTGAAAGTCTTGGTAGAAATCGTTATGCTTTTGTTATTGTTGATGATTATTCAAGATTTACATGGACTCTATTTCTTGCTCATAAAAGTGAAGCTTTTCATAATTTCAAATATTTTCTTAAACGTGTTCAAATCAAAAAGGACACAACCGTCACTTCAATAAGAAGTGATCATGGGGAAGAGTTTGATCACAATCTCTTTGCGGACTTGTGTGACGAACTCGGTATCGAGCACACCTTCTCTGCTCCACGTACACCACAACAAAATGGGGTTGTGGAAAGGAAAAATAGGTGTCTTGAAGAGATGGATAGAACCATGCTCGATGAGCCTAAGATTCCCAAACATTTTTGGGCGGATGCCGTGAGTACCGCATGCTACATCTTGAATAGAGTAGTCATAAGGCCAATACTCATGAAAACCCCTTATGAACTCTACAAGGGAAGGAAACCAAATATCTCCCATTTTAGAGTATTCGGTTGCAAATGCTTTATTCATAACAATGGAACAGATCAATTGGGAAAATTTGATGCCAAATCCGATGAAAGAATTTTTATTGGTTATTCTTCACGTAGCAAAGCATATAGGGTATTCAATAATAGAACCGGAACTGTGGAGGAATCCCCTCATATTGTGTTTTCCGAAAATAATGCTCGCTTGGCGAGAAAGGATTCTGGTTTTGATCTTGCAGGTACTTTAAACTCACTAAGCCCTCAAGACAAAGTACAAGAGGAAACTCCGAAGGAAACTCAAGATGAAATCTTGGATCAATTATCGGCGGAAGAGCCACAATTGGAAAAAGAAACGAAAATGCCTAACTCGTGGAGGACAATCAAAGACCATCCTCTCGAACAGGTAATTGGCGACGTGGAGAAAAGGTAAGTACCCGAAACACTCTTAAGAACACCTTAGGACACACTTCTTAAGAAATCACGTTCTCACTTGGCCACATTGATCTAAGTCATTACTTCTTTACAAATTACTGACTTGAGCGTCGGAGACGTCTAATTTTCTTTTGCAAGTATCGCCCTAAAGGTAGGGGAATTATAAAGCAATGGCATAGAACAATCGATTGTTACAGCAAATAATCGATTATTTTTATGTCTCATGTTTACTGTGCGGACAATCGATTAGCAAGTATCACTAATCGACTATTTACTTTTTATGCTTATTATGCAGTTATTTTTTAATCGATTCTTTACTGTATAATCGATTACCGTCTAGGCCATTCAGTACTGCTTTCCTAAAACAATCGATTGTTTCAAAAATATAATCGATTATTTTCCGAGTCAGAAAATCACTGTGCACACTGTGTCACAACAATCGATTACCATAATCCAACAATCGATTATTTTTTGTCAGTAATTCAAATATTTGTTACCATTTGGGTCCTGCCAGATTCCCACAATCGATTTTTGTCAGTTCCGAGTTCAAGTCAAAACTCCATAACAATCGATTGTTTCAATTCCACAATCGATTGTGTAACGGTCAGTGAAAATTTTTCTTACCGTTTCTGACCGTTTTAGCTCATAAATTTCTGCAGATTTCACCATAAATGAAATGCCATCTTCCTCATTATAAATAGGTACCATATGCCTTCAATTTCTTCACTCAAGCATCAATCTTAGCTCCCAAAATTTCAAAAATCTTTCAAGCTTCTTACAAAGGCCATTTCTACTTATTCAAAATGTCGGGAAGACACACTAAACGTTCCCGTTCAGGTAGACATGGTGCATCTTCTTCAGCTGCTCCTCCTCTTCCAAAATTCCCTTACCAAGATGGGTCTGTTTTACAATTCAATTCTGAAACCGAGCTAACTAGATTCTTGACAAAATTTGAAAAGCGTGAAATTCTTCCTCCTCGCTTTTCCACAAGTAAATATCTTGAATCATGCGCCCCCACTGCAAACATACTTAAGGAATGTCAACTTCTTGACTTCTTATATCTTACCTATCCTTATATTAATCCTCCATTGATTCAAGCATTCTACTCAAATCTTCATGAGGACGACGATGGTGAGCTTGTGTCAAACATTAATGGCGTTCAAATTCTTTTATCCATTGAAAATTTACATTCTATTTCTCACCTGCCTCGAAGTGGGGAAAACATTTCTCGCTACATTAGAGAAGCCGGCGCCTTATTTGATGAGAAAATTCTCCTAAACCAAATAGGACTTGGAGCTTATGATCCTAATCTATCTACTCGACGTCCTACCATTACGGGAATGCTCCCCGAATATCGTTTGATTTTCTATTACATAACCCGAGTCCTCAAGCCTCGCAAACATAGCCATACCACTCTCTCCCAAGAGGACGCAAAGCTCATGCATGCCATTATTACCGGAGCTCACATCAATTGGTGTAAGTTCGTCAAAATTCACATGCTTGATGCCATCAGGGACGATAGACCACTTCCCTATGCCCTCCTTATTATGAATTTTCTTGAAGCCTCCGGGTTCAACACCTCTATCGGTCCGCTCAAAAAGAGCACCAAGAAATGGGAAATTTCCGAATCCTCTTTTCCCCATGACGGCGATCATGTAGCTCCTGCTCCTCCTCCAACTCGTCGATCGCGTCAGCCTCAAGAACCTACTCTTCAATCTATTTCCGACCAACTTGCTTCTTTGTCCACCTCTGTCAAGCAATTGACATATGAAATCCATGGATATTTCGACCATGTTCATTATCCATATGCTGAACTTGTTCCCTATGAAGCAGTGCCGGATGACGAGGCGGGAAATGATAATAATGAATAATTTTTTATTGTTCTATGTTGTATTGTCTTCTTTTTATGTAATCGTATTTTTGATTAATAAATAAACAAGTTATTTACTTTTTCCATTTTTGCTAATGTCAAAAGGGGGGGGAATAAGGGATATGCACTAATTTTTTATTGGCATAAATTGAGGGGGAATTCATATGTTGAGGGGGAACTAATTGCACATCTAGAGACTTGTTGCATATTGTTGCATATCTTTACTTGTCTTGAATCGTCATTATGAATTATCAAATATGCATATCCCGACTAAAGTTTGCCATTATCAAAAAGGGGGAAATTGTTGAAACACGTTCTCAAGGCACTATACTAAACGTGTGTTCATATTTGTAGGTTTTGATGAATGACAAACTATGCGCAATGGACATATGACGAGGTCCAAGCACAAGCGCGCAATTGATATATAACGAGATTCAAGCACAAGACCAAGATCAAGCAAAGATATAAAGTTATACAGAGTCGTTCTTTAATTGTGATCTTGATCCGATAACTTGACTCAAGACTTGGCTTCTATCGTAAAAATATTTTTATCAAATCATGCATATTTAATTTAAAGCAAAATGATTTTAAATCATGCACATTTACTTTAGTCAAAATGATTTTTAAACATGCCTCTAAAATCTGGACTAAGATAATCGATTATGTTAAGTCAGCTGCATGACAATCGATAATGAACTTATGACAATCGATTGTGTTGAGGCAGTGTACATCAAAGTTTTTCAAATCTGCATGACAATCGATTGTGTTGAGGCAGTGTCTATCAGACATTTTCAAAGTCACTAAATAATCGATTGTGTACCTTTGAGAATCGAGTGCATTGAGGCAGTGACTAATTGATTTTTCAAAGACTGATATATAATCGATTATTCTCATAGCATAATCGATTGTGTAATTGACCGTTGCCAAAATATTTTCAAACACCGTCAGGTAATCGATTATAGATTTCTAATAATCGATTGTTTTAAATAAAATCTGAAAAAGATTTTTGAACGTTGCCAAGTAATCGATTGTAGATTTCTCACAATCGATTGTTTTTAGTAAAATCTGGAAATAATTTTTTGAACGTTGCCAAGTAATCGATTGTAGATTTCTGACAATCGATTGGTTTAAGTAAAATCTGGAAATGATTTTTTGAACGTTGCCAGTAATCGATTATTAATCTTAGATAATCGATTGTTAAGCGTAAAATCTGGGAATGATTTTTGGAACGATTGGCAAACAATCGATTGTGGCCTTTTGACAATCGATTGTCACTGAGTAAAATCAGCAATTCTTAATTGGCAATTAGGAAACGGTAATGCATGGTTTTGCAACTATAAATACAGCTTCAAATCAGTCTTCTAAACAACAACAACAGATCATATTATTGCTATAGCTTGCATACTCTATTGTTCATCACTTTCTATTCATTACATAAGTTTTGAGAGCCAAAATTCTTGACGAAAGTTGTTGCTTTCTTGAGCGTATCTGTTCACTCATATCTACTCTATTAAGAGAGTCTTGTTTAAGTGAGTGCTAAGTGTTTTATACACTTGAAGGGAAGTGTTAGTCCCTTGTATTGTAAGAAGGAACTTGTGTTTCCTTTGGTTGAAGTCTTGGAGTGTTGTATCTTCGAGCAAAGGTTGTTGAGGATTGTGTCCTCAGTTTGTAAAGGTTTGTTGAGCACCCGTAAGCTTAACAGTGTTAGTGGAAATCTCGAGAGAGTCTCTTGGGGACTGGACTAGCCACGGGTTGTGGTGAACCAGGATACATCGGTGCGTTCGTTCTTATTTATTTACTTATCGCACTTATTTCTTTCCTGCAATTTTTAAATTCCGCAAGTTTATGCTAATTTTTATTTTAGCACTATTCACCACCCCCTCCCCCTCTAGCGTTAATTGTATTTTCTAACAAGATAGCACATCAATGTGCTAATAATCAGAAATCCCGCGAGTAACCAACCCTTCAAACCCATCATAAGCAGTGGGACTCTCCCATTTAGCTCGAATCCACTATTACACAACTCTGGAATTTACCGGGTATTTTTTTAATCTCATATTGATATAACTTTGTGCAATCAACCACCAAAATTCTCGATATCTTACTGTGGAAACCCCCTTTTCATACTATGAATCATCAACAACATTTGCTCGACCGATCCCTTCACTGTATAGCCATTAGAATTATTCGCATAAGCCTCATCAAGTATGCGATGGCTAACCTGCTCACAGGGAATAACCCACCTATGGAAATCACTTTCCGACATCTTCCAACGCTGCTGCATAGGGTGCCATCACCATGACGTCAATAGCCCATCCTGAGTCCGAGGTAATCCCTTTAGTTGTATAAGTCCTTTCACCCATTATGGACATCAATTAAATGTGTGGCAACACTCCTTCCCATTCAAAGGTACGTTGTATCCTTCTTCATTTTGATTATCTCTTTTCCATTATACCTCGTCTCCTGCTGCATAATAGACATACTTCAGAATAAATCTGTAGAACCCAATCACCAATTACTAATATTATGAATCCCTCTGAACTCTCCTTGAGGTACGTGGTCATCCTACTACGAAGCCCATATGCAACTCCGCTACTCTCCTACATTAGGCAAACCCACTTCCTTAATCAACTACTCGACCTTCGCTTCATATACCTAGCCTTTTAGAATTATTTTTTTAACACTGCCCAACGCTTCTCAAATGTCTTTTCTTATATTTATTGCTCACTTGTTGCCTTAAATAAATCCCTCTTTGTAGCACTTGAACCCATGAATCGCCACTAACCTTTAAACCTTTATGAAGATCGCCTTTCTCGAGCCGTCAACAATAAAAACACCGATTCGATCTGAACCACCGTGCGTCACGACATCAAACAGTCGTTTCTTCAATACTGACATGCAATATTCTGCTATGAAGGCGAGTTGTAAAATATCATAACACCAACAAATTTAGTACATTCAATAGGGACAACGACACCTCATTATAGAAGCTAACTTCCACCGCGCTAGCGAATACCGAGTCTTGATACCTCATCAACCCCAACCAAAACATTCTCTTCCCGATTGTCTTTCCCATGTCTGGAATAAAACATTGAATCTCTAGATCATGCACTGAGTAAACCTCCCTTCAAGTTGTTTACTACCTCGACACGCGGAAAATATCCTACCATCATAACGATATTGTGGAATAATCTCTCATGAGAATCACTCCAGGCTCTCAGAAGTACTGCTACTGAGCCTAAATGACAGAATACCCATCCACAAGGCGACAATAATATCTCAAATAACCCTGCAAGGAGAAATGTCTGCACCACATTCGTAGTGACATTACAATTCTTCAAGTTTTGATTTATAACAAGCGCTTTGCATCACATAAGATTGAGTAGGAAGGAAGCAAAGGTATAAGCCTCATAGGAATAAAATCGCATGATAAGGAATCAAGAAGGGAAGTACTCCTAACAGTCCTGCAGCCTCCAGAGGATAAGTACAAACGTCTCTGTATCGATCCGCGAGACTCTACTAGACTTGCTCATGACTCGTGAGACCCTAGGAACCTAGTGCTATAATACCATATTGTCATGTCCCAAAATCCACTACGGCTCGTGGTGGCGCCGGACGCCGCTGTCAGGAAAGCCAACCAAAATACTCAATTAATTCCAATCTTTGTATTGTCTAAAATCATTATTTTTTACACATTAAATAATGAATAATAAAATTTACAGAAACAACCGCGAAATCTTTAACAAACATAACATTTAATAATCCAAAAATATCCCAATTTTACCTGGTGTCACATGTCCATGAGCATCTATGGACAGAGAAATAAAATACAACACCTGTCCGGAATACAGTGGACGGGAAGTAAATATAATATATTGGAAAGTACTATACTAGTTGTGGGCTGCATCGAATAATGAAACTCACCTAGTCCTAGAATCATCTATGCTGCTACACGCAGTAGGCCGCTAGAGTTACATGTACATGTGCAACAAAAATGCACAGAAGTGTAGTATGAGTACGTAAACCACGTGTACTCAATAAGTATCTCGTATAATCTCGAAGAAGTAGAGACGAGATGGTCAACTTCGACACTTACTAGTGGTCCAACAATGATGTCAATAATACATTAAATCATCAATTTCTACAAATATGATCTTTTCTACCAAATAGCAGGAAACAAGTAGACAATTATTTCTTTTATAGGAAATTTCCAAAATTTTCTTTTTCATTATTTTTGAAATATGATCAAGCCATGAAGAGGTAATAACAACTTTAATGAGTTCAAGGAAATAATACCAGCATGCGCAGATAACCACTACGGGACGTACTGCCCAATCTAACATAAAAGTAAATTGTGCACTGCCGAGGGTCGAACGGCTCGAACCATAGATGCATCTATTACCCCGCTCGCGAATCATCTATGTGACGCGGTAAAATATAAATAAACAACACCCCGCTCGCGAATCATCCATGCGACACTGGTACACATAGAAGAATGCATTCAAACAATCAATTAAGACTTCATCGGGAAAAAATAATTACCCAAAGAAATAGCAATTCTCTTTAACGATCCAAAAAATGATGTTTAATCCTTTTGAAATTAATTTACTTTTTTGATGTGATTTAAGTAATTTAAGCGGTCAATAAGTTTACAAATATTCCAAGTATAACATGTTTTTTGGGTCCTAGACTACAAGGACTTAAACATAATAGTAGCAAAGCATAGACTCTTCTCAACCTCGTGCATACGTAGGCCCCACAAATAGGAGTACATAATCAATTAATTCACCTAAGGGGACATTTCCCTCTTAAAAGGTTAGAAAGGAGACTCGCCCGCTCCGAAGATCCATAACCAGCATTCCACGCCTTTCCGGAGACTCGAATCAATGCAAAAATGCTCGAAAATTAGCCAATAATCATATAAACCCATTAATATATACTCAATTATTCATTACAACCCAATTCACAACAATTCTTAACCCTGATCGAAAAGTTGACTAAAACGCCCTCAGGTCCACATGCCAGATTTCTAAAATTTTAGAAGAATAAGTTTATCCATAACCTCACGAACTCAAATATATGATTTACTATCAATTCATACCCAAAATCGTGGTCAAATTCCAAAAACATCAATTTTCTAGGTTTTCATCCAAACCCCTTGATTTTCCTTAATTTTTACATGTTAATCTACCCATAATCAATGTATTTAACTTAAGATGCGTAGAAATTACTTACCTCTTTGATGATGATGGAATCCCTCCTCAAATGCTATCAAAAATTGCCTAAGGCCAAGTGGGAAATGAAGGAAATGGGATAAGTTTCGAATTAAAAAGCCATAGCGCCAGACGCAGAAGTCACATTTGCGACTCTAGGCTCGCAATTGCGATGTCCCATTTGCGAAAAAACCTTCGCAAATGTGAAGCCTAGCCTGCCCTTGCCCTCGTTGCATTTGCGACAAAATCTTTGCAATTGAAAAGATCACTGCCTCGCAATTCCCATCCCCCCTTTCGCAATTGCGAACTATCCCCCCAAAGCCCAGGTTCGCAAATGCGAACAGGATCTCAAAAATTCAATGTCCCATTTGCGGCCAATTACATCGCAATTGAGATCTTTCCCGCTATAGCCCAGGCTCGCAAATGGAGAAGGGACTCGCAAATGTGATGTCGCATTTGCGACCTAAGAATCGCAAATGCGATCATACCAGCACCAACAATCCTATTTCTTAGCAAATCACTCTGAACCTATCCCTAACCTCACCCGAGCCCTGGGGCTTCAAACCAAATACTCGCACAAGTCCAAAACCATAACACAGACTCGCTCGAAGCCTCAAATCACACCAAACAATGCTAAAATCATTAATCAACCCCCAAATCCAAGTTTAGTAAACTTTGAAATTTGAAACTTCTATTTTCGATGTTAAACCTATCAAATCACGTTTGATTGACCTCAAATTTTGCACACATGTCATATTTGACATTACGGACCTACTCCAACTTTTGGAATTGGATTCTGACCCCAATATCAAAAAGTCCTCTTCTGATCAAACTTCTCAAAAACCTTCAATTTTCTATCTTTAGCCAAATGACTCAAAAACAACCTACGGAGCTCTAAATTCACTTTTGATCGCACTCCCAACTCCATAATTACCATACGGAGCTACTCCTAGACTCGGAATCCCAAACAGACATTGATATCACTAATATTCACTTCAACCCAAACTTATGAAATTCTTTCAAATGCTAACTTCCACAATATGCACCAAAACATTCCCGGGTCATCCAAAACCCGATCCGGGCATACGAACAAGTCCAAAATCATCATACGAACCTGCTGGAACCTTCAGATCCTGATTCCGATGTCGTTTACTCAAAATTCTAATCCTTAATTCTTTCAACTTTATGCTTCTGAAATGAGAATTCTCTTTCCAAATCAACTCTTAACTTACCGAAACTTAATTTCGACCACGCGTACAAGTCATAATATCTTAAATGAAGCTGTTCATGGCCCCATACTATTGAACGGCGTATTAGAGCTCAAAACGATCGATTGGGTCGTTACGTAATTTTTCTATATATATAACATAGTAAAAATTATACTTGAAGTGAAAATTTTCACTACAGGACATTATCAAAAAGATCAGTTAAAACTTCAATCTCTAGAAGGCTGAAGTTCGACAGTTACAGAATAAAAACCTTAGCTCTAGAGCTGAAGTTCGACAGTTATAAAACAAAATCTTCAGCTGAAGTTTAGTTTCATGTTTTCTGTTTTTTTATTATATATTTTTATTATCTATTATAAACTTGACACTTTATACCTGTAGTAACAATGTCCTGCGTATCACCACCTAATATTTCCTTGCAAATATATACTTCTCCATCAAACAAATTGCGCTTTCCAATATCTTTTTCCAAAGAATAACTCCGTGCATGTTTTTTAGTACCAACAACTTTATCATTTGCACCTTGTTGTCGAACATGTTCATCGCATTCACCAGGCGCTTCCTTACGTGTAGCATTATCGTCTATGACTTTATGAGATGGATCATGAGCAGCATGTTCTTCAACTTGATTAAATGCGCATTTCTTGCTTCCAACATTCTCAGTTACTAATTGTTCTTCATCATTTCCATCTCTGCTCAATCTATCAGCACTGGAACATTCCACTTCAGCTTGTTCGTCAACATGTTGATTGCCTTCAAAAACCGCTTCCTCACGTGTGGCATTTACGTCTGCGACTTTATCTGAGGCATCATCAACAGCACTAATATCCGATGGATGTTTGAAAGAGTCGTTCATGCCATCGTCTAGTTCATTTGATTTTTTGACAATCTTAAACAACTGTTCAAACTTCTCATCGAAATATTCCTATTAAAAAATTACTAACAATGATTAATCTGAATAACATCAGCAAAATTTTATAAATTAGCTTACCTTCACTTTAACAAAAACCGCATCAACAATAGTAGATCGCTCGTCTTTTTTAAACTTATCTAAAACTTCATTCATGATCCTGCTTCTTTCTTTTTTCTGCATGCCTTTGAACCTCCGTCGTTAACCTCTAGAATAGACACACAACAAAAATTCAGATATAGAAGAAAACTTTAGCTCAAAAACATGTTGTAATTTTACAAAAACAAAACCAAAAAACTTCAGATCAAAACTTACAGAACATATTGTATCAAGTAATTCATTATCATAAAAGTCAAATGTAGAACGGCTAGAACGACTCTGGTTACGAGATGGTTTGCAAATAAAAGGAGTTCGATTCGCTTCTTTTGATCGACTTTGACTACGTGGTGATTCACCAATAACAGGAGTTCAATTCGCTTCTTTTGATCGACTAAAAGTATGTGGGTGATTCACCAGTTGAAGGAACCACATTAACTACCTTTGAACGAATCTGGTTGCATGGTAATTGTCCAATTAAAGGCATTGAATTCAATTCCTCTTCTGTAGGAATTATATCCAATACCATAAAGTTGTGATATCTCTGTTTAATACAAAAAAAGTCTATTATGAGGACAAAAACTAATGCATCAACATATTAACACAAATACAGAAAAAAAAAAAGTAACTTACTTCATGAGTACTGAACATATCAAAAAGTTCGTCAAAATCTAGGCTCTCCCATACATATATAACATAACATCCTGGGAACCTATCAAGGTACTCATCGTCTCTTATATATTTCTCCCGAACATCTGGGAAGCACTCATAGAACCAAGCACATAATGGATATGGAAATCCACCAAGTTTATACTCAGTTGAATGTAATTTGTTCTGCTTGTCCCATGCATGTTTCAAAGAATAAATGAGTTTTTCATAAGCCACATTACCCCAAGGATATTCAGCACAAACCTTATCATCTTCAACAATAGTTGCATACTCTTCCATCACAGATGACTCGGTATTTTTTTCAAACAAAACAGACTCTACAACAAGAATTTCCATAAGCTTAACAGCATCATCATCACTCTCGAATACATATATATATATGATTCACTGAATTCTTTGTAATTTCATTGCGAGACATAAAACATCGAATATCCTTCAAAGTCACACCCTTGGACTTACCAAAATTGCGCTTCAGAATATTGCTTTCTCCATTAATTGGTTTCTCAACATTATGTGTTGTGATCCGCAAATCACACATGATGTGAAAGTCTTCAAGGATGAAGGAAACATCATGACCAAAAATCTTGAAACTAATGGAGTCTCGATCATTGGTGAATATTCTAGAAAGACACAGACAATGAACCAACTTCATGTTGCATTGGAAATTCTCCATAGCCATAATATACCGAAATGTATCATTATTAAGTTTATCCCGTTGTGTAGGAGTCAAGAAAGTTGCAATTAATTTCTTTATATCATGATTGCCCTTCCAGTAACCCTTAGAGTTAAACCAATCTCCAAACTCAAAATATATTTGCCTTGGTCTTGTAGTTGGAGGAGCGGGGACTTAAGGACTTGAGGGTATTATAGGTTGTCTAGGTGTTTTAGGTGCTTTAGGTGCTTTGCCTACTTTAGCTACATTAGGATTTTTAGGAACCATCTATTCAAAAAAAGTAAAAGATACAAAAAATAACATCAGGACATTATCAGAAAGATCAGTTAAAACTTCAATACCTAAGAAGGCTGAAGTTTGACAGTTACAAAGATAAAAACTTTAGCTCTTGAGCTGAAGTTCGATCGTTATAAAACAAAAACATCAGCTCTAGAGCTGAAATTCGACAGTTACAAAGCAAAACTTCAACTCTAGAGCTGACGTTCACCAGTAATAAAAACAAAAACTTCAGCTCTTAAAGATGGACTTCACCAGTTACAAACACAAAAACTTCAGCTTCTAAAGTTAAACGTCACCAGTTACAAACACAAAAACTTCAGCTCCTAAAGCTGAACTTCACCATTTACAAACACAAAACATTCAATTACAAAAAACAAAACAAAAACTTCAGCTCTAGAGCTGAAGTTTGACAGTTACAAAATAAAAACTTCGACTCTAGAGCTGAAGTTCACCAGTAATAAAAACATATACTTCAGATCCTAAAGCTAGAATTCACTAGTTACAAATACAAAAACTTCAGCTCCTGAAGCTGAACATCACCAGTTACAAACACAAAACATTCAGTTACAAAAGACAAAACATAAATTCAAATCCAAAAATAATTCCAAAACATGAAGAAAAAAAATCCTTCATCTCCTATCTAAGGTATCCTTGAACTATTATAAACTTCACATTTTAATAGTATCATCTATATTAACTCTCAAAAATTTCAAACATTTGCACGTCTAATAACTGAAGAATTTATACAATTTTTATCAACAACTGTCACGACCCCAGTTCGCCCTCCGTGAACATGTCGTGACGGTACCTAGTCCACACGACTAGGTAAGCCTAACAATGTAGAAACAAATAACTTGTGGAAATTATAACTCAAATCAAGATTTACCAAAAATGGAAAGCGGAATGTAGAATGCCACTTGGCACATACAACACAATATCTCAACTACTACAACACTATCCCATAACTCGAAAACTCACAGGAACACAAGCTAACAGGATGTAATACACTGCTTTAACTCCAAAATGTGTAAAACAATAGTACGAAAGGAAAGCTAACTGCTAAAGCTAGAATAAGATAGAGACTCTTGGTCTGTGGACGCGGTAGATGTACCTCGAAGTCTCTGCTAGATCTCTCCGCCTCGAGGATAATACGCCTGGGTGGAGGTACCTGGATTTGCACATGAAAAAACACGCGCAGAAGGGGGCATGCACCACAGCGGTACTTAGTAAGTGCCAAGCCTAATTTTAGTCGCGTGATGACGAGGAAGGTCAGGGCCCTACTGAGAATAAATAAAATAAATCTTGCTACGGTATGAAATAAACAGGAATAATGAGTACAACTATGAAGTAAGACGGGTTATACAAGGCAACAACTAACACACAGAAAATAAGGTAACACGAAGTAAACAGCTCAATACCAGTACCAACAATGAGGATCTCTCAGGATACTGTCATGTAGTCCATTTCAACAACTATCCAAGGATCTCCCAGGATACTATCTCGTAGTCCATCACATGTGTATATCTGAAGGATCTCCCGGGATACCATCCCGTAATCCAACTATCAACGTGCAGGAGTCCCAAAGTAAATATGCAGAGGATCTATCGGGAATCAAGCTCGCAGTCCCAAAGTAAATATGCATGGGGATCTACTGGGAATAAAACCCGTAGTCCCAAAGTAAATGTGCAGGGGGCTCTACCGATAATCTTATCCGTAGTCCCAAAGTAAACAAACAAGGGGAGAGCTACCGGAATTCCACATCCATAGTCTCAATATAAATACGCAGCCACAACAAGAAGATTTTCATCAATGAATTTCAAAGAAATACAAGGCAACAGGTAGTTCTAATCTAACATGCTTCACGTAGTACAAACAAAGCAACTTAAGCAAATAGGCAATGTACATTAACTAAGCATGCTTTTCTAAAGTAACGGGCTATAATTGCAAATAGAATAAAGCATGTAAGAAAGAAACTCAATCCAAATATTTAAGTAAAATCGGATTTTTCAACAATTAGCTCAAGTACGCAGTCGTCACCTCACGTACAGGCCATTCAATTACCAAACATTATATCCTAAGGGGAAAGTCCCCCACACAAGGTTAGACAAGCCACTTACCTCGAATCGGCTCCAAAATCAACTCGAAATCACACTTTTGTCGCGAGTATCCGGCTCTAAATGGCCCAAATCTATTCAATTCAATTGCATATCGTAAATAACATCTCAAACAATTGATTCCACTTTTTAATTCAAAGCTAAGACGCGAAATTAGATAAAATGACCAAAACACCCCTCAGGCCAGCGTCTCGAAATCTGGTGAAACTTATATTTTCAGAAACCTCATACTCTCACGAGTCTATATATAATAAGAACACAAAAAATCAGAGTTCAAACACCCACTCAAAACTCAAAATTTCGATCTATAAAGTTTTATCAATTTTTCATCTAAAATCCGAGATTAAAAGGATAATTTGTGATTAGATTAGTTGGTTATGAGCAAAAAGGTATTTAGAATCGTTATCCAATAAATGCCTCTGAAAAACCCTCGAAATCTCCCTCAAATACGAACTCTCTTGCTTGATTTTTGGTAAAAATGACTAACCCTCGGATTTTGAAATGTTTATAACTACCCAGGTATTTGTTCAATGCGATTGCGAAGGCTAAATTTTAAAGGTTCCAAAATTGGTCTATGCGAATGCAGCCAAAAGCATGCGATCACAGAAAGAAAGAAATAGACGTATGTAATCGGGAACAGGGCCACATGATCGCGAAAAGGAAAATGCAAGGAATTACCGTATCCTAATTTCTACTATGCAAACGCGGGAGAACAATTACGAACGCGAAGAAGGGAAAAGCTGACTTTCGCGATCGCGAACCAGATAATGCGATCGCATAGAACCAAAAATATCACCCTCCGAATTTACACTATGTGATCGCGTAGAGATAGCTACGATCGCAGAGAAGGAAAGTCTGCAACATACCTGAACAGAAATATGCAACTTTTACAACTTAAAAATACCCTATTGAGCATCTGAAACACACCCGAGGCCCTCGAGACCTCAACCAAACCTACGGACATATCCCATAATATCCTTCAAACTTGTACCAATCCTTAAACCACCTAAAATAACATCGGAAACTCGAATTACAAAGATTTAAGCCTAAGAAATTTAAATTTTCTCAAAATACGCTTTCAATCAAAAACCTAACCAAACCACGTCCGAATGACATGAAATTTTGCACACATATCCCAAATGACATGACGGAGCTACAGCAACTTTTGGAATTCCATTTCGACCCTCGGATCAAAATCTTATTATCAGACCGGAAACTTCAAAAATTCAAACTTCGGCATTTCAAGCCTAAATTAGCTATGGGCCTCCAAAACACATTCCGCACACGCTCCCAACCCCGAAATCACCTAACGGAGCTAATGAAACCATCGGATTTTCATTCTGAGACCGTCTTCATACTGTTCCAACAATGGTCAATTTTCCCACACTTACGCTCTCATTTAGAGACTAAGCATCCCAAAACTCTCCGAAACTCAAAATCGAACATCCCGACAATTCAATTTAGCGGAAATAGACTTGGGGAAAGCAGTTAATAGGGAATACGGGCGTTAATTCTTAAGAGGACGGGCCGGGTCGTCACAACAACATAAGCACTCGTTCAAAAAACCTAAAAGCATTATCGTAAAAGTAAAATTAATGCACTTATCAAACTACAACCTAAAAAACTATTTTATCATAAATACATGACTATCAAAACCAAAATTACAAATTAAATTATAAAGTAAAACTCACAAAGTTAATGCAATATACCTATGATTAAATCGTAATGTGCGAATGACGACGACTAGCAGTTGAAAAAGCAAAACAACGACGAAAACTGTTTGATTTCGGAGAAGAACAAATCAAAAACGCAAATAACGTGAGAAGAGAGACAGAGACAATAGAGGACTAGCGTATACTTGGAGAGAAAGTAATCTTTTAATAAATAAGGAAAAAATAATCTTTTTAAAAGGCAAGGGTACGGGTACAAACAAAAAGACAAATCGGCTACGGGTTAGAAAGGCACCCCATGCAAGTTTTAACCCCCCTCACTTCTTCATATCTCTGTTTCTTTTAGTCCTGTTGTTGAGCAATTCTTTGTCTGAATTTGAACCTTTGCATTAAACAAATTATTTTTAGACGGAGCAACTTTTCCGATGCAAGCTCATCGCCAAAATAAGAACTTTTCTCCATTGGGTATATAAACGACAAGTATTTTTATGCTTCACGATCAGAAATTGCTGTAGTTCTTGGGTTGGTGCTGATTTCTGCTACAAATTGCACAAGGCTTGAGAGGTTGCAATTTCTTGTGCTTCTATTTAGTTTGATTTTAAGTTATCGGTGAGAATCAATTTTGGGTTCAAAATCTGGTATTTATATTTACTTGTGTCATTGGTCTGGAATACCTTCATGTTGAGGTCATTGGGGATATCCTCTCTCATATAGAAGCAGCGAAGGATGTTATTGTATTGCCTGTGACTTAGAGAAAGTGGGGGGATGAGTTCGTCGCCAACGGCTTTTTTTCTCTATCAGTTTGAGCCGGAGTGGCCATTTTTTCCGGCTAGGTACTCGTCGAAGATGGAAAGGAGATTGGCTGAAAATTTTAGGGATTTTTTCAGACATAAAATGAGAAACAGGTTAAATGAAAAAACACTCTCACGCACTCAAAGGCACCTTTGATATAAAAGACACATATCTGTCAAGTACAAGTGTAACTGGTAACTTCTTAAGTTTTATAAGGTTATCTTACAAAACGTGCCAAGTTTAGGGCACTATCTAGGTATTTTACCACTCATATTTAATACATTTTCTAATACAAATAGTGTCCAAGTAAAAGTGATTGGGTTTTGACCAAAGCAGGCTCGCTCTGCCCTGATTATAAGTTGAGACGATCTTTCCAATAACATAAACAGATCAACAAGTTGTATCTCATAGATGTATTGCATTTGCAGAAAATGAGAAAGAAAAAAGGAAACATAAAAGAATACAAGCCAACTACTGAACCAACAAAGAAACTCAACTAATACGTAAAAAATACTTTGCTTTAAAGAAGAGTATCTCCTCGACTATAGCTAATGGAAATAACTAGAAAGAAATAATGCGTCTATTTAATCGTTCCATCTTTTGTTTCATCCTGAAAAACTGTGTCCATATAGTAGTTGACGTAAATTGAGCAAAAACTAGTGCACGGACTAAAATGCCCACACTTGGGCGAAGGCATGGGCATCTACTGAGCTGTAAGAGTTCGAGAACAATAATTGATGGTTCATACGACACATAAGATATCCCCCCAAATCCATTTCCAATAATCCAAACCAAAAAAAAAAGGGTAAAAACTGCTAACGTACTTCAAGTATCTGGCATCAAGTTATGCAAATCCTCCGAGTTGGCAAAAAGCAGTCAGGCATTATTCTTTTGGAGCACCAGCACACAGAGTAACAGCAAACAAAGCTGTTGAGCATTAGTCTTTTGGAGCACATATAGTTCTGACATACTTTCATTACTAGGTGATAACACTAAACTTGTGCCACAACTTGGTGGCAGTAAAAGGGCATACATAAAGAGGAGGTAAAAATGAAGGGGGAGAAAAGATAAACTGAATGAAAAGAAAAAAAAATACCAAAAGACACTTTTAGCTCGCAATGAAACAAGCCCAACAAATGACTCTTACTTGCAGTTCACTAAATACGCATCCCACCCTTGAAGCCGGTATTCACGAGCTGCCTCTATGGGGTTGGCGGCCTTTATAATTCCACGGCCAACTATAATGATATCACTGCCCCTATCAGCAATTACCTGAAACCATAAATTCTCACAGTGGGAGCTCCTAAAATATTTTTATGTCATGTTAAAACTAGAAGAATTCTAATAAAACCAATTAAAAGGTAGCCAGGAGTAGGACGAAACAACCCCCACCTCGCAGCCCCCACAAAAATAAAACAAAAATAGAAGTTTTTTCATCATGCAGATGCTGTGGAACAACAGACCAAAACGCCTTGGGCAATAGCACAACAATATGAAAATGTTCCATCTCAACGACTTTATGGTACTCATATAGTCAACACAAAAGTGTGGTTCCTTGGGGTCTTGTTAAAGCACACACTTACTGCAACTGACAATTCACATGCAAGGGTGAAGTATACAACACAGAAGTGTCATTAAGCTATGTTTTGTAGGAACTAACAATCCCTTCCTTTCTAGCTTCAAACATCTGGTGTCCGGAACAGACAGACCACTATATGAGGGGTTTTAGTGTTCCCCATATAAGAGGACTCATTCCCAGGTCTTGAATCAGAAAGGTTACCAAAGTGAAAGTTCCTTTACCATTAACGCCACTCTTCGGTGGGTTATAATTTCTTTCTACATCATTACATGTACTTTCAATCACTGGATTATCAAGGTGCAACCTTTGTGCCAAGCCATCTTACGATAAAAATTGTTCCTGTAGCTCATTATTTTAAAAGAAAATCTTTTCTAGTTTAATGTTGTGAGTGAAGAGTCTTTTACAATTCCAAAAATATTGTACATTCATGATAAGGATAAGAGGGTAGACAAATTCCAGAGTACAATAAGGGTTCAAATTCTCTTAGTACACCGGAGATAAATGAGTTAATTTAAGCATTAACTAATGCAAAGTGTTGAATAGAGGTACAACTGCAATAGGCTCTCAACTGTAGTGGAGTCCATGCTTGTTACCAAGCAAGGGTCAAAATGTATAGACGCTCAATAGGTTTATCTATACTCTCCTTCAGTGTGAGCCTCTCTCATAGTTTGTTACTCCATCCAATTTTGCAACAGTGTGTGAATGGGCATAGAGTCTAAGAAAGAAAGAAAAACTTTTAAAACTTGTGATCCAAAACAAGCCATAGACATTCTTTGACTACAAATCATCTCATTCAGTGTAAAATGGGAAATTTAGGATTAAAATATAGAATGTGTTGTTCTTTTTGGTGCAAGCTAAAAATAAGCGTGCCAGATAAAATGAGACACAGGGAGTATTACTTATTACATGTTTCACAAACACATGAATCATACATGCAATTAATTCCATGTAAAACAATGATAGAGTTATCCATCCATACATATGCTAACATAAATATGCACAATACGATTGAGTATTTTGTTTATTTAGGTGCATTAGAGTTTAGAGAATAGTGCCAGGCTGACTAAAATCATAATACTCCAGGAGAGCCCTCTAAGAACTTACTAAGAATAGGTCATTAATTTCTTCCCCCTTAGGATTAAGGATGACTGATAACTGCCTCAGATACCAAGAGTACAAGTGAAGGCTTGTCCCATGCATGCACAGCCATTCTGATAGTTATTGTGAGAAAGCACAGGAGAAAATATATTATTGATTAATTAATTGACAATGCTACAATGAGCTATATATATACATTACATGCCCTACCCCTAATACATATGGGATTAGGATTATTTACTATTATTTATACAATGAAACTAACACTCCGCCCCTCAAGCTGGTGCATATAAATCATATGCATCGAGCTTGTTACATATATAACTAATACGAGGACCATGGAGTGACTTGGTAAAAAAATCAGCAAGCTGATCATTCGACTTCATAAATTTTGTAGCAATATCTCCCGAGAGTATCTTTTTTCTAACAAGTAACAGTCAATCTCGATGTTTAGTTCTCTCATGGAACACTGGATTTGACGCAATATGAAGAGCAGCTTGATTATCACACACAAGTCTCATCTGACTAATCTCACCAAATTTTAACTCCTTGAGCAACTGTTTGATCCAAATTAGCTCACATGTGGCTATAGCCATTGCTCGATATTCTCATTCTGCACTAGACCGAGCAATCACATTTTGTTTCTTGCTCTTCCAAGACACCAAATTTCCTCCTATTAAGATACAACATCCAGACGTAGAACGTTATCAGAAGGTGATCCTGCCCAATCAGCATATGAGTATCCAACGATCTGCTCATGACCTCGATCCTCAAACAATAAGCCTTTGCTTGGAGCTGATTTTATATAACGAAGAATGCGGACAACTGCATCCCAATGACTATCGCAGGGAGAATTCATAAACTGACTCACAACACTCACAGGGAAGGAAATGCCAGGTCTAGTCATTGTGAGGTAATTTAATTTACCAACCAACCACCTATATCTTGCAGGATCGCTAAGATGCTCCCCTGTCCTGGCAGAAGTTCAGAATTCGGAGCCATCGGAGTGTCAACAGGTCTACAACCTGTCATTCATGTCTCCTCATGAATATATAAGGGATCATCCGTTGTGAGATCACAATGCCTGAGCTAGACTGAGTGACCTCAATACCCAAAAAATACTTTAATCTGCCCAGATCATTAGTCTGAAAGTGCTGAAAGAGATGTTGCTTCAACTTACTAATATCATCATGATCATTGCTGGTAATAACAATATAGTCAACATAAACGACCAGATAAATATAGAGATTTGAAGCAGAATGTCGATAAAATACAGAGTGATCAGCTTTACAATGAGCCATGCCAAACTCCTGAATAACTGTGTTGAACTTACCAAACCAGACTCGAGGAGACTGCTTTAGACCATAGAGGGACCGCCGCAACTGACATACAAGGCCACTAGACTCCCTCTGGACAACAAAACTAGGTGGTTGCTCCATATAAACCTCATCCTCAAGGTCATCATGAAGAAAAGCATTCCTAATGTCCAACTGATAGAGACGAACAGCAGCCATGGATAGAAAAAGCGGACTGATGCAAATTTAGCCACATGAGAGAAATTATCACTGTAATCGAGTCCAAATATCTGAGTATATGCTTTGGCAACAAGACGAGCCTTATGTCGATCAACCTGGCCATCTGGACCAACTTTGACTGCATACACTCAACGACAACCAATAGTCGATTTACCCGAAGGAAGAGGAACAAGCTCCCAAGTACCACTCGTATGTAAAGCAGACATCTCATAAATTATAGCATGTCGCCATCCGGGATAAGACAGTGCTTCACCTGTAGACTTAGGGATGGAAACAGAAGACAAAAAATACACAAATGCACACTGGATGATACGAGACGATGGTAACTTAAATCGATATAATGAGGATTAGGATTAAGTATGGACCATATACCTTTTCGTAGTGCAATCGGTTGATTAAGAGGAGACAAGTCCGCAGTATTAGCAGGGTCAGGTGCAGGGCGTGAATCAGCTGGCCCTGATGCTGGGGACGGACGCAATGATAAGTTAGGAGTGGTGGAGTTGTAGAAGGTTGATCTGGACTAGGTGGTGGCACTGGAGTAATGGTTGGTGAAACTGGACTAGGTGGAGCACTGGAGCTATGGTTGGTGGAACTGGACTAGGTGGTAGCACTGGAGCTATAGTGGCTTGAACTGGACTAGGTGGTGACCCTGGAGCTATAGGTGGTGGAGCTGTAACTGGAACGATAAGTGGTGGAGCTATGGAGGAAAATGAATGGGAGATGGGGACTGAATCTCCAGAAGAAGGAACGGGTAGCACCTCCAAAATATCTAAGTGATTAACTGGACCTGTGAAGTATGATTGAATTTCAAAGAAGGTAACATCAGCAGACATAAGAAATTGCTGAAGGTCGGGAGAATAAAATCGATATCCCTTTTGCGTTCTTGAGTAATCCAGAAATATGCACTTAAGAGCACGCAGAGCTAACTCATCTTTTTCTAGAGTAAGGTCATGAACAAAGCACGTATTCCCAAAGACACGTGGTGGAAGAGGGAACAAGAGTAAGTAGGGAAACAGGACAGAGAATGGAAATTCATTTTGGATAGCTGAAGATGGCATATGTTTAATAAGATAACAAGATGTATGAACTGCATCCCCCAAAAAACACAGCGGAACATGAGATTGTATGATTAGGGTACGAGCAGTTTCAATAAGATATCTATTCTTTCTTTCAGCTACCTTATTTTGTTGGGATGTATACGAACAAGATGTTTGATGAATAATCTCATGGGAGTTCATAAACTGCTGAAATGGGGAAGACAAATACTTTAGGGCATTATCACAACAAAATGTAGTGATAGAAACCCCAAATTAATTTTGAATTCCAGCGTGGAAGGTCTGGAAAATAGAAGACAACTCGGATTGATTTTTCATCAAAAATATCAAAGTGCACCTAGAATAACCATCAATGAAACTGACAAACTAGCAAAATCCCAAAGTATAACTAACCGACTAAAACCCCAAACATCTAAATGTACTAAACAAAAAGATGACTCTGCACGATTATCAAGACACCGCGGGAAATGGGAGCGGATATGCTTACCGAGCTGACACGATTCACACTCTAGAGTGGACAAGTGAGATAAGCCGGGTACCATTTTTTGAAGTTTTGACAAACTGGGATGTCCTAATCGTTTATGTAATAAATCTGGTAAATCAATAACAGGAGAAGTTATTTGAGGAATACAAGATGCTAGTCCATGTGATTTTACAAGGATAAGGTAATAAAGTCCATCTGATTCATGTCTGGTACCAATGATCCGCCTTGTACTGAGTTCCGGTATAAAAACAAGGTCATCAAGAAATAAAACAACAGATTTAAGTAATTTGGCTAAGCGACTAACGGCTATGAGATTAAAAGGGCTACCAGGAACATAAAGAACTGAGTCTAAAGGTAAGGAAGAAAGTGGACTTACTTGACCTATTATAGTTGTCATGGCTTGAGAACCATTGGCCATTGTGACTGTTAGAAGAGATTGAGAATATAACATACTAGTGGAAAGAGATTTGTTACCAGATGCACCTGAATCAATGACCCAAGACTTAGAAGGTGAAGATTGGGAGACACAATTCATGCTATTATTTGTTGGAACAACGGAGGCTAATCCTGAAGATGTTAGTTTACGTGCTTTGTACTGAAAGAACTCAATATAATTCGGTAAAGAAACCATCTGGATTGGATTTAATGCATTCGATCTAACGAATTGTGAGTCTAAGAATGGCATTATAATACTCATGCCGGAAAAGGTCAAAAAATTGTTTGGAAATCACTGGTTCACTGTTACTGTTCACCAAAAATACTGTAGCTCGCCGAAAAATTAAAAATCGATGGAATCTGATGTAAACTTGATGGGTCCATCCCCATTAACCGCTCGGGCATCGACCCAGGAAGAATCAATTTTAGACTTATTGGTAATCCATGATCAACTTCCTTTCGTAGTACCCTACCCCAGGGGAATTCGGATCCCAACTGCCTCCTTGAAAGAGATGTCCTAAACCACTAGACGATGGGGGCCTGCTTGACCAACCGCCATCATACTATGATCATAGTATGATCAATTTTTTGAAATTGTTAATATAATCGAATGATTCTATCCGAGGGATCTTTCCCCTTTTCAGAATTGCATAGAATTTTTTTTATTCGTCATTGATGAATTATTCATTAGAATCACCATTAGAAATCTAGTAGTAGTATTTTTTTATTTTGGAATTATTTCAATTGAATTTATTTCGATTATTTTAGTTTAGATTATTTAGTATTTTGAATTTTATTTAGAATTGTAAGCTCGGAAAAATTAGAAGAGCAAGTTGTCTTGAAGAATTGTTTTCAAAATCTGACCGGAAGAGATGCGCCGCAGGAAGCAAAAATCCGACAGGCGCGTGACGGCACGTGAGTGGGTATTTTCTAGTGAATTTTTCTAATCGGATCTCTCTTGGGAACCTTGTGGTGTTGGATTTTGCACAACACTGATAACTAGTGACTTTGACACAATCAGTCACTTAGGTTACCGGAAAATTGCACGGTTACTGAGTTCTTTCTTCCCGGATGTCGTTGGAATGACGCACAACAATCTCTTCTCACCGATGCTCTAATACCATGTGAGAAAGCAGGGAAAAAAATATAGTATTGATTAATTAATTGACAATACTACAATGAACCATATATATACAATACATGTCCTACTCCTAATACATGTGGTATTAGGATTATCTACTACTATTTATACAATGAAATCAACAATTATGATTGAGGCTAAGGTATACAAAAGGAAGGGTCTTCAACCACCTAAAGAATGTTGAGAAATTTCAACCATTGACCGAGGCTCATCAGTTCGCCTTGATGGGTTCCTATTTATTACTGGAAGCACGGTGTATATCCTAGCTACCAATAACGGGCACTATTGCCTCATCTCAAGTCCCTTATGGATTTAGAGCTCTCAAGTCCCAATCATTTACTTAATTGGCCCTTCTCTAGTTTCTTAACATTGTAGGAATTGTTTACTTGCTTTCGCTATAATATGCCGTTACTAACAAAAAAAGTTGGTTCATGGTGTCAATAAAATATGTGTTGAACTATTAATGCCATAGGGACATGATGCCAAATGAAATGTCATTGAACAATAGAGCTCGCAGTCAAGGGGATCATACTACAAAAAGAAGAAAGTGAGGTGGTTGACTGGTTCTGTAACTAACAAGAGTTTGAGAAGTTGCATCAAAGATAAAGAAGCGAAAAGTTAGGGAGCTCTTTTGGCTACCCGGGATGAAGAGTTGAAAAGACGCAGCTTCAAAAAATCATGAATTATCAAGAAAGGAGACTGTCAATCTTCTAAAAATAAGAGGGAAAAATAAAAGGAATGGACAAACTTTTCCGACCAATTTACAGAATCATTCCTTAATTAACCAGCAACTTAAATGTAGGCAATAAAGGAGTCGCAAGTAGCATAGCTCATCTTTTAAGAAATGAAAACTAAGACAGAACCGGAACATGAACATTTTACGGTAGCAACCGGGACTTACTGCAGATGGAGTGTTATATTGTTGGCCTAGAGCATCTCCACCTTTGACCAACTGAACACCAGGCGTAGCATGAATGAGGGATGGATTTCCTGGTCCATTAGGCCAAGAAGCAGGATTCACAGAGATGAATCCAATGACAAAATCTGAGTGATCCTCAGCAATTTTTACTGCTGCTGCCGTGTAAGCTCCCGTGGCTAGGTTACCCGAAGAACTCATTTCAGCAAGAAGCAACAGTCCCCTACCACGTGACAAGCCCTAAGTACAAAATAGAAGAATCAGATCAAAATAGAATTTTCTGTAGCTCAGTAGCTTAGGTATCAGTAACACCAAACAAACCTTCAGTTTCAGACCATCCACAATTCCAGGACCAGAAATAATGTGTGCATTAGTTATATCAGCCCAATCTAAAATGCGAAAGATACCTCTGCAGCCAAACAAGACAACTTAGGGAGATTAACTTTAGCAAAAAAAAGAATATGAGAAAGAAATAGTAATCTGACATCGCTCACCCTTCATATTGCATCGTCACTGTATTTCCAATGTCAGCAAACTTACGATCTTCAAATATTAAAAAGTTATGTTTGTCTGCAATCTACAGAAGAAGAAAAACAAGAGTAAGCACTGAACATAAACTTAAATATCTATTTTATCGCAAAAACAAGAATTATTTTCACCCTGTTCAATATCATTTTTTCCATTCAACTTGCAAAGAGTGTCCATGTCAACCTAACATTGACATGCATTATTTAAGCCAACAAGCACTGAACATAAACTTAAATATCTATTTTATCGCAAAAACAAGAATTATTTTTACCCTGTTCAATATCATTTTTTCCATTCAACTTGCAAAGAGTGTCCATGTCAACCTAACATTGACATGCATTATTTAAGCCAACAAGCACTTCTATCACATGTATCCTGTTATTATGACCAAACATTAAGTACTATGGTCCAACTATCAGCCCAGGAAACGAAGTCATTTTCCAGATAAATGCATAAACATAAGGCAACTCCTTGGATGCAGTGATTGAACTTTTTTTTTAATAAGTAGATGCGGTGTGAACTCTTTAGACTAGAGATGCAATCCTGCGGCCAGCTAGCTCATATATCTTATTCAGTAGCTCATCACATAATCAAGGAATAAAGGAATCCAAAAATATGTTAAACATGGTCTAAAGTTTTAGTACCAGAGAAAAACTGGAGCAATAACGACATCATCATCCACCAATCATGTCAAGATTAACTTACCGATCTAAGCTTAGAACCGAAGTCAGGAGTGAAATCAGGCAATATATCAACATGTGTTTTTAACATGCAGATTTCAGGTCCAACCTGCACAGGAAGATTTGGAATAAACTTGTCAGAATATTACACATTAAACACACAAACATAAACAATTGGGCAAAGATCAAATAGGAAAGTAGGAAATGCCGCCTGCTTTCCTTCTGTTACACCAAAACAAAGGAGATTTAGGACAATTTATATGCTAAATGCAGCTGCTAGTCGTTACACTATGATACCTTTGTAAACCTAAAAAATCTCATTTTCTCCATTCATTCAACACCCAAAGACAAGGTAATAAAGTCTCTACCAATCCTGTGACACAAATTCAAATTTAACAAGAAAGAACAGCAGAGGACTGGTAATTTTCATATCTAACTATCCCTGTTCCTTGTTTGCAGAACTTGTTATGCATGCACAATTGCTTAAGACTGCTTACATCATCCAAGGAAACAATACCTTATTCAAGAATATTTACAAAAAGAAGTAAAAATATACTTTTGATCACCTTGTCAGCAATATCTAGCAATTCCGCAGCTATGGCCACATCAGCAGAAAGGCACAAGTTAGTCTCCTTTTGCACCATAATTTCAAACAACTTCTTCCCTGTAGGATTTTTTGCAATCTTTGCCCTCTCCTGATAAGGTAATCTGAGACTGACCTTAGTTTCCTTCACTGGCATTGGAACCGCAACCTTGCGGTTCTCCTCTAAGAATTTCTTCACCATTTTTTCTGTTTCCTCTGAAACTCTACCCTTTTCCTTTAGTATCTTCACCATCTCAGTCAGTTTCACCATTGAATGCAATGTGATTCCATTCTCAGCCAAATTTTCCCTTCCTCCTTGCTCTCTGCCCAGAAACAATCACCAAACAACTCATCTCAGGAAAAAGATAATAGCTCAATATTTGCCAATAAATCACAAATCCATGCTAATTGGAATTTTCCAAAGGCTCACTAACACCAAATGTAAAAAATAAGGTACCAAACAATCTTCTCATTCTTTACAAAAAAAAAAGTAGATTACTACAATTATATGTCATCATTTTTCTCCACTTGTACAGATCATATGTTTAGCTCTGAACTCCAACTTCTACAAACATTCTGCTAGTTTTAAAAGCACTATACCCTACATAGCTATGCTTACTATCCCATTCTTTTTGCTTGAATTTTAGTCAATCCTACACATCTTCTAAAATGACAATAATTTTTTCCCAACAAAAGATCAACTAACTAATCTAAACTACCAGTATTACGTTATAGTATTTCAGATTTTTTTTTATAAAGTTTTATAGTATTTCATATTTTGATACGAAAATTTTCAACTAAAGTTCCAATCTTTACATATTCGAAAAGTATCAACTCTCTTCGCCCTAAAAAAATGACACTATCCTTTTTCAACTTGAAAAGTTCTGCTTGATTGTTTATTAACTTGATTATTCACATCGAGAGTAAAAATGATTGTTCAATGCCAAAAATAAAACCACCATTGGAGCTCCTTTCACCCAAAATTAACCATTGGAGGTCAAAACGCTTTCAGAAAAATGTGACAACTTCTTGCAAAAACCTGTTGCAACCATTTCATTTTGATGTGATATTATATCCTTTTTAATCTGTCCCAAAAAAATTTTAAAAAGAATCTTTTATATCTAAAAACAATTTGACTTTGAACTTTCTATTTCACCATACATTTTATATTCACACAAATGTCAATTCAAATGTTCTCTTTTTTCTTAGTATACATGCCTAGAACAGTACTACTCCTTTCATAGGAACATTTCTATATTCGGAAAAAATTTAAGTTTAAACTTTTCACTATTTCATTTTATCTCTAATGATAAAGTTCTATAGCTACATAATTATTATGGCTCCACAAAGCTTCTACCCTTTCAACTTTTAAGGTTACAAGTTTTAAAAGTCTTTTTTTTTTCTTTTTGTGCCCCGAATCAAACTATATCACCTAAATTGAATATAAATGGAAACGGAGGGAGTACATCTTAACTTTAGATAATTGAAAGTTGTGCTACTTTCAATAGTAGTTCAGGGAAAAAAAACATTTCTTTAAAAGGTAAAGTGCAGTAGTACTTCAGGAAAACTCTTTGTACGAGTAAAGAAAGAAATTGTACCAACCTATCAATCATGACGACAGCATCGGTAACGATTAACCCAGCGGCACGGAGAGGAGCAGCAGTCTCAAGAACAGAAGCACCACTAGTAACCAAATCCTCAACAATAAGACAAGCTTGACCTGGCTTAAAAGCGCCTTCAATCGCCTTCGCAGTACCGTAATCCTTAACCTCCTTACGGCGCATGAGCATAGGCACGTCATTAGCAGTGGAGATACACGTGGCAATAGGGAGAGCCGTGTAAGGCACGCCGCACACGACGTCGTACTTGGTGGAAGACGGGAGGGAACCGACGAGCGTTTGGGAAATCTGACGGAGAATCGAAGGGTAAGAAACGATTAAACGGAGGTCGATGTAGATTGGGGAAGAGATGCCGGATTTCAGCTTGAATTCGCCGAATTTGACGGCGGAGATATCATGGAGCTGGAGGATTATTGATTCCATTGTTTCGGATACCATTGTGTTTGTTTTTGTGCTTTGGTGACCTTTTAGAATAGGAAGAGAATGAGAGGGTGGCTAGAGTCCAAGTTTGAAGAAAATGGCGCTTATATAGTAGTCGCTTTCATATTGGAAACTGGGAGGTTTTTATTTAGGGCTTTTGCTATACTATCTTTTGTTTTTCTATTTTTACATACTATTTTTGTTTTCATAAAATAGTCTTTTTAATACTTTTTGAATAATTATTTGATCTTCTTTAATAGTAATAAAAGTATTTGTGAAAACTAAGTTCTATCGTCCTTAACATTTCACTTAGGGATTATTTGGTTTAGATATATATAAGAATTAGGAATGTGGAGATTGTAATATATGAATTAGTAATATACAGATTATAATGTAATGGTTGTTATATTTATTTTTAAATTGCGAGATACTACATTACTTTTAATTTATTACAAATGTTATTTTAGTTATATAATTATTTCAACAGGAGATTAATAAAAAATAATATAAGGTAATAATAAATAGACCAAGAGACAACTTTGTAAGGTTATTTTTTTAATTCAAATTATAAGTGAGTATAGGAGATTATTCAAGAACAACAATAACAACTACCCAGTATATTCCCACCAGGTGGGGTCTGAAGAGGGTAATATGTAGACGAGCCTTACCCCTGCCCGAAAGGGCAGAGAGGCTGTTTCCAATCGACCCTCGGCGCATAGGATAAAATGAAAAGCTGCATTAAAATAAAGACAAAATTAGAAACAAAAGCATAAGTAATCCCGCAGAGATAACGTAAGTAATTATGTAAACATAAGAAACATAAATACAGTCGCATGCAATAATAACAAGCAGTATCTACCATACTAACAACCATAAGGGGACATAAGCTAAAACACTAATCATCTATGGGTAACCCTACTATCCCACACCCAACCCCGGGAGAGGCGTACGAAGAACTCTATGAGCCCCTAGCCTATAACCCTGATTCTAGACCTCCAGACTCCCCTATCAAGGGTCATGTCCTCGGTAACCTGCATTCTAGTCATGTCCTGCCTAATCACCTCTCCCTAATGCTTCTTAGGCCTCCCTCTACCTCGCCGACCTCCAACAATCTCCAGCCGCTCACAGCTCCTCACCGGGGCATCGGGACCCCTCCTCCGTACATGCCCGAACCACCTCAGCCTCGCTTCCCGCATCTTCTCGTCCACCGGGGCCACCCCTACCTTCTGTCGAATAACTTCATTCTTAATCTTATCTAGCCTGGTGTGCCCACATATCCACCTAAGCATCCTCATCTCCACAACCTTCATTCTCTGAACATGAGAGTTCCTCACGGGCCAGCACTCCGCCCCATACAACATCGCAGGTCTAACCACGGCTCTGTAGAATTTTCCCTTGAGTTTGTGTGGAATTTTCTTGTCACACAGGACCCCTGAAGCAAGCCTCCACTTTGACCACCCCGCTCCTATCCGATGGGTAACGTCCCCGTCAATCTCTCCGTCCCCCTGAATCACAGACCCAAGATATCGGACACTGTCTCTCTTGGCGATGGCCTGAGAACCAAGCATCACTTCCCTGCCTACCCCACTCAGCTCGTCGCCAAACTTGCACTCCAGATATTCAGTCTTAGATCTGCTTATTTTGAAACCCTTAGACTCGAGAGTCTGTCTCCATACCTCTAACCTTTCACTAACACCGCCCCTCGTCTCGTCTATCAATATTATATCATCAGCAAAGAGCATACACCAAGGCACATCCCCTTGGATATGTCGGGTTAGAGCATCTATCACTAAGGCGAACAACAGGGGGCTCAGCGCCGATCCTTGATGGAGCCCCATTACCACAGGAATATGGTCTGATTCGCCACCTACCGTCCTAACCCTAGTCTTAGCTCCATTGTACATGTCCTTGATTACTCTGATATAGGCTTCTGACACACTCTTCGCCTCCAAGCACCTCCATAGCACCTCCCTCGGGACCTTGTCATACGCCTTCTCCAAGTCGATAAGCACCATATGAAGGTCCTTCTTCTTATCCCTGAATTGTTCCGCCAGCCGCCTGACTAGGTGAATAGCCTCTGTGGTGGAGCGGCCCGGCATGAAACCGAACTGGTTCCCAGATATAGTTGTCGCCTCCCTCACCCGCGCCTCAATCACCCTCTCCCAAACCTTCATCGTGTGGCTTATTAATTTGATGCCCCTATAGTTGTTGCAGCACTGGATGTCCCCTTTGTTCTTGTACAAGGGCACCACTGTACTCCACCTCCACTCATCCGGCATCCTTTTAGTCTTGAAGATCGCATTGAACAGCCTAGAGAGCCACTCCCCTCCAGATTTACCCATGCACTTCCAGAACTCCACGGGGATCTCGTCAGGCCTGGTCGCTCGACCCCTACTCATCCTACGCAACGCCCCTAAGACCTCCTCCACCCTAATGCGCCTGCAGTACCCAAGGTCTCTATGTCGCTCTGAATGCCCCAGCTCCCCTAGCTCTATGTTCCGATCCCCCTCCTCGTTAAGAAGGTCCCGAGAGTACGCCTGCCACCTCTGTTTGATTTGCGATTCCCCCATCAGAACTCTACCATCCTCGTCCTTGATACACCTGACTTGGTCTAGATCACGTGCCTTCCTTTCCCCTTACTTTAGCCAACCGGAATAGCTTCTTATCCCCACCTCTCTCCCCTAGTTCCTCATACATGCGACCGAACGCCGCGTTTTTAGCTTCCGTGACTGCCATCTTAGCTTCTCTTCTCGCCTCCCTGTAGATCAACCTGTTCGCTCTCCGCTCCTTCTCGCTTGTGCTCCCTGCCAACCTAGCGAACGCCGCCTTCTTCACCTCCACTTTTCCTTTGACTACCTCGCTCCACCACCAATCACCCTAATGCCTGCCTGAATATCCCTTAGCTACCCCGAGCACGTCCCGTGCTACCCCCCTAACCAACTTCGCCGTCACTGTCCACATAGCGTCCGCTTCCTCATAACTTCTCCACGCTCCGCCCTCCACTAACCTCCTTTCCAACTCCTGTGCTTTCTCCTTAGACAAAGCTCCCCATCTAATCCGCGGTTGACCCCGGGCGCCCCTCCTCTTCTTCTTCACCCAGAGATCGCCATCCATCACAAGTAGTCTATGAAGAGTTGAAAGAGACTCTCCCGGAATAACCTTGCAGTCCTTGCACAAACCCCTATCGTTCCTTCTGATGAGGATGTAATCAATTTGAGTCCTCACCGCCGAACTCTTGAAGGTGACCAAATGCTCCTCCCTCTTCCGGAATGTCGAGTTCGCAATCAGGAGCTCGGAAGCCCTGGCGAAATCAAGCAGCAAAGTGCCTCCTCCGTTCCTGGCCCCAAAGCCAAAGCCACCGTGCACCTCATCATAGCCACCAGCCTCAGCCCCAATATGACCATTAAAGTCCCCTCCAATAACTAACTTCTCAGATTGGGGAATACTCCTCACCAGATCATCCAAGTCCTCCCAAAAGCGCTTTTTAACCTCCTCGGCTAAGCCTGCTTGCGGCGCGTAAGCGCTGATGACGTTGATGACGCCACCCCCAATAACCAGCTTAATAGATATTAACCTATCATTCACTCGCCTAACCTCGGCCACGGACTCCCTTAGGTCCCTATCAACCAAGATGCCCACTCCATTATTACCTCTCACGAGCCCAGAGTACCACAGCTTAAACCCATCAGCATTCCGTGCCTTTGTCCCTTTCCACCTAGTCTCTTGGACGCACGCTATGTTAACCCTCTTCTGCTGAAGAACCTTCGCCAACTCAATGGACTTACCCGTCAGAGTGCCTATGTTCCATGACCCAATCCTTAATCTATGGGCGTCCGCTGCCCTCTTCCCACCCTTACCACCCGCCCTGCCCGTAGGACCACCCCCTGCTCCCCTACTTACCCCCCCGACCACCCCCGCCCCCTAAGGACATGACCTTACGCTATCATCCCCCGCCGCGGCCACTATCCCACCAACCGATGTGGGGTACAGTGGCACACACACGCACTATAGCGAAAAACGCAAATGTAGCAAACTAGATAACAACAGGATAGAACACACTCGAAATACTAGCTAAAATACGTAAAAAGATGCACAAAGTAAACAAGAGAGCGGGAGGTACCAACTCCCCGTGGAAAAACCTGAAAGTGTGCTTTGCTGCGCCCAAGTTTCCCTGAATCTTAGAAGAATGTGCGGCTCTATTGCGTCCTGCCGCGAGTCTGAACGAGAGTTGCCGGAGATCCTCGCCGGTGAAATAGGCACCTGTCCAAGAAACAAAATACACCCACAAAAGCAGAGGAGAGAATAAAAAGGAAAGGTGCAGGGGTTGCCAGAAAAATTTCCCGCGAAAACAAAAATCCCAGACCTCGAGGCAGCCCGGGATCTATTGTAGTAAGCAGTGAGAAAAATGAGGTGGCTAAGTGGACAGTATAAAATGAAAGTGAGCATGGGAATATTCCAGAAGTACCGAGTTGGTCGGAATTGAGGGGGAAAATACTGTCCAAAAGGAGCCAGTTGAAAAAGTTACCGGAACAGTGCTCACGCGCGTGGCGCGTGGGTGTCGGTGGCAGCGCGTGGGTGGTCGTCGGCGGCGCGTGAGGCAGCTTCCGGCGACGCAGTTTGCAGGAGTTGTGCGCCTGACGGTGTATGTCTCGGTGGTGTAGGAGGTGTCGAAGAAAGACCACCGTGAGAGACCACTGTTGACGGAACTTTGCCGGAACAATGTTCCGAGAAGAGAGAGAGGGGGTACTTACCTGTAGCTACCGGCGGCTCGTCGGTGGTGCCGATGGTGTTAACCTAAAGCTTCCACACAATGGTCCGTGAAAATACGCAGACCGCTGAATGAACTTAGGGGTTGCCGGAGACGGGTCGCCGGAGGGGGAGGGGATCACCGGAGGGGGAGGGGTCGCCGGGGGAGGGGGAGAGGGGAGCTGGGGGGGAGGGGTTGCTGGAAGAAGGAGAGAGACGTTAGAGACAGAGAGTAGGTGACCAACGGGTGGGCCGGGCCGGGTCCGGGTCCAATTTTTCTGACCCGTCCGGGTCCGGGCCGGTCCGGTCCGGGTTCAATTAGAGGTGGGTTGTTAACGGGCTGGGTTGATCCGGGTCGGGCCGGGCCGTGCTGGGTTTTTTTTTTTTTTTTTTTTTGGAATTACGTATAGTATAAATATTAAGTTATATTAATACTTTGTAATAATTGAATGAACACAACAAAAGATGGGGAAAAAATTGCACTTATTGCAAGTGCTACTTTATTTCTTAAATTCAAAATTTCAAAACTAAAATGTATCATAATTAGTTTACAATTTACATCAAATGGTTTGCATTGCAATAGAAAGTTCTTCAAAATTAATATGAACCGAATGACCTTCTTCTGGAGAGTTAAATTCGGATGGGTTTCCGTGCGTTAATATATCTCCAATTTCTTCGTCTTCCGGGCTATCAAGATCTTCCTTTCCTTGATTTCTTCGTTCAGATCTTATCCAATCTCTTAGACACACTAAGACTTCCAAAGCATTGCTTCCCAATGAGTGCCGTGTGTCTCCAAGTTGTTGTCTTGCTTGGCTAAATGCACTCTCGGATGCAACAGTGGAAATTGGGACATTCAGGACATCCCGCGCCATAGCGAAAAGAACGGGAAATTGCTTTGAATTTTCATGCCACCAGCCTAACGGTGAAAATTCCTTGGTGCGAGGCTCCTTTTGCTTCTGCAAGTAAAATTGAAGTTCATCTATATTCCTGCTACTACTTTGAGTGTTAGAAAAAGTTGAAAAAATATTAAAACTATCAATGCCTTCATCATCATCTTCGACTACATTAGAAGTGCTACATTGCATAGTGGGATTTGCAGCAGTTGAAGCACGAGCATTATCACATTGAGTTGCATAATAAGTATATAGATATTGTAAATGTTCATTTAGTTGGTTCATAGATTCATACAAATTTGGGCTTTCAGTGGGCCCAATCTCCATATAAGTGTATAAAGCATTCATTAATTGTTGACAATCAGACATTTTAATTGAAGGATTTAAAACTGCACCAATTAAGTAAACAGGAGGAATTGGAAAGAAATATTTTTTGAATTTTGCTTGCATACTTGCAACAGCATCCGTATATCTATCTTTCTTCTTAAATTCATATAGTAGCAAAAAAATTTCAGCTATATGTACTAAAGCCAAAGTAATAGTTGGGTAATATGCCCCAGAAAACACAACAGTAGCAGTATAAAATTTATGTAAAAATTTAATCACATCACTAATGACCTCCCAGGTATCAGTTGTTAACATACGCCTAGGATCAGTACAATGTGCATTAGCAACTTCTGTTATTGGAAATCTATATTTGTAGCAACATTTTAAAAATATATACGTATAATTCCATCTAGTAACTACTTCGTCGGGCATGAATCTAGGTGTAAGGTTATATTGCATACACTTGTTCTTAAATTCTCTTATTCTAGATTGTCTATTATTTCCCTGAATTACTCCAACTGCTCTTCTAACTAGAGTAATCTCATGTAAAAATAAATCGAGCCCACTTTTAACAATTAAATTATAAACATGACATGCACATCTAACATGAAAAATATCATCAAGAGGTGGATGTAAATTCAATTTTAAAATTGAAACTGCAGCATTGTTGTTTGAAGCATTATCAAAAGACATACACAAAACTTTTTGGTTTAGATTATAAAATTCGACAACTTCAACAATTGTACTACTAATAAATGCAGCAGTATGACTCTGATCTTCATCATATTTAAAAGCAATAATACGTTTTTGCATACAAGTATTGTCATCTATCCAATGACATGTAATTGTTAAATAATCATTTCCATTTACAGCATGGCCAATATCAGAAGTTAGACATACTCTAGAAGGAAGGTGACTAAACAAATAACGTATGTATGTTTGATATTGGCTGTGAAGTCTAAAGATGTCTGATCTACAGGTACTTCTAGGGATACCTTTAAACATAGGATTGTATATCCTTTGAATATACGTAACAAGATAAGAGGAAGAAGCAAATGAAAAAGGTAGACAACCCAAAGCAATCATTTTCGCTAATTCCTCTCGATCCCTCATTTTATCATATTTTAGGAGACCTGCAGTAGTAGGGTTAAGTGTTGTTGCACTTCCATCCCCATTATTTCCCCGTTCTATAGGATGATACTTTTGCATATGTCTAATAAGTGTGCCAGTCCCCCCTAAATTACCTCCGGTCAAATGTTTAAACGTTTCATTACAAAGTCTACACTTAACTCTATCACTATCTTCTATCTCATCAAAAAATTGCCAAACAGGACTTCTTTTTCTACGATTAGATTTAGAAGTTGGAGCGACTGGTGGTCTTCTACCCCTTGTTGCACTAGCAACTCCAACTCCAATACTACCAACATTTCCACTAGTAGGTGTAGGTGGTATCTCATCTTCTATTCCAATTTCGTTATCTTCTATTCCGAAATCTTGGTGTAATTGTTCATAATCAATATTTACATCTTGCAAATTAGGCGATGATTCAGAAACATGTGTTATTGGTTCATTATTACTATTACTACCAGAAGCTATAGGACTTTTTTTACTACTTCCACTTCCACTTCCACTCCTACCAGTAACTTTTCTACACGCTCTTTTAGCAGCATTCAACATATTGGAAAAATTAATATATAAGCTAAAATCAAATATGCAATTAAAATATTAAATAAGAGAAAGAGTTGGAGAGAGTGCACCGAATTCGACAATAAATTGAGCACTTGATTACGCAAATCCGGTGTTACCACGAACAAACGTCAAGCAAGTATTTCAATGTTGAACACTTGAACTTCAAGAATCAAGCTTCGAATGCCGATTTCCAAATAAGAAATTACGATAAATTAAATTCGGGAAAATAAAGACAATAAAATTATGAAAGTAGAATATGAATTCTTGAAAATTGAAGAGAAGAGAGTGATTGATATTTGCTAATTTGAGAATTGAGAGAGAGATAGATAATTTTGAGTGAGGAAATGAAGAAGAGGGGAGGGTATTTATAGATTTTAAGAAGGGTTAATAATGTAATTTAAAAAAAACAAAAAAAAACTCAAAATTGGCCAAAAATGCAAAAAGTCCCGTTGGGCAACGGTGCTGGACCGTTGCCAACGGTCAAGTGGGCCCATGTTTTCAGAAATTTTTTTTTTTTTAAAAAAAAAAAAAATTTTACCGTTGGGGACCGGGCCGGGCCGGTCCGGGTTGACCGGTTCGCCCGAAATTTTCCTTCCCGGGCCGGTCCGGTCCGGGTCAATTGGACGGAATCGCCTAACGTCCTAACCCCTTTCCTCCCCCTAACCCAGCCCCCCCCCCCCCCGCTATAAACCGGTCCGGTCTGGGCCGGATTTGACCGGGCCGGTCCGTGCCGGTCCCGGGTCAACCCGGCCCGGTTGACACCTGAGACCGACAGAGGAGAGAGAAGAGGGGTTGCTTCGTTAGAGACAGGTTTCGGATTCAATCAAATTGAACATTTCTTACAGAAGTATTTCATAGTCTTTCGTAATAGAAATATTTGTCTAGATTGATTTTTATGTAATTAAAGCAATAATGGCGAATTTGAAAAAGAAAAAGTGATAAAAATGCATCTTAATTTTTAAATTGTCAAATATTTAGAACAAACTCAATGTGTCAAGATTTGCCAATTGCGCTCTTCGTTCTAATTTGCTTTGTCATCTTTTAAATTCACGATGGATCTTATTCAAAATTGTATTTTAAATTTAATAGTGTAAATCCTTTTTACACTTTATCGTGTCGCGGGATATTATATATATTATGGGTTAAAAGTTTATTACTTGTGCCTGGCTTTCGAATTACCTAATATTGTCAAGAAAAGTCACAGTTTGTATATTACTGTTAGACTCAAATATAGTAGTATTATCTTCTTGTAAGTATAGCAGATTAATATATTTCAGGTTGCAAGCTTAATTTAGTTTACAGAGAAAGAATTAACCGTTAGATGTATATGGTGGATTTAAGAATAGAATATAGAAAATGTTAGTTTTAAAGGTAAATTATTTTGTTTAAACTAATTATTTGTTACTTGTTATGAAACAATATAAGAATAATAACAATATTGCAGAAAAAAAAAAGAGAAAAGAAATTCTTATTGAATTTTATGATGAATTATAACAGAATATAACCCCCTATTTATAGGGAGAGATTGACTTAGCAACCAAGTAATAAACCCTAGAATCTTTTTAAATATAGACATTTACCAAATATAAAATTCTATTTATAACACTCCCCATTGAATGTCTATTCAACAGATAATATGCCTCGTTAAAATCTAACTAAAGTAAAACCCGACGGAAAAAAATTTTTAGAAAGGAAAAAAGAGTACACATATCTAATAATACGCCTTTTGGTTGCCTCGTTAAAAACCTTGCAAGGAAAATTCAGTGGGACAAAACCTTGTAAGGAAAAAAGAATGCAACACATATTAACTCCCCCTGATGAGAGCATCAATTAACATCCTTGAGCCTTCACACCCCGATCTTGTACACTAGCTTCTTGAAGATTGATGTTGGTAGAGATTTTGTGAACAAATCAGCTATATTATCACTTGAACGAATCTGTTGCACATTGATATCACCATTCTTTTGAAGACCATGTGTGAAAAATAACTTTGGTGAAATGTGCTTTGTCCTATCTCATTTTATGAATCCTCCCTTCAATTGAGCTATGCATGTTGCATTAATCTTCATACAGAATTGTGGGTAGTTTGTCACATTTCAAACCACTTGTCTCAAATAAGATGTATTATAGACCTCAACCACACACATTCTCGACTTGCTTCACGAATAGCAATTATCTCAGCATGATTAGATGAAGTAGCCACAATTGATTGCTTAGTCGATCACCAAGATATGACAGTTCCTCCACATGTAAACACATAATCTGTTTGAGATCGACCTTTGTGTGGATCGGATAAATACCCAGCATCGGCATTACCAACAAGATCAGGACTGCAATTATTGCCATAAAATAAGCCCATATCAGTAGTCCCTTTTAGATACCGCAATATGTGTTTGATTCAATTCCAATGTCTCCTTATGTGAACAGAGCTATATCTTGACAAGACATTAACTGAAAAGGTTATGTCGGACATTGTAGTATTAGCAAGATACATTAGTGCACCAATTGCACTAAGATATGGTACTTCAAGACCAAGTAGCTCTTCATTCTTTTCTTGAGGTCAAAATGGATCCTTATTCACATCAAGTGATCGAACAACCATCAGAGTAGTTAATGGATGTGCTCTATCTATGTAAAACCATTTCAATACCTTTTCTATGTAGGCAGATTGATGAACAAAAATTCCATTTGCCAAATGTTTTATTTGCAAACCAAGACATAATTTTATCTTTCCAAGATCTTTCATCTCGAATTCCTTCTTTAAATAATCAATTGCCTTTTGGAGTTTTATAGGAGTTTCAATAAGGTTTATGTCATCAACATATACGGCAAGTACAACAAATTCCGGTGTTGTTTTCCTTATAAAAATACATAAGGCAAATAACATCATTTATATAGACTTCCTTTAATAAATACTCACTAAGACAATTACATTGCATTCGTCCTGATTTCTTTAGACCATACAAAGATCTTTGCAATTTGATTAAAAAAAATTCTGGGACTTAGATTATGTGTGTTAGGCATTTTAAATTCCTCAGTAATTTTCTTGTATATCTCATTATTAAGTGAGTCATAAAGGTAGATAACCACATTCATTAAATGCATGTCAAGTTTTTCATGGACAAAAAAACTAATGAGATAATGGAACGTTATAGCATCCATAACGGGTGAATATGTCTCTTCGTAATCGACACCAGGTCTTTGTGAAAATTCTTGTGCAACAAGGCGTGCCTTATATCTTTGTACCTCATTTTTCTCATTTCTCTTGCGTATAAAGACTCATTTATAGCCAATAGGCTTAACACCATTAGGTGTTTGAACTACAGACCCAAAAACTTCACGTTTTACAAGTGAATTCAACTCTAATTGGATTGCTTCTTGCCATTTTAGCCAATCAAGTCTTTGTCGACATTCTCCAACAGATTGAGGTTCAAGATCCTCACTTTCTTGCATAATGCTAGATGCAACATTATATGCAAAGACATAATCCACCACTATATCTACTCGATTCAAATTTATCTCAATATCGATTGAATTTATTGGTAGCTCCTTATTTTCTTGAGTCTCGGGCTCAGTGGATTCCTCATGAATCTCAGAATTTATTAAATCGTGGATTTCTTCATGAGATTCTTTCATAATGCCATTTTGATCATTTGTTTTCTTTTTTCTAGGATTTCGATCTTTGGAACCTAATGTTCTACCACGTTTTAGGCGTGCTTTTGACTCATTAGATATGACACTAGAAGATTGTCCAACAGGGACATCAAACGGATTGGAACATTCTCTTAGAGATATATGATTTTGTTATCCCTTTCAAATCCGTAAATGCGGATGACATTTGATTTGCTATTCTTTGCAAATGGATAATCTTTTGCACCTCTTTTTTTACAAATAGAGGCATGTGGATCTAGATGACATAATTATGGAATTTCCACAAAATTTCCTATTTGGTTTCACCAACTTCTCCTCCTAATTTCAGGAAAAGCATCCCATCGAATCAACAATTTGCAACAAATCCCCCATTAATAATTTGAGGTAGCGAATAATGGAGCGCGATGCAAATTAAACATATATTCCTAATCTTATTTGGGGACCCATTTTGGTACGATATGGTGGTGCTGCAGGCACATATACTGCCCATCCAAAAATTCTTATATGGAATATATTATGTTTATGACCCAAAACTAATTGCAACGGGAAATATTTATGATAATTTATCAGTCTGAGACGAACTACAATTACATCATGCAAAATAGCGTGACCCCAAACAGAAGTGGGCAACATCGTTTTCATGAGTAGTGGTCTTGCTATCAATTGCAGAGGTTTAATTAAAGACCTTGCAAGATCATTTTGAGTGTGAACACGAGATACAAGATGTTCCACTTTTATCTCAATTGATAACCAATAATCATTAAATGTTTGGGATGAGAACTCAGCAACATTATCAAGTCTAATAGCCTTAATTGGATTATTAGGAAATTGCATCCCTAATTGTTATAACCCATATCCACTCGCGTTAGTTCATGCCATATGTTAGTTAACATAAATCCAAGAAGGAATTATCCTTGAGATGATAAGAAGTTAATCATATTGATCTTACGTGATACAATAGTGCATAAGGGTGATTAACAAGTATTAGAAGTTAAACGAATCAAGGATATTGTAACTCGTATTTTCGGGTAAACCTATAGGTGATTAATACACTCAATAGTTCATGTTTTAAGTTATTTGAATCATATAATATTTGTTTCATAGTCTTGAAGTCAAACGAGTTATGAAACAAATGTCGACAAAAGTTGTCATAACTTAGGTTCAAAATTTTACTTAAACATTAGGTAAAATGTTTATAATCTTTTCTCCAAATTTACAAGGAATTATGGGGTGATCTACCCACCAAATTAAATATCCATGAGTCTAGTTTTCAACTCATTAAATCGTTTATCAATAAGACATTGGAGTAGAGAGATATAGCTATTTTTGTGAGACTGCGCAAGCTGCTATGTGACAAGTAGGTGCGTCACTACTTGTTAAAATGATAGCCTAAAAAAGGAAAATTTCGGGTTGGCTATTGAGCCCATTTAAAGGTTTATCTCCTGCAATATAACCCTCAATACATCTCACAAAAATTCAGATCTAAACCCCTGCAAACCTCCTCCCAAAAATCCCACACAAACCCTAATCGATTTTCCATCTCTTTCAAGTTCTAATTGAGGGTAAAATCAATAGTTTGAAGAACCAAGGGAAGAGCTTAGTTATCCAACGAGTAAGGTAAGATTACTACACCATGTCATACATTTTTCCTGCTGTTAACTCATGGTAATTCGTTCTATACATGTAAGAACTCACGGGATGGTGATCGGAAGCCGTGAGTTCGAGTTATTCACTTGTAGCGGACTGTTTTGTGGACAGTTTTGTCTTGCTGTTGGGCTGCGTGTTTTGATACCATTTTGTGAAGTTTTGGAGGTGGAAGGTTGTGGAGAAACACCATATATATGTAGGGTTGTGGGCTGATAGTTCTTCGTAACATTTCTGGGTCATTTGACACGACTACAGTGGTCGACGTATGTATGAAGTAATTAGATTGTGCGTCGACTATTTTTGGAGACTCAATATGATTATTATTGATGTTGTTTAGGCTGTTTGGTGATTGTTTGGAATGGTTTGAAGTCATATATATAGGGGAGGTGCTGTTTGTTTCAGCGTAAAATAGGTTGTGATTGGTACATAATAGTCATGTTGCTTAAATGATAACGATAGTATCATTTATCTTATTGTAGACTAAAGAGTTGTGATAATTGCATAGCTTGAGATTGGGGAAGTATATACAAGGTATGTACGGTTATCCCTTTCCTTCTTTTTCACGACTCTGATTGTACATAATGTAATGAACGAGCTTCCAAAAATACTTTACTCTTAGAAGATAGCAGTACTTACATTGTTTCCCCTCTTATGGAACGATTGATGTGATGTTGCTTCTCTTATTCTTATGTTATCAATGTTGTTGGTACTTCCTTATTCTTATAAGGTTCATAAGGAAAAGTTAGTCATAATAACATGTACAAAGGATACTGACCTTACGTCACTCCGAAAGGTCTAGAACGTGTTTCCATGAGTCAAGCATGCAATATATATATGTATCTATTTTACTCTACCGAGCCGCGCTATAGTCGGTCGGGTTACTATGCAACCACTGATCAGTTGGGTTTTACCGAGCTCCACGTGGCCGGGTACGATTCTACCGAGCTTTATGATGGCCGGGTACGTTTTTTTTACCGAGCCTATTACGGCCGGGTACGATATGATGATGATGATGCCCACAGAGGCGTATGTTTTAACAGTTTATGTATTTATACATATGTATCATGCATTTCATGTTAGTAGCCCTCAGAGGTACTTAGATGTTACAGGTTGTATATTCTCTATCCCTGCTTATATTACTGTTCATATTTATGGTTCCCCACCTTACATACTTAGTACTATTCGTACTGATGTCGTTTATTTGTGGACGCGCATGTCGTGCTGCAGGTCCTGATAGACAGGCAGGTGCAGCTCCCCCACCACAATAAGCTGTCTAGTTCAGCGGTGATTGGCGAGTTCCCTTCTCCGGACTTGCCGTGGTCTTGGTATGCATTTTTGTTATAGACATTATGGGTATGTCGGGGCCCTGTTCCGGCTATATTGCAGAACTTATGTTCCTTTAGAGGCTCATAAACAGGTGTCGAATCATGTATAGTTTGGTATGCCTTGTTGGCTAGGTTTTGTTGTATAGTCTTTCAAGGTATCATGGTAGCTCGTACCTTATATATAGTTTCTTGATTGTCTGGCCACCCCATGTAATGTATGTTTATGCCATCATCTTTTATTATTGGTTGTCCGTGATCCATGGATACCATTAATATTGATCTCGTTGGCCCTAACAGATAATAAAAAAGTTAGGTAAAATGTATGTTGGTGCGCGGCAAGTACCCGAGTGCTAGTCATGGCCCTCCAATTTGGGTTGTGACAAAGTTGGTATCAGAGACGGTCTGTCCTTAGGATTGTCTATGAGTCGTGTCTAGTAGCGTTTTGATTATTGATGTGTAGCACGCCACATTTATAATCAGGAGGATACATGACATTTAGGGTTGTTACCTTCTTCATGAATCTAGATCGTGCGTTGAGTTGAGTCCTAAGTGTTTGTCCCTAATATTTACCTTGTTTACTTTCAGCAATGCCTTCGACTAGGAAGCAAACAATTAGTAGACGGCTTGATACAGTTGCGGGAGAGGGTACCAGTCAGGTGCCCCAAGCCAAAGTAGGCCAAAGTGAAGCTTAGAGTGAGATCGTCTCATACCTCATCTACTCCGTCTCCTCCAGAGGATATTAGGAGGAACCTAACACCTCCAGTTCCTTCGTCTAGCACTACAGACTAGGATATGCGAAGTGCTTTGCAGTTATTGACTAGCTTGGTAGCTGTTCAGGCTCAGAGGAAGAATACAAGTGCTGCTGATAAACCATTTAGTATGAGAGTTCGTGATTTTATTAATTTAGACCCTCCAGTGTTTGTCGGATCGAACCCCAAGGAGGACCCACAAACTTTTATTGACCAGGTTCATCGTACATTGCGGGTTATGCATGTTAGTGATACAAAGGCAGTAGAGTTGTCTTCTTATCGGCTACGGGATTTAGCGGTTCTCTGGTATGATAGTTGGGAGAGATCCAGGGGTCCGAACGCTCCTCCAGCTGTGTGGAAGGAATTTTTTGAGGCCTTTCTTCGTCACTACTTGCCAGCTGAGATATAACGAGCTAGAGTAGATAAGTTCTTGAACCTTAGACAAGGTAATATGAGTGTGTGAGAGTACAGTTTGCAGTTTGATTCTTTATCAAGGTATGCTCCCCATATGGTAGCCGAGATGAGT
The DNA here is from genome assembly GCA_034376525.1 of Nicotiana benthamiana. Taxonomy (NCBI): domain Eukaryota; kingdom Viridiplantae; phylum Streptophyta; class Magnoliopsida; order Solanales; family Solanaceae; genus Nicotiana; species Nicotiana benthamiana. The sequence goes on along the minus strand of CM067335.1, from coordinate 122,677,746 downwards.
GATAGGGTGTATTTGTTCGTGAACGGGTTGGGACCACATCTTATAAATGAGTGCACAACAACCTCCTTGGTGGAGGGCATGGATATTTCCCGTATTCAGGCGTATGCTCAGACCCTAGAAAATCGTAAGCGTCAGCAGAGGGCAGATAGGGAGCAGGATAGGGGCCATCATAAGAGGGAGAGATTTGCAAGGTATCCTGATGACTTCAGAGGCAGCTTCAGGCCCCAGTCTTTGAGGATTTCGGCGCCACCTGTGGCTAGTGCTCCTCCAAAGTTTCAGAGGCCTAGATATGATCGATCCTATTCTGGTCTAGGTTAGAGTTTGCAGGAATCTAGCTCGCAACATCACAGGGATACTAGTCAGACGAGACCCCCAACACCACGTTGTGATCAATGTGGTAAGGCCCACTTTGGACTGTGCCATCGAGGTTCTGATGCGTGTTATTCTTGCGGACAACCTGGCCAAATGATGCTGGATTGTCCTAACAAAGGAGGTGATGGTATGGCTCAACCGATAGGATTTATGTCTAGTTCTTCCTTATCAATTTGACCTCCAACACGGGGTTTTCAGCAGCCGACAGGTCGTGGTAGAGGTAGAGGTGCAGGGCCGAGTTCGAGTGGTGCTCAAAGTCGAACCTATGCTCTAGTAGGTCGACAGGCTCTCGAGTCATCTCCAGATGTTATTACAGGTATATTGTCTGTATTTTCTTATGATGTATACGCATGATTGATCTGGGATCCACATTATCATATGTTACACCCTTTGTGGCTAATAAGTTTGGCATTGAACCTGAATTGATAAGTAAACCCCTTGCGGTATCTACTCCAATCGGAGATTCTGTGATTGCTAGAAGAGTATATAGTAGTTGCACTATGATGATTTTTAGTTGTCAAACCTCGACCAATTTATTTGAGTTAGAAATGGTTGATTTCGATGTGATAATGGGGATGGAATGGTTGTCCTCATGCTATGCAAATGTTGATTATCGTACAAAGATTATTAGGTTTCAATTTCCTAGTGAACCCGTCATTGAATGGAAAGAACATTGCTACACCGAAAGGTAGGTTTGTTTCCTATCTTAAGGCAAGGAAAATGATCTCAAAAGGTTACATTTATCATCTCGTTCATGTTAGGGATGTAGAGGCGAAGCCGCCTACTCTACAATCGATCCCCGTGGTCAGTGAATTTCTAGATGTTTTCCCAGATGAACTCCCAGGCCTTCCTCCTGAAAGGGAGATTGAGTCTAGCATTGATGTCTTGCTTGACACTCAATCGATCTCTGTCCCTCCTTACAGAATGGCCTGTGTATAGTTGCGAGAGTTGAAGGCGCAATTGAAGGACTTGTTGGATAAGGGCTTCATTAGGCCTAGCACTTCACCTTGGGGTGCACCAATTCTATTCGTGCGGAAGAAAGACGGGTCGTTATGAATGTGTATCGACTATTGACAATTGAATAAGTTTACTATAAAGAACAGGTATCCACTTCCAAGAATTGACTTGTGTGACCAACTCTAGGGTGCCAAGTATTTCTCCAAGATTGACTTACGTTCATGGTATCATCAGGTGAGGGTTAAGGAGAAGGATATTCCAAAGATGGCCTTCTGTATAAGATATGGGCACTTTGAGTTCTTGGTGATGTTGTTCGGGCTAAAAAATGCCCCAGCAGCTTTTATGGATCTCATGAGTACAATATTCAGGCCCTATCTTGATGTGTTAGTGATTGTATTCATTGATGAAATTCTGGTGTATTCTCGTTCAGAGGCGGAACATGCGGGCCACTTACGGATAGTATTACAGATGCTTTAGGATCATAAGTTATATTCTACGCTCTCCAAATGTGAATTCTGGCTGATCTCAGTAACATTTCTTGTCCATGTGATATTTGATGAGGGTATCAGTGTCGACACTCAGAAGATCGATGCAATAAACAATTGGCCGAGACCTACAACACCATCAGAAATCCGCAGCTTCCTAGGGCTAGCAGGACATTATAGGCAATTTTGTAGAAGGGTTTTCCACCATATCAGCACCATTGACTAAGTTAACACAAAAAGCTACCAAGTTCCAGTGGTCTCAGACTTGTGAGCGTAGTTTTCAGGAACTAAAGAATCGATTAACATCCGCACCAGTGCTCACTCTCCCTGACGGAACAGAAGGATATGTGGTATATTTTGATGCCTCAGGTATAGGTTTAGGGTGTGTATTGATGCAACGTGGAAAGGTGATTGCATATGCATCAAGACAATTGAAGAAGCATGAAAAGAATTACCCAACCCATGATTTGGAATTGGCTGCAGTAATATATGCTTTGAAGATGTGGCGGCACTACTTATACGGCATCAATGTTGACATCTACACAGATCATAAGAGTTTACAATACATCTTCAAGCAGAAAGAGTTGAATTTGAGGCATTGTAGGCGGCTTGAATTACTGAAAGACTATGACGTCGAGATATTGTATCATCCCGGTAAAGCCAATGTTGTGGCAGACTCTCTCAGTCGTAAGTCAATGGGAAGCTTAGTACACATTGAGGCAGGTAGATGGGGGTTGACAAAAGAGCTCCATCAGCTAGCCAATATGAGTATCAAATTATTAGACTCTGATGACGGAGATGTTACTGTACATAATACATCAGAATCATCTTTGGTAGCCGAGGTAAAAGCACGACAATATGAAGATCCTATCTTAGTACGATTGAGAGAGAGCATTAAGCAGTGTAAAATTACAGCTTTTGAGATCGGAGGAGATGGGGCACTGATATACTAGGGCCGATTATGTGTGCCTAATGTGGCAGGATTGCGAGAAAAGATTATGAATGAGGTTCATCAATCCCGATATTCCATCCATCCCGGTTCGACAAAGATGTATCATGGTGTTAAGGAGCAGTATTGGCAGGATAACATGAAGAAGTCTATTGCAGAATTTGTAGCCCAGTGTCCTAATTGTCAACAAATAAAGATAGAACATCAGAAACCCGGTGGATTGCTTCAGAATATAGAGATTCCGACCTGGAAATGGGAGGTGATTAATATGGACTTCGTTATTGGATTACCTCGATTTTATCATAAGTTTTATTCCATGTGGGTAATGGTTGATCGATTTACAAAATGTGCCCATTTTCTGCCAATTAAGACAACTTACGTGGCTGGAGATTATGCAAAGTTGTATATCAATGAAATTGTTAGGCTTCATGGTGTATATATTATATCAGACCGAGGAGCTTAATTTACGGCTAACTTTTGGAGGTCTTTTCAGAGGGGTTTAGGCACACGAAGTGAATGTCAGCACTGCATTTCATCCGCAGACACACGGACAGGCTGAACGTACCATTCAGACACTGGAAGATATGCTACGAGCATGTGTTCTAGATTTTAAAGGGAATTGGGATGACCATCTTCCACTCATAGAATTCTCCTACAATAATAGCTACCATTCCAGTATTAAAATGATCCCATATGAGGCACTATATGGGAGAAGATGTAGATCACCAGTTGGATGGTTTGAAGTCCGTGAAACAGAATTATATGGGCCAGATTTGATTCACCAAGCCATTGAGAAGGTGAAGGTGATACATGAACGATTGAGAACGGCACAAAGCAGGCAAAAGACTTATTCCGATGTTAGACGTCGTGATTTGGGTTTGAGGTTGGTGATTGGGTTTTCTTGAGGATCTCACCAATAAAGGGTGTTATATGTTTTGGGAAGAAAGGTAAACTGATCCCCAGGTATATCAGTTTGTATAAAATTCTCCAACGAATTGAAAAAGTTTCTTATGAGTTGGAATTTCCAACAGAATTGGAAATTATCCACCCGGTATTCCATGTATCTATGTTGAGAATATATATTGGAGACCCTTCTCGAGTTTTCCCTATCAAAATGTACAAGTTACAGATGATTTATCATATGAAGAAGTGCCAGTGGCTATATTAGATCTGCAAGTCCGCAAGCTGAGAACAAAAGATGTAGCTTCCGTCAAAGTATTGTGGAGGAACAAGAATATGGAAGAAATAACATGGGAAGAGGAAGAAGAGATGAAGTCTAAATACCCTTACCTATTCCAGAATGATGATAACAAGGATGTTGGTGGCACGCATGATACATTGGAAAGATGAAATGTCTTTATGAGGTAAGCAATAACTTGAAAACACTCTTCCTTAATACAAAATGGTGATATGCAAATAATGTACATTTCCATAATGCTTTGCGTAGCCTTGTGAGGCCATAATTTGGGATTAACTGCTTGCAAATTTTGCTAGTGACCACTTTCCGTTGCAATACACGATGATTTGGACTCCCCATAAACCCTTACGTTCGAGAACGAATGCTCCTAAGGGGGGGAGGGAGGGAGGAGGGTGTTATTACCCATATCCACTCATGTTAGTTCATGTCATACGTTAGTTAACATAAATCCAAGAAGGAATTATCCTTGAGATGATAAGAAGTTAGTCCTATTGATCTTAAGTGATACAAAGGTGTATAAGAGTGATTAACAAGTATTAGAAGTTAAACGAATCAAGGATGTTGTAACTCGTATTTGTTGGAAACACACTCTTATGTTGCTAAAACTAAATGTGTGTTCATCTTTGTAGGTTTTGATAAATGACAAACCGAAATAGATGAAAATTCATATATGCCAAATAATTATGAGTTATTATTGAAATACACATTAATTTATATTTTAACTAAAGTGTGTTTGTTTTGTAGATGTGATATGTGAAATTAAATATCGGACTAATGTTGAAGTCCAAGTACAAGAAGTTCAAGACAAGATCAAGAGAAGCAATGAAAATAAATGAAGACATTTTTGAGTCATGTTTATATTGTGATCTTGATCTAACTTTAAATTTAAGTCTTGGCTTCTCTCAAAAATTATTTTCATGAAAATATGCATATCATAAATATTTTTGATACACTTAGAATAAATTGATTTTCATATTTTAAATTGAACCAAAAAGGTATTTAAAAGTGTCTTTAATATTTAAGACATATATTATATTTTTGGTATTCAAATAAACAATGAAAAACGTCTTGCAAATGATTTTCTACTGAGTTAATCGATTATCCAGAACAGATAATCGATTATCTAATATTTTCAATAAAACTGGACTTTTTCCGCAAGGCAGGTTAATCGATTATCGTACTTGAGATAATCGATTATCTTCAAAATAATCGATTATCCAACACAAGTTAATCGATTATCTTATATTCGTTATTTCTCAACGACTAGTATTTCAAAAGAGATAATCGATTATCTGAATCCGATAATCGATTATCGATAAAATAATCGATTATCCAACATAAGTTAATGGATTATCTTAGTATCCGTTGCCTACCCAACGACTATATTTTTGAAAGGTTAATCGAATATCGGCTAAGTTAATCGATTAACTTCAGCAGATTTTGCAAAATTGTTTAATCATTTACAACGGATGCAAGAGTTTTTGGGGCTATAAATACACCCCAAAACCTCTCATTTAACACGCAACATCTGAGCAAAATCATATACAAGCTTTCAAATATTTATCACATTCATTTTATTATATTCAACTGCTTTTGAGAGCCAATTACTTGAATTTATTGTTGTGTTCTTGAGCGTACTTGTTTACTCATATCTACTCTTCAAGAGAGTTCTGTTTAAGTGAGTGTAAGTGTTTGTATACACTTGAAGGGAAGTTTTAATCCCTTGTTGTTGTAAGAAGGAACGTTTTTATTCCTTCTGTTGAAGTCTTGAAGTGCGGTATCTTCGAGCAAGGTTGTTGAGGCTTGTGTGATTCAAGTTCTCAAGTTGTAACAGTTTGTTGAGCACCCGGAAGCTTAATAGGATTAGTTGAACCTCGAGATAGTATCTCGGAAGACTGGACGTAACCACATTTGTGGCCAACCAGTATAAATTTGGTGCACTTCTTCCTTACTCTTTTATTTTCGCATTTGAGTTATTTTTTATTCCTGCGAATTTTTATAAAACGCTATTCACCCCCCCCTAGCGTTAAGCACTTATTATAACAATTGGTATCAGAGCCTAACTCTCTGTAATACTTAACCGTTTGAGAGAAACTTTCCGTGGCTTCTACTCGTAGTGCTTATGCAGGACTAGGTGAAGGTCAATGCACCACAAGGCCACCACTATTCGATGGCACAAATTATACTTATTGGAAGGAGAGGATGAGAATATTTATCCAATTAAATAATTTTCTACTGTGGAAAATTATAAAGAATGGAGAGCAAATACCAACCAAAAAGGTTGAAAATGAAATGGTTCCTAAATCCGAAGATGAATACGATGCGGACGATATCAGAAAAGTGGAGAACAACGCTAAAGCCATCAACATGATGTACTGTGCTGTAAATCCCGATGATTATCGGAAAATATCATGTTGCACAACGGCCAAGCAAATGTGGGATAAATTGGAAATCACCTACGAAGGTACGGACCAGGTAAGAGAAGCTAAAATAGATTTTCTAACCCACGAATATGAACTTTTTCATATGAAGGAAAACGAGAAGATAGATGATATGTTCGAACAATTTTCAAAAGTCGTTGATGATCTTCATGCTCTTAAGAAGACTTTCACGGATAGGGAGCTTGTCTATAAAATTATTTGAAGTCTCAATCCGGAATGGCGCTCCAAAGCCGACGCTATTCAAGAATCAATCGGCATTACAAATGTCACAATCGACGGGCTTAGAGGTAATCTTAAAACCTATGAGTCTACTATTCTTAACCCTCCTTTGGATGATCAAAGGAAAAGGAGAATCTCCCTAAAAGCAAGCACGGCTCAACCTCAAAATGATGAGGATTCAAGTGACGAAGATAACGTGTTCGGACTCGTTATTAAGAAATTTCACAAGTTCATGCGAAAGGAGTATGAACGAAAAGGAAAGCGGCAAGGAGGACCGCTCAAATGTTACGGATGCGGAGAGATTAGGCACATCAAACCAAATTGCCCAAATGCCAAAACAGAGAAGAAGGTCGTCAAAAAGCAAAGGGCCTACATCTCTTGGGGAGGTGACTCCGGAGACGAATCAAGTGACGGAGAAGGAGAAGAAACCGCAAACTTGTGTCTTATGGCACATGAAGAAGATCAAAATGAGGTATGTACTACTTCTAAAAACTTTTTCACTTTAGAAGAAATGCAAGATGCCTTTGATGAATTGTATATTGAGTTTATTAGCGCTTCAAAATCTATAAAAGATTTAAGAAAACAAATTTCTTCTAAAGAAAAGGATTTTGAAAAACTAACTCTTGAAAATGAAAAATTAAAAGAGGAAAACAAGTTTTACGGCAAAAGAAGCGCCGATAAACCCGAAAGTTCAAATAAGGGTTGTACTTCTTGCAAATCTCTAAAGGAAGAAGTAGAAAGTCTTAGAAGCACTTTGCACAAATTCAATTCTTGACACAAAAATCTCAATGATGTGCTTGTAAAATTGAAATCCACTAAGCACGGTATAGGTTTTAAAAATGAGCAAGTTGAGTCCATTCCTAAACCACCTAAGACTCAACTTAGGCAAAATAAAATAAATGTCAACTCTCAACCTAGAAATAATAATTATAGAGTTGTTCCTCATCCTAGAACAAATGCTAGAAGAAATGTTGGTATGTATAAACCACCTAGACAAGATTCTCGAAAATTGCATCAAAACAATTTTCCTAAAAATAGAGTGAATGAATTTAGACCTCCAAATTATTATCATCCTAGAAGAATGCATAATCCCAATGTCGTTTGCCATTATTGCAACAAAATTGGTCATATTGCTCCCGTATGTTTCACTAGACATAGGCATTTCAAAACTAGCCAATCACACTACCATGTTGCACCTAACACACAAGGACCCAAAATGGCTTGGGTACCAAAATCTCATTAATTTGTTTTGTAGGTGTGTTTGAAGGGATCAAGTGTACTTTGGTACCTTGATAGTGGATGCTCCAAACATATGACCGGGGATGCATCAAAATTCCTTCAACTAAAACCCACGGAAGGAGGAAATGTTATTTTTGGAGACAATAACAAAGGAAAGATTATCGGCATTGGATCAGCCGAATTTTTGTGATCATCTTGCAGATTCTCTAAACAAAATGAATCTTCAAGACAAAGTGCAAAAGGAAAATCCAAAGGAAGTTCAAGATGAAATTGTGGAACAATCATCGGAAGAAGAACCACCACAAGAGGAAGAATCGATGATGCCTAAGGCTTGGAGGACGTCTAAAGACCATCCTCTCGACAAGGTAATTGGCAACATCGAGAAAGGGGTAAGTACACGAAACCTTCTTAAAGACATGGTAGGTCATATGGCTTTTGTTTCTCAAATTGAACCTATTACCATTTCCGAGGCAATTGGGGATAAGTATTGGACCTTGGCAATGCAAGAGGAGCTTAACCAATTTAAACGCAATGACGTTTGGGAATTGGTGCTAAGACCCGATAATCATACCATAATTGGTACGAAATGGGTTTTTCGAAATAAATTAGACGAAAATGGAATTATCACTAGAAACAAGGCTAGGTTAGTTGCTAAGGGTTATAATCAAGAAGAAGGTATTGATTATGAAGAAACTTATGCACCCGTTGCACGCTTAGAAGCTATTCGCTTGTTACTTGCATTTTCATCATCTATGAATTTTAAGTTATATCAAATGGATGTCAAGAGTGCCTTCCTCAATGGATTTATTCAAGAGGAAGTGTATGTTGAACAACCCCCGGGGTTCGAATACTTTAAATCTCCGGATCATGTCTTCAAGCTTAAGAAAGCACTCTATGGTTTAAAACAAGCTCCCCGAGCTTGGTATGAATGCTTAAGCAAATTCCTTTTGGAAAATGAATTCAATAGGGGGAAAGTCGATACTATACTTTTCATCAAGAGTAAAAACAGTGACATTCTATTAGTACAAATATATGTTGATGATATTATTTTTGGTGCTACTAATGATTTTTTATGCGAGGAATTCTCTAAGCTAATGACTAGCGAATTCGAAATGTCAATGATGGGTGAGCTTAATTTCTTCTTGGGGTTGCAAGTGAAACAAATGAAAGAAGGAACTTTCATTTGTCAATCTAAGTATTGCAAGGAGTTGCTAATTCGATTTGAAATGAGCAACGCCAAAGCAATGGCCACTCCAATGAGCACATCTGACCATCTTGACAAGGATGAAAAAGGTAAGGAGGTAGACACCAAGAAATATCGAGGTATGATCGGATCTCTCCTTTACCTTACTGCAATTATGTTTAGCGTCTGTCTATGCGCTAGATATCAATCTTGTCCAAAGGAGTCACACCTTACTGCGGTAAAACGGATAATGAAGTACCTTGTTGGAACTATGAATGTGGGACTTTGGTATCCCAAAGGTTCTTCATGCCAACTTATTGGCTATTCCGATTCCGATTTTGCAGGTTACAGATTGGACCGCAAGAGCACAAGTGGCACTTGCCATTTTTCTCGGTAGCTCATTAGTTTCCTGGTTTAGCAAGAAACAAGTTAGTTTTGCGTTATCCACAACCGAGGCTGAATATATAGCCGCGGGGAGTTGTTGTGCACAAATTCTTTGGATGAAGCAACAACTCTTGGATTATGGTCTTAGTATTGATCATGTCCCTCTTAGATGTGACAATACTAGCGCCATAAGCTTGACGAAGAATCCTATTCTTCATTCAAGAACGAAACACATCGAGATTAGGCACCATTTCATAAGAGATCACATTCTTAAAGGTGATGTCGAAATTGAGTTCGTTGAAACTAAACATCAATTGGCCGACATCTTCACTAAACCTTTAGATAAAGAGTCGTTCTTCCGTATTCGTAGTGAACTCGGAATTCTTGACTCTACATTGATCTAATGCATACATTTAGGTTGCATTTATTCTTTAATAATTACTAACTTGAGCGTCAGAGACGTCTATTTTTCTTTGCAGGTATCGCCCTATAGGCAGGGGGAACTTAGTTGAAATCTCCTTAAACCATATTGAACAATTGCTTGGGTTTGATATCAAAATAATCAATTGAGGAATTAGATTCTCTTATTTAATGTTTTTGAAGGTCGATTTTAACATAATCGATTATCATATAGGATAATCGATTATCGTTTTAAAATACTCTTTACCAATTTTTCAAAATAATCGATTATTTAGGGAAGATAATCGATTATCGTAACATTCTGTTTTTCCGACCTTTTCTGAGATTTTTAAAATAATCGATTAACTTATCCGATAATCGATTATCGCACTTCTCCGCAGCTCAAGACAATCGATTATCGTCCTGGTTAATCGATTAACAACGGCCAGAATTTCAAAAATTCTTACCGTTTCTATCCGTTTGAAGGCTTCAAAATCTGAAATTTTGTCATTAAATTTGTTTTCTTTCTCAACTCTATAAATAGGGATGTCTTCCACTCAAAATATACACTCAAAAAGCCATTCTCTTCATAAAACTCTCTTCAAAAGCTTCAAAATTCTTCAAATTTTTTTTGCCTACTCTTTCAAATGGCAAGTAGAAATACCAAGAGAGCTCGTGCCGGCAAGAATGTTGCCTCTTCCTCCAACATCCCGCCATCTATATATTGCTACCAAGATGGCTCTTTTCTATGGTTCAATCAAGAAAGCGAACTTCTACGATTTCTTCAAAAATTTGAAAACCGAGAAATCCTTCCTCCTCGTTTCACAACCGGAAGATATCTTGCGGATTCTACTCATTCCTCCATACTCCTCCAAAGCCAAATTATCAATTTTGTTTATCTTTCATATTCCTACATTCATCCTCATTTGATTCGGGCATTTTATTCAAATTTGAAAAAGGATGAAAATGGTGAACTCTCTACCAACGTCAATGGCGTTTCTATTCTTTTGAGTGAGGAAAATATTCAAACCCTCACGAATCTTCCTCGAGAGGGCCAAGACATCGTCCACTACACTGGGGACGAAGGAGTCTTGTTTGATGAACAAGTCCTTTTCCAACAAATTGGAATTGGACACTTTGAATGGACCCCGGCATCGTCGACCAACAATTACAAATATGCTACCGGAATTTCATTTAATATTCTATATCATCACTCGAATTCTCAAGCCAAGAAAATACAATCATACAACAATTGGTCGTGAGGACGCCCAAAATTATGCATGCCATTATTTTCGGAGCGCGCATCAATTGGTACAAGCTTATTCTAACTCACATGCATGATTCAATAGGGGATGACAACCCTCTTCCATATGCTCTTCTTATAATGATTATCTTTGAAGCATTGGAAATCAATACCAATGTTGGTCCGAAGAAAAATCACACCAAACTTTGGGAAATTCAAGAAACATCTTTCCATAGCGGTGATCATCCCGCTCCTCCTCCTCCATCTACTCAACAAAGTTGTCGCACTCATGCTCACTCGGATGTTACACTCCAAGCCATTTCGGAGCAACTAGCTTCACTATCAACTTCCATGAATCGGATTGATAGAAATGTGTCCCGCACGGAAAGAAACGTGCGAAGATTGAGTAATGAACTTCACGGGTATTTTGACCACGTCAATTACCCCTATACTCAAGTTTATTCATCAAATGATTCAAGTGATGAATTCGATGACGATAGCTTTTAGTTTTTATTATTGAAATTTATTCTGTATCATCTTTTATGTACTCTATTTCCTTTTCATTAATAAAATCGTCTTTTTGTTAATGTCAAAAGGGGGAAGAAAAGGGTATATGCATTATATGCATTTTTTTATTTTTGTTTTTAAATATTTTTGGCATAAATTGAGGGGGAACTCAATTATAACTCATCTAATATTTTGGCATAATCAATTTATATTAATTTTTAATGCATATCCCCATATCGGTTTGCCATTATCAAAAAGGGGGAAATTGTTGGAAACACACTCTTATGTTGCTAAAACTAAATGTGTGTTCATCTTTGTAGGTTTTGATAAATGACAAACCGAAATAGATGAAAAATTCATATATGCCAAATAATTGTGAGTTATTATTGAAATACACTTTAATTTATATTTTAACTAAAGTGTGTTTGTTTTGTAGATGTGATATGTGAAATTAAATATCGGACTAAAGTTGAAGTCCAAGTACAAGAAGTTCAAGACAAGATCAAGAGAAGCAATGAAAATAAATGAAGACATTTTTGAGTCATGTTTATATTGTGATCTTGATCCAACTTTAAATTTAAGTCTTGGCTTCTCTCAAAAATTATTTTCATGAAAATATGCATATCATAAATATTTTTGATACACTTAGAATAAATTGATTTTCATATTTTAAATTGAACCAAAAAGGTATTTAAAAGTGTCTTTAATATTTAAGACATATATTATATTTTTGGTATTCAAATAAACAATGAAAAACGTCTTGCAAATGATTTTCTACTGAGTTAATCGATTATCCAGAACAGATAATCGATTATCTAATATTTTCAATAAAACTGGACTTTTTCCGCAAGGCAGGTTAATCGATTATCGTACTTGAGATAATCGATTATCTTCAAAATAATCGATTATCCAACACAAGTTAATCGATTATCTTATATTCGTTATTTCTCAACGACTAGTATTTCAAAAGAGATAATCGATTATCTGAATCCGATAATCGATTATCGATAAAATAATCGATTATCCAACATAAGTTAATCGATTATCTTAGTATCCGTTGCCTACCCAACGACTATATTTTTGAAAGGTTAATCGAATATCGGCTAAGTTAATCGATTAACTTCAGCAGATTTTGCAAAATTGTTTAATCATTTAGCAATGGATGCAAGAGTTTTTGGGGCTATAAATACACCCCAAAACCTCTCATTTAACACGCAACATCTGAGCAAAATCATATACAAGCTTTCAAATATTTATCACATTCATTTTATTATATTCAACTGCTTTTGAGAGCCAATTACTTGAATTTATTGTTGTGTTCTTGAGCGTACTTGTTTACTCATATCTACTCTTCAAGAGAGTTCTATTTAAGTGAGTGTTAAGTGTTTGCATACACTTGAAGGGAAGTTTTAATCCCTTGTTGTTGTAAGAAGGAACGTTTTTATTCCTTCTGTTGAAGTCTTGAAGTGTGGTATCTTCGAGCAAGGTTGTTGAGGCTTGTGTGATTCAAGTTCTCAAGTTGTAACGGTTTGTTGAGCACCCGGAAGCTTAACAGGATTAGTTGAACCTCGAGATAGTATCTCGGGAGACTGGATGTAACCACATTTGTGGCCAACCAGTATAAATTTGGTGCACTTCTTCCTTACTCTTTTATTTCCGCATTTGAGTTATTTTTTATTCCTGCGAATTTTTATAAAACGCTATTCACCACCCCTCTAGCGTTAAGCACTTATTCTAACAGTATTCTCGGGTAAGCTTATAGGTGATTAATACACTCAAGAGGTCATGTATTAAGTTATTTTAATCATATAATTTCTGTTTCATAGTCTTGAAGTTAAACGAGTTATGAAACAAAAGTCGACAAAAGTTGTCACAACTTAGGTTCAAAATTTACTTAAACATTAGGTCAAATATTTCTACACTTTTCTCCCAATTTACAAGGAATTATGGGGTGATATACCCACCAAATTAATGATCTATAAGTCTAATTTTCAACTTATTAAACCGTTTATAAATACGACATCGGAGTAGAGAGAGATATAGCTATTTTCATGAGACTGCGCAAGCTGCTAGGTGACAAGTAGGTGTGTCACCTACTTGTTAAAATGATAGCCCATAAAAGGGAAATCTCGGGTCGGCTATTGAGCCCATTTAAAGGGTTATCTCCTGAAATATAACCCTCAATATATCTCACAAAAATTCAGATCAAAACCCCTGCAAATCTCCTCCCAAAAATCCCACACAAACCCTAATCGATTTTCCATCTCTTTCAAGTTCTAATCGAGGGTAAAATCAAGAGTTTGAAGAACCAAGGGAAGGGCTTAGTTATCCAACGAATAAGGTACTATTACTGCACTATTTCACACATTTTTTCTGCTGTTACCTCATGGTAATTCGTTCTATACATGTAAGAACTCACGGGATGGTGATCGGAAGCCGTGAGTTCGAGTTATTCACTAGTAGTGGACTGTTTTGTGGATTATTTTGTCTTGCTGTTGGGCTGCGTGTTTTACTACTATTTTGTGATGTTTTGGAGGTGGAACGGTGTGGAGAAGAACCATATATATGTAGGGTTATGGGCTGATAGTTCTTCATAATATTTCCGGGTCATTTGACACGACTACGGTAGTCGTCGTATGTATGAAGTAATTAGATTGTGCATGGACTGTTTTGGGAGGCTCAATATGATTATTATTGATGTTGTTTAGGCTTTTTGGTGATTTTTTTGAATGGTGTGAAGTCATATATAAAGGGGAGGTGCTGTCCGTTTCACCGTAAAATAGGTTGTGATTGATACATAATAGTAATGTCGCTTAAATGATAACGATAGTATCGTTTCTCTTATTGTAGACTAAGGAGTTGTGATAATTGCATAGCTTGAGATTGGGGAAGTATATACAAGGTATGTAAGGCTATCCCTTTCCTTCTTTTACACGACTCCGGTCGTACATAATATAATGAACGAGCTTCTAAAGATACTCTACTCTTAGAAGCTAGCAGTACTTTCATTGTTTCCCCTCTTATGGATCGATTGATGTGATGTTGCTTCTCTTATTCTTATGTCATCAATGTTGTTAGTACTTTCTGATTCTTATAAGGTTCATAAGGAAAAGTTAGTCGTAATAACATGTACAAAGGATACTGACGTTACATCACTCCGAAAGGTCTAGAATGTGTTTCCATGAGTCGAGGATGCATTATATATATGTATCTATTTTACTCTACCGAGACGCTTTATAGTCGGCCGGGTACGGCACCTACTATGCAACCACTGATCAGTTGGGTTTTACCGAGCTGCACGTGGCCGGGTACGATTCTACCGAGCCTTATGATGGCCGGGTACATTATTTTTACCGAGCCTATTACGGCTGGGTACGATATGATGATGATGATACCCACAGAGGCGTATGTTTTAACAGTTTATGTAGTTATACATACGTATCATACATTTCATGTCAATAGCCCTCAGAGGTACTCAGATGTTACATGTTGTATATTCTCTATCCCTGCTTATAATACTGTTCATATTTATGGTTCCCTACCTTACATACTCAGTACTTTATTCGTACTGACGTCCTTTTGTTTGTGGATGCTGCATGTCGTGTTGCAGGTCCTGATAGACAGGCAGGTGTAGCTCCCCCATTACAGTAGGCTGTCTAGTTGAGCGGTGATTGGCGAGATCCCTTCTCCGGACTTGCCGTGGTCTTGGTATGCATTTTTGTTATAGACATTATGGGTATGTCGGGGCCCTGTTCCAGCAATGTTGCAGAACTTATGTTCCTTTAAAGGCTCATAAACAGGTGTCGACTCATGTATATTTTGGTATGCCTTGTTGGTTAGGTTTTGTTGTATAGTCTTTCATGGTATCGTGGTAGCTCGTACCTTTTATGTAGTTTCTTGATTGTCTGGCCACCCCATGTTATGTATGTTTACGCTATCATCTTTTATTGTTGGTTGTCCGTGATCCACGGATACCATTAATATTGATCTCGTTGGCCCTGATAGATATAAAGAGGGTTAGATAAAATGTATGTTGGTGCACGGCAAGTATGGCCGGATACTAGTCATGGCCCTCCAGTTTGGGTCGTGACACTAATCGAATTATTCGTGCCATTAATTTTGCAAACGCAAGGTTGCGAGATGACAATACGCACACATGAGACCATCTAGAAGATGCATCTATTAAGATCGTAAAATATCTAAACAACTCATTAGGTGGGTGAATAGTCCATAAATGTCCCCTTATATATGTTCCAAAAACACAGGGGACTCAATTCCAACCTTTGTTTGTGATGATGCAATAATTAACTTGCCTTGGTAACAAGAAGTGCAAGAAAATTCATCATTTAAATGAAATTTTGAATTCTTTAATGGATGCCTATTTGAGTTTTCTATAATTCATCTCATCATAATTGATCCAGATTGTCCCAATCGATCATGCCAAAGTATAAAAATATTAGAATCAGTAACCTTTTGGTTTATGGTAGAATGTGCCTCAATTGCACTAATTCTTGTCCAATAGAAGCCGCAAGATAAAGATGGGAATTTTTCAATAACCCTCTTTTGGCCAGAGACATTCTTAATAATGATGAGATATTCAAAATTATTCTCACCTATTGTCTCAATATGATATCAATTTCGATGGATATCTTTAAAACTCAACAAGTTCCTCTTGGACTTGGAGGAGAACATTGCATTATCTATGATAAGTATTGTTCCTTTAGACAAAGTTATAGTAGCTCTTCCAGAGCATTCAATTAATTTATTACTACCATAAATTATAGTAACATCCGCCTTACATATACTTAATTGAGAGATATCTCTTCTCTTTGAATATTGTATGTGTTGTACATGAATAAATTAAACAAATATTTTTACAATTGAATTTTGATCCAAGTTTGCTTTGTGAGGTATCCATATTTGCTTCACATGATTTGACATACAAAAAAATATACGAATAAACATTAATATTTTTAGAGTATATACTTATAATACTAATGAATAATTAAAATTTCGATTAACTATCTCTATGTACTATAGCATGTATCAAGTGCTCTACACTTATGGATATATAAGAAAATAACATCCACGTACACAAAATAACATTTGAAAACGTAGTTATATACAAACATTTTTAAAAATACGTGTTAACCGCAATTCTTCTTGTTGTAATCACAATGTAATATTAAAATAATAACAAATACAATTATCTTATTATCTCGTTTGGTTTTATGTAAAGAAAAACTAACTACCATAATTGTGTAAGATAATAACAAGATAGCAACAGTATATTATATCACATGTATATACGAGTGTGATCAATTTAAAGACATGAATTCGTACCCTTTTGTTCAAAATCAGTAACTAAATTTTCTTTTCACATCACAATATCATTTTATAAAGAATATACTAATACCTGAATACTAAGCAAATTGAAACGTCGTTTAATGCAAATATATAAATATAAATTCCATGATGTTCTTACAAAATATATATTTTTGTAAATATCTAAACTAAATATTATTAATCTAGAAAACATATATAAATATTTTTCCAATTATTAATTATAAATATATGATTACTAATTAATGTGTATTTACAAAAAATGTATATCTTAAATACCAAATATTATATCATTTATACTTATAAAAATTATAGGCATATATTTATTATATTTACTTTTAAGTTTGATAATTACTTTATTTGAAACTTAATCTAACTATGTACTTGCACTTGTGCAACCAAACAATAAACTTGTAATTACATTGTAATTATATTATGACAAACAAACAGGTCGTCGTAATTATACAACTATATAATTACTAAGCTGTATAATTACTATTCTAATAATTAAACCAATTCCAATTACCTAGTGGCTTTTCAAACCGACCCTAAATAAAAGGAAAAAAGGCCTCAATTGGAAAAAAATGGTCTGCATTTTACCATAAACTTTTCTTTCAAGTCATGTCGTAAGTGTTAGTAAACGGTATATAAAATAATTCTGAAAAAATATAAATAAACATAAACAGAAATATAATGCAATAACAAAAAACCAATTCGAGTCTATTAAATTCGTAGTATTTTCTTAAGAAATTTAATCCTCTTATATTACTCAAGGTTTTGGATTATTTCCTCCCAGAATATAACGAATTACATACTAGTGTAGTGGGACTTCAACCCCCCCAAAGTTAGGTAGCAAATCACATTTACTGTTGCTTTCTTTGAAGTTAAACTATGCTGAAGAAATGAGGAGAACTCAGAAAAATCGTACTCAAATTCAGAGCAGAATAGTATTGTTTTTGTAGCCAAAGTTGGGCTAAAATCTGAAGAGGTGCAATTCTTCAGAATGGTTATTTAAGCAAAATGCCTACAACACAAATGTCATAACATAAATAGCTATTTACTCAAGAATAAAGAGGAAAGATTGAAGAGGGTAGTTAATTTCTGTTGCAAAAGCAGAAAAAATGGTTTGAAGGATTTAATATCAATATTGATTTTAATATTAATATTATGTTATTAAAATAAATATTTAATAACATTTCTGCTAATATTTTACTATTAACAAATAAATTTGGTCCAAAAAATTAATCAATTGATCATTTGAACGAAGCCGAAACTGAAGCCAAAGCCGAGCCGAGCGATGACGGTGGCGGGAGGCTTGCCTTCTTCTCAACTCTTTAAGAGCTAGAAGAAGAGCAATTTCTTATATATTCATAGAAAACCTCTTCCTCTTCCAATATGGAATAATGTTCCTTTGCCAAGGAGGAAAACTTAAAATTTAACTTAAAATTTTCATTTTTCTCCATTTTCCATTCACCCTCTTTTAAGTATTTAATATTTTTAAATACATAAAATCCAACAGTAGGAAGATATTATGACATATATAAAATATTCAAATCCAAGTAACAATCATCTTCACACTATTTATTAAGAATTTAAGATTCAAGTTATGTTGGTTACTTTTTTTTATCATTCTCTTTTAGTTATAAGGTTTCACGTGCGAGGCACGTGAAATAGAGACTAGTCTATCTACATCTATATTATTGTAAAAGCAAGAATATAATATCGGTTTATAAAAATAACCTTATACTATTAAGCATAATAACTCATAATAATAGGACATAATCGGAATTTTAGATATTAGCCTTATAATCGTATTAGTTTTAAGACATAATACTACATGTTAGGAATCCTATATGATTATCTTTAGGAATCTTATTAGTATAATTACATTCGAAATGCCTAAACTATATCTTTCTATACTATATTAAAAACACGAAGGCCCTTAACAAAAAATCGTTCACCGTTTTTACTTTTTACAAATATAATTATATAATGGATAAAAGAGTAATTTGAGCTACTTTCCTAATATTTAGGACTTTAACTATTATTGAAATTTTATTTGTTAAATTATTCTTTGAATGTATCTAAGTCCTAAAACTTAGGATTTAATAAGACTACTGTATAAAAGGAAAACATGTTAAAGATTCTCAAATAAAGTATAACAATCTGACTATATAGCATCATTTGTTATGAAATAATATAAGAACAAGAACAACAATACAAGAACAAGAACAATAGAGAGAAAAGTAGAGAGAAAGAGGAGTATTATTATTGATACTTAGGGGTGATTTACAATGGTATAGAACCCCTATATTTATAAGGAGGTGGTGACTTAGCCACCAAAAAGTAAACCCTAAAATCTCTCTAATTATGGACATTCACCTAAAATAGGAGATTTTATAACACTCCCCCTTGAATGTCTATTCAATAATGTGCCTCGTTAAAACCTTAAAACCAAAATCCAATGGGAAAAATTAAAGAGAAGGAAAAAGAGTACACATGTTTGAGTATGCGCCTATTGGTTGCCTCGTTAAAAACCTCGCAAGAAAAACCCAGTTGGGACCAAACCTTGTAAGGGAAAAAGAGTGCAACGCGCATTAACTCCCCCTGATAAGAACATCAATTTATATCCTTGAGCATTTGCATTCCAATCTTGTGCACCATCTTCAAAACAATCTTTGGTAGATGTTTGATAAATAAATCAACCATATTGACTTGAATAAATATTCCGCACCTTGAAATCATCATTCTTGATAGATATGAACATCTTCATATAATGTCGTGGAAATAACTCTTCAATATCTCCATAGATGTATTCTCAATGCCATCATGCTTATAGTTATAGCAAGATACATATGTACACAAATTGTACTTAGGATGTGGTACTTCAGGACCAAGAATTGTGTATACTTTAAGCAACTTAAATCTTTCAAGTTAAGTCATATAAATCACATAATAGACTTTAGATGCATATCAAGTTTTCATGTCATGCTAAACAAATAAAATATCGAAAATTGATTATACATACCTTTGACTTTATACTTTCAAGTATTTGAACTATATGTCCAAATCTACATGTCTTTCATATGGAATCAAGTATTTGTCTATACGCTTTAAGCGTATCAAAGACTTTGTCCTTCTGGGACTTAATATGAGCATTTGTAATGAGAATATAGTTACTTTCTTTGGGTCAGCAAATGCGTATAGCATGCTTTGCAATATGTTGCAATTGAATTATCCATTTTATGAACTTCAGGTTCATATCATGATATTCGGGGATTCACATATATAAATGATAATTCATCCCATGTAACCTTTTTTCAAGTGTTTATCATGTCTCCCCCTCATGTTAGAAAAGCTAACTTGTTTCCTCAACTTTGGGAAATCATCTTTGTGCATTATCATGTCAATATACACAGCACATTAATAATAAGATGAAATTATTTGGTTCCTGACCCTGAACCACTTGTGACGGGAGAATATACTCTCGTATACAACGTATATCAAACTGATATATATAACTTTGTTCTCATAAGAAACAATTTAGCTATTAAGTGGAGGCACTCAATAATTATCTTGCTAAACCAACTTTGATATAAACCAACTTATCAAGATGAACTATCTTGAGTAGAAAATCTGGAAATTATGCTCGAAGTTAGATTACTGAGCAATTTACCTCGCAAGCACCGGCCAGGCTGCGGGTTAATAACAATTGCGCATGTAACCATATCATAGATGCATCATATGTGGTATACATGGCAGGTGAATGGGCCCATATTCACCTTTTATATTTTCAGAATTTATGGGCTTCAACCCGAACTCTTTAGTTGGTCAATTCATTAATGAGAACAAGTGATACAAGAGAATTCGTAAAGAACTTTCTAGTTCTTTAATATTCACCCATGTGAATTCTCTATTATTGCACATCATACTTAAAATGAGATGGCTAACCCGAATGCCAACTGAATAAATTATCAATATTGGTAAACTTCAAATTTACACCATGACCTGTGCACTTATCAATAAACTTCAGGTTTATTATGACATGGTTTTTATACCAATAGATATCCACTTTATTGTGGCATTCTTTTGTTTGTGTAGTACAAACTGGAGAATAAAGTGGGTAGCTTTTCATATACAAATTATCCCGCTACAAGTTGTAGTAATAGAAGATATCAAATCTTTCCTTTATTTATAGTCTCAATATAATCAGCACTTTCGCGTGTACTTTGGAAACTGAATAAGTTTCTTTGAGACTTACTACAGCACAATACTCAATTGTGTTTCTCCAACATAGTAATAATTGGCTCTTCTAGAGCTCTCAATTAATTTTGCACTACCACAAATTCATCAACATTCATGTGGTGAATATCTTTCTTAAAGAGAAAGTTATACCATTATGGTCATGTCAAACTTATATGCAAGATATGTTTCTTGCATTATCGTTGTCCTTTAATAGTCATATTTCCAAAATACTTTGGCGTACAATAGGTACGTGACCAACGATCATTCATGCCATATATCATCTCAAACCTCCTTCTAGGGGTGAGTGTGGTATCATCTCAAACCTCCTTCTAGGGGTGAGTGTGGTATATTCTATACCAATTTCATGTTCATATTCTTCCAATAATGAATATGTATTCGTGAATCAGATGTTGTCACATTCACTGCGGGGATATGTGATTTTGTTATCCTTTTCAAATCTGTAAATGCGTCTGGCATTCGATTTGCTATTCTTTGCAAATGGATAATATTTTGCGCCTCTTTTTCACAAATAGAGGTATGTGGATCAAGATGAGATAATGATGCATTTTTCCACAAAATTTCCCGTTTGGTTTCACCAACTTCTCCCCTAATTTTGGGAAAAGTGTCTCATCAAATTGACAGTCTGCAAATCGTGCAGTGTAGGAATCCCCTGTCAATGTTTCGAGGTAGCGAATAATGGAGGACGATTCAAACTCAACATATATTCCTAACCTTCTTTGTGGACCCATTTTGGTGCGGGATGGCGGTGCTATAGGCACATATACTGCACATCCAAAGATTCTTAATTGGGATGTATTAGGTTCATGACCCAAAACCAATTGCAACGGGGAATATTTGTGTCAATTCGTCAGTCAGAGACGAACTAGCATTGCTGCATGCAAAATGGCGTGACCCCAAGCCGAAGTGGGCAGCCTCGTTTTCATGAGTAAATGAGGTATTCAAGATTATACTCATGTATTATCTCAATCTGATATCCATTTTGAATGATATCTTTAAAACTCAACAAGTTCCCTTTAGACTTGGAGGAGAACATTTTGACTGTTATCATTAAAACTCAACAAGTTCTTCTTAGACTTGGAGGAGAACATTGCATTCTCTAAAATATCGTTCCTTTAGGCAGAGTTATAGTTGCTCTTCAGGAGCCTTCAATCAATTTAATTCCCATGGTTTGCCATACAAAAGAAAATATACGAACATGAGAATAAACAAATTCAATCCGTTTGTTTCATACTTAAACAATATTTTCGAAATCTGCTGAGGTTATTCGACTAACTAAATCAGATAGTCGATTATATGTTTTCCATAATCGATTACTTTGCAGTTTGAAAATTTCAGTTTAAGCATTTTCTTAAAACAATCGATTGTTAAACATACACAATCGATTGTGTCTTAATATAATCGATTGTTAAACATACAAAATCGATTATTTGCTATTTTGAAAAACTTCAGATCACACTGTCTTAAGACAATCGATTGTTAAACATACACAATCGATTGTTGAACATTCACAATCGATTGTTAAACATACACAATCGATTATTTGCTATTTTGAAAAACTTCAGATCACACTGTCTTAAGACAATCGATTGTCAAACATACACAATCGATTGTTGAACATTCACAATCGATTGTTAAACATACACAATCGATTATTTGCCATTTTGAAAAACTTCAGATCACACTGTCTTAACACAATCGATTGTTAAACATACACAATCGATTGTTGAACATTCACAATTGATTGTTTTGCAGTTTTAATGCGAAATATTAGATAATCGACCAACTGTTAGGTTAGTCGATTACCTCTACTGGAAAATAAAAATATTATTGAAATCTGAGCATATTGGAATATTCTAAAGAACTAATACTAACATTATTTCATAAACTAACTAATACGAGGTGATACTAATGATTATTAGTTTATTCACTAACTATTACAAATAAGTGAAATAAAATCAAACAACTCCATCTTCTTTCATCACAGATCCATCACCGATTAGGTGGTCTATTTTCCCATCGGGTTGCTCAAAGAAATCTGCCACATCCAAGTGGGTGATGTCAAAATTGTCGTCAGAGACAAAATTTATTTCAGGGCCTTTACTCTTTCGAGATGCTTGATAAAGGTCAACCAAATGTCTTGGTATACGGCAAGCTTTTGACCAGTGCCCTTTTCCACCGCAACGATAATATATAGTTTATGAACTATTTGCTTTTGGATTCTCATCGTATCGTGCTTGTGGCAGAATGATCAACTTCAGGTTGTCATATCTCTTCTTTAAGCCATTCCACAAGATAGGTGGATCTTTGACTGTGATGTATTCAATTTTCAAACCTTCATCAAGGTGATGGCGCAAGAAAATCAAGGCCTTAGCACAGTTTCAAACCTTCATTAAGGTGATGGCGCAGGAAAATCAAGGCCTTAGCATAGTCTTGGGTGGATGCATTATTTCTGTCTTTAATGGCGTCTCCAAGACCCATAGCATCTAAGTGGATTTCAGCATCCAACACCCATGTCATATAGTTCTTGCCCGAAATTTCAAGGGCAACGAACTTTGTTTTCATAATGTCAGACATAAGATACAATTACATCAAGAGTGTGTTCATACTTACAGGCTTTATTACAATTATCACATTCACTTCAGGGAATGGATCATAATGACGATTATAATTCCGTCTATTGCCACGTCCACATTCATTGATACCATCATGGTAATAATTTTGTCTTCTTTCAGACTTATCACATACTGCTACCACATTCTCTAAAGGGAATGGAGCAAATTCATTTGGACGGAATTTTAATTCTTTGCCCACAATCATACATGAATTTGATCATGGTAAGGCATAGAAATTTTTACCACTTCATGTGAGTGTAATTTCTTACGAACTCCATTAGAGTTATAATCAAACTTTGTTGTCTTTATTTGTATATAAAATCAAATCGTAGAATTTCAAGAATTTGAAAGGGAAAAGTAAATTACTTACCTTTAAGGTATACCAATAAATGTTGTAATATCAAATATACCTCTTGAGTTTCCATCCCGTTCCATCCCGTGGCAACAAATTCCGGCAACTTTGGTCGACTCCTACTTCCTTTCTTTCTTTCACGTTTTTTTTCTTTCTGTTTTATGTTTTCAATGTTTTCTCTTCTTGTTTTCTCAACGTTTTTTCCTCTTTGTTTCCGTCTCTTCTTTGTTTTCAATGTTTTTCTTCTTTCGTTCCTTCTGTTTTCTTTTCAACGTTTTTCTTCTATTTTCCGTATAGAAAATTTTGGAATTTGGTTACGGCAAAACCTCACGTGAAACCCTACACAAACATAAGTTAAGACAATCGAAAATTTCAATTGGTTAGAGACTCGTGCTGATAACGTGTTATGAAATAATATAAGAACAAGAACAATAATACAAGAACAAGAACAATAGAGAGAAAAGTAGAGAGAGAGGAGTATTCTTATTGATACTTAGGGGTGATTTACAATGGTATAGAACCCCTATATTTATAGGGAGGTGGTGACTTAGCCACCAAGAAGTAAACCCTAGAATCTCTCTAATTATGGACATTCACCTAAAATAGGAAATTTTATAACATCATTAAAATTGTCTTGGATGATGAAAATTATAGTTCTGACGATAATGGTGTGCTTTGAAGTGAAGTACACATATTTTGATTTTATAGTTTTTTTCCCTAGCGTTTAAGTAGTATAAATAATAATAGATAATACACTTTCATGTAATATTCGAATTCCCTTCATATTCAAATAATATTATTTCTTCATTATTTTTGGTATAATATTAAAAATTAAACTCATTATTAGAATAAATAATTAAGAATTTTCTTCATTGATTTTATGGATAATATTTTGAAAATTACAGTCAATAATTAGATAAAATAACTAAGAAAATATTTAAATTCGAAAAAATGTGAGATTATTCAATTTTATGTTTGGTTAAATATTGTGGTATCAGAAATTCAAGAATAGTTATACCACAATCTTTATTAGCTATTATTTTATTCCACGTGTAACGTGAGATAATAATTTGGGAATTAGCTATCCAATGATAAAATAATCAGTTGACCAAAATATCCATCTCCAAAGCTCTAATTCCGAAATTTAAGAAGACTAAGATTAAAGTTGAAAATAAAATTTTATCCAAGTTTATATATGAAAAAATCAAACCTCTTTTTATTAAGCTCCATATATTTTATTTTTAGTTCAATAAAACAAATATTTATCAATTGAAATTATGTCTAATAAATATTTTTATTATTATTTAATCTTATTATTATAACTTTCACATTATAATCCCGTTTTAACTTTTTGCGAACCACAAGACCCCTTAAGGTTGTATAAATCTATTCTTATGAAGGAGAGCATTGACGCCCAAAACAATTGAGAAAAATTAATTAGCGTTAAATTGATAAAAATACAAGCTTGAAACAATAAGAATAAGATAGTAGAAGATAAATATTAAAAGAATTTATTAATTATTATTTTTTCATTTATTCCAATAAATGATAATCTTGAGCCGAGGTTCTATTGGAACAACATCTCTATCTTTATAAAAGTAGGGGTAAGGTCTGCGTACACATCAACCTCCCTAGACCTCACAAAGTAGGATAATATTGGGTATGTTATTGTTATTTCAATAAATAACAAATCTCGATGTATTTTTAACGTTTCTAAATTATTTATTATAAAATATAACTCATTATTAGTTATTTTTAGATAGTGCACTATGTTATTAATTTTTGTTGAGCTATAGGGACAACTTCTTCGTCGCAAAATCTCTAAAGAGATAAAAAAAATAACTTTTAAATAGATTTTGTTTGACAAATCTTTAAAGAATCTTGGTAATAATATTTATACATTACTTGCCTGTTTTTAGTATTAGGTCATAGAAATAACAATAAATTTCATATAATATTCCTACATAGGTCTTAAAAAATAAAAATAAAGCATTTAAGGATTTTTATATAGATAGATTTCTTCATTTATTGAGTTAGTTAAATGGGGTCAATATTTATTGTTTTCAAAAAATTTACTTTTTGTTTTATAACCAAAAGATATAATCTAAATACTCTGTTATTTATGTGATTTTTAAAATTATATATTCATTAATATGGGATACACGTGCAAAGTGTGTATCCTAAGACTAGTCTCCATTGAAAGCACGAAGGTCCTTAACAAAATATTGTCACGACCCAAAATTCACCATGGGCCGTGATAGTGTCGGACACCATTTTAAGGCAATCCAACCATAATTACTTAATTAAATTCTCATTTTAAATAATTGTGAAAACTCTGATTTTCCTTCAATTTTTACTAGAAAGATGTGACGACCCAAAGGGTCATCACCCATTTTCTGATCCATTTTGTACTTCCGAGGCCTTAAAAACCTTATTTAGAGTTGCTCCGATTTGCGTGCGCAGTCCGGGAGCGAAGCCGGAAAGCTTAAATATGAAATTCTGTGAAAATGCTAAGTTTTGATGTTAAAATGAATAAATTTGACTTCGGTCAATATTTTGAGTAAACGGACCCGGAATCGTGATTTTACGGTCCCGGAGGGTCCATAAGAAAATATAGGACTTGGAGGTATGCCCGAAATTGAATTCTAAGGTCCCAAGCCCGAGAAATGAATTTTGCTGTAAAACTATTTCTGGAAATATTTAAGGAAATTTGAAATGAAATCTGATTAGAATACGATGGTATAGGTCCGTATTTTTGTTCCGGTATCCAGTACACGTCTTATATATGTTTTAAGATATTTCTGTAAGATTTGGTTGAAAACAGATGTCGTTTAATGTGATTCGGACTTAAAACGAAAAATTTGATTTTTTGGAAAGTTTGAAAATTCATTGATTTTAAAGTTAATTCGATGTATATGATGCTATTTTGGCGATTTGATTGCACGGATAAGTCTGTAAGATATTTTTGAGGTTATGTATATATTTTGTTGGGAGCCCCGAGGGCTCGGGTGAGTTTTGGATAGGCCACGAGTGTATTTTTGAACTTTGAAAATAATCTGGTATGCCTGGTCTGCAGTTTTCGCATTTGCAAAGTAGTAGGTCTAGCAAATGCGAGCCTGCCATCGCAAATGCGGGAAAGGGAAATCTTTGCAGCTGACTGCAAATACGACCAAACGGTTTGCAAATGTGTAACAGGGTCTGTAACAAATGCGATATTTTTGGTCGCAAATGTGAAGCCCCTCATTCTGTTCAGTGTTTGCAAATGAGAACTTTACTTCGCAATTCCCACATTTGAGGGTGGGGTTCACAACTGCGAACCCTTGTTTGCATTTTCCATATCAGAGACCTGCAATTTTCTATATTTAGCCGATTTTAAGTCATTTTCACACCATTTTCAAAACACAACTCCTTTGGGCGATTTTCCAAGAACAAATCTTCTTCCAAATCAAATGTATGTTAGTTTTTACTCATTTATTTCAATCATTTACATCCTTTAACATGATTTCAACCTAAAATCAATGATTTTCATGGAAAAAATTGGGTGTTTTGGGTAGAACCTAGTTTTTTCAAAAATTGGGGATTTGGACCTCGATTTGAGGTCCGATTTCAAAACAAATTATATATTTGAGTTCATGGGGGAATGTGTAGCCGGTTTTTGGTTTGAACCTCAAGTTTTGACCACGTGGGACGGGAGAGGGGGGAGGGGCGATTTTAACTTTTTGGACAAACCTTTGAAAAACTCATTTATGCTTTGGGGTTGATTCATTTAGCATTTATTGATGCAATTAAGTAATTTGTGACTAGATTTGAACGAATTGGTGGTGCAATTAAGGAGTAAAGCTATGGTTGGAGCTTGAGTTGTGTTTAAGGCATCGAGATAAGTGTTCGGTCTAACGTTAGCTTGAAGGATTAGGAGTTGAGTCATATTTGCTACTTGTTTCTTGTTGAGTACGACGGATAGGCATGGTGACGAGTATCTATACGTTGGTGTCGAGCATGACCGTGAGTCTTAAATAGAAAGTTGTTGTGTCCCTAAATAACATTTCGGACGTTTTTATTAATACTCCTCTATATTGAGCAAAGATTTGGCTTATCCTCGTAGATATTATGTATCATTGAGCATTGTCATTATTTTTGAGAAAAGTACAAGCTAAGTCAAGATTGGTTATAGCTTGGTTCCCTTGCCGGAAAGCTATTATGTTGCTTTTGTTCCCTTATCGGGAGGTTATTATATTGCTTATGTTTCCTTGCCGGGATTTCTTGTAATTGTGTGATGAACTGTAAAATGGGAGCAGGTGGTACGCCTACCACAAGATTGATGAAATGGGAGCGGGTGGTACGCCTACCACAAGACATGATAAAATGGAAGTGAGTGGTACGCCTACCACAAGACATGATGAAATGGGAGCAGGTGGTGCGCCTAGCACAAGATATGATGAAATGGGAGCGGGTGATACGCCTACTACGAGATTGATAAAATGGGAGCGGGTGATAAGCCTATCACAAGATTTAATGAAATGAGAGCGGGTAGTACGCCTACCACGAGATATGAGAAATGAAATCGGGTTGCACACCTCCAACAAGATGAAACAAAAATGAAACTTGCTTTTATTTCCCTTATCCGTGTTAGACTTAAATTGTGGATTTTCCATTATTATTCTTTGAATTTCTGCATTATCTGCTACCCCCAAAGCATGTTCCCCTCCCATAAAATGTATATTCTTGTTTACTTTTTGTTGTATACGAATATAATTGCACAGGTTTAGGCTAGACACTTACTAGAACATAGAGTTGATTGTGCTGATACTATGCTCTATGCTCTTTTGCACAGATCCTGACACCGGAGTAGCATACAGTGCGCAATAGTAGTTTGGGAGCAGGACTTCAATCCACGAGATCCCGAGGTAGTCTTGCAGGCATCCGCAGGCCCGACGTATCCTCTATGTTTACTTATATTCTGTTATCTCTTGTGTTTGAGATAGAAATTGTTCTTTTCTTTCAAACGGTTGTATGTAGTAAATCTTAGTAGTCCGTGAGTATTGTGACTCCAGTTCTGGGTAGAGGCATGTGTAGATTGTTATTAATTTGGTTTATATCGTTTAAGTCTTCCGTTAAATTACAAATTTTGTTGTTGTTTAATTTAATAGAGTGAAACATGTAAATAATTTTTTCTTTTATGTGAAATTACAAAAATTTCCTTTTTCATCATTTATACATATATTCTCAAGCCGGGAAGAGGCAATATCAACTTCAATAAATTTCAAGGCGAGCATTAAAAGCATGCGCAAATCATGTCGAGGACGTACAACCTGATCCAGCAATATTTAAAATGTGCACTGCCAGAGGGTCGAATGGCATGAGCCATAGATGCATCTATTACCCCACTCGTAAATCATACATGCAACGCAATCAAATATAAATAAACACAACAATCAATCATCAAGAATTCATCAAGGAATAATTATATAAAGAAAAACATCCATAATACTAGTGGTCCAATAATAATATGTCCATAATATAATAAATCGAGGATTTATATAAACAGAATTGCAATTCAATAGAGTGAAACATGTAAACAATTCTTTCTTTTATGTGAAATTTCCAAAACTTCCTTTTTCATCATTTATGCATATATTCTCAAGCCGGGAAGAGGCAATATCAACTTCAATAAATTTCAAGGCGAGCAATAAAAGCATGCGCAAATCATGTCGAGGACGTACAACCTGATCCAATAATATTTAAAATGTGTACTGCCAGAGGGCCGAATGGCACGAACCATAGATGCATCTATTACCCCACTCGCAAATCATACATGAAACACAATCAAATATAAATAAACACAACAATCAATCAATCAAGAATTCATCAAGGAATAATTATATAAAGAAAAACCAATTCCTATTTAACAATTCAAGAAAATAAAGTTTAATCCTTTTAGAAATTAGCATACTAATTCGATGTGATTTAAGTAATTCAAACTGTCAATAAGATTACAAATATTCCAAATACAACATGCTTTTGAGTCCTATACTATTCGGACTTAAACATAATAGTATTTATGCCCGGACTCTCGTCACCTCGTGAGTACGTAGCTCCCACAAATAGGAGCACATAACCAATTAACTTACCTATGTGGACAATTCTCTCTTACAAGGTTAGAAAGGAGACTCTCCTCACTCTGAAGTTCCACAACCGGTATTCCACGCCCTTCCGAAGACTCAAATTGATGCACAACGCTCCAAAATTAGCCAATAATTATTCAAATCCATTAATATATATTTAATTACTCAAAATAACCCCATTTGAAACCATTCTTAACCCTGATCGAAAAGTTACCAAAACGCCTCCGAGCCCATGCGCCCGGATTTCAAAAGTTTTTAAAGATAAGTCATAACCTCACGAACTCAAATATATAATTTATCTCAATTTCATACCCAAAATCGTGGTCAAAATCCAAGAATACTAAGTTTCTAGGTTTTCCTCAAACCCCAAGTTTTCCACTAATTTTCATGTTCAAATCCATATCTAAATCATGTATTTAATTCAAAACTAGCATAAATTACTTACCTCATGCTTGGTGGTGAAAATGGAAACCCAAAGTTGTTCCCACCTCGGCTCTAATGGAAGGAATGAGGCTAAAATAAACCCAACCCCCGATTTAACATAACCCATATGCCTCCAGCATATCCGCATCTGCGGTCACTTGACCGCTTCTGCGGTCCTCCTCAAGCCCTAATCCGCGTCCGCGCCTCTCCTTCCGTAGGTGCGACCCTACATATGCGACAAAACTGACCGCAACTGCGGTCCCTGTTCAACCAGCCCATTTTTGCTTCTGCGACACAAGGGCCGCTTTTACGGCTCCGTACCTGCGACCCAAGTCTCGCAGGTACGGTTACACTAACAAGCAGTAGCTTCAACACTTCTTCCAAATTCCAATTCGATCCGTTAACCATTCGAAATTCACCCGAGGCCCCCCAGACCCCAACCAATCATACCAACCAGTTCTAAAACACATTACGGACTTGCTCGAGGCCTGAAATCATATCAAACAACGCTAAAATCATGAATCGACCTTCAATCCAAGCTTAATGAACTTTAGAATTTTAAACTTCATCATTCGATGCCGAAACCTATCAAATCGCGTCGGATTGACCTTAAATTTTACACACAAGTCATATTTGACATTACGTACCTACTCCATATTTTGGAATCAGACCCGACCCCGATATAAAAAAGTCCATTTCTGGTCAAACTTTTCAAAGACCTTCCAAATTCCTATCTTCAGCCAACTAACTCCAAAATGACCTACGGACCTACGAATTCAC
The DNA here is from genome assembly GCA_034376525.1 of Nicotiana benthamiana. NCBI lineage: Eukaryota > Viridiplantae > Streptophyta > Magnoliopsida > Solanales > Solanaceae > Nicotiana > Nicotiana benthamiana. The sequence continues at coordinate 122,646,272 of CM067335.1, read as the reverse complement.
TTCTGATCATGCTCCCAACACCAGAATCACCGTATGGAGCTATTTCCAAACTCCGGGATCCCAAATGGACATTGATTACCTGAAATGCACTTCAACACAAGCTTATGGAATTCCTCTAAAATGCTAACTTTCACAATACGTGCCGAAATATTTCGGGGTCTTCCAAAACCCAACCCGGACATATATCCAAGTCTGAAATCATCATACGAACCTATTGTAACCTTCGAATCCTGATTCCGAGGTCGTTTACTCAAAAAATTAATCTTAGTCAATTCTTTCAACTTAAAGCTTCCGAAATGAGGATTATCTATCCAAATTAACTCCGTACTTTCCGAAATTCAATTCCAACCATGCACACAAGTCATAATATCTGAAATGAAGTTGCTCATGATCTCATACTGTTGAACGACGCGTCAAAACTAAAGTTGACCGATCGGATCGTTACAAATATAGTTCGCCTTTTTTTTACCATTAAAAAAAGCTTTTATAATGGACAAATATGTAAGTAAATCATTTTCTTAATATTTAAAGGTTTAAAATCAACTAAACGTTTGGTTATTTAATCTTTCTTTAACTGAACCATGTAGACTATACTAATATTTAGGACTTTAAAATCATTAAAATTTTACCTTATAAAAATTCTAATTCCAACTAAGTAATCAACTAAGATTTACCTCATATAAATTATACTAAAATACTAAAACGAAACTCTTACTATCCACGTTCTTATATGTCTTGTCAACCATTCTTAGAGGTAAACTTCTTTTCTATTGTTTATTTGTGCAATCATAGTACTTAATAATCATAGTTAGGTTCGTTTCTTTTCTATTTTTGATTTTTCATATATGCTATATGTGTTTTAAATATTTTTGTGCCTCTTTTAAATTCTTCTTTAAATTTGTAAAGAGATAGAAATAAAAAAGAGAATAAATATATATTAGAAAGGAAAAAAGGAAAAAGAAAATAAAAAGAAAAATAAAATTAACAAAGGATAATTTGAAAAATATAAATTTATTATAAGGTTATTTTTGTCTTAAATAAATTAATTCTGCTTTTGTTTTTTGGAAGAAGTTAGAATTGTAGCTTCTTCTTAGAAGCAGAAAAACTGCTTCTGCTGCTACTAAAAAGTATTTTTTTCATTTAGGCCAAACACTTCTAATTTAAAAAAAAATACTTTTTTAGCCAAAAAAAGTATTTTTGGCCTCCTAGAAACTTGGCCAAACAAGCTCTAAGAATTGGAGCTTTTGTTCCTCACTAAATATGACTCCCCTAAATATTAGAGTTGGAATAGGTCCTTGTATTAGGGGTGTTTATAAAAATCCGAAAAATCGAACCAAGCCAAAAATCAAACCAATCCGACCAAAAAAATCGATACTTTTTTGTCTGGTTTGGTTTTAGTTTTGAATTTTAAAAGCCGATCAAATTTAGTTTGATTTTGATTTTAATCAGAAAAAATCGAACCAAACCAACTATAGGAGTAACTATTATATATATATATATATATATATATATATATATATATATATATATATATATATATATATATATATATATATATATATATATATATATATATATATATACCAAGTCTTAAAAAATTTATGGTAAATGTTAATAGTTTGCACTTTTAATATAATTCTTTACCTTTATATTCTAGTTTGATTGGTAGGTTTCTTTTGTTTAGTGTAAGAATCTATTTCGTGTTAAAAATAACATAGTTTTAATTGAATCCTTAAATTATTCATCACTATTTGATTCAATTATCATCAATATATCTTGGTAAATAATAGATTTCTCAAATGACAACTGATTTGATAGTGTTACATTGAAAATGTGGTCGTTGAAATATGTGTTTGGTAGTGTATGTCTTTTATTTTAGAAAAAACCGACAAATTACAAAAAAATCGAAAAACCGACATAACCGAATCGAGAAAACTGACTTAATAGGTTTGGTTTGGTTTGATTCTAATATTTAAAAAATCGACTTACTTAATTTAGTTATTTTTTAGAGAAAAATCGATCCAACTCGAACCATGAACGCCCCTACTCGTGACGAGGTGATCAGTAGAAATTCTATCAGTAGAGATTCTATGGGGAGGAGTATAAAGAATAGCCCGGAATGTCAAGCCACTAAGCCAGTGAAAATTAAGGTATGAAATCGAAATAATATATACATTCTTTTTTTTAATTAAATAATTATATAAAATAAGCCATGTTAAAAGTTGAACTTTTCAGTTCATAGTTATTTAATATGAAATATTAAGCATGATAAATGTTAAGTTAGACACAAATCTTTACATACGAGACTTTTTAGTTCAACTCATATTATGCATCTTAAAATGTATTTGTGGTTTTTGCTTTAGCTATAGTAACTTACTGTCACGGTCCCAAATTTACTAAGAGTTACTGTCAGGTAATTTAACTGAAATAATTAATTAAATTTTTATTTTTATAATTTTAAAAATATTTCTTTTGTACGATTAAGAAAATACTCAGTATATTCCTCCGAATGAATAATGAAATATTTAAACTAACTTTTAAAATTTCTAAATAAATCCAACAGAACCCGGTGTCACAAGTACATGAGCAATTACTAAGGGATCGAATAAAGTATAATAACTATCCGGAATACAAGTGGACAGAAATGGAAATACAATACGATACTCTAAAGGAGACTCTGCTGACTGCGATCGTCTCGATAAATGCAACTCACCTAAGTATCCGTATCAACCATGCCGCTATGCCACTAGCCACACATAAACCTGTGCAACAAAAATGCACAACAAGTGTAGTATGAGTATGAAAACAATGTGTATTCAACAAGTATCCCTCTAATCTCGAAGAAATAGAGACGAGAGGTCAACTTCAATACTTGCTAATGGTCAAATAATAATATGGTGAAGATGGGAGGAAACATGAATTTATCTAGCAATTTAACTCATAAGAAAGGAAACAGGTTACACCTTCTCATAGAAAGAGAAGTAGATCTCTCCAACGCCGCTTCACTGTAGCATGCGTGAACAGTACATTTCACTACTGTTCATCGTGCGGATTATCGGATTTTGCCGTTTGTTTGTCACAAAATTTGCGTCAGTTGATCCCCTTCTCTTTGGGATCATTTCCCAATTGAAATTTTCATCTAATCCATAAATAATTATCCTACATATTAAATCTAAGATTTGCGAGTTACTGTAGCATCAGTTGCTGAATTTGAATTCCATCAAATAATCCACACAATGTTTGTGATGGATTGCGGTTGACTGAGCTCGATCGATGGAAGTTCCAGACTCTCCCCAGCTTCGTGCTGTGGGAGAGGATATTCAAAACTCTTCAGAAAATAGGTTAATTATCGGGACCAAACCAAGCTACGCAGCATTACTAGCTGGAAAACAGTCTGCCGAGACAAGTTCAAAGTTGGAACTCAGTCCAGTTTCTGTTCAAAATGGATTTCCTACTGTTGAATTCACAGTAGACGAAGTCAATTCATTCACTAGAGAGGAAGGTCTTCATCAAGTTGTTGTAATCAAATTTTCGTATGGAAAACCTGCGATCCAGGAGTTGAGACAGATCTTGCCGAAACTTTTCGACGTCAAAGGAAAAATGCAACATCGGACAGCTAGAACATCGACATATTCTGGTAAGATTCGAGTTATTCGAAGATTTTGCTAATATCGTATCAAGAACATCTAGTTATGTTCAGTCCAAAGGAGACAATTTTTTCTTTAGGACATTCCCTTGGACTATGAGATTCAATCCCCGTGAAGAAACGTCACACGCGGTAGTTTGGATTTCACTACCAGTCTGCTAGCAAATTTCTTTGCAAGGAAATCACTATTGTCCATTGCATCTGCTGTTGGGAAACCTCTTGCCGTAGATAAGGCAACTAAAGAACGCACACGACCTAGTACGGCATGAGTTAAAGTCTTGATTAATTTGATAGACAAACATCCAAAGAAAATCAAGATTAAGGTTATTGATATAAAATCTGGAAAATTGGTTGAATATGACCAGCAGATCGTATTTGATAATCTTCCAAAATACTGTACTTTCTGTTATCATCAAGGTCATGAGAAAAAAATGTGTCGTTGGATTACAGAAGATCGTAATGAGAAAGCAGTTACTGCTAATGTTTCTGAAGGCAGGGGCAGTATGCCTAAGTCAGTGCGTGATGCTAGGGAAATATTGAATGAGATTAGTGCTGGTCGAAGAGGTGAAGTGTTTCAACATTCTGAGAATGTAGATGCTGCCAAGAAGACTGTCACTGTTGCAAATGCTAACGCTGCAGAATCTCTTCCAATTTCTCCTCCTGTCCAACTTAGTACAGAACCATCTTCAGTTAATTTGCAGCAGATATCGAATGTTTTACCAGAAAAGAATCTGTCAAATATGCCATCAGTGACACAACAAAACAGTACACGAGCTGATCACCAATCCAAGAAGTTACAAGACTGTGATGATAATTCAGAAATTGAAGTAACAAAAGTCGTACAACAAAATGCAATTCTGGATGAAGGTAGCACTGCACAGCAGAATGCAGTAACTGATCAATAATTTTGGTCATCTGAATATTGTAAATGACGTTACAAGACAGAATGGGTATATACAGACTATTCAAACTTCTGTGATTGATACAAATGCTGCTAATCACCATATGCTGGGGAAATCAGCTGTAGCAGCTGATAGGTTGGAGACCTCATATGTTGCTTCCTCAGTTAAGCTCATCAATGAAGTGCAGCCTAAGTCTACAAATCATGATAGTTCAAAGGCTGTTTCGAATGGGAAATATCAGTCAACTGCAGGTTGTATCAACACTAACGCACTGACTGATCAGTTAATGGAAAGGGATGAACAGTACTCCAAGGGTAATGTCCAGCAGCAAGACAATTTCATTCCTAGACAAGATTCTGGTTCATTACTGCCAATTGCTGAATTGCCTAAATCTAAGGCTACTCTGCTTTGTAATTCTCTTGTGAAAGAACCATCCACTTTGAATGGTTTAGCTGTATCAGCTGAACCAAAGAAAAAGCAATCACAGATTTGTTCTGCACCTCCAAGATGCCCAGATATGATCCATACAAAAGTGACTGATATGGTACAAACAGAACATACCATTTCCGAGGCTGTCTCTGCAGTGCCTAGGCTATGGTCCAGTGAGTCAGTACAACCTCCTAATGATGCATCAGGTATACTAACAGGAGAAAATGAAAAAAGGCCAGTATTGGTATTGACAGACTCCACTGTGCACAATATTCCTACAGAATCCTCAAAGCTAAACTCCCATAGTGCAATTCTTTGTAAAGCTTCAGCTAACTTTCCACTGAAATCTCCAAAAAATGAGTTGGCTAAAAAACAGTCAGCTATGCTGGCACCAAATCTGAAACATTCTGATGCATCAACCATTCCAGCAGAGGAAATGACCAAAAGGACAGACCAAGTGCAGATTAGAACCATCGAGCAGCAACATTTGGCACAATGTAAAACAATTGGTGCATCTGTTAAACCACAGGAGAAGTTGACACAGGTTACGGATCAAAATGTTTCCAACAGGTCATTGCCAAAAGAGGATTCTACATGTATAATTCATAATCTTGATGATCGAGCTACATCTGGGGCAGAGGATTCAACCCAGACAACAAGCTCAGATGAGTCGATGGAGGAAATAATGAAGGATACTGCAGGTTATGCAACTACAAGTATTCAGACTAGCCAGGTGAAAGGTCTGGAGGAAAAAGATCACCAAAGGCCAAAGGATGAACTTGCTCAACAATGTGCCTCGGCAGTGTCAATTCCAGTGATTATTCCTGCAAATGTTGTGACTGAAAAAAAGAATCATAATGTTTCTTCTGATGCAACAGAAGCTGGCAACACAAAAATTCCAGAAGCTAGGCTAACAGAACAGCAGCATCCTTTGCATAACTCATGCAACAAGGTCGTATACAGGTTACTCAAGCAGATGCTACTAAGGGGGAGGATGCAGACTACAAAAGTCCAGTTGTACAGACATCTCCAAAATTAGTTAATGCACTGGCAAAAACAGACAATAAGGAATCAACTAAATCTGGACAGAATAGGCAGAATGACATTATTCAATGCTTGACAATAATATCTTCTTCCAATTCACATGTCGAGACATCTTTCAAGGATTATGGAAAACCATCAACTTCCACTGGAAGTAATAAACAAGGTTTCTTTACCAGGAGGGACTTGGTTATTAATTCAAAACTGTGGAAATACCAACGAGAGTATGACGACGACGAGGGTTGGGGAGAAGGATATGCTGCTTTTTCATCGTCAGCAATGACCAAGACTTTGAGGAAGATACTTATGGAGAGGACAATGATGATCAGTTATCAACTCAAAGGAAGTTAGCAAAATTTAAGGGTAATGCTTATCCACAAATAGTCCCAAAGTCAAGATCCAATTTGAATTGCAATGCTCTTGTTTTTCTTCCAAGAAATAATTCAAAACCAGGTGCAAGTCTAGTTGCTAATCGAATCGCAACATCAATGCCAATAGATGTCCAGAATCAGATTGTGTCAAATAAACCAAACAATTCTTTGGGGAAAGGACATCAACAGATTGTGTTAAATGCTTTAGAAGTCAAGCTACAGAACAGTCAATTCATGAAAGAGGAGATAGGAAGACACATATATGAAGAGGGGGAGGAAGAAGATATCTTAGCACATCAGAGCAGAAGCGACAAGAAATGGAGATTTATCACCGATGCATAGTAAAACACTTAAGAAATCTAGTGCAAGAGATACAAGTCGTGATGACAGGATGGAGAACTCGATAACATACGGAGACCCCCGATGAGAATCGCAAAGCAAAAGCAAGTCATGCAACCTTCGGTTACAAAGCCTAATCGTTCGAGGAACAAGCGAGAAGTTTAAAGGCAACTGGAGATAATTGTTCACAAAAATGGAGAAAAGGAAGAAATTCATCTTTTTCTCTACCATCACATTAAGTTATGCTTCTTTATATTCTATTTTGGGAAGCTTTTTAGGGCCTCGATAGGTTTTATAAGGTAAGGTTACCGCCAGTATTTGTTATGGGTGACAATACTAGTGCCCCCCTTATCATATAAACCTATCTTTCTGTGTTTTCCTTTGCTTGTTTGTACCATTATCACAATAGGCTAAATACGGTAAGGTTAGACCGGTTGTTATATGATTAACAACTCTGGCGATATGATTCCCTTACTTGTATTCTACCTATTTGTGGTATTTTTATTTTCTCCTATTTATAAAATCTAACCCTAGGCTTTGCCTAGTGGATTGCCAAAAAAAAAAAAGGTAACACCTTCTCAAATAATAAGAAAACTTCCAAGATTCACTTTTCATTATCTTTATTAGTTTATAGTGGCCATAAAAGGTAATATCAACTTCAATAAGTTTCAAGGTAAGCAATGCAAACATACACATATTATGCCGAGGCAACGACCCGATCCAGCAGAAATAAAATGTGCACTTGCCGAGGGTCGACGCGCGCCAATAGATGCATCTATTCATACCGAGGCGATCAGCCCGATCCACAAATAACAAGAAATATCAAGAATACACACGAAGACACATTAATATTCAATAATGTCATTTAAGAGTCTAACAAGTATACAAGTTCGCTCTTATTCTCTTTCAAGTCTAGTGATCATATTAGCAAGACAGTACAGAGATTTTCATAGATGAAGCATGATGTGGGTCCTAAACTACCCGGACAATTAATATAATAGTAGCTACGTACGGACTCTCGTCACCTGGTGCATACGTAGACCCCGCATTTAGCAGCAATTACTCAATTATTATTCCTATGGGCATAATTCCCTCTTACAAGGTTAGAAAGGAGACTTACCTTGCTTTGAAGATCCATAACCAGCATTCCACGCCCTTTCGAAGATTCGAATCGATGCACAACACTCCAAAACTAGCCAATAATTATGTAAACCTATTAATGTATGCTAATATATTCATTATAATCCAATTTATAACAATTCCTAACCCCGATTGAAAAGATGACAAAAATTTCCTCGGAGCGACGTGCCCAAAATCCAAAATTTTTTGAAGATAAAGTTTACCCATTGCCTCACGAACTCAAATATATGATTTTCTCTAAATTCCATACCCAAAATCATGGTCAAAATCCAAGAATACTAGTTTTCTAGGTTTTACCTCAAACCTAAGTTTTCTATAATTTTTCATGTCTAAGTCCATATATAAACCTTTTATATACTCAAAAACAGTAGAGATCACTTATCTCATGCTTGGTGATGAAAATAGCACTCCAAAGTTGCTCCAAAATCGGCTCTCATGAAAAAAAATGAAGTGAAAGTGAGCCAAACTTTGATTTTTTAAAAGAACCCTACTGCCTCCAGCACTTTCCACATATGCGAAAAAAGACCGTATTTGCGGTCCCGTATCTGTGGAAAAATGACCGCATCTACGGAAAAATGATCATGTATGCGGAATGATATCGACTAGCAATTTTTTTCCGAAACGAAAATGAGCATAACTCCCTCAGACGTTGTCCAAATTCGATGATTCTTTTTGCTATGGCTCCATAATGATGATAGGGATCTAATAGTTCAATAAAAACTTAATTTGGATCTCATTTTCTTAATATGATACCCTTTATGTCCAAAAAATAACGTTTAAACATCACATAAGAGCGCGATACAACCACAAATAAACCCGAGGCCCCTGGGACCCCGTCCAATCATACCAACCCACTCCATCACATAATATGGACCTATTTGAGGCCTCAAATCACACCAAACAACGCTAAAATCACGAATCAACCTCCAATTCAAGCTTTATGAACTTTAGAACTTCAAACTTCTACTTTCGATGACGAAACCTATTAAATCACGTCTGATTGACTTAAAATTTTGCACACAAGTCATATTTGAAATTACGGACCTAATCCAATTTTCGGAATCGGAATCAAACCCCGATATAAAAAAAGTCCACTTCCGGTCGAACTTCTCCAAAAACCTTTAATTTTCTATCTTTAGCCAAATGGCTCTAAAAAGACCTACAGACCTCCAATTTCACTTCTGGTCGCGCTCCCAGCTCCCGAATCACTATACGGATCTACTCCCAAACTCGGAATCACCAAACGGATATCGATAACACTGAAATGCACTTTAAGCCAAACTTATAAAATTTCTTCCAAAATGCTAACTTCCACAATAGGCGCCAAAATGCTCTCGGGTTATCTAAAACTCGTACCGGGCATACGCCCAAGTCCGAAATCGTCATATGAACCCGCTAGAACCTTCAGATCCCGATTCTGAGGTCATCTACTCTAAAATACGATCTTAGTTAATTCTTTCAACTTAAAGCTTCCGAAATGAGAATTCTCTTTCCAACTCAACTCTGAACTTCCCAAAGCTCAATTCCAACCACGCGTACAAGTTATAACACCTAAAATGAAGCTGCACGTGGCCTCAGACTGCTGAACGATGCGCTAGAGCTCAAAACGACTGGTCGGGTCATTACATTCTCTCCCAAATTAAACATATTTTCTTCCTCGAACGTGCTGAGAACTTCATTGAAGTAGTATGAAATTACTGTTTAACACCTCATGCACCTTCCCGTGCTACTATAACTCAGTTGGGCACTTCAGCTCGATCACGCTGAAGATATTATTTTTCACTTAAGCAAATAAGCACTAGAGTCTAATTCCAACATTCAGAATTCTCTTCCAAGCCTGTTTCCAGCATACGATCACCATATCAATCACTATACGATGTACCCAAACATGACTGCACAATTTTGCTGAATTTACACCTTGCATCACTTTACTCACCGAACCACAATAACGCTTTTTGATCAACTTAGTCAAAATTCCATGAACCTGATGTTCCCATTGTACCTCATGACAGACGTAGGTCTTACTCTAACTCTTACAATATCGCCACGACGAAAGTGATGTGCATAAATTCATAACCAACTGCCGAATCAACAATTCATTGGGTCTATACTCCTGTCAAGAATCATCACTGTATTTTGAGCCTAATAATGTCCTTAACTCTTTAATGTACTTCATATACTGAGATTCCACGGATCTTAAATCCAATAATCTTATCTCGCCTAGTACAAACTGCTCAGGCAATAAGCCCCTCGAACATGATCAAATGTCTCACATGACACCACAATGCGCCAATAGGCTGCCAATTCGAATGTGTTACAGAAGGAAGACGAACTCTAGAAGGAAATACTCAACTCACACACTAATATGGACTTTCCTTAGAAAATAGGAAACAAGGCATACAAAAAATAACATATAGGAAAACTATACTCAACATCATACTGTTGCAGTGCGCAACCCGATCCAAATAACATAACACTCACCTAAGGAGATGCACACCGAGCTGGATTGCTTATTACAACAAAATACCGAATATCAATCATAAACACGCTAGGTGCATAGTACTATCCCTGAGGGAACATATAACACTATAAGCTACAAAACTCAAGCACAACCGAGGTGCGTACACAATTTGAATCTTAGGAGCCATCCTGCTCGTATAATATCATTGCTATACGGAAACTCAACACATAAGAAATTTACCAAGACGTCTTGCAACTCATAGGGCATATTATTACATGAAATAGATGACGACAAAATAACACCCTGACTATTCTTCCATAAGGAGTGGTTTGTTGAAATAAACACAACTGGAATGACATAGAGCCCATATTCACATTTAAATCCATCTACCGACCTCGAGTCGATCCAGATCATACGCAACTAGGCCAATGACCTTTGAAAGGTCCATACTAACTTCCCTCTTCTCATAACACACAAAAACAACCATCATCAACGGAGTACTCATCCATAATCCACAACTCAGTAAGCCATGTGCCCTCCAGGGATCAGTTCTCAAATTGATGTTATCACCCCAATCTTCACACTTGGTTTAAATCTTTAATCAATCAACCAACCATATGCCACACTTATACAACCTTCCCGTGGGACACACTCCCACAACCTTCCATTACAAATATTAGGTCTGAACACCCAAACTAATGGTAGTACTAATGCTGAAAAGCAATCAAGAATCCTTGACTAGGATGCAAAGCTTCTTTCAAAGAACACCAATATCAGGTGACGTTGAAGACAATACCAACTTAATCCAAACATCCAAACCCCCGTTTCCTACTCATCCGAGCTCGTGACATCCTCGTCAACACCAAACTACAACCTTGATCCTCACTTCAAATTCTATACCACTCACTGCACCCCAACGTTCCAATATACGATAGAACACGATCCTTATCATAACTACAGAACTACTAATAGATTAACACTCCTTTATATTTAAAACTCTTCACTCAACTCACTTCAAGAGAACTATAGCAACACACAGGTGAATCCTTATAACCGTAGAATATTTGAATCCTTAAGTAGTGGTCTCAGCTACCATAACTCTTCCGGGATCCGCCCACACATAAAAGGCCATAACGGTAGAATAATTTTGAATAACATTAATTACAGCGGCCGACGAGCCTCACACGTACCGTCACAAATCACTTGCATAACCTGATCACGCTGAAGGAATTGATCAGTGTCACTAATATGCCAATTCAATTATGGCTAATCAATCTATCTTCTTCAAATTTATCCTTGATTGCCTTAGATATAATACTAACTCCATTCAACACATAACATACTCCATCTGCACTTATCCCGAGTGACCTTGAATCACGAGACCATGTTGTTCCATATCCCACGAACCATTTCATATCTTCCTTATGCGCACATTCGCACCCTCCGCTGATATGCCCATTCTGCTAATCCTTTTACGAATCTGAAATCTCTTCTCATTTTCCTCTCAAGAGCTGCACTGCAAGTCAAAATATCATAGAATGTTTCTGAGCCTCCACCCATAAGCTGCTATAAAAGCTTGATTCTCAACTGCACCTATAGGATCGAAATCATTAGGCACCACACTTTACCTCTTTTAATCCATTAGGACCGTTGCTGAGAGCTACCCGCTCTAACTTGGCCCCAAATATAATCTACTCCATAAATCTTCTAGCACACGAAAGCACCCAGCAGAATCACTTCCCTTGAAGCCCGCATCTAAGCAAGGCATAATTCCCGAATCCTTCCCCCAAGTCTGAACATGTGCCAATCAGGCCAACCATAGCACACCTTTAACAATTCCTTTGCTCGATTTACCACTTATGTTCTTTTCCAGTAGCCGAAATAACCCATCGACATGCTAATCGCCGGAAACCTCACAAGTATTTAACCATGCAACCCAATCATAGGCGGTTGGACTCTCCTACTTAGCTTGAATCGACTATTACACAACTCTAGAATTCACTAGGATTCTTAATCTTTTATTGACGTCACCTTGCGCAATCAACTGCCAACATTCTCAAAATCCTTCTGTAAAACACCCTTTTTACTCCGAATCATCAGCTTCCTATTCGCTGTATAACCAATTGAATTCTTCGCAGAAGCTTCGCCAACCACATGACCGCGAACCTGCTCACAAGGAATAACCCACCTGTGGAAATCACTTCCTGACATTTTCCAACGCTGTTGCACGAGGTTCAATCACTATAACATCAATAGCCCCTCCTGAGTCCCAGCTCACTCTCTAGATGCACAAGTCCATTAATCCCTTGTGGACATCACTTAAATATGCGGCAACAACCTTCCAATTCGAAGTTATGTTGTATCCTTCTTCATTCAAGCAGCTCCTTCTCGCTATATCAAATCTCGTGCCGCATAATGGCCCATACCTTAAGTTAAACCCATAGACTCCAATCACTAATTACTAAATCCCCAAGTTGTTCTGGACTCTCATTAAGGTGCATAGTTATCCTACCACAATTCCCATATGTAATCCCGCCACTCTCCCACTTTGGCAAAACTCATCTCTTTAATCGACTACTCGACCTTTCCTTCTTATACTTGACATTCAAGAAAATCTAGCCACCGCCTGACACTTCTCACATGTTTTTCCTCATCATTTGCTGCCAAGTTGTTGCCTTAAATAAATCCATCTTTATAGCACTTGAACCCATGAATCGCTACTAACCTTAAACCTTTCCGGACATCATCTTTCTCGAGTCGTCAACACTAGGAACACCGAGTCCATCCTGAACCAACACACCCCATGATCTCTGACCTTCATTTCTTTGACACTGAGCTGCAATATCCTGCTCCAAAGGCAATCGCAGATAACCGCAACACCGACAACTTAACATATTCAATCGAAGACGATGATACCACGTCGCCAATGAAAACTCTACCACACTTGAAAATACCAAGTCTCCTTCCTCCATCAACCCAAACTTGAACATTCTCACCCTGATTGCCTTTCCCCTTCTTGAAAAAAAAAACGAATCTCTAGATCATGCACTGAGTAAAGCTCCTTTCAATTCATTCACTGCCCCGACACATAGGCAAACATGCCACCGTCATAATAATACTGCGGGACAATTGTTTATAAGTCATGGAAACTTGTGCCTAACCTTAGAGCTCTCAGAAGTACCACTACTAAGACGAAACAACAGGATATCCTTCCACAAGGCGACAATAATAGCTCAATAACCCCGTAGGGAGAAGCACCTGCACTACATTCGTAGTGCCATTACAATTCTTCAATCTCAATTTATAACCAGCGCTTTGTGTCACATAAGATTGAGTAGGAAAGAAACAATGGCATAAGCCTCACAGGAGTCAAATCGCATGATGAGGAATCAAGAAGGGAAATACTCCTAACAGCCCTTTATCCTCCTGAAGATATGTACAGATGTCTCCGTACTGATCCGTGAGACTCTACTAGACTTGCGCATGACTCGTGAGACCTACATGAACCTAGTGCTCTGATACCATATTGTCACGACCCCAAATTCACTAAGGGTCATGGTGGCGTCAAACACCGCTGTTAGGCAAGCCAACTGAAATACTTAATTAAATTCTTGTTTTAATAATTTTGAAAACACTTCTTTAATACGATTAAGACAATACTAAGTATATTCCTCCGAATGAATAATAAAATATTTAAACAGCTTTTAAAATTTCTGAATAAACCCAAATACATCCCAGAACCCGGTGTAACATGTACGCGAGCAATTACTAAGGAATCGAATAAAGTACAGTAACTGTCTGGAATACAAGTGGACAAAAATGGAAATACAATACAATACTCTAAAGGAGGCTCTGCTGACTGCGATCGTCTTGATAAATGTAACTCACCTAAGTCTCCGTATTAACCATGCCGCTATGACACTAAGCCACTAGTCACACATAAACCTATGCAACAAAAATGCACAGCAAGTGTAGTATGAGTACATATATAATGTGTACTCAGCAAGATCCCGCCTAGTCTCACGGGAGGTCGACTTCAACACTTGCTAGTGGTCAAATAATAATATGGTGAAGATGAGAGGAACATGGATTTACCTAGAAATTTTAACTCATAAAGCAAGAAACAGGTAATACATTCTCAAATAATAAGGAAAATTCCAAGATTCCCTTTTCATTATCTTTATTAGTTTATAGCGGTCATAAAAGGCAATATAAACTTCAATAAGTTTCAAGGTAAGCAATGCAAACATGCGCATATTATGCCGAAGGCGATGACCCGATCCAACATAAATAAACTGTGCACTTGCCGAGGGTCGATGGCGCGCCTATAGATGCATCTATTCATACCAAGGCAATCAGCCCGATCCATAACTAACAAGCAATATCAAGAATACACACGAAGGCACATTAATATTCAATAATGTTATTTAAGAGTCCAACAAGTATACAAGTTTTCTCTTATTCTCTTTCAAGTCTCTAGCATATCCTAAGTGATCATATCAGCAAGAAAGTATAGAGATTTTCATAGATAAAGCATGATGTGGGTCCTAAACTACACGCACAATTAACATAATAGTAACTACGTATGGACTCTTGTCACCTGGTGCATACGTAGACCCCGCATTTAGCAGCAATTACTCAATTAATATTCCTATGGGGACAATTTCCTCTTACAAGGTTAGAAAGGAGACTTACCTCGCTCTGAAGATCCATAACCTACATTCCACGCCCTTTCAAAGACTCGAATCGATGCACAACGCTCCAAAACTAGCCAATAATTATGTAAACCCATTAATATATACTAAGATACTCAGTATAATCCAATTTATAACAATTCCTAAAACTCGATCAAAAAGTTAACAAAAACGCCCTTGGGCCCACGTGCTCGGAATCCGAAAACATTCAAGGATAAAGTTTACCTATAGCCTCACGAACTCAAATATATGATTTTCTTTACATTCCATATTCAAAATCGTGGTCAAAATCCAAGAATACTAGTTTTCTAGGTTTCCTTTATTCCCCCAGGTTTCTACATTTTCCATGTCTAAATCCATATATAAACCTTGTATATACTCAAAACTAGTAGAGATCACTTATCTCATGCTTGGTGATGAAAATGACACTCCAAAGTCTCTCAAAAATCAGCTCCATGGAAGAAATGAAGTGAAAATGAGCCAAACTTTGATTTTTAAAAGAACCCCACTACCTCCAGCACTTTCCGCATCTGCAGAAAAATGACCACATCTGCGTAAAACTAGCCGCATCTGTGATTATGACAATAACCAACAATTTTTCCTGACTTGGAAATGGGCATAACTCCCTCATACGATTTTCAAATTTGACGATTCTTTTATCTATGGATCCATAATTACGATATGGATCTAATGGTTCAATAAAAACTTAATTGGGAGATTATTTTCTTAATATGTTACCCTTTATGTCCAAAGAAACAACGTTGAAACTTCAAATAAGAGCGCAATACAACTCAAAACACACCCGAAACCCCAGGACCCTGTCCAATCACACCAACCAACTCCATAACATAACACGGACCTGCTCGAGGCCTCAAATCATACCAAACAATGCTAAAATTATGAATCAACCTCCAATTCAAGCTTTATGAACTTTAGAATTTCAAACTTCTACTTTTGATGCCGAAACCTATCAAATCACGTCCGATTGACTTCAAATTTTGCACCCAAGTCATATTGACATTTCGAACCTACTCCAACTTCTGGAATCGTATTTCGACACCTACAGCAAAAAGTCCACTTCCGGTCGAACTTCTCCAAAAACCTTCAATTTTCTATCTTTCGCCAAATGACTCCAAAATGACCTACGGACCTCCGAATTCACTTCCGTTCGGGCTCCCAACTCCAGAATCACCATAAGGAGCTAGTCCCAAACTCAGAATTCCAAACAAACATCAATAACACTGAAATGCACTTCAAGCCAAACTTATGAAATTCCTTCCAAAATGCTAACTTCCACAATAGGCGCCAAAATGCTCCCGGGTTATCCAAATACCGATCCGAGCATACGCTTAAGTCTGAAATCATCATACGAACCTTCTGGAACCTTCAGATCTCGATTTCATGGTCGTTTACTCTAAAATACAATCTTAGTTAATTCTTTCAAGTTAAAGCTTCCGAAATGAGAATGCTCTTTCCAAATCAACTCTGAACTTTCCAAAATTCAATTCCGACCATACGTATAAGTCTTAACACCTGAAATGAAGCTGCACGTGGCCTCAGACTGCTAAACGATGCGCTTGAGCTCAAAACAACCGGTCGGGTCGTTACACTTATTCTTTTTTATTTCGTCGGACATAATTCATATAGTAATTCTTATTGATTTACAAAATAATAATTTGTATTTTTTATGCGAGAAAAAAAAATCATTGTCTTATTTTAGTTACTTGATATTGTTTGGATCTTAAAGAATGAACTTGAAAACTGATCAAAGGACAAAAAGTTTCAACTTGAAAATAGCTTTTGATAAAATAGAAATTAAGGCTCTTAAATCTTCAAAAGTTATGGAGCCGATGAATTTATAAAACTAGATGTTTAAGTTGAAAATCTGGAATGATGAATTTCCTTTATTAAGTTAGCTTTGTATGTTCAATATTCATCAAATTTAGGAGCTTAAATTTTTATTTAATAAATCAAACTCTCAATATATGTAATTTAAAAAAAAATGTTATTTATCAAGATTAGGTACACGCTCGTGCCCCAAACGTAACGACCAGACCAATCGTTTTATGAGTTACAGCGGTATTTTCCCCATTTCTACTTCTTCATGCTTTGTTCATATATGTTATATAGTACCGGGTTGGTTGGTTCGAGTTTGAAATAGTTTTGGAAATGTTTGTGACACTTAGTCTCTTTTGGGTAAGCTTAAGTTGGAAAAGTCAACCGGATATTGAGCTATGTGAAATAGGTATCGGATGTGAATTTCGAGGGTCCGGATAGCTTCAGGAGGTTATTTGGGACTTAGGAGCGTGATCGGAATGGGTTTCAAAGGTCCGGAGTAGATTTAGGCTTGAATTTGGCGAAATTGGAATTTGGCGCTCTCCAGTTGGCAGTGGAGATTTTGATATAAGAATCGAAATGGAATTTTGAAAGTGCAAGTAGGTCTGTGGTGTTATTCGTGACGTGTGTGCAAACTTTCAAGTCATTCGGATGAGGTTTGATAAACTTTTTGATCAAAAGCGAAATTTGAAAGTTTTTGAAACCTTACACTTGAATCCGATATTATTTGGTTGGTTAGATATTGTATGAGGTATTATGAAGATTGGTATAAAATTGGATAGTGATATATGACCTATTCTTACATTAGTTGAGGTTTCGAGGACCTCGAGGTGATTTCAGGTGGTTGACGAGAAGTTTGGAATTGGAATTTACAGCTGAAGCTGCTGAACTTTGTCATAAACGCACATACAATTTGGGGACTCTAGGTGCAGGCTCGCGGAAGCGCCCAAAGAGTTGCAGATGGGGAAATAGGCATGGGGAGCTAGAATCGCATATGCAGATGTTTGAGCGCACCTGCGATATCGCAGGTGCGGTTTTGAATGCTTATGTGATTCGCGCATGTGCGTACCTAGGATCGCAGGTGCGATATTTGGTACCGCAGAAGCAGTTTAGCTGGGTTAGAACATATATATTTGGCCCTTTGCGATTTTGAGTGGTTTTTTCACCATATTTCATCAAGGAGAAAGCTTTGGAGAGCAAATTGAAGAGGGAATTCAAGAGGGCTTTATCGAGGTAAGATTTTTGGGCCCTAAGCTTGTTTCTAGGATGGGTTTTGACTGATTAAGCTTGAAATCTATGGAAACTAGTAGCATAATTAGAGGTTTAGGGCTTGAAAATTAGAGACCTTAATCTAGGATTTGAGAGGTAATTTGTGGTCGGATTTTGGTATTCTTGGTATGTATGAACTCGTGGGAGGAAAGGAGTGTATTGATGTAAATTTTATCGGATTCTGAGACATGGACCCGGGGGGTTTGGTTTGGTCAATTTCGGGATTTGTGTTATAATTTGATTATTTTTGCATGGGCTTCATTCCCTTAGTATATTTTGACGTCATGATTCTGATTTTGGATATATTCGACGCGAGTTGAGGCCGAGGCAAAAGGTAAAGGACTCGCGGAGTAGTATTTCATCCGGTTTGAGGTAAGTAACCATTGTAAATCTGGACCTGAGGGTATGAAACCCTGGTATTTTGTATTGTTTTTGATAAATGAGGTGGCACACATGCTAAGTGACGAGCTTGTGGGCGTGCCTGGTATGGATTGTGACTTGGTATATTATGTACCGACTATTAAGCTGTGTATTTGATTTGAATTCTTATGATATCCCAAAATTTAGAGATTGATACTATATTTTGGGTTGTACGCCGTGTCTGGGGCCTTGTGCCGATCTGTTTAGACGCTTAGGGGCATTTTTACTTCTTTCCTCACTCTGTTTGATTTGAAAGCATATCCTCGATCATGTTTTACCTATTATTTGTTTAAAACTGATTTTATCACTATATTTCTTATATAGGAAAATTGTTTAGGCTGAGTTCCCTGATTTTTACTGTTATGCCCGAGTGGCCGTGAGGTTAATGACTGAGAGAGGTTTAGGACCTAACGGTGAGGATTATATATCTATAATGGATCGGGCTCCACGTCGAAGCAAAATTTTATATATGGATAGGGTTTCACACTGCATTGATATACATATGGATCAGGCTGCACACCACATCGATATATATTGGATTGGGCTTCATGCCACAACGATATGATGCTTAGGTTGTAGGAGCACTTTCAGAGTCTGTACACCCACAATGAGTGTAGTCGACTATATATTATGGATCGGGATGCATACCACAGCGTTTATTATAATTAGTGATGTATGAGATATTATTGAGCTGGCATGCTGAGGATGAGTGCTGTGTATCGAGAGCTGAGTCATGAGTGACTAAAGGCCTGCCCGAGAGACTATACTGTGAGTGATACCTTGTCCGAGGGGCCCATTTATGACGTTTTGCTGTTTTCACTCTTCTTTATACCAAGCCTCTGTTGAAAGATGCTGAATACATGGTTTCAAAGTATTTTAATTGAAACTGAAGTTTTTACGAAATAACTGGCTATGTAACTGCTGAGTTTGACTTGATATTCTATGGAACACTCTTATATGATTTTTAATTGCTCGTCACTGCACTCAGATTTTATTTACTTTAATTACTTACTGAGTTGGCATACTCACATTACTCCATGCAGATTGTGTGCAGATTCAAGTGCTCGAGCATCAGAGTGAGAGCTTCCAACACTATTAGAGCTTTACCAGAGATTGCAAGGTAGCTACATGGCGTCCTCAGAGCGCAACCAAGTCGATTTTTGAATGAGAAGGCTAGATCATCACCTTATTTGAGGAAGTATCCATGGAATATTGGGTCTGTATGGCTTCCTGGGGTCGAAAGATCTTCCTTCAGCCTTGAAAGTATACTGCCCTGCTTTTCTCTTTCCTATACTATTATTTCGTTCTTTCAGACTTATGATTTATTATTCAGTTAGTATGAGTTGTATCTAGAGGCTCTTGACTAGTGACAGCGGATTGTTGGGTTGTGTTGGTATTTTGTACTGGTTTTCGCATAATATGTTCTATTCAGCTATTTATACGACTAATTTGAGACTTATTTGATACTAGAAAAATGATTTTTATAAAAGATTTGTTGCGGTACATGTTTTTGGTCGGCTTGCCTAGTATTCTGATAGGAGCCATCACGACTGGGGTATTTAGGGTTGGGACAAGTTGATATCAGAGCCTAAGTTACATAGGTATCGCGAGTCATGAGCCGATTTAGTAGAGTGTCACGGATCGGTACGGAGACGTTTGTACTTATCCTTGAGAGGCTGCAGAACCTTTAGGAAAAAATTCACATTCTGGCAATTCCTATCGTGCGATTATATTGATTCTAGTACTAAAGTTCTGTTATTCTATTCTCTCATAGATGGTGAAGGCACATGCTACTGGTTAGGAAGGATGACCACCAACTACGACCGGTTTGGGCCACTAGAGACTGAGGTCGCGGTCGAGGCCGTGGTAGGGGCAGAGGTGTAGCCCGCACAACAGCTAGGGCAGTACCTACTGACCCACCATCTGCCCTAATTCAGGATTAGGTCCCAATCGGACGCTCCAGCAGTACCAGCTTAGACACTAGCTGTGCCTATTGTAATTCCAGGCCTTTAGGAGGCTCTAGCTCAGATTCGATCACTATGCACTGGTCTGGCTCAGGCAGTCTCAATTACTACGACCGCAGCTACTTCTCAGGCCAGGGGATGCACTTAAACTCCCGTTGCTCGCACACCTGAGGAGGTTGTGCAGGGACGTTAGACATGGGGGCACATCTAGCCAGCCGGTTGGACCAGCCCAAGATTTTGTGGTGCTAGTTACGCCTGACAACAAACAGCGTCGATTGGAGAGGTTTGGTAGACTTCGGCCTCTGACTTTCAGTGGTACAGAGGGCAAGGATGCCCAGGGTTTCTTAGACAAGTGTTAGAGGATTCTTTGTACAATGGGTATTCTCGAGACACGTGGGGTCGCATTTACTACTTTTCATTTTTCTAGAGCTTCCTTTACTTGGTGGGAGGCTTATGATAGCATAGGCCTGTTGATGCAACGCCCATTACTTGGCAGCAGTTTTCTGTTCTCTTCTTGGAGAAGTATGTGACCACTGTATTGTAGAGAGGAGATGCACAGACAGTTCGAGCAGTTACATCAAGGAGATATGACTGTGGCGCAGTATGAGATGAGGTTCTCAAAGTTAGCCTGTCATGCAGTTTGGTTGGTTTCTACGGATAGAGAGAGAGAGGATTCAGATGTTCGTTGATTGCCTAACATATCAACTTCAAATTTTCATAACCAAGGAGAGGGTGTCAGGTGCGACTTTTGAGAAAGTTGTTGACATTGAGTCAGTTCGTCGCCATGAGCGAGATGAGATAAAGGCTAAGACGCCTCAGGGATTTGGTAATTTTTGCGGTGCTCCTTCGAGAGGTCAGTTTCAGCATGGTAGAGGCCGTTTATATTTTATACTTCAATACCACACGGGGGGGGGGGGGTGTAATTTGTGTGGTGACCAATTTTTGCTTAAACTGATTATGGAAGGACCTGGTTCTTCTATGTTTTCCAACTACTACTGTTGTGGAATAATAAATATAGAAAGTAAAGAACATATGTATTTTTATGTGGAAAACACCCAGCTCAAAAAGAAAAAAAACCACGACCTACTACTCAGTAGGATTTCCCCAACACTTCACTAAATCACTGAGCCAAAACAATAATTACAAAACTCTTTGTAAACCTAAGGATTACCTCTAATCCCGTTGTAGCAACCAGCCTATAACTGTTGCGACAACTTCAAGTTAACTCTAACTTGAATATTCAAAGTACCTATTACAATGCTTCTAGATAAAGCTGAAAAGTACAATATGAAAACACCTGCTACAATTGAATAAGAAAATAAACAAAGACATATAAAACTCTTTATGGAGCTGGTTATTCAATCTAATTCATGTAGCTTTAGGTTTGCAAACTTTAATCACACACAAACTGCTTGCAAAAAGTATTGCTATTTTGCTCTCAATTCACGTTTAACTTCTGCGTTTTGTGCAACACCTGTAATGTGAGAACATCCTGTGATTTATAGAGTTGTAGATGAAGAAATAACTAGAGTTCTGATGCAACTCTTCCTTGGTGGAAGAGTTATAGTTAATTTCTACTTCTAACTCCTTCCCTATCTTGGATAGTGTTCTCATTGATTAAGGACTTCTTCTCTTTATCAATTATGCAACCTTTTCTATTATGAGATATTAAATACACCAATTTAAGCTTATCTCCTTCACGTGCATTCCACATGCTTGAATCTGCCCATTTTTATGAACCTGAGGGATGGACCACTGGGATGGACCTAGTTCATGCTCGAGTTCCTTTGTCAGTCTTCGAAACTAACCTTTACTTGGGCCAACAAATTCCTCCTTTATAATGATGACAAACACTATGCTTTTCATACACTTAGGCTCTGCCAGAGCCCAGTTCAACATCATTGCAAAGTTAGAAACTTTTCATTTATCATCAAGGACTAGGTACATTAGGTTATAAACATCACTATTCAAAGTGTAAACATCACTTGTTTAAAGCACAACCTTTTCCCCCTTTTGACATCATCGAAAAGTTGCATAAAAAATGTGAGATATCCAAATTTTAGAGCTAACTCATGGCCACTGGGCTACTTTAAATGCAATCATGGATTAATCATCATAGATCAAGCTAAGAATTTTTAACCATAAAAGAAATATAAACAAACAGTTAGAGCAAAAGACCGTGAATTTGATGGTTGATAAGATTCTACCATAGATCATAAGAAGAAATAAAAATACTAAAAATATGAGCAAAAGAAGCAAAAAGTCCCGAACTGGGTCACTGGTTGATCTACACTAGGCTAGGAGGCTTAAGGCTGGGAAGAACTAGATGCTTGATTTTTGACTTGGAGGATTTTCAGCAGACCTTAAAGAATGCCATCATTCTTCTCTTTTTCTCTTGCCAGCTTAGTTCTAAGTGCATATCTCTTAGTCTCTGCCTCAACCAACCTCTTCTCAGCCTTTCAATCTCAGCCCTTAGACTCACTTTCTTTCACCAAGGCTCTGACCTTGCTATTCACTGGTACCTTTTTGAATGAACTAGGTTCTTTAGGAGTGACATGACTTTATTATCGCAAGCAAGCAGAGTATTAACCTAAAAATAATCTACACTTGTACTAACCTCCCACTTTTTCATAGGTACATCTAAATGTGCAAGCACGGTTGTGAAAATAAAGCCATATGGAATGGTATGAGTTTTGGTGCCATTAAAAACTCTATCAAGAAGCTGGATTATAGCTTTCAGTCACTTTCTTCTGCAGGTCTGCAAAAACTCACATGAGTGGGTGAAGAATCAACCACTCTTGTCCCATTTCCCCTCATAGTACTCCTAGCACCATTGCTCTTTTTTTTTCTTTTTTATTTTTACCACCACCTTCTTCGGATTCTGTAGTCTCAACACCTGCTATAGATCCTATAATTCTATTTTCCAAATTTGCAGCAACTTTAGAAATTGTCTCAGGAGAAACTATATAATCATAAGGTACCTGTTCAATTTCGGAAGAACCACTTCCTTCCCCCTGAGTAGCAGACTTAAAAGAATTTAGGTAGTTTAATACGGTCAGGAGTCTTGAACGTAACTAGTTCAATTGTAACGGATAAGTTCATAAGAACTTTGGTATTTGGTAGGACTCTGCTCATGATCCAAATATAGTTATTTCAAATTATGCAGAGTATATTAAACATACCATGTTATCTTGATGAACCAGGTTCTTCACTGATAATTTTCTTGTGTAAGTTTAAATTTGCCAAAATAGAGACAATATTATTAGAGATTAATGAGTTATTTTAACACATGGCACAAGAGTATACTAGGAAAGCATGAGACTGAGCAAGATTTAATATAATTATACACAATTTATAGACTTTTTAACCAATTTTTTTTTCAATGTTTTTTTCATTTTTTTCCGTTTAACCTTGAACTTGTCCTTTTAGGTGATCTTAGTCATCCCTAATTCCAACATGTTCCTCTCAAAGTGATCTCTACTTAAGTATTTTGTGAAGACGTTAGCAATTTGATTGTCAGTAGCACAAAACTCCACAGTGATCAAGCCTTTCTCATAGTTGTCCCTCAAAAAATGGTGTCTAACATCTATGTGCTTAGTTCTTTTATGATGAACCGAGTTTTAGTCTTACTAATAGCATTAGTGTTATCACATAAAATAGGGATGCAACTAAATTCAATACCAAAATCCATCAACTGCTGCTTGATCCATAACAATTGAGCACAATCATGAAGCATCAATAACATACTCAGCTTCAACAGTAGATAAGGCCACTAAAATTTATTTTTTAATAGCCCATGAAACAAGACATGAACCAAGGAAGTGTGCCATACTTGAGGTGCTCTTCCTATCCACTAGGAAACCTGCATAATCAGCGTCAGCATATCCCTCTAGGTT
Source organism: Nicotiana benthamiana (assembly GCA_034376525.1). Taxonomy (NCBI): domain Eukaryota; kingdom Viridiplantae; phylum Streptophyta; class Magnoliopsida; order Solanales; family Solanaceae; genus Nicotiana; species Nicotiana benthamiana. Next base: position 122,621,864 of record CM067335.1, on the reverse strand, counting down.
AAAATTACTACCTTTTACATACCAAAGGAAAAAGTCAGTGGTGCCTTTCAAGTATCTCAATATTCTCTTTACATTAGTCAAGTGGGAATCCTTTGGATTTGCCTGAAATCGAGTACAAAGCCTTATATTGAATACTATGTCAGGTCTGCTAGTAGTAAGATACAAAAGTGAACCAATCATTTCCTTATACAACTTCTGATCAACAAATAAACCAGATTCATCTATATCCAATTTCGTGGATGTTGCAATAGGAGTGTCAATTTCTTTGGATGTTACTTCCTAGTTTTGTTACTGAGGAATAGGTTCATGGATAGGTTCCCTCGAGGTTTGGGGATCAATTCCTCACTAGTCATTTACTCCTAGGTAGAAAAACATGTCTGGTGCAACTTTAGTATGGGCTGTTACTTCATTTAAATTTCTTAGCAGCCCAATTGTTTCATCTTCATGTTCATGTCTCTTAGAAAGAGTATTAGTTTTATCAAAAATCACACATACACTTTCTTCTACACATATAGTTTTTTTGTTATAGATCTTATAAGGTTTACTATGTAAATAATATCCCTAGAATACTCCCTCGTCACTTCCGGGATGATACGTACCTAGGAAATATTTTTCATTATTGCGAACAAAGTACTTGCATCTAATTTCCCTAAGATGGGATATATTAAACTTTCTCCCTTTAAGTGACTCATAGGGAATCTTCTTAAAAAGAGATCTAGTAATGCAACTATTTATGATGTTGCACGCAAAATTCAGCAAGCTTAGCATTTTCAAAATATTTTCCATGATCAGACCCAATTGATGCAAGTTGGTTACCTAGTTGTTTCTGAGTTTTTCTAACAAAAGAAGTAAACATGTCAAATGCTTCATCTTTAGATGTTAAAAATAATGTCCAAGTAAACTTAGAGTAATTATCAACAAGCACCATCACATATCTTTTACCACATCTGCTTAATGTTCTCGTTAGATCACAGAGATCCATATGGACCAGCTCCATCGTTCTGGTGGTGCTTACCACTTTCTTCCATTTAGAAGAGGATCTTACCCGCTTCCCCTTTGCACAAGCCTCACGAACTTTGTCTTCCTTGAACTTGATGTCAGGCAGCCCTATCAGCAGGTCCTTGGAGACTAATTTGTTGAGTTGACTTAGACTTTCATGTCCAAGTCTCTTGTGCCAAAGGAGGGGATCATTGTCCAAGAAACTTAAGCAAGTGAGTTTATTTTCTAAAAGTGTGGACAAATCTACAATGTATGTATTTTTTACTTTTTTTTCCTGCAAAATAATCTTGTCAGTAGTAAGATTAATCACAAAATATTTGGTAGAGGTGAATGCTACCAAGTTATCTTTATCACATAATTGTGATAAAGTGATTAGACTGTACTTTAGGCCATCTATCAGGTAGACATTCTCAATAGAGTGAGAATCAGTCTTACCTACCTTTCCAATCCCAATGATCTCACCCTTCTTCCCATTTCCAAAGGAGACATTATCTCCTTGAAGTCCTCAAGTGAAAGGAACTAATTCCTGCTTCCTGTCATATGCTTTGAGCAACAATTATCCATGTACCATATTAGGATTCTCCTCTTCACTTGGACCCTCAAAAGGAAATCAGGGGTTAGTCTTAGGAACCCAAACTAGTTTAGGTCCCTTTCTATAGGAAAAAGAGCAAATAAGATTCTTTTTAGCCCAACCTAGCAACCTATTTTTCCCTTGAATAAATTTTTTATTCTTTTAACCAGCCTTTTCTTTTTTGAATACATCACTTTTATCGTGACCAGTTTTACCATATTGTGTGCAGATTTTGTTTTCAGGAAGGGTGAGGTACTTGCTTTTAGAATCCCACTTAGGTGAAGGGGTCCCATAGTCAAGTCATCTCTTGTTGCTACTATGGTGTTCTTGCAGCCATGAAAGTGCATCGGAGGACCTATTCCATTTACAGGTTATGTCTAGCTCGTGCTTAACCTTGTTTAGATCCTCCTTAAGGACTCTTACCTGCTCATATCTTTTGTACAACTCATCTTTTATTTTTCCTATATTTTCTTCTAAAATGAGTTGTGTGTAGCTTTATTTTTACCAGTTCCTAATTTCAATTTTAGATTTTCATATTTAAGCTCTAGGATAGTGGTGTCAAGTTCATGAACCTGGTTCTTTAACTCAGATTTTTTACTTTCACTAGCCCTAAGTTCCAAATTTTTGCACTTAGCTTTCAAGATCACGTACTCCTTAGACAAATGTTTCTTTTCATTATTTATATCCTCAGATTCATCCATGAAATCTTGGAGTAACTCACATAGTCTTTCTTTAGAGAAAAATTTAATCTTGTCTTTGAGATGAATTATACTTACCTCAAATTCCACATCGGATTTTCTTATCTCCATAAGTGCCTATTCATCTCCATATTCACCCTCTCAGTCCTCATCTGAGCTTTCTCGCAAGAAGCAACCATAGCCTTTGTTGATCTTTTGTTCTTCTTGGGTTGAACCAGTTCCTTCGTTCAGCTATTTCCTTCTTCCATTTAATTTCCCATTAAGGCCAGTTTTGAAGCGGTGGTCAGTCTTCCCACACTCATAACACCCCTCATTGGTTTGTTTTTTAGGAACCATTGGTTTACTGTAGCTTCCACTTATTGAAGGACCATTTCCACTCATTAGATACCTCTTGAAATCCTTTGCGATCATGGTCATTTCATCCTCCTCTAGATCATCACCTTCAGTGATTTTGAATGTCAGGCTCCTTTCCTCTTGGGTGCATCAATCTTTATGGGTTTCCTTCTAAGTTTGTAGGCAGTGAAATTTCCAATTAGCCTATCCAACTTAAGAGTGGCAATGTTCTTTGATTCCTGAATAGTAGTGATTTTGCTTTCCCAAGAGACTGACAGAACCCTTGACAAAATATTCTCAACTTTGTTTTCTTCAGGAATAACCCTTCCAGGAGACTTAAGTTCATTTGACAGTGTGGTAAACCTTGTAAAAATCCCCTGGATTGTTTCCCCTTTCTTCATGGTGAAGTTCTCATATTGAGAATACAGTAGTGTTCCTATGGACCTCTTCACTTAAGGTGTTCCTTCATGCGCCACTTGCAAAGTTTCCTAGATTTTCTTAGTAGTGGTACAACTTTGAATTCTACTGTACGCGTCTGGACTAAGTCCACACACTAGCCATTTCTTGGCTTTAGAATTCTTTTCCCATTTACTCAAATCCCCAGCAGTGCAATCAGCTCTTATTTTTGGCACTTCTACTCCTTCAGCCGTCTTCTTCATGGTAGCCAGGGGACCATTAGTAACAATATCCCATAGCTCATAGTCTTCTCTGATGATGTGATTTCACATTTTGTTTTTCCATCGAGAGTAGTACTGGCCATTATAGAGTGAAGGACTAATAGTGGATTGCCCTTCCTAGTTTCCAGGTGGTGCACTCACCTTGATCTTTTCCTAAGGTGTTAGCCTCTTCAAGGATAACCTGCTTTGATACCAATTTATATTTTATATTTCAATGCCACGCAAGAGCGGGGGAATTTGTCCGGTGGCCAATTTTTTGCTTAAACTGATTATGGAAGGATCTGGTTCTTCTATGTGTTCCAACTACTACTGTTGCGGAATAATAAATGTATAAAGTAAAGAACACAAGCATTTTTATGTGGAAAACACCCAGCTCAAAAGGTGAAAAAACCACGACCTACTGCTCAGTAGGATTTTCCCTAACACTTCACCAAATCACTGTGCCAAAATAGTATTTGCAAAACTCTTTGTAAACCCGAGGATTACCTCTAATCCTGTCATAGCAAGTAGCCTCTAAGTGTTATGACAACTTCAAGTTAACTCTGACATGATTACTCAAAGTACCTATTACAATTGCTTCTAGATAAAGCTGAAAAGTACAATATGAAAACACCTACTACAATTGAACTAGAAATAAAGAAAGACACATAAAACTCTTTATGAAGCCGATTCTTCAATCTGGTTCATGTAGTTTCAGATTTGCACACTTGAATCACACACGAATTACTTGCAAATAGTCTTGCTATTTGCTCTCAATTCACGTTTAACTTCTGAATTTTTGTGCAACACCTATAATGTGAGAACATCTTGCAATATATAGAGTTAGTAGATGAAGAAATAACTAGAGTTCTGATATAACTCTTCCCTGGTGGAAGAGTTTAGTTGATTTCATCTCTTAACTCCTTCCCTAACTTAGATAGTGTCCTCTTTGATTAAGGACTCTGATAACTAGGGATTATAATGCATTTTACACTCCCTCTTGCTTAAGTTTTGAATAGAAATGTGTACAAAATAATCCCAAAGGCTCACACGTGCTTGATTCCAGGTTTTATCAACAAGGTGACAAGGTGTCAAAAATTAGCTCTAAAAAGGAGTGAAACTTGCACAATTACCAAGATAATATAAAGCTCAATCAAACAGGGCCAGTACGGCCGCACGCCATTCTGTGCAGTCTGCACAAGTGAAGTTCAGAGAAGTTAATTTTAGACCAACATGCAATGCGGCCACACAGGGTTTTTGTGCGGTCTGCATTGGGTTTATTGTGGCTGCAGTCGATTTCATGAGGTCCACAGAGTCAAGGTTCAGAGAGGTGGTGATTTGGAGGATGAATGTCTATGCGTTATGCATTTCTTTTAGTGCGGACTGCAATGAAATCCACCGTGGACGCACTCATCTTTGTGCGATCCACAAAGCCAAACTTCAGAGATGGATATTCAAGTCAAACGCCTTAGTGCGGCCACACGCGATTCTATATGGTCCGCACTAACCCCGCAGGGGTATTTTTGTCCAAGATTTTTAGTCTAGTATAATAGATTCTTTTTTCATTTTTAGGTCATCAGTTAGATTCTACAGCTAAGCTGCGCTCATGACTTCGTTCCTTTTACCTATTTTGAGGCATTTTAGCTTGATTTCAACATTGAATCTTCAAGTTTAATTTAGCAATTAATTATTATGAGTTTATCTTCATCTATTTTTTTGTTTTCATCTACAACTATGAGTAGCTAGACCCATCAGCTAGGGTTGTGGCTCAATCCTAGTGTGGGTAATTGATGGGTCTTGTGTTGTGATGCTTTATTATCTATGAGTGTTTGATATCTGGGCTAATTTAGGATTTTAATTGTGAATTAATAGTTGCAAACACTAGTTTATGCCTAGTAGACTTTGGCTTTTCTTGAGAAAGAGAGCCTAAGTCCATGAAATTAGTCCAACAAGAAATTGGGGTGTATTCAAGAGATTGATAGCCCCAATTAAAGGGTTAAACTTAGATATAGTAATACTTGACTTGAACCTTGATTGCTTGCACAAATTTGCATACCCAATTGGTCTTGAGAAAGTCAATTTGGGCAAAATCATTCGAACTACCAAGAGGTATAAAGTGAGTAGAGTCGATGATTATATCATACTCCTTAAATATGACAATCTAGCTTTAGGCTCAAGAATCAGCCTAGGCAAAAGTCACTACCCTAGTATCTTTTATCCTTTGAAAAATTTGCAATAGTTTAACCACAATTTACTTGGTATAATTTAGCATTGTAGTATTACAAATTTATAATTAAATTCAAAACCAAAAATGTTTAGAAGTGCAATTAGGAGCAAATACACAACTCGACTTTAGATAGAAGCTTGACTCCAATATCTAGCTACCTATAGAAATTGATCCCGACCTCATCGAGAAAAAGTTGCTTCGACCTCTCTGGCTACTCAATAGTAGTGTAGGGTTCGCTTCGATCAGACTCCTTCTCTATATCAATTATGCAACCTTTTCAATCAGGAGATATTAAATACACCAAGTTAAGCTTATCTCTTTCACGTGCATCCCACATGCTCGAATCTGACCGTTTTTATGAACCTGAGGGATGGAACACTGGGATAGACCTGGTTCATGCCTAAGTTCCTTTGTCAATCTTCAAAACTAACCTTTACTAGGGCTAACACCGTCCATTCAGGCTTGCTAAGTACGCTCGTCGAGTTCATCGTGGGGTATCATCGGGCCATGGTTCTCACAGCTTGCATCAGGGCCATTTATCACTCAGTGCCCTACCATCCTAGATTTTGTCACATGCTTCATCAGTTCGAAGTTCTTCCATGCCAGGTCATTCTGGTGCCAGGGGTCCCTTCAGTCCACGTTCCCCGCACCAAAGAGTTGTTACATATGTACAGAGTTTGGGCATATGAGGAGGCAATGTCCTCATCTTCTTGAGGACCCATCTTAGCAGAGGGTCAGCCCTCGACTTCAACTCCGGTTACTTCACCACCCGTTCAGGCAGCTAGGGGTGGGGGGTCAGTTGTCTATGGGTCGTCCTAGAGGGGGAGGTCGATCAGGTGCGGTCATGCCCATTTCTATGCACTCCTTGCTAGACTAGATGCTATTGCTTCATATGCTGTGATTATTGGTATTGTCTCAGTCTTTCACAGAGATGCCTTTATATTATTTGATCCCGGTTGCACTTTTTCATATGTGTCATCATATTTTGCTCGTTATCTGGATATGCCTCATGAGTCTCTTGTTTTATATGTCATGTATCTACTCTGGTGGGCGATACTATAATTGTGGACCGTGTATACAGGTCGTGTGTGGTGACCATTGGGGGTCTGGAGACTCGAGTATACCTATTGTTGCTTTGTATGGTGGAATTTGATGTGATATTGGGAATGGATTGGTTATCTCCTTGTCGTGCTATATTGGACTGTCATGTTAAAATAGTGACGTTGGCTATGCTGCTGTGCCACAGATTGAGTGGCGAGGTTCGATTGATTTTGTCCCCAATGGGGTGATTTCATTTCTGAAGGCCCGGCGGATGATTGGGAAGGGTTTTCTTTCATACTTAGCATTTGTGAGGGATGTAAGTGCGGAGACTCCTAATATTGATTATGTTCCTATTGTGAGGAATTTTCTCGATGTGTTTCCTGCAGACTTGACGGGCATGCCACCGAACATGGATATTGATTTTGATATTAATTTGGTGCCGAACACAGCCTATTTACATTCCAGTATATTGTATGGCACCGACGAAGTTGAAGGAGTAGCTTTAGAAACTCCTTGATAAAGGGGTTAATTCGGCCTAGTGTTTCGTCATGGTGTACACCTGTTCCATTCGTGAAAAAGAAGGATGACACGATGAGGATGTGCATTGATTACATGCAGTTGAACAAGGTTACAATTAAGAACAAGTATCCTTTGCCTTGCATTGTTAATTTGTTCGGCCAGCTTCAGGGAGCAAGGTGTTCTCTAAGATTGATCTCCATTCAGGGTATCACCAACTGAAGATCAGGGACTCATATATTCTTAAGACAGCTTTCAGGACTCGTTATAGTCATTGAGTTCCTTGTGATGTCTTTTGGGCTGAGTAATGCCCCATTAGCGTTCATGCATTTGATGAACAACGTGTTCCGTCCGTATCTCAACTTGTTTGTCATAGTTTTCATTGATGATATTCTGGTGTATTCACTTAGTTAGGAGGAGCATGCAGAGCACTTGAGAGTTGTGTTGCAGAGTGTCACACCTCCTTTTTCTACACGCCGAAAGGGGTATAAGGGAGTTTTTTTTCAATTTAAGTGACAATCGAAACGAGATTATTTATATTAAGTCAGAGCCGCCATTTGGGATAATTTATGGTGTCCCAAGTCACTGGTTTAGAATCACGAATCAAAGAAATTTGACTCTTATTTACGGTCTGCAGACACAAAAATCTGGGTAAGGAATTCTGTTAACCCGGGAGAAGGTGTTAAGCATTTCCGGGTTCTATGATTTTGCAGTGATCATACTTGGCTTAATCAAATTGTTTAATTACTAATTTTAGAACCTATGTGCATTTGCCTTTTTAATCAAGAAATTTAAAATAGGTCACTCTTACGCGTACCCATTTATTTGGCACGTAAAAAATCATGTCATGCAAACATGTCCACAATCAGTAACACTTTATTATTATAAAGAAAGTATGGCCAAAGTTATATGAATGCACAGTTCGATTTTATTTTTTAATCATAATTATGTCACACGAACATGTACACAACCACGATAATATATTAAATATGCCTAAAGCAAACTACGAATATCATTTTTACAACACTTAACAAAAGGGCCATAGCGATTTAGTTATGGATGGTACACCTCGGTCTATTTTTAAAGAACTATATTTTAATTAAAGTGGACTATATTAATAATAATTTTATTATTATTTAGAAAGTTTGGTCGAAGTTGCGCGAACGCATACTTCGATTTGGTTTTTAGAATCGTAATTATGTCACGCGACCGTGTACACAATTACAATAGTATTTTAAACAGCGTTTCTATGGATATTTATTTTTAATATCTAGTTATAATATTTGTGAGGGCCATGGTTGATTTAATTAAGATGGCTCACCTCAATTTGTTTTCTAGAATTATATTTAACAAAAATAAATAGCCTAAAAGAGGCCCAGATATTAATTTGGATGAGAGTTTAAATTAATTCTCCTTATTATAAGCACGTTTTGATTAATACTAGGTACTTAGTTATTTAAAGGAATTCTGGCCAGCAGTAGACCCCATATTATTTAAAGATCTTGAAAAGGAGAACAAAGGAAACTGATCACAACGTAAAGCCCAGCAACAAGGACCAAAGCAAGAGGTTACCAAAATTTTAAAGGGGGAAATACTGGGCCTATGATCAAATTTTCAATGTCGGATAGGGCCCAGAATTGAGCCCAAGGAGCGAAACACAACAAGAGTAAAGGCTGAACCTGTGTTGCCTCCTATTGGCCCAAACTGGGTCCAAGAATACTAGACATGAACACCAGATTATAAACTAAATTTAAACGACCTGCTACAGACAGTGGTAATATGACCATGGATTTAAAACTACTCATTAAGCATACTAATTCTCATGTCAATAGAGTACTCTAGTAATAAAGAGCTAGGTAACTCAAGGAACTAAATCAAAAGGAAATCAGCATGTGAACAAACTGAACTAAGACGAATTTTAATAAGAGCTAATAACAAACTCTTCATCAGCTCCATAACAACATGCGAAGGCTAAAGTATTTTTAACATTAAAACATGATAGCCCTACTAAACTACCGACTGTTAACAGATCTGACATATCTAGTTCAAAAGAAGATATTAAAAAAAGAAATTAAAAGGCCAAATGACTTGTAAGAAACATATATGAGACTGCAGTCCAATATTTGAATATTAGCTTCAAATCATCATTACATATGCTTGCATTCCATTTTTGTCATTCAAAATTTAGAAAGTACCTGGTTATAGAGAACAACAAAATAAAGAACTTCAGAGGGAAATCAGTGGAGATCAATAGCTAAAAACAGCAATGCACACAGCTTCACACTCCATCCATGTCTCAATTTGTAGAACCAGAAGTCCCAGAAATTTGTTCTAGCTTTTTCTTTTGAAATCAGAGACTGAATCAGCTACTAACATATGAACTTTTAGAGTGCTTTTGGGTATGGAATTTGGATGTATTTTTTCAGGACCATAATGCAGAGAATAATGCTGAAAATCTGTGTGTATGAGTGAAAGGAAGGGCACTGCTTATAATGTTAGACATTTGGACTTATACTACATACATATGGACAATATATGGATTAATTATATGTTATGTGCTATCTTTTGGTTTGGCCTATATTAGTGGTCTTATGGACATTATTGTTAAGGGGGCCAATACATTGTCATATAAAGTGTAGGACTAATGTGTAGATACCCAAAAGAGTAACCTTAGTTAATGATGGGCTAACTAACGTTACATACATGTAACCAAGGTTACATTCTTGTGACCTTTGAGTTTCGTAACTCACATGTTATAATAAGGGGGTTTTTGGTTCTCACAAGAATGCAAGACATTCTCTTCTTCTTCCCATTGAGAGAGAGAGCACAAACTTGTTCTTGCCTTTCAAGTGGAAAACCAATCCTCACATTTGTCTTGGATATCAAGTAAAAGCCAAAACTTCAAGACAATCTTCAAGAAGGATCAAGGAGCTTCCAAAGGCAAACCTTGAACAATCTTCAAGAAGGATCAAGGAGCTTCCAAAGGCAAACCTTGAACAATCTTCAAGAAGGATTAAGGAGCTTCCACTTATGGATTCAGGTACGCTTCCGCTTATGTTGTTGTTCCAAGTAATTCGATATGAAGGCTAAAGTGTTTTATTTGGATTCATTCCAACAATTGGTATCAGAGCCTCCTTCGTATTGGATCATTTGGAAGTTCATGAAATCCATGTTATAAAGCTTCATGATTAACTTAAGATAGAATTTTGATTTTGAAATTCTAGTATCTTGATAAAGAATGCTTTCATGAATGATTTATTGATGATAAACTTTAGTATTTCGATACCATGTTATCACCATATGAATTGAAATGTTGAAATAAATTGCCTAATTTCGATTGTTGAACATGATTCCTTGATTAAGCCTTTTGTTGAAAGCCCCATTAAGTTTATTATCGTTGAGTGACGGCAACTCCAGTTTCAATACATAGTCGCCACTAATACATTTAGCGGCGACTTCTATGGGTTTAGTGGCAGCGTTCGTCGCAATGTTGCCACAAATAACCTTCAGTGACGGCAACTCCAGTTTCAATACATAGTCGCCACTAATACATTTAGCGGCGACTTCTATGGGTTTAGTGGCAGCGTTCGTCGCCGCACAAGGTCCTGGATAGAAACGTTTTTTTAATAAAGATAACGTTTTTTTTATTAAAAATATTTTTCTGGTGACACTAAAGAAACCATAATACAAAATTAATTAATAGAAACGTTTTTCATTATTATTGAAACGTTTTTATTTATTTAATTAAGATATTAATGGAGTCATAATGCAAGATTAATATTAAAACATTAATCTTACATTATTAAAGAAACGTTTTTTCAATTAATTAAAGAAATGTTTTTCATTATTAATTGAAACGTTTTTATGTTTTCAGATTTTAATTGTACATTAATAATATGTCAATTAATATTCAGGTTTTTAATTATTAATGTTTTGTACATTAATATTCAGTTTTAAGATTAATTGTTTTTTTTGTCCATCATGCTTCAGATTTTGTTTTGTACAATTAAGATTAAGTTTTTAATGTTCAGTTTTTACATGTCAAACATGTAACTTTTTCAGTTAAGAATCAATATATAGCTTAAAAAACTATTTAGTTTTGCATATAATATTTTAAATTAGTCCATTGAAACATTATGTTACCAAAGTAACCTCTTTTGTGTAGATTGATTGATTTTGAAGTATAAGATGACTGCGTATGTTAGTATTCCATGCGTTTAACACCGACCCAAAGAAAGGTTGTTATTTGGAAGGAATTCGAACATGCTTGTGGTGATAAATATGTGACAATTATTAAGTTTTTCATGTGATTATTAAGTCGGCCCAAAGGAAGGCTTGATATTTGACAGGAGTTTATTGTCAATATTTGATTACTACACCAAGAGTACCACTTACAAGTTGATTTTCTGTCCAAAGACTAAAATCAATATTGTGCTAGGTATCATGGGATTTGCCTATTTTGAATCTGTAAACTCCAGTTTAAAATTCGAGTAATTGTAGGCATGTATTAAGTTGTCCTTGTTCTATTTTCAGTGAATTCTTCAGCTGCTACCATATCTGCAAACATTAACAGCATCCCCGGGCTTAACGGCACAAACTTTAAGGAATGGAAAGAGAACATTATGATAGTTCTCGGTTGCATGGATCTAGACCTTGCACTTCGGATTGAGAAACCTGCTTCTCTTGAGGATACATCTTCTTCTGATGAAAAGAAGGAGATGGAGAAGTGGGAACTCTCAAATCGCATGAGTCTAATGATCATGAAACGTGCAATTCCAGAATCCTTTAGGAGCACTATGAATGATGAAAATAATGCCAAAGTTTTCCTTGAAAACCTTGAAAAGCGTTTTGCACAAAACGAAAAGGCGAACATTTTGGAAACATAAGGTATAAAGGCAAGGGAAACATAAGGGAGTACATTTTGGAAATGTCTCATCTTGCTTCGAAACTAAAGTCACTCAAGTTAGAATTACCTGAGGAACTGCTTGTGTACTTAGTTTTGATCTCTCTTCCTGCACACTTTAATCAGTTTAAGGTTAGTTACAACTGCCTGAAGGAGAAATGGACTCTTAATGAGCTCATTTCACATTGTGTGCAAGAGGAAGAGAGAATAAAGCAAGATAAGACAGAAAGTGCTCATTTGGCATCCTCCTAAAGATAATAAGAAGAGGAAAAATAAGGAAGTTGCGGTTGCAAGGCCCCAGAAGAAGCAACATAAGGAACCTAAGGTTGAAACTACAGAATCAGGTTGCTTTTTCTGTAAGGGGACTAATCACATGAAGAAAGATTGTACCAAATACCACGCTTGGCGTGCAAAAAAGGGTATATCTCTTTCTCTTGTTTGTTCTGAAGTTAATTTAATTTCGGTACCTAAGGATACTTGGTGGGTAGATTCTGCTGCTACTACTCACATAAGTATATCTATGCAGGGTTGCCTGAACTGCCGAAAACCAAATGATGGTGAAAGATATATCTATGTGGGTGACGACAAAAGGGTTGAAGTTGAGGCTATTGGAAAATTTAGGCTGTTTTTTAAGACTGGTTTTTATTTAGATTTGAATGAGACTTTTGTTGTACCGTCTTTTAGACGGAATTTAATTTCTGTTCCCAAATTGGACATATCCGGTTATTCATGTTCATTTGGTGACAATAAAGTTAGTCTCTTTCAAGGTTCAAATCTGATCGGTACTGGTCTTTTATCAACATATGATAGCCTATATTTGGTTGACATAATAACCTCACATAATGAAACTTTGCATACAAGTTCAAGTGGTACCAAAAGAAAATTAACTAATGAGAATTCTTTATCACTCTGGCACAAACGTTTGGGTCACATATCTAAACAAAGAATTCAGAAACTTGTGTCAGATGGAATTCTTGATTCTCTTGATTCCTCAAATTCGGATATTTGCATTGAGTGTATCAAGGGTAAACAAACAAACAAGACGAGATTTGGTGCTGAGAGAGCTTCGGATGTCTTAGATTGATACATACGGATATTTTGGGCCATTCACTACACCTTGTAGAAATGATCAACAATACTTTATCACATTCATAGACGATTACTCTCATTATGGGTACCTATATCTCATTCATGAAAAGTCCCAATCTATAGACGTGTTCAAATCATATAAGGCCGAAGTTGAAAATCAATCTAAGCAAAAGGATTAAAACCGTTAGATCTGACAGTGGTGGTGAATACTATGGTAGATATGATGGTTCAGGGGAACAACGTCCAGGGCCGTTTGCTAAATTCCTAGATGAGTGTGGGATCGTTCCTCAGTATACTATGCCAGGAAGTCCTACTATGAATGGTGTAGCTGAGAGACGAAATCGGACCCTTAAGGACATGGTATGAAGTATGATTTGTCGTACTACTTTGCCAGACTCACTCTGGGGAGAAGCATTGAAAACCGCAACTTATATTCTTAATAGAGTTCCAACTAAAGCTACAATCAAAACCCCATATGAACTTTGGACTGGAAATAAACCCGGTATTAAGCACTTACACATTTAGGGTTGTCCAGCTGAGGCAAGGCCTTATAGGCCGAATGAAAAGAAACTGGATGCTAAAACAGTTAGTAGCTATTTTGTTGGATACTCTGAAAGATCCAGGGGGTATAAGTTTTATGATCCCACTTCTAGAACTATTTTTGAGACGGGTAATGCTCGATTCTTTGAGGATATTGAGTTTGGGGGGTGGGGAGATAAAGTTGTTAGAGATTTTGTCTTTGAGGAAGAACATGTGTCTTTCTCTCAAGTTGTTGATCTTGGTCAGGGTGTTCTCATTCCTGACACGGATATTCAAGACAATCTCGAAAATCTCCCTAATCAAGTTCCTGATATTACTAATGAAAATCAAACTCAACAACCTCAAGAACCTGAAGTGCCATTAAGGAGATCCACTAGAGAGAGGAGAAATGCAATTCCGGATGATTATGTTGTATTTCTCCAAGAACAAGAAAGTGACATTGGACTTGAGGAAGATGATCCAATCAACTTCTGCCAAGTCATTAAAGGTTCTAACTCTCAAAAGTGGATTGATGCCATGAACGATGAGATGAAGTCTATGAGCGATAACGGCGTTTGGGAGCTTGTTACATTGCCCGAAGGTATTAAACCAATTGGTTTTAAATGGATATTTAAAACCAAGAGGGATTCAGGGGGCAATGTCATTAAGTATAAAGCTCGTCTTGTCGCAAAAGGCTACACTCAAAAGGAAGGCATTGATTATAAAGAGACTTTCTCTCCAGTTTCATCGAAAGACTCTTTCAGGACTATAATGGCACTAGTAGCACATTTTGATCTTGAACTTCATCAGATGGATGTTAAGACAGCGTTTCTCAATGGTGACATTGAGGAAACAATTTATATGGTGCAACCTGAAAACTTTGTTTCGGGAGACTCAAATAAAGGGTTTGCAAATTAAAGAAATCCATCTATGGGCTCAAGCAAGCTTCCCGTCAATGGTATTATAAGTTTCATGAAGTCATTACATCTTTTGGTTTTGAACCGAATATTGCTGATGACTGTATATACCATAAGTTCAGTGGGAGTAAATATATTTTTCTAGTTTTATATGTCGATGACATACTGCTTACCTGTAACGGTATAGCATTATTGCATGAAACTAAGAACTTTCTTTCAAAGAAATTTGAAATGAAAGATCTTGGTGATGTCTCTTTTGTATTAGGAATTCATATACAACGAGATCGCTCCAAAGGTGTTCTCGGTCTGTCACAAAAGGGCTATATCGATAAGGTTCTTAAAAGATTTGGCATGCAGGATTGTAAAACAGGCAACACCCCTGTTGCTAAGGGAGACAAGTTTAGTCTCAAACAGTACCCAAATAATAATTTTGAAACTACGGAAATGGAAAAGACACCTTATGCTTCGGCTGTAGGTAGTCTGATGTATGCTCAGGTATGTACACGACCTGATATAGCATACGTTGTTGGGATGCTAGGCAGATATCTAAGCAATCCGGGAAGGGACCATTGGAAGGCAGCCAAAAGGGTCATGAGGTACTTATAGAGAACAAAGGATTACATGCTTACATATCGGAGATCGGACCAGCTTGAGATCATCGGGTACACCGACTCCGATTTTGCTGGATGTCAGGATAGTCTGAAGTCTACATCAGGCTATATTTACATGCTTGCTGGCGGTGCTATCTCTTGGAGAAGCATCAAGCAAACTCTTATGGCCACTTCCACTATGGAAGCGGAATTCATGGCATGTTATGAAGCATCCAATGAGGCATTATGGCTGCGAAATATTGTTAGTGGACTGCGCATAGTAGACAACATTATAAATCCACTTAGGCTATTATGCGACAACAGATCAGCAGTCCTTTATGCTAACAATAACAGTAGTTTGACGAAAGCAAAACATATGGACGTCAAATTTCGGGTTGTTAAAGAAAGAGTACAGAATGGACAATTGTGCATAGAGCACATCAGTACAAACTCCATGATTGCGGATACGCTCACTAAGGGATTGCCACCCAAAGTATTTCATGAGCATATTGCTTGCATAGGTGTCAAATCGGTTAAGGATTATGAATTTTAGTGGGAGTTTGTATTATACAATTATGTATTGTCCATTACATTCAGTAATTCAGTTTAAGGTTATATCTGCAGATATTCAGTTTTAAAGTTTTATGTACTCTTAAGGTTTATGATTGATCTCAATAAAGAGAACCAGTTGGAAATAGACATTCTATTTCAGACCACACTTTATGTTATTTCCATGCTACACACCTATACTTGATCCATGTCGTTGGCTATATTGATATACGTGATCTATGTTGGGTCTAGTTACGCAAGAGTAACTAAAATCTCTTTGATCCTATGTTGGTATGATTGATGGACCGGATTGTTCATGACAATTTTATTATGATAGCAATTCCGAGCTCATAAAGTTATAATGTAACATATAATGCTAAGGTTTGTACATATGCATGAATGTATAGTCCAAGTGGGAGATTGTTAGACATTTGGACTTATACTACATACATATGGACAATATATGGATTATATATGTTATGTGCTATCTTTTGGTTTGGCCTATATTAGTGGTCTTATGGACATTATTGTTAAGGGGGCCAATACATTGTCATATAAAGTGTAGGACTAATGTGTAGATACCCAAAAGAGTAACCTTAGTTAATGATGTGCTAACTAAGGTTACATACAATGTAACCAAGGTTACATTCTTGTGACCTTTGAGTTTCATAACTCACATGTTATAATAAGGGGGGTTATGGTTCCCACAAGAATGCAAGACATTCTCTTCTTCTTCCTCCCATTGAGAGAGAGAGCACAAACTTGTTCCTGCATTTCAAGTGGAAAACCAATCCTCACATTTGTCTTGGATATCAAGTGAAAGCCAAAACTTCAAGACAATCTTCAAGAAGGATCAAGGAGCTTCCAAAGGCAAACCTTGAACAATCTTCAAGAAGGATCAAGGAGCTTCCAAAGGCAAACCTTGAACAATCTTCAAGAAGGATTAAGGAGCTTCCACTTATGGATTCAGGTACGCTTCCGCTTATGTTGTTGTTCCAAGTAATTCGATATGAAGGCTAAAGTGTTTTATTTGGATTCATTCCAACATATAGGCCTAAAAGGCCATGTGCTCAAAATAAATCAGGGAAAATGTTTCCCAGCCTCAAAAGGCATCTTTTTTACTAATTAGGACAGCCTGCTTTCCCTTATTTGCTCAGCATATTTGTGCTAACCAAATAGAGACTTGCACCCCATTCTGGAAGCTTCCAAAATTCAGAAATTATATGAAAAACCCCTATTTTATTTACCAACTTAACCCCTAAGTTTTCAATTGTCCAATTATCACCCTAAGAGTTCCTAAACATTTACAAACCTGTGTAAACAGAAAACAAACAAACAAATATCTACAAACGAATTGAAAGCGAAAAAAGTTCAAAGGAGAATCTGAAAACTGGTGAATGAACCTAAACCGCTAAATTGAAACCAATTCATAATGAACTAGGCTAGACAATGAATCCTAAATGGAACTTGCACAAATACTGGAATGATTCTGGAAACTAGAACGGATAAATCAATGTATTCTAAAATAAAATTATTGACTAAACATGCTCAAATAACCAACATCAATGCAATTGAACCTTGAGCAACACCTAAATTCTCCTAACATAAACTGAAATCTAAAATTACTATTGGAACAAAATTATTCCATGCATTGAACTAAATTGACTTTAGACTTGGGATGATGTCCTGATATGAAGCCCTAAATACAAAAACAAAACAAATGACACACAAAACCTAAAACGTAACTAAATAGAATTGAAATTATGATGAGAAAACCAATAGAAGGAAGAGGAAAAGAAAAGAGAAAAACAAATAGAATTAAAGCAAAGAAAATGACCTATGTATGTTCCAAACTGAATCCACTATGAATTTGACCCTTATCAAGGTAGAAATGAATTTGAACTATCATTAGTCGACTGTTCTTAACAAGAACAATAGACTAATTGATGTTTTTGGTTCACTTGACCAATCAATCGACCGGAAATCAGAAAGGGAAAAATTAGTATTCAACGAGTTTGAGATTTAAAATCCAAGGAGTATGGCTGTGATTTTTGGGCAATCAATAGTGAGATAGAGGTGAGGGAATGCTAGGGGTTATATGGTGTGAATTTGCTGTCGTTTGCGTGATTTAGGGTTTTGGGGGTTTGGTTCTCAGATATGAAATTGGAGGGTCTTGGTGGAGATTTAAGGGAATCCGTTTTGGGATTCAGAAAAAGTATAGGACGGGTATTATAGGGTGTAATTTTGGTGGTGTTTGGAGGTGGCCTGCCATTGTAGACGATTTTTGGTGGGTGGTCGACGGGAAGGAAATTTAGGGCGGCTGGTCTCTAGGATTTCTGAGTTTGAGAGACGGAGAGTAAGACGGGGTTTCAGGATTTGGGGGGGAGGGGTGAACAATTTTAGGACAGTTAAATACTAAGGGGATCCTTAGTTCCGGACCGTTGGATTACAAAGTCCAACAATTGTGATGACAAAGGGATAAAACAAGGTCGTTTGGATATAGTAGGGGGCCTGGACCGGATAAATGGGTATTGGAATGTATTTGGGGTGTGTTTGAGCAAAAACGTTTGGGCTTTGGCCCAATGAAATTAAAACGAAACTCCCCTTTTATCCAATTCTTTTATTTCCCTTTCTTTTCTTTTGTTTTTTGTTTTAGTTTCTTTAATTAAAAACTTGAATTAAAATTCTAAATTAATCTAGATTGTAAAACTAACCGATTTCCTAAAAATTATAAATATTCCTTGATCATAAATTAAAAAAGAAAAGTTACTATTCTAAAATAAAAGCTAAGAATGAGAAAATGAACCATTATGTGATTTTTATTTTTTAATAAAATAAATAATTTAATAATTAACCTTAAAAAATATAAAACAAAACCTAAATGCAATGCGTGGTATTTTGATATTTTTTCATGATTTTTAATGGAAATTAAACGTGCACAAAATGCAAACAATTAATGAAATCCTACAAAAATCTTATAAAATGGCAAATAATTGAAAAGTATTTCTTGGATTTTATAGGAGTAATTCATCTAGGGTAAAAATAACGTGCTCACAGCTGCCACTCATTGCTCGGAAATACAAAGAGTTCTCGTGCAAAGTAAAAGTGGGCAGATACGAGCAATTTTGCCTGTTTGAATACTTCGTGGGAAGCATTTTTGAAAGATGTGACCGAACATTGCTTCCGAGGTTGCTTACATATCCTTGGCAGATCAGTGTATTTCGGTAGTTTTGGTAGCCGGGACTACCGAAAAGTTGTGATTTTACTGCTGCTGCTGCTTGTTGAACTCCTTATTGCACCGAGATAAAATAAAAGGAATCTAGACTAAACTATAATCTATAAACAACAAGAATCCTATCTACATTTCTTCAAACTTGATCTTGCTGTTTTTGCGGCTTTGTGGTGCATCTTAAGCTGTTGACTCATACTCTCCAAGTGAGCTTCCTTTGTTACTGACTTGAATTGCATTCTGAAGTGAATTCCCTTATTTTCTAGGTGGGCGCCTAATTTCCAAAACTTAAACTGTCTTCCTTTGAAACTTGGACTGCTTTCCTTTATTTTCCAGGTGAGCCCCTGACTCCTGATGCTTGAACTGTCTTTCTTTGAATCTTGGACCGCTTTCCCTTGAACTTGAACTGTTTTCCCTTGTTTCTCCAGGTGGGCGCCTGATTGCTGAAACTTGAACTGCCTTCTTTTGAAACTGTTTTCCCTTGAAACTTGAACTACTTTCCCTTGAAACTTGAACTACTTTCCCTTGTTCTTCAGGTGGGTGCCTGATTGCTAAAACCCGAACTACTTTCCTTTGAAACTGCTTTTCGTTGAAACTTGAACTGTCTTCCTTTTTTCTCCAGATAGGCGCCTGATTGCTAAAACTCGATCCACTTTTCCTTGAAACTTGAGATGCTTTCCCTTGTTCTCCAAGTGGGCGCCTGATTGCTGAAACTTAACCTGCTTTCCGTTGAAACTTGAGATGTTTTCCCTTAAAACTTGAACTGTGTTCCATTAAAACTGCTTTCCCTTGAAACTTGAATCGCCTTCCCTTGTTCTTGAACCATTTTTCCTTGTTTCTTGAACTGTCTTCCCTTGTTCTCCAGGTGGGCGCCTGATTGCTAAAACTCGAACTGCTTTCCCTTAAAACTTGACATGCTTTCCCTTGTTCTCCAGTGGGCGCCTGATAGATGAAACTTGACTTGCTTTCCCTTGAAACTTGAGCTGTTTTTCCTTGAAATTGAACTGTCTTTCCTTGTTCTCCTAGTGGATGCATGATCACTGAAACTCGAACTGCTTTCCCCTTGAAAGTTGAGCTGCTTTCCTTTATTCTCCAGGTGAGCACCTGATTGCTAAAACTTGACTTGCTTTCCCTTGAAACTTGAGCTGTTTTCCCTTGTTCTCTAGGTTGGCGCCTGATTGCTGAACTTGACTTGCTTTCTCTTGAAACTTGAGATGTTTTTCATTGTTCCCAGGTGGGCGCCTGATTGCTGAACTCGAACTTCTATCCCTTGAAACTTGAGCTGCTTTCCCTTGTTCTCCAGATGGGCACCTGATTGCCGAAACTTGAACCATCTTCTCTTGTTATTTGAAACTGTTTTCCCTTATTCCCTAGGTGGGCACTTTATTATAGCAAAGAAGATAAAAAAAAGAAAATTTTCTACCCCAATTTGATATTGGGGACATCGGTGAGTGTTAAACGACTTTTATTATCAAAATAAGTTCTAAACTAAATTCTCTTATCCTGAAAATTTCAAATCAAGTCTCCGCTCAAAGTGAAAACTTAAATGCTAAATTATATTTCCCATAAGAGAACTCTCATCATACCTTTTCATTTGCGAGGGTCTCAAAACTTTCTAATTCCCGTTATCCAGGAGGGTACTAAAAACTTATGGCCGAGCTTGTCTGGCACATGCGTTCCTCACGGAGGGTTTCTCCGGAGCAAACCAAATTTCCTGCCCTTGTTTTAATCAAACAAAAATATTTTTAGTATGAAAATGTGATGGTTAGTTTGCGACATTTTTTCTGAAGGTGGCCTTTCCATTGCAATGCTTTGTTCTAATCAGCTGCCTCCGACTGGCAAAGAATTGCTTGACCTTCTAACTACGCCTTAACCACAGGACCTTGAATGACCTGAATGCCCCATACTCAACCTGCTATTTTACATTTCTGCCCTTCCACTTTGAATATGTGTATTTCTGTCCACAATTAACGAAACCATTTGATCACTTGAACCTTGGCTAACACTTTATTTTCCATTTTGCATCATGCTATTTCTGGCATGCAATGGCCGTACTTCGCTTTTATGTAATTTGGAAGTTGTTAATAAGCTTTGCAATCCTTTCTTTTTGCTTAGTAAGGCTAGCATTGAAGGAACCTTAGAGAAGTAGATACAAAAGGAAATGAAATGCAATGTTTTCGAGAGTTATGAATAGAGAAGAAAAATCAAAATAAAAAAACCGTTTGAGGAAGAAAAGGAAAAGGGACTTATCTGAGTAAGGCTGCTGGCATCAATGATCATGACATGCACTTTAGATTAATCAGCCTAGTCCATTCAGTCAATCCTCTTTCAATCTTCAAACTTTATGCCTGGGGTTCCCACATTCCAATTCCTTTGCAAAGTCAACAACCTGATTCGGTTTGCGGTGCCATGAAAGTTGTTTACTAGCAAATCTCTCTCATTTGTTCATCTCTCAATTCACTATCATCTTATGGTGCCTATGAGGGTTTTCGCCATTAAGATTCTCTCATTTTAATTTCTCTCAATTTTCCGTCGTCTTACAGTACCCATGAGAGTTTTTACTAATAAGACTCTCTTATTTATTCTTTTTTCCTACATAGAACTGAGTGTTGCCCCTAATATGAATCATAGCTACTTTCTTGACTTGGCATTCCTCGAAGATTGATCAGAAGGTCTTTCTTTGGACCGTAATATGGGCTTTTGGATAGGGTTATAAAGAGAGCATAACATAAAGGCTTAAAACAACTTGAATGAGTTCAAAATTAAACTTTTGGAATCATATCTTGTACAGTACCGCAACTTTTGCCCCAATTTATTTGCTTGGGGGCTTTTGAATTTTTTTATTTTGATGAAACCGAACCGTAAGGCTGCCTTAAAAAGAATCAGGTCGAACGTAGTTCATGACATATGAATTGCTTTGTATTTTTTTTGTACTTTTATCTTTCTTTTGTTTTCTTATTTTCTCTATATTTTTCTTTCTTTTTTTCCTTCTCTTTTCCCTCTTTTATCTTTTGCTTTAACTTACTTTTTCTTTCAATTTCTTTTCTATTTCCTCTTTTCTCTTCTTTATTTATCTTTTGTATCTGTGTTTCTGAACTTTTCTTCTAATTTCAAAAGGGGTATATGAAAGAAAATAAAAGGCTCAAAAGGGGTAAGAAAGGGTAAAGTGTTTAGATAGCAGAATAAAATTCCTTTGTCGTTCCAATCTTCAAAACATGCCAAGTACAAATAAATACAATTTAAACCATAAAATTGTACATAATATCTCTTGACTACGTCATAATTGATATCCCTATCTATACTCGTGCCTTCAACATCTAATTAATACAAAGCACCATTGGAAAAAACTCTCATTACCATGAACGATTGCTGCATATTTGGGAAAACTTGTCTCTTGCTTCAGCTTGATGTGGATGGATGTGTTTCAGTACTTGCTGACCCACTTCAAATTTTTGGGGACACACCTTTTAGTTGTACGCCCTTGCCATTCTCTTTTGACACAACTGGCCATGGCATACTATTGCCACCCTTTTCTCATCAATCATACTTAATTGCTCCAATCAGGTTGTGACCCATTCATAATCATCAATCTCTGCTTTAATAACAATTCGCAGGGATGGCATGTTAACCTTCACGGGTATCACTGCTTCAGTACCACATACCAAAAAATAAGGAGTTGCACCTACTGAAGTATGGACAGTAGTGCAATAACCTAGTAAAGCAAAAGGCAATTTTTCATGCCATTGGCTAGAACCTCACACCATCTTTTGAAGTATCTTATTTATGTTCTTGTTTGTCGCCTCAACCGCTCCATTTGCCTTGGGATGATACGGAGTGGAATTTCAATGCATAATATTGAACTGTTGGCCTACTTCCTTCATCAAATGGTTGTTAAGATTAGCGCCATTGTCCATGATAATTACCTTTGAAATTCCAAACTGACAAATGATGTTTGAATGAACAAAGTCAACCAATGCCGTCTTTGTGACCGATTTGAAAATCATAGCTTCAACCCATCTAGTGAAATAATCGATAGCCACCAGAATGAACCTGTGCCAATTGGATGTTACTGGCTCAATTGTTCCAATAACATCTATACCCCAAGCAACAAAGGGCCAAGGTGCAGACATTGTGTGCAATTCAGACGCTAGAGAATGGATCAAATCCCTGTGCACCTGGCATTGATGACACTTGTGCACGAAGCTGATGCAATCTTGCTCCATGGCGAGCCAATAATAACCTGCTCGAAGAATTTTCTTTGCCAAAACATACCCACTCATATGCAGCGTGCAAACTCCAGAATGTACTTCGATCATAGTCGTGGCTTGTGTAGCGTCAATGCATCTTAAGAATCCAAGACCTGGAGTTCTTTTGTACAAAACTCCCCCACTTACAAAAAATCCACTTGCCAAACATCGAATTGTTCTCTTTTGATCTCCCCTGGACTGCACTAGATACACCCCGGACTTGATGTACTCCATGATATTGTGGAACTAAGGTTTACCATCAAGTTCTTCTTTTACCATGTTAGAGAAAGCATGTTGATCATATACCTGAATATGCAAAGGGTCAATATAAGCCTTATCTGGATGATCTAATATTGTCGCTAGTGTAGCCAAGGCATCAACAACCTCATTATAGATCCTAGGGATATTCCTGAACTTCACTGATTTGAACCTCTAACAAAAAACATGCAAACATTGTCTATACAGTATAAGCTTCAAATCTCGAGTCTCTCATTCTCCCTGAATCTAGTGCACTAACAGATCTGAATCTCCAAAAACCAACACTTCCTGGACTCCATGTCCACATCTAACCTTAAACCCAAAATACATGCTTCGTACTCAACCATGTTGTTGGCATAATAGAATCGGATCCCAGTTGTAACAGGGTAGTGGTGCCCTGTTTAAAAAATGAGCACAACTCATATTCCAACACCTTTCATGTTAGCAACCTCATCAAAGAAGAGTTTCCAACCAGGTTTTTCAACCTACTCGACTTCATCAATATAGTTTTCCTCTTCATTAGGTAGGCAAGTCTTCAAAGGTTCATATTCTTCATCTGCCGGGTTTTTGACCAGGTGATTAGCCAAAGCTTAGGCTTTCATCACCGTTCGAGTCACACAGATGATGTCAAACTCTGTAAGAAAAATCTTCCACTTTGCGAGTCTTCCTGTGGGCACATGCTTCTGAAAGATATACTTTAAAGGATCCAGTCTAGAAATGAGATAAATAGTGTATGATGAAAGATAATACTTCAACTTTTGTACCATCCAATCAGGACACAACATATCCTTTAAGGGGAGTATGCTTAACCTCACAGGATGTAAACTTCTTGCTAAGATAATAAATGGCTTGATTTTTCCTACTAGTGATGTCATGCTGACCCAACGCACCCCCAAATGAATTATCGAGGACTGTCAAATAAAGAATCAAAGGTCTCCGGGTTCCAGTGGGACTACACAGGTGGGTTTGACAAATGCCCCTTGATCTTATCAAATGCTTCCTGGAACTTATCAGTCTATTTGACTACAATATCCTTAAAGATGGGATCACAAGTTGTCGCGAGTTGAGCAATAAACCAACTAATATAGTTCAACCTCCCTAGTAGACTCATCACCTCAGTCTTGTTCTTTGGCGGTGGCAATTCTTGGATGGCTTTGATCTTTGATGGATCCAACTCAATTCATCGTCGACTGATTGCGAACCCCAACAATTTCCCATACGGAACTCCAAATGCATACTTTGCAGGGTTGAGCTTAAGATTGTAACTGTGGAGCCTTTGAAAAAACTTCCTTAAATCTCTGACGTGGTCAGACAACTTCCTGAACTTTATGATCACATCATCCATGTAAATCTCAATCTCATTGTGTATCATGTCATGAAATATGGTAGTCATTACCCTTATGTAAGTTTCCAGTGTTTTTCAAACCAAATGGCATGACCCGGTAGCAATATGTTCCCCATGGCGTGATGAATGCCGTCTTTTCCGCATCTTCCTCATCCGTTAAGATCTGATGATACCCCGCATAGCAATCCATAAAAGATCCAATTTCATGCTTGGAATAATTATCAATCAAAATTTGGATATTTGGCAATGGGAAATTATCGTGGGAACTTGCTTCGTTGAGGTCATGGTAATCAACATATACTCTGGTCTTACTATCTTCTTTGGCACATGCACAACATTGGCTAACCGCACGGGATACCATATAACACGAATGACCTTCGCATCAAGGTGCTTTGTGACTTATTCTTTGATCTTCACACTCATGTCGGTCTTAAAATTCCTTAATTTCTGCTTGATGGGAGGGAAAGCCGGATCAGTTGGCAATTTATGAACCAACAAGTTAGTACTCAAACCCGGCATGTCATCATATCGGCACGCAAAAATATCTTTGTATTCAAACAATGCTTTGATTATTTCTTTCCTTATTTGTGGTTCAAGATGGACACTTAACTTGGTTTCTCTAACATTATCTAGATCTCATAAATTAATTACTTCAGTTTCATTCAAATTAGGGTTGGGTTTTTCTTCAAAAATGATTTAATTCTTTACTAATCTCCTCAAATGCCTCATCCTCATCATATTCTATTTCATCATCACACTATTTTTTGGAGTATTATTTCAGTGTTAGATTGACTTTTAAGACTTGGCCGAAGATTTCTCATGCATGTCGTGTCATTGTAGCTAGCATAAAAAGAAATGTACAAAGAATAAAAAACAAAAACAAAAACTCTCAGGAATGATATAAAAGGGAAATTGCATTTAATTGAAAATAAAGGATAAAAAGGTTTGTATATCACCAAGCAAAAAATAAAAAATCTTGGTCGCAACCTTGGAATTACCCAGATAGAAA
This sequence comes from Nicotiana benthamiana, assembly GCA_034376525.1. Lineage (NCBI taxonomy): Eukaryota > Viridiplantae > Streptophyta > Magnoliopsida > Solanales > Solanaceae > Nicotiana > Nicotiana benthamiana. The sequence goes on along the minus strand of CM067335.1, from coordinate 122,596,168 downwards.
GGAAATCAAAGCAAACTACCAAAACTCCTTCCGAGTAGGGAGAGGAGTATCCTTCCAATTATTAAGCTTTACTTTCGGCCCCACAAACTGTACATCTGCTTTGCTGGAACCTTCGCCAACTTCTACCATGTTCACATCATCAAATAACCTCTAGAACCTTTCAATTAACTCCTCATCAATTTCAACCACATGACTTGGAACTACTGACACTAGGAGTGGGCGCTCCGTATTTTAGTTCGGTATTTAAGAATTTCGGTTTGGTATTTTGGTATTCGGTTTCTCAATTCTATGTACTAAATACCAAATACCATACCATTATATTTCGGTACAGTTCGATATTTATTATTTTGGTTCAGTACTATTTCGATACGGTTTTAGTTTAAACCAAATCTTCACTGTCTCCCCCTCTATTAACTAGCAAAATCTAGCGCCAATATTATTTTACCTTAAATTACTCTAATATTGTGTTTTCTTTTTCTTGATCCAGTAATTTAAGTACAAATAATATAGGCTTAGCCATATAAATATCTTATGCGGAATATCAACGATCCTCCAATAATCATCTACTTCAAAGGCTGCACGTGATATTAGTCTCATGGTTTGCATATTTGGTGCACTCAAATCTCCATTTTGTTGCTTCTTCTGCCAGCCTTTAATACAAAAATGATAAGTAAGAAGAAACTGACTGAAAAGATAAATCAATGAAAGTTAGTTTTCAAGAAGTTACTGTTGAGGAGGAGTAACATATGTAAGACCCAGTCGAGCAATCCTGATTTTCTCTCTAAGGAACAAGGAAGCCTGCCTTCTGAATTCATGTGACACAAGAGTATGCATATCGAAATTGTTATGAGGATAATATATATATATATATATATATATATATATGTATGTATGTATCTATATATATGTATGTATGTATATATATATATGTATGTATGTATATATATATATGTATGTATGTACGTATGTATATGTATATATATATGTATGTATGTGGAAGTACAACTAACTACTCCATTAACTTAACAAACAACAAGTACTCTATAAAGTGGATTTGCGTATGTAACTGAGACTAATGGAACTATTAGGAAGGCTTCCACATTTGACAATTAGATATTCTAAGGACAAATACAGCAATGTCAAATGTAATCAGGCAGATTTCGTTAGTTAATGACAGGGACACCGAAATATTGATCTCACCTTATTAAACTATTTCAGTATTTTGATATACCGAAATACCGAAATATCAATAATCCAATACCATATACCGTACCAAATTACCGAAATATCAAAAAGTTTTTACCGAAATAAATTGAAATACCGAAAAATCAAAACCGAAATACCAAATTAATTCAGTTCAGTTTGGAATTCAGTTTTTCGATGTTATGCCTACCCCTAACTGGCACTGGGAGTTTTATGGCACCGAATTTGACAAAGGACCTGGAGAGACACAGGATATGCTTCGGAAGTGCCCACACCTTCTGTTTCAACCTTTTAGCCCTTTTCTCATCTGCCGCTGTGGGTTTGAATTCAAGACTGAACGTACCCAAATTTTCAAGGAGGGATACTGGCTATACTATACCTTGTAAGGATGCAAACCATACCTTTACCCGTTCAAAGCCATTTTTCAGCATTTCAGAGGCTATCTTTGGAGTTGGAAACATTTCCCTTCTAGAACCTTCTAAACTTGCAGTATTTCAGAAACTTGGTAGACCCAAGGCCCTTTGTCATCTTCAGCCTCAATAAATGGGATAGAGCCATCATTGTGAGCATACAAATTCTCCTCACCATGCACGACGATCTCCTATCTGACCCACTCGAACTTGACCATCTAGTGCAAAGAGTAGGGGACTACTTTTGCGGCATGTATCCAAGGCCGATCCAATAGCAAATTGTAAGAGATGGCCACGTCCAGTACCTGGAACTCCATGGTGAATTCAACTGGTCCTATTGTCAATTCAAACACTATATCACCAACTAAATCTTTTCCTCCACCATCAAAATCTCGAACACATGTATCGTTCTTTCGGACCCTTTCAGTATCAATTTTCATCTTGTGTAGAGTGGAGAGAGGGAAAATGTTCCCACCGGAACCATTATCCACTAACACCCCAGTGACCATAAAATCTTCACATTTCACTGTATGATATAGAGCTTTGTTTTGTTCAGTACCTTCCACAGGCAACTCGTCATCAGAGAAGGTGATCATGTTCACCTCAAATATCTTGTTGGTGATCTTCTCCAAATGGTTCACTGTGGTTTTGTCGGGGACATGAGCTTCATTCAAAATTTTCATCAGGGTCCAACGATGCTCGTCCGAATGGATCAAAAATAATAGCAAGGAAATCTGAGTGGGAGTCTTTCTCAATTGCTCCATGATGGAGTAATCTTGTACTTTCATTTTTCTCAAAAACTTCTCCGCCTCTTCTTCAGTGACTAGCTTCTTTACTAGAACTTGATTATCTCTGAATGCTTTAGCTTTCATTAACTCTTTCGGGGCAAAGCATCTTCCAGAACGAGTTAATCCATGTGCCTCATTTACTTCTTCTTTCACTTCCTTTCCCTAATAGGTCACTATCACCCGTTCATAGTTCCATGAGATAGTCCTTGCGTAGATTACCCGCAACTGGGTTACAGACTTGATGATGACAGGTCTGTGTGGGCACCCTCTACAATTATGATAGGCTTATTCGTCAAGCCTGGTACAATCACCTTTGACATTTTTGGCTTTGCTATAGCATCACTTAGCGATCTCTTCTCAACTACTACAGATGGCTCACCGCTTGTCGTGCTCAACTTGTTCACTGATCCTTCAACCATTGGTTTTTTGACTGGCTTGACCTCACTAGACTGAATCATCATAGCGGATTATAAAGGCTTCTTAGGCTTCCCCTCCTTGTGTACTATCTCGATTATGTTTGTTTCATCATGGGTTGGCAATGGGTTTTTATTGATGTTGGGTGCTTCCAGAGTTTGGACCACAATCTGGTTTGTGTCGATGAGCTCTTGGATGGCACTTTTCAAGTGCCAACACTTTTCCGTATCATGCCCCGGAGTTCTAGAATAATATATACATCTCAAGGAGTAATCAAGATTCTTTGGAGGAGGGTTTGGCAATTTTGACTCAATCGGCCTTAGCACATCCAACTGCCTCAATCTCTAGAATACGATAGTATAAGGTTCCCCCAACGGGGTGAAACTTTTCTTCCGCTGCAAACTCTCATTTTTGAATACTTATTTAGGTTAGATACCTGGACTGGAAAGGTTTCGGCAGGCTTGTGGAGGTAGGTGAGTATTTTGTGGAGCTGGGTAGGTGTTTTATGGGGCTGGGGCATGCCACTGTGATCAGAAAGGAGGTTGAGTATATGACTGGGCATGGTGGACATAATATTGAGGGTCTGGTGATGGGAAGTAATGTTTGGGTGGATTATATAAAGTTTGGGTGTAGGTTCGGTGATGGAGTCGAGGCTGGGTATAATGGTATGGTGTGCCCCTCGGTCTAAACCACGATCCTGAATCAACTGTTGCCACGTCTTCTTTCTTCTTCTTTCCGATCACTCCCCTGGTGCCATTCTGAATGGCTTAGGTGGTTGCTTTGATGGCCGAGTAGCTCATGATTTTTCTTGATTTAAGCCCTTCTTCCACCATGCCGCCCATCTTCACTACCTCGTTGAAAGACTTGCCTATCACTGATATCAGATGGCCAAAGTAAGTAGGCTCTAAAGCCTGCAGAAAGTACTCCACCATTTCACTTTCCTCCATCGGAGGGTTGACTCTTACCGCTTGTTCTCTCCAGCGAAAACCATATTCTCTGAAACTTTTTCCTGGTTTTTTCTCTATCTTAGTCAGGGACAAGCGATATGGAACGATCTCTATGTTGTACTGAAGTGTCATGCAAATGCTTGGGCCAAATCATCCCAGGTATTCCATCTACTGTGATCCTGACGTGTGTACTACTCTAATGCCGCACCACTCAAACTCTAGCTAAAGTATGCTATTGACAACTCATCTCTCTCACCAGCTCTTCTTATTTTACTACAGAATCCCCTCAATTGGGCCACCGGGTCTCCGTGCCTATCATATGGACTGAATCCCACATGCAACTGAACATTGGGAAATAGACACAAATCTTTGTAGGATATGCTCACCTAGCCTCCCAATCCCTACATGTTTCTAAACGATTGTTCTAGGCTTCTTACCTTCCTGAGCATCTCCTCCTGTTTCGGGGTTTTAGGAGGGTTTCTCAGTCTCAACAGGGAGGTTAAACGACAAGTGTAAGAACAATGATCTAGGGCCTTGAAAGTAGGCTCTAGGGGATAGTACTGATTATCTTGGGTCTAGAATAATAGCTCAGTGCAGGTCGATGGAGTGTAGCTGATAGGGTGCTACAAAAATAGGGGTAGCTGGTGGAGGGGGGGGGGTATAGGATTGTTTTGGCTGGTGGTGCTTGTGTGGTTTGGGAAGTGGTACCCTGATAATAGTGGTAGTGGGTGATGCCTGGTGGATGTTGTGGGAATGAATCAATAGTAGGAGGTTCTTGGGATTGAGCTAATGGTGGGATGAAAGCAGGGTTGGTAGGGTATGATGGTGGGGGATGCCCTTTCACCCATGCTTGGTACATTTCGGCCCTCTGATGTTTCAACTTGTGTAGCTCTTCTTTCAGACTAACCTCAGACTCTTCCACCTCTCTCGACGGATCAATAAGACTTGGCGAGCAGTGATCAACTTGTTTTTAGACCTGGTGTTGTACGGATAGGTTGCCAAAATTTCAAACAAACTAACCACCTGCTTGTACTTGATGACAACAAGCAAACTTGTTAGCGATTAAGAGCTTAATAGATAGGCAGCTGCATATTGAGGATGCAATGCACCTAAGCAGTTAGTCATTTCTATGATGCATTTGAACGACTACTTGTTTCATCCCGAATTTCACTAATTCTTTTCATTTTGCATTTTTCGTTCTCTCTTTTCATTCTCGCCTTTCTTTGTTGGTTCATTTTTTCTTATTTTATTCTTGCATTTTATTTCCTCTCTTGTTTTGTCATTTTTTCTTTCCCCTCAATTTTCTCTTATTTTCTCTCCTCTCTTTTTATTTTCGTCCCTCCGCGTTCTTAGCTATCTTGGCTTGAGCTTTCACTAATTCCTTTTCGGTCTTTTCCAAGCTAGCCTCGTATCACACACTTTTCTCCCAAGGCTGTTTATGAGCTTCTCATTTTGTTTGCTTCTGGCCGGATTTTCAGCGGTGGTTTTCATTCTTTGAATTTGAGCTCGTAAGGCTTCATTTTCTTGGGCCAATTTCCTTCTTTCTCTTTCAGCTTCTTGCATTTGTAGATCGTTATTAAACTCAGTGTTTCTCAGTTTCTTTTTAAGAGTGTGGATAGTTGCTTGATACTTTTTCTGTTTTTCTCCCCAGACCAACCTTTCCTTGACTTTGTCATTAAAAGCCCGCACATGCGATATTTTTGCTAGTCTTTCGGGCTGTGGCTCATTTTTACACTTGACTTTCTTTCAAACCATGCTGCATAATTCTGATTCTCTTCCCCTTAGGCAACATCTGGTACACGGGTGCCACTTTTCAGATACCGACAACTATTCCAATCCTGCTGGACTAAAGCCTCTGGAAATGCGGCCTCTGGATGGAGTTCGATGACCTGGGTAGTTAGATATTCATCTTCAGAAACCACCTGATATCATCCTAACTGCCTTAAGACCCTCTTTGGTGCGTATGATTGGACACTCCTCAAACCCATAAACATCAAATAACCCTTTGTAGCTGTCATATATATGATTTATGTCATCGGGATTCTTCCTATAGTCCATTCGACTTGACTTGATTTTGGAGCTTTCAAATGGTCCAAGCTTCAAACACTTCTGGAGAGTTGTAATCTTTCACCCTTTCCTCATAGCTTTTGATGAAATTATCTTTGCTTGAACCATAGCTCATGAACTTGGGGTGATGGAGGAGATGCTCGATCAACCACATTTGTAGAAGAACACTGCAACCTTCGAAGAATTGAGCCCCTGATCTACATAATGTCAATGACCGATAAATATCTGCCAGTACTAGAGGATCAAGTGTGTGATCCTTCTTTGTAATAAGAGTTTACGCAACTCTAGCCATGCCCGTACCCTCTGCATTTGGAAATACTATGATTCCCAGGAACACAACTATAAGGGCTAACCTACGATGAATTTGCCAAAGGTTCTTATCCTATTTGTTGTTCAATCCCTTTCATGTGTTTTGAACCCAGCCGAATGCCATAATCTGGAATACATAAACTGAAAGGAACAACATCTGCTGTCTATATGAGCCTTCTTCATTTGTTTGCTGAAATTAAGAAGATCAAAGAATTTGTGCACTGGTGGGGCTCTTGGGAATATCAACTATTGTTTTCTCAAGTCCCGACCAGAATGAGTGTATCCAACTATTTCTTTCAATGTAGGGGTGAGCTTGAAATCCGAGAAACGGAAGACATTGTGCACAAGATCCTAAAAGGTCACCAAAGCTTGGACCAAATATTCCTGTGGTTTGATTTCCAAAATGTCGATGGGAGCACCCAACTATTCTTTCACCCAGCCTTGACCATCTTTATCCAAATCATACCACCACATGCGCAACTGCAACTGCGCCTGCTCAATGATTAGTAGTTTTGGGCCCCGGACAACGTTCATCTTGGTACTTGTGAATGGTTAGGGTTAGGGTTGACTCTAATAGATTTTTGAGGAAACGATTTTTGACTCCCAAAGGAATGAGCAAAAGAAAATGACCCTTTCCCCTTTTACACAAAAGTGGCTGCTTTCGTATATATGGCCCCTTCGCAATTTCAAGTAAATTTTGAGGCTGGGGAAAGATAGTTAGAGAAATGATCCCTTACCAATAGACTTGTTAGTTCTCTATGGAAATAACCCTTCGACAACTGAAAATATTCTAAGTTTATCTCGATGAGAACATCGCCGAAATTGGGTTGGCTTATTCTTGACTAAAGACCTACCTACAACTTCACTTTATTTAGTTAATTTTGCAAAAAAAGGCCAAACCCTATGTAGGTTGCCCACATATCCCACATCCGGTAAGAATCAGACATGCGTAGTTCGGGCAACTTTGACATAATTTTAAAAGAAAACGCGAATGACTCGTTTTGAAAAGACTCATTTTTTTTTGCTTTTTTTCTTTTCCAAATCCCTCTCTTATTTTTTAAAAAATTTTGACAGAGTTTCGGGATATTTTCGAATATCGGGTTTATTCCCTTCCTACATCACTTTTTGTTTTTCCCCTGATTGTCTTTCCTAGCTGGTCAACAGGCAGGACGAAACAATTAAATATTCACATAGCACGTAAGATGCATCAGGATGGTCTACTATTTTGGGTACACCTGTCCTAGACGAACCCAACCCCTATATTGAGTCCCCTAAGTTAAATGCACGTGATGCAAACATTCCTAGTAGGGATTCGGCCTTAGGTTTTGTTTTTCTAGGTATAAGCCTGGGGTTGTGTTCTAGACTAGGCCTACTCGAGTGGACAACTCGAGCAAAGGTGGGGGCAACGCACTGGGAGCACGAAAGTCTGCCTGTCCTTGTTGCTGACCCATGCCTCGTTCTAACATGGTATGACTTCTAACAGAAAGTGGTCCACGCATATGTGTGCACCACTTTTTAGAAGACTTAGAAGGGTGGCATAAGAAATCATTTTTATAACATTCAAGCAATATGGCAAATAAATGACAATGAGCACATTGGGTTTACAAAATACAATAATATTAACAATAAATAAAGCCAAGTAAAATTATATTAACAAGCTCGAATTCTTGAATCCTGAACTAGAGATTCTGGGTTCTTATCCCCAACAGAGTCGCCAGAGCTGTCGCACCTCCTTTTTCTACACCTGAAAGGGTTATAAAGGAATTTTTTCTAATTTAAGGGACAATAGAAACATGATTATTTATATTAAATCATAGTCGCTACTTGGGATAATTTATGGTATCCTAAGTCACCGGCTTAGAATATCGAATCGATGAAAGTTGACTCTTATATATGGTCTACGAACATAAAAATCCGGGTAAGGAATTCTGCTAACCCGGGAGAAGGTGTTAGGCACTCCAGGTTTCCGTGGTTTTAGCACGGTTGCTTTAATCATATTTAGCTTAATCAAATTGTTTAATTACTGATTTAGAACCTATGTGAATTTGCCTTTTTAATCAAGTAATTTAAAACAAGTCACGCGTATGTATGCCCATTTGTTTGCTGCGTCAAAAATCATATCACGCTAACGTGTCGTTAATTAGTAACACTTTGTTATTAGTTTTGGACAAAGTTGCGCAAACGCAGCTGCCTATTGTGATTCTAGAGTTAGGGCACGATCGGAAGTGAATTAAGAGTCCGTAGGTCATTTTGGAGCCATTTGGCTAAAAACAGAAATTTGAAGATTTTTAAGAAGTTTGACCGGAAGTTATCTCTTTGATATCGGGGTTGGAATCCGATTCCAAAAGTTGGAGTAGGTCCATAATGTAAAATATGACTTATCTGCAAAATTTGAAGTCAATTGGGCGTGATTTGATAGGTTTAATCATCGAAAATAGAAGTTGGAAATTTAAAATTTAATTAAGCTTGGATTGGAGGTTGATTCGTGGGTTTCGCGTTGTTTGATATGATTTGAGGCCTTGAAAAAGTCCGTAAAGTGTTTTGGGATTGGTTGGTATGATTGGTTGGGATTCCGGGTGCCTCGGGTGGAATACGGGTGGTTCACAGATCGAAATTGGGTAAAAAGCTGTCGCTGGTGCTGGTATGATCGCCATTGCGATGCCTAGGTCGCAAATGAGACCATCAGAATTGCGAGGTGCCATTCGCATTTGCGAACATGGGTAGCTAGGGAAGTCTTCGCATTTGCGACAATTGGGATCGCTTTTGCGAGGCCTGAAGGGTTCGAATTTGCAAAACCCTTATCGCAATTGCGAAGTGGGCCAAATCAGTCAGGGGTCGCATTTGCGATGGATTTTTCACATTTGCGAAGATTTAGTTTGCAATCTTCTTGTCGCAAATACGACGATGGAAGGAAGGGAGCAGGCTTTTCATTTGCGAGGTTTTTGTCGCATTTGCGGCCCTGCATTTGCGAACCTGGTGTCGTAAATGCGACATCCGAAGCCTATGTCGAGCTATTAATTTCGAGCTCTAGACCATTTAGCTCATTTTCTTCATCCTCTTAGGCTATTTTTGGAGCTTTTGGGAGAGGGTATTCACCTAGCACACTAAGGTAAGTATTTTCTGCACAACATGAGTTAAATACACGGATAGTGGGTAGATTAACATGTGAAATTAAGGAAAAGTTAAGGGGTGTAGATGAAAACGTAAATATTGAGATTTTTGACCACAATTTTGGGCATGGAATTAGGAATAAATTATATATTTGAGTTTGTAAGGTCATGTGTGAACTTTATCTATGAAAAGTTTCAGATTTCGGGCACGTGGGTCCGATGGTGCTTTTGTCAACTTTTCTGTCGGGGTTAGGAATTGTTACAAATTGGATTATAATGAGTAATTAAGTATATATTAATGAATTTGCAAAATTATTGGCTAGTTTTGGAGCATTGTGCATCGATTCGAGTCTTCAGAAAGGCATGGAATGCCGATTATGGATCTTCGGAGCGAGGTGAGTCTCCTTTCTAATCTTGTATGGGGGAATTGTCCCCATAGTTGAGTTAATTAGTTATGTGCTCGTATTTTTGGGGGCTACGTACACAAAATGTGACGAGAGTCCGTGCGTAGCTTACTATTATGCTACTGTCCAGGTAGTCTAGGACCCAAAAACATTCTATACTTAGATTAATTGTAAATCTTTCGACATTTGAATTGATTAAATCACCTCGAGATTAGTAAATGAATTTCCAAAAAAGATTAAACTTCATTTTTAAAAGTCTTTAAAAGAGAATTGGCTTCTTTGTGGATAATTGTTCCATGGTGACTTCTTGATTAACTGCCTGTGTGTGTTTATTTCCTATTGGAGCGGCCCAAATTGCTGGGTAGATTAAACAGGAGCTGGCCGAATGCGTTGGCAGATTAAATATGCATCTACACTTCACGTCGTTCGACCCTAGATCGTGCAAAGTTTACATTTCTGTTGGAGCGGGCCGTCGAACTCGGCGTGATTATTTGCGCGTGCTAGTATTGTTGCCTTAGACTTATTAAAAAAGTTATTTCCTCTTCATGACTTGAAAATATTCGGATAAATAATGAAAAAGGAATTTTAGAAACCTCATATCAGAGAAATAATTGTTTACTTGTTTCCTTCTATTGGATTAAAAATCATGTTTATAGAAATCCACGATTTAATATAATTTGGATATACCATCATTGGACCATTATTGAGTGTCAAAGTAGACTATCTCGTCTCTACTTTTTCGAGATTACATGGGATACTCATTAAGTACACGTTGTTTTCGTACTCATACTACACTTGTGTGCATTTTTGTTGCACAGGTACATGTAACTCTAGCGGCCTACTGGGCGTAGCAGCACAGATGATTCTGGGACTAGGTGAGTTGCATTATTCGAGGCGGCCCGCAGCTAGTATAGTCCCTTCCAGTATATTGTATTTTATTTCCGGTCCACTGTATTCTGGACATGTGTTGTATTTTATTTCTCTATCAGTAGATGCTCATGCACTTGTGACACCGGGTTCTGGGAGGATTTTTGGATTATTAAATGTTAAGTTTTTTAAATATTTCGCAGTTGTTTCTATAAATTTTATTATTTTTTATTTAATATGTAAATAAAAATGATTTTTGAAAATACAAAGATTGGAATTTAATTGAGTATTTTGGTTGGCTTGCCTGACAGTGGTGTTCGGCGCCACCATGACCCTTAGTGGATTTTGGGTCATGACAACATGGTATCAGAGCACTAGGCTCCTAGGGTCTCACGAGTCATGAGCAAGTCTAGTAGAGTCTCGCAGATCGGTATAGAGACGTGTGTACTTATCCTCGGGAGGCTGCAGGACTGTTAGGAGTACTTCCCTTCTTGATTTCTTATCGTGTGATTTGATTCCTGTGAGTCTTAAGACGGTGTTATGATCTTCTACAATTCGCCATTGGAGCAGAATATTGCATGATAGTATTGAAGAAATGACTATTAGATGTCGCAAGGCATGGAGGTTCAGGGTCGAATCGACATTTATAATATTGGCATCTTGAGAGAGATGGTCTCCAACAAAATTTAAAGTTAGAAGCGATTTGTGGATTCAAGTGTTATGAAGGTAGATTTTATTAAGGCAACTATTGAGTAGCAAAGGATGAGGAAAGATTTATGGAAAGTCTCAGACAGTGGGTGAAATTTGTAGAAGGCTAGGTGTATGAAGCAAAGATCAATTAGTTGACTAAAGAAGCGAGTTTGTCCAAAGTGGGAGAGTGGAAGATGTTGCATATGGGCTTGGTGGATGATTATGCATCTTAAGGATAGTTTGGAATGATTTGGGATTTTAGTGGCCGAGGATTGAAGTCTACGGGTTTAATTCGAAGTATGGGCTAATGTGCATCGAAGAGGTCGGTCGTGCGAATGTGGTTAATGATTCATAGTATAAAAAAGGGGTTTTACAGAAAGAATTCGATAATTTAGACGGTTGATTGTGCAAGGTTGTGTCAATAAGAGATAAGGAATCCTGGTGAGCTCCAGGGTTGTGTAATAGTGGCTTCAAGCTAAGTGGGAGAGTCCACCGCGTATGATTGGGTTCCCTGGTTAACCACTTGCGAGGTTTTCTGGTTGTTAGCATACTTCCAGGTTATATTCAGCTACAGGAAAAGAACATTTATGGTGATTTGAACAAAAGAATTGTTAAATGGTGCTATGGTTGGCCTTATTGGCTCATGTTCAGACTTGGGGAATGATTCATGACTTATGCCTTGTATAGATACGGATTCCAAGGGAATGATTTTGCAAGGTGCTTCACCAATAAGGTATTCATGTGCTAGAAGATTTATGGAATTGGTTATATTCGGGGCCAAGCGAGAGCGGGTGGCTCTCAACAACGATCCTAGTGAATTTAAAAGATAAAGTGTGATGCCTAAGGATTTCGAGCCTAGGGTTATGGTTAAGAATCAAGCTTGATAGCAGCCTATGAGAAGATGTACAAAATGTCCTATGATGTTTTGACTTGCGATGTAGCAATTGGGAGGTACAAAATGGTTCATGGGATTTGAGACGGCATGGTCTCATGATTCAGGGTCACTCGGGAAGAGTGAGATGGATTGTGTTAAGTGTTGAATGGGGTTATCATTGTTTCAATGGCAATAAAGGACAAATTGGAAGAAGAGGGATTGGTTAGCCATAGTCGAATTGGCATGTGCTGGTAATGATCAGTTCTTTCAGCGCGAACAAGTTATGCAAGTGATTTGTGGCAGTACGTGTGAGGCTAGTCGGCCGCTGTAATGTTATTCAGAGGTATTTTACCGTTATGTCTAGTTATGTGTGGGCGGATCTCGGAAGGGTTGTGGTGGAGTAGGCCACTTCATTAGGATTAGAATGTTCTACAACTATGAGGATTCACTTGCGTATTACTATGGTTCTCCTTAAATGAGTTAAGTGAGAAGTTTTATATGATGAAGTGTTAATAGTGGTTCCGAAGCTATGAGGAAAAACATGTTATATTTTATGTTCGCAGGTTAGGTGCAGTGAGTGGTATGGAACTTGAAGGTGGGAATCAAGGTTGCAGTTCGGTGATGACAAGGATATCACGAGCTCGGATGAGCAAGAAAGAAATTTTGATGCTTAAGGTAAGTTGGTATTGTCTTCAGTGTCACCTGAGGTTGGTGTTTTGTAAGGAAGGCCTTGCATCATGGCTAAGGAATTCTTGATCGCTTTTCAGCGTTAGCGCGACCAGTGGTTTGGGTGTGCAGACCTGTTATGCGTTTCGGAAAGTTGTGGGAGCGTGTCCCACAAGAAGATTTTATGAGTGTGACATGTAGTCACTTGATTGATTTAAGATTTAATCCAAGTATGAGGATTGTGGTAATATCATTAATTTGAAAATTTATGCCTGGAGGGCACTTGGTTTATTGGGTTATGGATTGTGGAGGTTTGCTCCGGTTATGATAGTGGTGCTTATGTATTTTTTGAAAAGGGGGTGAGTATGGACCTTTGAAAGGTGATTAACATAGTTTGATATGATCATCACCGACTTGAGATCGCTGGATGGATTTAAAAATATTAATATGGGCTCTATGTCAGGTCAGTTGTGTTCATTTCAGCGAAGCACTCCTGAAGGAGGAGCAGTTTAGGGTATTATTTTGTCATTGGCTATTTCATGTAATGACGTATCGTGCGGTGCGAGTTGTGAGGCGGCTTGGGGAATTGTTTATGTGTTTAGTTACCACGTAGAGATGATGTTATACGAGTATAAATGGCTCTTGAAATTTAGGCCGCTATCGCACCTCAGTTGTGCTTGAGTTTTGTAGCCAATAGCGCTATATGTTCCCTCCAGGATGATATTATGCACTTATCATGTTATGACCGATATTTGGTACTTTGTTGTTATGAGCAATTTAGCTCGATGTACATCTCCTTATGTGAGTTCCATGTATGAATTGGTTGGCACGCCGCCATGGGTATGTTATTTGAATCGGGTGGCTCGCCGCCATAATTATGTTGTGTGGATCGGGTGGCACGCCGCCATGTTTATGATTGCTCGGATCGGGTTGTGCGCTGCAACAGTGTGATGCTCAGTACAGTTCCTCGTATCTATTTATTATGTTCTATTTCCTATTTTTTGAAGGAAACTTATATTAACTGTGCGCCCGCGTCGCATGTATGATTTGCGAGCGGGTAATTGAAATTCCTTTTCAGAGTTCATTTTCCTTTTTTTATCGTATTCTAATTGGTAGCCTATTGGCACATTGTGGCATCATATGAGACTTTTGTTCATGTCAGGGTGGCTTATTACCTGAGCAGTTTGTACTGGGTGAGACAAGATTGTTGGATTTAGGATCAGTGCAATCTGATTACGTGAAATATATTAAGGAGCAAACATTGGTGCATCATGAGGTAATGTTTCTTGTTAGAAGTATAGACTCAATAATTGGTTGACTCGACAGTTGCTTATGAAATTCTTGCATATCTCTTTCGTTATGGTGGCGTTTTATGAGTTATAGTAAGACTTGTGTATGTCATGAGGTGCAATGGGAGCATCAGATTCGTGGAATTTTGACTAAGTTGATCATTTAGGGTATTGTGGTCACGGTGAGTGAAGTGATTCTAGGTGTGAATTTAGCAAAGTTATGCAGCCATATTTGGGTACAAAGTGTAGTGATTGATATGGTGATCTTATGTTGGAAACAGGTCAGGCATAGAATTCTAGATGTTGGAATTGGGCTCTAAAGCTTATTTTTTTGAATAAAAAGGAATATCTTCAGAATTGATAGAGCTGATGTGCTCAGCTAAGTTGTGATAGCACAGGGAGGTGCATGAGAAGTTAAACAGTGATTCCAGACTACTTCAGTGTAGTTCTCAACATGTTCGAGGATGAACATATGTTTAAGTGGGAGAGAATGCAACGACCCGACCAGTCGTTTTGAGCTCTAGCATGTCATTCAACAGTCTGAGTCCATTAACAGCTTCGTTTCAGGTATTATGACATGTACACATGGTTAGAATTAAGTTTCGGTAAGTTCAGAGTTGATTTGGAAAGAGAATTCTCATTTCGGAAGCTTAAAGTTGAAAGAATTAACTAGGATTGGAATTTTGAGTAAACGACCTCAGAATTGGGATGTAAAGGTTCCAGCAAGTTTGTATGATGACTTCAGACTTGGAGTATGCCCGGATCGGGTTTTATACGACGTGGGAGCGTTTTGGAACCTATTGTGGAAAGTAGCATTTTGAAAGAAATCTCATAAGTTGAAGTGCATTTCAGTGATATCGATGTCGGTTTGGGATTACGAGTCTGGGAGCAACTCCGTATTGTAATTTTGGAGTTGGGAGCCCGATCGGAAGTGAATTCGGAGGTCCGTAGGTCATTTTGGAGCCATTTGGCTAAAGATAGAAATTTGAAGGTTTTTGAGAAGTTTGACTGGAATTGGAATTTTTGATATCGGGGTTCAAATCCAATTCCAAAAGTTGGAGTAAATCCGTAATGTCAAATATGAATTGTCTGCAAAATTTGAAGTCAATCTGGCATGGTTTGATAGGTTTAAACATCGAAAATAAAAGCTGGAAATTTCAAAGTTCATTAACGATGGATTGGAGGTTGATTCGTGGTTTTACTGTACTTTTATATGATTTGAGGCCTCGAGCAAGTGGGTAATGTGTTTTGGGATTGGTTGGGGTTCCGGGGACCTCGGGTGGATTTCGGGTGGTTAACGGATCGAAATTGGGTAAAAACGATGTTGCTGGTGCTGGTATGATCGCAATTGCAATGCCTTGGTCGCAAATGCGACCATCGCAATTGCGAGGGCCATTCGCATTTGCGAACGTGGGAAGCTAGGGGATTCTTTGCATTTGCGACAATTGGGTCGCTTTTGCGAGGCCTGAAAGGTTCACATTTGGGAAATCCTTATCGCAATTGCAAAGTAGGCCAAATCAGTCAGGGGTCGCATTTGCGATGGATTCTTCGCATTTGCGAAGATCGCATTTGAGATCTTTTTGTCGCAAACGCGACGGTGGCAGGAAGGGAGCAAGATTAGCATTTGTGACGTTTTTGTCGCATTTGTGTCCCTCACATTTATGATCCTGGTGTCGCAAATGCGACATCAGAGGCTTGTGTCCAGCTATTAATTTCGAGATCTAGATCATTTAGCTCATTTTCTTCATCCTCTTAGGTGATTTTTGGAGCTTTTGGGAGAGGGTCTTCACCTAGCACTTTGAGATTAGTATTTTCTTCACAACATGAGTTAAATACATGGATTACGGATAGATTAACATGTGAAATTAAGGAAAAATCAAGGGGTTTTGATGAAAACCTAGAAATTGAGATTTTTTATTTTTGACCATGATTTTGGGCATGGAATTGAGAATAAATTATGTATTTGAGTTCGTAAGGTCATGGGTGAACTTTATCTTCAAAAAATTTCGGATTCCGGGCACGTGGGCCCGAGGGCCTTTTTGTCAACTTTTCGATCGGGGTTGGGAATTGTTAAAAATTTGATTATAATGAGTAATTAAGTATATATTAATGAATTTTCACAATTATTAGCTAGTTTTGAAGCATTGTGCATCGATTCGAGTCTTCAGAAGGGCGTGAAATGCCGGTTATGAATCTTCGGAGCGAGGTGAGTCTCCTTTCTAACCTTGTAAGGAGGAATTGTTCCCATAGATGAGTTAATTAGTTATGTGCTCCTATTTGTGGGTGCTACGTATGTACGAGGTAACGAGAGTCCGTACGTAGCTACTATTATCCTATATTCCGGATAGTCTAGGACCAAAAAACATGCTATACTTGGATTAATTGTAAACCTTTCGACAATTGAATTGATTAAATCACCTCGAGATTAGTAAATGAATTTTCACAAAAGATTAAACTTCATTTTCAAAATTCTTTAAAAGAGAATTGGATTCTCTATGGATAATTGTTCCACGATGACTTCTTGATTAACTGCATGTGTGTGTTTATTTCCTGTTGGAGCGGGCCAAATGCCTCGGCAGATTAAATAGGAGCGGGTCGAACGCCTCGGCAGATTAAATAGAAGCATCTATGGTTCACGCCGTTCGACCCTCGGTAGTGTACATTTTACATTTCTGTTGGAGTGGCCATCAACCTCGGCGTGATTATTTTTGCATGCTGGTATTGTTACTTTGGACTTGTTAAAGTTGTTATTGCCTCTTCATGACTTTAAAATATTTGGATAAATAATGAAAAAAGAATTTTGGAAACCTCCTATCAGAGAAATAATTGTTTACTTGTTTCCTTCTATTGGATTAAAAATTATGTTTATAGAAATCTACGATTTATGTATTATGGATATACCATCATTGGACCATTAGTAAGTGTCGAAGTTGATCATCTTGTCTCTACTTCTTCGAGATTATACGGGATACTCATTGAGTACACATTATTTTCATACTCATACTACACTTCTGTGTATTTTTGTTGCACAGGTACATATAACTCTAGCGGCCTACTGGGCGTAGCAGCACAGATGATTCTGGGACTAGGTGAGTTGCATTATTCGAGGCAGCCCGCAGCTAGTGTAACCACTTCAGTATATTGTATTTACTTCCTGTCCACTGTATTTCGGACGGGTGTTGTATTTTATTTCTCTATTAGTAGATTCTCATGCACTTGTAACACCGGGTTCTAGGAGGATTTTTGGATTATTAAAGGTTAAGTTTGTTAAAGATTTCGAGGTTGTTTATGTAAATTTTATTATTCGTTATTTAAAGTTTAAAGAAAAATGATTTTTGACAATACAAAGATTGGAATTTAATTGAATAATTTGGTTGGCTTTCCTGACAGCGATGTCCAGCGCCACCACGACCCTTAATGGATTTTGGGTCGTGACATCCCCCTAATCCAATTCTTTTATTTCCCTTTCTTTTTCTTGTTTTTTTCTTTTTTTCCTCTTTTTTCTTTTCTTTAATTAAAAAACCCAAATTAAAATCCTAAATTAATCTAGATTGTAAAACTAACCAATTTCCTAAAAATTATAAATATTCTTTGATCCTAAATTAAAAGAGAAAACCTAGTATTCTAAAATTAAAGCTAAAAATGAAAAGATGAACCATTTTGTGATTTTTTTAATAAAATAAATAATTAACCTTAAAAATGTAAAAATAAAACCTAGTTTAATGCATGGTATTTTTGGCATTTTTCAAGATTTTTAATGGAAATTAAACGTGCACAAAATGCAAACAAATAATAAAATCCTATAAAATGGAAAATAATTGGAAAAAAAATCTATTTTCTTGTATTTATAGGATTAATTCATATAGGGAAAAAATCACGTGCTCACACAAAGATTGGGGGAGGAGAAGCTTTGTGCAAAGTTGTCCAAGTATGAGTTTTGGCTCAATTCAGTGGCTTTCTTGGGGAACGTGGTGTCCAGTGAGGGTATTCAGGTTGATGCGAAGAATATAGAGGTGGTTTAGAGTTTTCCTAGACTGTCCTCAGTCATTAAGATTCGCAGCTTCCTTAGTTTGGCGTGTTATTACCGTCGATTCGTTCAGGAATTTTCATCTATAGCATCACTCTTGACCAAATTGACTCAGAAGGGTGCTATATTCCAGTGGTCGGATGGGTGTGAGGCGAGCTTACAGAAGCTCAAGATTGCCAACTCCAAGTGTTAGTTTTCCATCAGCTTCAAGTTCATATACAGTGTATTGTAATGCTTCGAGAGTTTGTATTAGGTGTGTCTTGATGCAGGATGATAGAGTTATTGCTTATGCTTCTCGTCAGTTGAAGCCCCAAGAGAATAACTATCCCATTCATGATCTAGAGTTGGCTACCATTGTTCACGCGTTGAAGATTTGGAGGCATTATTTGTATGGTGTGTCTTGTGAGGTGTTTGTTGATCATTACAACCTCCAGCACTTGTTCAAAAAGAATGACCTTAATTTGAGGCAGGGGAGATGGTTGGATCTACTAAAGGATTATGATAATACTATCTTGTACAATTCGGGAAACGCTAATTTGGTGGATGATGCATTGAGTAGGAAGGTAGTGAGTATGGGGAGTTTGGCATATATTCTTGTTGGGGAGAGAATCCATGCAGTAGATGTTCAGGCCTTGGGCAATCGGTGCGTGAGGTTGGATATTTTGGAGCCCAGTCGGGTATAGGCTTGTGTGGTTTCTCGGCTTTCCTTATTTAATCGCATAAGAGAGCGCCAATATGATGATCCTCATTGTTTTGTCCTTACGGACAGAGTTTAGCACGACGATGCTAGAGATGTGACTATTGCTGATGATGGGGTGTTGAGGATGCAGGGCTGGATATGTGTGCCCAATGTGGACGGGTTTTGGGAGTTGATCTTAGAGGAGGCCCATACTTGCGATATTCCTTTCATCTGGGTGCCGCGAAGATGTATTAGGATTTGAGACAACATTATGGGTGGAGGAGGATAAAGAAGGATATTGTAGGATTTGTAGCTCGGTATCTCAATTGTCAGCAGGTGAAAGATGAGCATCAGAGACCAGATGGCTTGCTTCAACATATGGCTATTGCAGAGCAGAAGTGGGAGCAAGTCACCATGGTCTTTGTAGTTGGGCTCCCGCGGACTTTGAAGAAGTTCAATGCTATTTGGGTGATTGTGGATTGGCTGACCAAGTCCGTGCACTTCAGTCCTATTTGTACTACCTATTCCTCATAGTAGTTAGCATATATTTATATCCAAGAGATTGTTCGCCTGCATGGGGTTCCAAGTTCCATCATTTCAGATAGAGGTACTCAGTTTACTTCACAACTTTGGAGGTCCATGTAGTGAGAGTTGGGTACTCAGGTTGAGTTGAGCATAACTTTTCACCCTCTGACGGGCGGGAAGTCCGAGCGCACCATTCAAATATTGCAGGACATGTTGCGCACTTGTGTGATTGACCTAGGTGGTTTATAGGATCAGTTTCTACTGCTCTTGGAGTTTGTATATAACAATAATTATCAGTCAAGTATTTAGATGGCTCTATATGAGGTTTATATGGGAGACGATATAGATGTGCAGTTGGTTGGTTTGAGCATAGAGAGGCTAGACTTCTGGATACAGGCTTGGTACAGGATGCTTTGGACAAGGTGAAGGTGATTCAGGACAGGCTTCATACAGCGCAGTCAAGACAAAAACGTTATGCTGACAGGAAGGTTCACGATGAGTATTATATGGTTGGGGAGAAGGTGCTACTGAAGGTTTCGCCCATGAAGGGTGTTATGAGATTTGTAAAGAAGGGAAAGATGAGTCCTCGTTCCATTGGGCCTTTTGAGGTGCTTCGGAGGATTGGGGAGGTGGCTTTTGAGCTTGCTTTGCCACCCAGTTTGTCGAGTGTGCATCCGGTGTTTCATGTTTCTATGCTCCGTAAGTATATTGGAGATCCATCTCATGTTCTGGATTTTAGCACGGCTCAGTTAGAGGGTGATTTAGCATATGATGTGGAGCCAAAAACTATTTTGAGCGTTAGGTTTGAAGGTTGAGATCAAAGGATATAGCTTCAATGAAAGTGTAGTGGGGAGGTTGGCCCGTAGAGGAGGGTACCTGGGAGACCGGGTGGGGGACAAAGAGTAGATATCCTCACCTATTTGAGGCTTCAGGTATGATTCTTAACTCGTTCGAGGATGGATATTTGTTTAAGAGGGGGAGGACGTAGCGACCTTGCCGGTTGTTTCATTAGTTACCGCTCCATTTCCCCCATTTATACTTCTTTATGCTTTGTTCATCTACGTTGTATGGTATCGGGTTGGTTGGTTTGAGTTCAGAATGATTTTGGAAAAGTTTGAGACACTTAGTCTCTTTTGGGTAAGCTAAGTTGGAAAAGTCAACCGGATATTGACTTATGTGAAATGCGGTCTCGAATGCGAATTCCAATGGTCCAGATAGCTTAGGGAGGTCATTTCGACTTAGGAACACGATTGGAATGGGTTTCAAATGTCCGAAGTAGATTTAGGCTTGAATTGGCAAAATTGAAATTTTGGTGTTTTTCAGTTGGTAGCGGAGATTTTGATATAGGGGTCG
This sequence comes from Nicotiana benthamiana, assembly GCA_034376525.1. NCBI lineage: Eukaryota > Viridiplantae > Streptophyta > Magnoliopsida > Solanales > Solanaceae > Nicotiana > Nicotiana benthamiana. Next base: position 122,575,546 of record CM067335.1, on the reverse strand, counting down.
AAATGAAATTCAAAAGTAAAAGTAGGTCCGTGGTGGCACTGTGATGTGTGTACAAAATTTTAGGTCATTCGGATGAGGTTTGATACATGTTTTGATCAAAAGCGGAATTCGAAAGCTTTTGGAACCTTAGGCTTGAATCCGATGTTATTTGTTTGATTCGATGTTGTTTGAGGTGTTTCGAAGATTGTTATAAGTTTGGATAGTTGTATATGACTTGTTTGTGCTTTTGGTTGAGGTCCCTGGGGTCTCGGGGTGATTTCAGATGGTTGACGGGAAGTCTGGAGTTGGGAATTGCAGCTGAAGTTGTTGAAGTCTTTCATAACCGCACCTGCAGCTTGGGGACCGTAGGTAAGGACTCGCTGAAGTGCCCAAAGGGTCGCAGATGCAAAAATAGGCATGGAGAGCTGGAACCACAGATGCGGATGTTTGATCGCACCTGAGGTAGCGCATGTGCGAGATTCTAATCGCATGGGCGATTCTGAGCACTTAAGTGATTTGCGCAGGTGTGCACCTGGGACCGCAGGTGCGATATTTGGTACGGCAGAAGCAGTTTAGATGGGGCAGAACATATATATTTGGCCTTTCACGATTTTGAGTAGTTTTTTCACCATATTTTATTCGGGAAAAAGCTTTGGAGAGAAAATTGAAGAGGGTTTCGTGGATATAAGATTTTTGGGCCCTAAACTTGTTTCTATGATGGTTTTTGACTAATTATGCTTGAAATCTATAGAAATTAGTAGCAAAATTGGGGGTTTAGGCCTTGAAAATTGGAGACCTTAGTCTAGGAATTTGAGGGATCATTTGTGGTCGAATTTTGATATTTTTGTTACGTAAGAACTCGTGGGAGGATAAGGAGTGTACTGATGTAAATTTTATCGTATTCTGAGATGTGGGTACAAGGGTCGGATTTGGTCAATTTCTGGATTTGTGTTCTAATTTGATTATTTTCGTATGGGCTTCGTTCCTTTAGCATATTTTGATGTCATGATTCCGATTTTGGATGAATTTGACGCGAGAGGAAAGGGCGTCATGGAGTAGTATATCATCCACTTTGATGTAAGTAACCATTATAAATCTGGAACTAAGGGTATGAAACCCAGTGTTTTGTATTGTTTTGATAAATGAGGTGGTGCACATGCTAGGTGACAAATGTATGGGCGTGCCCCATAGGAACTATGACTTGGTCCGTCCCGTAGGTACTATTAAGCCGCGTATTTGAATTGAAATCTAATGATATCCCGTATTTTAGAGATTGATACTATATTTTGGGTTGTACACCGTGTTTGGGGCCTTGTGCCAATCTGTTTAGACCCTTAGGGGTATTTTTACTACTTTCCTCACTCTGTTTGATTTAAAAGCATATCCTCAGTTATATTTTACCTGTTATTTGTTTAAAACCAGTTTCATCACTCTATTTCTTATATATGATAACTGTTTAGGCCGAGTTCTCTGATTTTTACCATTATGCTCGAGTAGTCGTGAGGTTAATGACTGAGAGAAGTTTACGACCTAATGGTGAGGATTATATATCTATTATGGATTGGAATGCACGTCGCTATGATATATATATATATATATATATATATATGGATCGGTCTGCACGCCGCATCGATATATATTAGATCAGGCTGCACACTGCATCGATATGACGCTTCGGCTGTAAGAGCCCTACCGGAGTCTGTACACCTCTAGTAAGCGTAGTCGACTATAAATTATGGAGCGGGCTGCATGCCTCAACAATTATTATGATTAGTGATGTATGAGATATTATTGAGCCAAAATGCTGAGTATGAGTGTTGTGTGACGAGAGCTAAGTCACTCGTGATTGAGAGGCTTGCCCGAGAGGCTATGCTGTGAGTGATACCTTGCCCGAGGGGCCCATTTATGATGTTTTACAATTTTTACTCTTCTTTTATACTAATCTGTTGAAAGATATTGAATAAATAATTTTAAAGTATTTCAATTGAAACTGAAGTTTTTACGAAATAAACTGGCTATTTAACTGCTGAGTTTGACTTGATATTTTGATGAACGCTCTTATATGATTTTTAACTACTTGTCACTTCACTCAGATCTTATTTATTTTAGTTACTTACTGAGTTGGTGTACTCATGTTACTACATGCACCTTGTTTGTAGATCCAGGTGCCTGAGCATCAGAGTGAGAGCTTCCAACACTCTTAGAGCTTTACCGGAAGCTGCAAGGTAGCTGCACAGCAACTGCATCCCTGCTTTCCTCATCCCTATCTTATTTTTTACTTTTTCAGACTTATGATGTATTATTCGGTCAGCTTGAGTTGTATTTAGAGGCTCTTTACTAGTGACACCGGATTTTTGGGTTGTGTTGGTATTTTGTACTAGTTTCCACATATTCTATTCTATTTAGCTATTTCATGACTAATTTTGACTTATTCGATATTAGAAAAATAATTTTTATAAAATTTTTTATTGTGGTAAATATTTTTGGTTAGCTTGCCTAGTAGTGTGATAGGCACCAGCACGACCGGGGTATTTGGGATCGTGACACAAAGACTAGTTCATATAATATTGAACAAGTAAATATCTTAGTCATGCAATCCTATTACTATTAGGAGATACTTCTTAAAAATTTCTATTACTAATTTAGTTTTACAATATATTATAATATCCTATTACTAATTTAATTTGAGAATGTATTATATTGTCCAAATTTATTTAGAAAAAGGAGTCCTATATTATAAAAGTATAAATACAATATTAATATATCAAAATAGCCCTAAAATATTAAGCGAAAGAACTCAGAGGAAAATGATATAACTATACTAGCTTATTTTTTGGACAACAATACCTTCTATGCTAATTTTTTATATTTAAAATTAATCAAATTTTATCTATTAAATTCTAAAATATGTAGAAAAGTTAAATAAAATTAGTTTCATAAGAATCCTCTGTATTGGCAATATATTCCCACTCTATAATTTCCAGTACCAAGAAAAAATAATAATAATATTAAACAAACTGCATAAAGAGTTTAATTGAGAAAAAAGTACGCCTACGTTATATATTTGTATATTATAATTATAGTGTTTTCCTACTCAAATAATATTTTTTATCAATTTTTTTGTGTAATATTGAAAAATACTCAATTATTAAACAACAATTAATAAAATATATATGAATATAAATGTGTGATAAAGAAAAAAAATGGTTGGTAAGAGTCAATACCACTAACGATTATACCAATATAACGATCTAAAAGTGAAATGTCATATCAATATTTTACTCTTTAAAAATAAAATTTATGATGGGTAAAATTATAATTAAGATTAAATATTGAAAACAAGAGATGAACTAGTATTAATATCTGAGTCAACATAAAATAAATTATTTTTACGTTAAAACAAAATAAATAAAATTTTAAAATAATTATTAAGCAAGATTCAATTCAATTATTTTTAAATTTATCATATGAGTAAAATTCTTATTCAAGTTTTAACAGTATATCTTAGGATACATAAATTTATTCAATAAAAAGATTGTTAGAATACAAAGTAAAAAGGATAGTATATTATTAAGAATCAAAATGATATACATGTGTCTGAGAAAGCACAATCAAAGCTAAATCTTAATAAAAACAAGCTTTCAAGACCATATTATAAAGAGTCGCCTATGGTATAACATGATTATTCTTTTTAGATGCATCCGGAGAAATCTAAATAATATTTTCATGTCATGCATTATATGCAAATATCATATTAAGTGTCACGACCTATTTCCGTAACAGATCATGAGGGCGCCTGATACCATTTCCAGGCAAGTCAATGCAGAACATTTCTAAAATTCTTATGTTACTTTCAACAGAAATAAATATAGAGTAGACACTTCAAATTTGAATTTGAAACCAAAAGTGCACAATAATGCACATAACATGATTATACAACCCAAAATATAGGTTTACCAACGTGTATGCCAAGACCTGATGTCACAAGCTACAAACAACTAGTAGAATATACAAAACAAATCACTCTATACAACTGTCCGAATCAGGTTAAACAGCAAAAGGGAAGACACAAAAGAAGGAATTCTTCGGATTGCTGATCGGCATGGAAGGAAAATAGCTCACCGTAGAAGTCTCGGGTCAGCTCAAGGATGCACACCAGTAAGTACCCCGTCTAATCTCGAAGAAGTAGAGACGAGAGGGCGACTCGATGCTCACTAGGGTCAATTAATATGTCAAAGTTTGATGCTAAGCATGGAAATCACTAGTAACCAACATTTTATAACAAGGAGTAAAAATCATGTTTCTTCACAATATTCCAATTAGCTACTTACATCTCGAAATATTAGCAAAACAATTTATGTATGAGTTTTCACATAGATATCATGCGCACAATATGCCGAGGCGACGAACCTATCCAACAGAAATAAATCGTGCACTTGTCGAGGGTCGACGGCGCACCAATAGATGCATCTATTCATACCGAGGAAGTCGACCCGATCCACAAATAACAAGCAATATCAAAAATACACACGAAGGCACATTAATATTCAATGATGTCATTTAAGAGTTCAACAAGTATACAAGTTTCCTCTTATTCCCTTTCAAGACTCTAGCATATCCTAAGTGATCATAATAGAAAGACAGTATAGAGATTTTCATAGATAAAGCATGATATGGGTCCTAAACTATCAAGACAATTAACATAATAGTATGTACGTACAGACTCTCGTCACTAGTTCATATGTAGCCCTCGTATTTAGCAGCAATTACTCAATTATTATTCCAATTGGGACATTTTCCTCTTACAGGGTTAGAAAGGAGACTTACCTCGCTCCAAAGTGCACTTCCAAATATCAAGTACAACCTCAAGCTCTCAATTTGGAGCCGAACGATTCCAAACTAGTTAAATGAAGTAAGAACTAGTCAATATAGACTTACAAGATTGAATCCTAACTATTTAAGCAATTTCCCGACATTTTTCACAACTTTCCTAAATTCTGACCCGGAGCCCACATGCCCGAATTCCGAGATTTTTCGAAGAAAGTTGTTCTCTACACCCTAAGGATCAATAATATATAATTTCTAGTTCATTTCATAACAGATTTCGTGGGTAAATCTTAGTTTTATTAAAATCCTAGGTCTAGCTCTAACCCTTTAATTTTACCTAGTTTTTAGTATTTAATCTACTTAATATACAAGTATTTAAACTAAAGATAGGTGGAAATAACTTACCTTACAATGCTAAGTGGAGACCTTCTCTCAAGAGCTCCCACCCAAAAGATGAATGAAAATGCGATAAAAATGGTCTTGAGCTTGAATTAAATGAACCTCACTGCCAAGCGATTTCCGCATCTGCATTCCCGCACCTGCGGAAGAAGAGGCGTTCTTGTGAAACTGGGCATAAGTTTCTCGGACCGCTTTTGCAGTCTGAGGCCCGCTTCTGCAGCTTGGGAGCCACATTTGCGGTTTTTCCTGGCCTGGCCACTGAGCCACTTCTGCTATGAGCGTACTGCACCTGCGGTCCTAGAACCACAGATGCGTTTATGACAGAAGCAACAAACTCATCACCTTTCCAAATTTCCTACTTTAGTCGAGCCTCGTCCGTTTGAGCTTGGGGCTCCTGAGCCCCGTCCGAATATACCGACAAGTCTGAAATCACGAGACGGACCTACTCGAACCCTCGGAACACCCGAAACAATACTAAATCTAGGAATCGCCCCCTAAAACCAAATGAATCAAATTAATGAACTTCAAGTTCTTAATTCTCCTCTAACAGGTCAAAACGCCCTTAAACTACTCGTATGGACACTAAATTTTTACGGGCAAGTCATAAACGATATTTTGGACCTGCACCAAGTTTCAGAACCAAAATACGAGCCCGGTACCTAGGAAATCAATGATTACTTAGTTTCTTTAATTCTTTAAAACTTCAATTTAATATTATTTAATAAAAATTCATTACTCGGGCTAAGGATCTCCAAATTTAATTCCGAACATATATTCCGGTCCCATATTTTTTCACAGACTCTCCGGGACAGTCAAATTATGAATCTAGGTCCATTTTCTCAAAAAATTGACCGAACTCAAACTTTGTCTTTAAAGAGAATATTAAAGAAATAAATGGACATATTTTACTCAAAACTCTTCTAACTCCCGAACCAACCATCCCCGCAAGTCGTAAATTAGGTAAAATAAGCACGAAAAGTTTTATTTTAGGGAACATGATTTTAAAAGGCAACACGACCAGTCGGGTCGTTAAATTGAGAGGCATGACACCATTGGCAATAATATCAAGTGGTGTACCAAGAACAATTTTATTGTGAGGACACACACTTTAGATTTGATATACCTCTTTAAATAACTTAAATAACCATCACAAATTTAAGGAATATCCTTTTAAAATGTGTGAAAATAGTTTTAGTATGTTTACATTTTGTAAATATAATAAATAAAGCACAAGGACAAACATCCTAAATATTGAGCTATATTTACTACAATATATTTTCTTGCACAAACAATTGTATGTTACATTTTCAAGAGGGATATCCAGATCGACAACAAGAGTTCTGGTTAAGGCAGAACAACTAAAGCATTAGGAGGAAACATGTACCAAAAAAATTCAGCGTTGGACAACTTTGTAATATGTAGACTTTGCGTAATAGCAGAGTTTGAACTGAACTACTATTTCGACCAACTTAGAATTACAAATACTTGGGTGAATTCAAATTTTGTTCTATTCATATTGAATATAGTTAAGATTTCTATCAGAAAAGGCATCACTTTCAGTCCCTTACATAAGTATACTTGCAGGACGGACAAGACAGTCCAATTCTTACCCACAATTCGCGACCAACTCTAAACTCTGAAGCCATTGGTAAGTTATTACTCCTAATTAATGCCTTACAATTATATATATGCATGTGACTGATTTTGAGAGTCGCACTTTCATCAAACAAGTCAAATAATCGCTTTAGGCTCTATATGTATTAAGGTCTTATTTTTTGTTATATTTAATAAATTATATATAAGTTTTAAAAAGAGTTCTGAAACGTAAAAAAAAGTTTAATTTCTTTCTTTAACAAATATAGAGAAAAAAAATTTGCAACTGTTATAATTTTTATCAAGAAAATTGCACTTGAAATGAATATCAAACTTGAATTTCGTAAGAAACATATGTTATATAGGAAGTAACAATTTGATGCGAATGTTGATAATGAAATCTCAAAATTTTTGGAATAGTCCTTTAAAATTAATTACTTTTATACATAGGAAACAAGGTTATTTTTCACTTCAAAATAGATTTGAACAATCCGAAACATATAAAAATATTTTTGGTTTTCTATTTGCCAGCAAAAACTAAGATCACTAGATGTTGGAAATTTGAAAAAATATTGCCTTAATCTTGAATGTTCCTTAAAGCATAATAATTAATTCGATAATTGATGGTTTAGATTACTTTTTGAATCAAAAGTATTAAGAAAAATAGCATAATTAGAAGATAATAATTTAATTGATACACTTAATCAAATAAATTTTTTTTTATCAAATGTTTACAATGTTTATGGAATAATGTTCATAACTCATGTTACCGTTGGTTAAGCAGAAAGAAGTTTTCAAAATTAAAATTAATAAAATCTTACATAAGAACAACAATGTTACAAGAAAAATTTAATAGATTAGCTATATTGTCAATTGAGAAATACTTATTAGGAGTTATTGATTATATGAAAATTATTAATAACTTTGTATCTAAAAAAAGCTAAAAAAATAAATTTCACATAAATAATTAAAAAAATTTAAAAGTTAAAGCCCCTCGTAAAATTTGGCTTTAGGCCATACAATTCGTCGGGCCACCACAGATGATATTCTGCCTCTAAATCTACTCTAAAAATGCTTTCTTTAATGAACTAATATGATGATTCGACAAGTGTGTTGATGGTTTATTTGTTGCTAAAGAGTAGTAAGTATATTTCTGATATTTTTATAGAAATTAGTTTTAAGTAATTTAAAGAGAAAAAAATTGAACTATGTTCGAATTAGATATTTGATTTCCTAATTGTAATGAAAATCCGAACTTCTTTTCCCTCATATTTGGTTTAGTGAATTGGGAAAAACAAGGAACATAGAAATTAATGTTACATCATTCCTTTTCGGCGCAGTCAAGCATAAAGCAGTAGAAGTTTGTGTAGTTCTTAGTAAAGTAAATATATACTACACTCTACTTTTTATGATTCGCATGCTATCTTCCTTCTAATACTAAAAAATTTAGAATTAGTTATAAATATCGTTGCTAATCTATTGCTAAATCGTTGGTAGCTAGTAATTATTTTTTGATAATTTGTTGCTAATCCGTTGCTGAATAAGAATAACAATAGATTTTTTATTTAGCTAAAAAATTTGTCCGTTGCTAAAATTAAATTTTTTAATAATATTATATATTAACAGTGATGGTGTAGAAAGTTTTAAAATGATGGATAGAATCATTGTACGTCAATGCACGAACCAGACAGAGTTTCTAAGAAGACCAACCACTTAAGAGGAAATTCAAAGAAGTAAACATGCTGCCCATGTAGAGTTCATCAATAAAAAATATCGTAGGAAAAAGATTTCCGAAGGAATAGGAAAATGTACAACTAAATAAGAGTTTGCATATTCTATCATCAAAGAAACATCTCTGTTGATGTTAGAGCTTAGTAACGGCCCAAAGAGTCATCATCTATTTCTTATTTATTTTGTGTTTCTAAGCTCTTCAAAACCTCATTTAGGGTTGTCTCAATTTGCGTGCGCATCCGGGCGCATAGCCGTAAAGCTTAAATATGAATTCTGTGAGAAAAATATTAAAATTTGATATTAAATTGAATACATTTGACTTCGGTCAACATTGTGGGAAGCGGACCCAGACCCGTGTCGACAGTCTCGGAGGATCCGCAGAAAAATATGGGACTTGGCCGTACACCCGAAATCGAATTTCGAGGTCCCCAAGCCCGAGAAATGAATTTTGTGTGAAATGATTTTTTGGAAATAATTGTGGAAATTAGAAGTGAAATTTGATAAAAAGACTTTCGTATCGGCCCGTATTTTGGTTCCAGTGCTCGGTACAAGTCTTATATATGGTATAAGCACTTTTTGTAAAGTTTGGTTGAAACGGACGTCGTTTGACGTGTTTCAGACTTAAAATGGGAATTTGATGTTATATGAAAATTTTGGAGGAAATCATAGATTTTAAGGCTCGATTTAATGTTTATAATATTATATTAACGATTTGATCGCACGGATTAGTCCGTAAAATGATTTTGAGGTGAGTGTATGTTTGGTTTGGAGCTTCGAGGGCTCGGGTGAGTTTCGAGTAGGTTCGGGGACGCCTTAGGCTTAAAAGACAAGGTATTGCAGGTCCAGGAAATATGTTGCAGACTCCGAATCCTCCAGCACGGTCCGCTTGAAAATGCCTGGGGCCGCGGAGGGGCCAGAGTGGTCGTAGTCGCCTTTGCGCGGTCCGCGGTGGGTACTGTGCGGCCGCGGTTGGTTTTGCGCGATTCGCGCAGGGTTAAGATCCGCAGGCCTTCAGGTAGGCCAGTGCGGTTGCGGTCCTTATTGCGCGGTCCGTGCTGGGAGACATTAGAGGGTATAAATACACAAGAATCTTAGATATTTTTCGCTTTAAAAAAAAAACTAAAACATAAGGGGCGATTTCCCAAACAATTTTTCTTCTTCAAAACTATTGGTAAGTGATTTCTTACTTATTTTTATCACTCCTTGGCATCTTTTAACATGATTTCAAATTCAAATCAAAGATTTTAATGGGGAAATTTGGGTATGTTGGGTAGAACCTAAGTTTTTCTAAAATTGGGGATTTGGACCTCAATTTGAGGTCCGATATTAAAACAAATCATAGATATGGATTCGTAGGGTAATGGATAACCGGGTTTTGGTTCGAACATCCGGTTTTGACCAAGTGGTTCCAGGCGCATTTTTGGACTCTTTAGGCAAAACTTTGGGAAATTTATTTTTATGCATTCTAATTGATTTATTTGCCATTTGTTGATGTAATTAAGTAACTTGTGACTAGATTCGAGCGGATTTGTGGTTGAATCGAGGATTAAACCCGTAGTTGAGGCTTGAGTTTAATTCAAGGCATTGAGATAAGTGTTTGGTCTAACCTTAGCTTGAGGGATTATGAGTTGTGTCCTATTTGCTATTTGTATCTTGTTGAGTACGACGTATATGCATGGTGACGAGTATATATACGTTGGTGTCGAGCATGACTGTGAGCCTTTAAATTTTGAATATCTTGATTTCTTTGTTGTGTAAAGTTGTGGAAAGAATTGTAACTTACAAACATTGAAGAGCGATGACTCCAGTTGTGTAACAAACTGTGAAAGTATAAGTGATAATTAAAACTCTAGAGCATTGGCTCGTGTTGTGAAGTGAACTGTGATGTAAAAGTGAGAAAAGAGAAGAGATCATTATATTTCCCCCTTGTCGGTCATTTGTTAGGTTGATGTATCCTTGTTTAGGTGTTGCAATAAGTTTAGTTCTAGCTAAAGTAATTAGATGTCGAAAGGAGATTGGTTATGGCTAAAGTAGTTAGGTGTTGTAACAAGTTTAATATCGTCGGGGTAGTTAGGTATCTGAACGAGTTTGATTACAGTTGAAGTAGTTATATGTTAGGGCAAGTTTGGTTATAGTTGTGGTAGTTAGATATTGGAACAAGTCGAGTTATAGCTGGTCCTCCCTTACCAGGGCGTTTGAATTGTTGTTCCCTTGCCGGGAAGTTATTACATTGTCTTGTTCCCTTGCCGGGATTATAATGTGTATTGTGTATATTGAAATGGGATCAGGTGGTACGCTTACCATAAGATATTAAAATGGGAGAAGGTGGTATGCCTACCACAAGATATTGAAATGTGATCGGATGGTATGCCTACCACAAGATATTGAAATGGGAGCGGATGGTACGCCTACCACAAGATATTGAATTGGGATCGGGTGGTACACCTACTACAAGATATTGAAATGGGAGCGGGTGGTACTCCTACAACAAGATATTGAAATAGGAGCGGGTGGTACGCCTACCACAAAATATTGAAATGGGAGTGGGTGGTATGCCTACCACAAGATATTAAAATGGGATCGGGTGGTACGCCTACCACATGATATTAAGAAATGGGAGCGGGTGGTACGCCTACCACGAGATTGATTGAAATAGGATCGAGTTGCACGCCTGCAACAAGATGCACTCAGTATGAAAGATGTCTTATTTCCTTATTCCGCGTTAGTAGCTTTACTGTAGATATTTATCTTGTCATCTCTGATATTTTATTTCTATCTGTTTCCTCCAAATCATGTTCCCTTCCCGAGTTTTAGTTGCTAGTTTCGTTGTTTCTCCGTATATTTGTATATATCTATCTACATAGGTTTATCTGGAGTCTGGTCCTAGCCTTGTCACTACCATGCCGGGGTTAGGCCAGACACTTACTAGCATATGGGATCGGTTGTGCTGATACTACACTCTTTGCTATTTTGAGCAAATCCATGTGCCGGAGCAACATTTGAGTAGCAGTATTATATTGGGAGCCAGCCTTCAGTCCAGCGAGACACCAAGGTAGCCCTGCAGGCGTTTGTAGTCCCGACGTCTCCTCTATCCTTATTTTAGTTTGTTATCTCTATTTATTCGAGAACAACAGTTATAATTCCTTTCGACGATTGTATTTAACACTCTTAGTAGTTCGTGCGTATTGTGACGCCAGTCTTGGGTAGAGGCTTATATTGAATATTCCGCATTCGATTCAGTTTTCTACAATTATGACTTTCGCCTATTATTTAATTTCGATGCTATTATAAAGGGATTTTGTAATTAATGGAAAGTAATTAAATTTGGCTTGCCTAGCTCCCATTAGTAGGTGCTATTATGACTCTTGAAAGCGGAAAATATGGGTCGTGACAAGTTGGTATCAGAGACTAGGTTACATAGGTCTGATAACTAACGGACAAGCTTGGTAGAGTCTGAGGCATCAGTACAGAGACGTCTGTATTCACCCCCTAGAGGCTATAGAGTTAGGAAAATTTCACACTTGTTCTTTCTTGTTCTGCGGTTTTGTTTCTCAATGTTAAGTCGAAACCTCAACTTTTATCCTTTCACGAGTGCGAGGTCATGTACCGCTTCTTCAGCCGAGCAGCAGCACAACCCAGTGATAGATCATCTACGTCTTTAGAGAATTTGCAAAGGTTGGATAGATTCCACCATTGCTCTTCTGTATTACTTTTAACGGTGCATCTTATGAGGATTTTCGAGATTAACTAGATAGCTGTCATGAGGTTCTCAGGAACATGGGGGTCGTGGTGACCGATGGGGTCGATTTTGTTACTTTTCGCTTGTCTAGGTATGTCAAGACCGTTTGGAGGGATTATTGATTGGCCATACCAGTTAGGTCCTCAACTTTAACTTGAGCTTAGTTCATGCAGTTAATTCAGGGGGAGTTTCTCCACATCACTCAAAGAGAGGTATTAGAGGTGGAAGTAGAGATTTTAGAGGAGGAGGTGAAGGTAATAGAGGTGGAGGTGCATGTACTGCTCTGGGTTATGGTAGAGGAGTTTCCGTTTATCTTATGCCGTATCTGGTCATGCCTAGTGATTCTATTATGGTGGATCGTGTTCAATGATCATGTATAGTGGTAATTGGAGGTCTTGAGATTCGTGTAGATTTTCTTCTTCTAGATATGGTTGATTTCGACGTCATATTAGGGATGGACTGGTTATCACCCTATCATGTTATCTTGGACTATATACCAATACTGTGACCCTAGCTTTACCGGGTATGCCTCATTTAGAGTGAAGAGGGACTCCAGGTCATTTTACCTGCAGTGTATATCGTATGTGAAGGCACAACGTATGGTCGAAAAGGGGTGTTTGGATTATGTTCAGGATTCTAGTGCTGAGGTCTCCTATATCGATTCTCTGCCCGTTGTTTGTGAGTTCCCTGATATTTTCCTTCAGACCTGCCGGGAATGCCACCCGACAGGGATATTGATTTCTGCATTGATCTGGTTCTGGGCGCTCAGCCCATTTCTATCTCGCCATATCGTATGGCCCCGCCGGAGTTGAAAGAGCTAAATGAATAGTTGCAGGATTTGCTTGAGAGGGTTTCATTAGGCCCAGTATCTCGCCTGGAGTGCGCCAGTGTTATTTGTCAAGAAGAAGGATGGGAAAATGAGAATTTATACTGATTACAGGCAATTGGACAAGGTAACAGTCAAGAATAAGTATCCACTGCCGCCACTGCCGAGGATTGATGATTTGTTCGATCAACTTCAGGGTGTCAGGGCCTTTTCCATGATTGATTTGTGATCTAGCTACCATCAGTTGAGGATTTGGGCATCCGATGTCCCTAAGACAGCTTTCCTCACTCGGTATGTGCATTATGAGTTCTTGGTCATGTCATTTAGGTTGACCAATGCCCCAACAACGTTTATGGAGTTGATGAATCGAGTGTTCAGACCTTATTTGGACTTGTTTGTGATAGTCTTTATTAATGATATATTGATATAACTCCCGCAGCCAGGAGGGGCACAAGCAGCACATCAGAGTGGCAGAGTGGTTCTTCAGACTTTGAGTGATAGTCAGTTATATGGTAAGTTCTCGATGTGTGAATTCTAATTGAGCTCAATTGCATTTCTGGGTCATGTTGTACCAGCAGAGGGTATTCAGGTGGACCCAAAGAAGATTGAGGCAGTCAAGAACTGGCCAAGACCAACATCATCTATAGAGATTCGGATTTTCTTGGGGTTGGCAGGTTACTATTGACGGTTCGTGGAAGGATTTTCATCTACTGCAGCCCCGATAACCAGATTGACCCAGAAGGGTGCCCAATTCAGATGGTCGAATGAGTCTGAGGAAAGCTTTCAGAAGCTTAAAACAGATCTGACTACAACATCGGTATTGGTTTTTCCCACAGGATTAGGGCCTTACACAGGTTATTATAATGCTTCCTGTATTGGGCTGGGTGTAGGTTGATGCACGATGGCAGAGTCATTGCCTATGCTTCGATGCAGTTGAAGATTTATGAGAAGAACTATCCAGTATATGATTTGGAGTTGGAAGCTATTGTTCACGCATTGAAGATTTGGAGGCACCATTTGTATGGCATGACGTGTGAGGTGTACACTGATCACAAGAGCCTTCAGTATTTGTTCAAGCAAAAGGACTTGAATTTGAGGCAGAGGAGGTGGTTGGAGTTGTTAAAAGATTATGATTTTACTATCTTGTATCTCCCGGGGAAAGGCCATCGTGGTGGCCGATGCGTTGCGTAGGAAGTCAGCCAGCATGGGTTGTCTCTCTTATATTCTGGTCAGCAAGAGACCGCTTGCTTTGGATGTTCAGGCCTTGGCCAATTGACTTGTGAGGTAGGATATTTCTGAGCCTAGCCGAGTATTAGCTTGCACGGTCGCTCGTTCTTTATTATTGGAGTGTATTTGTGATCGGCAGTTTGATGATCCATATTTGTGTGTCCTTAGAGACACGATGCAGTGTGGAGGGGCCCAACAGGTTACATTAGATACTTATGGAGTCTTGAGATTTTGGGGGCGAGTTTGTGTGCCCAATATGGATGGACTTTGAGAGTTGATCCTTGAGGAGGCCCATAGTTCCCGTTACTTCGTTCATCCGGGCGCCGCAAAGATGTATCAGGATTTGAGGTAACATTATTGGTGGCGCGGAATGAAGAAAGATATGTAGCGTATGCGGCTCGACTTTTGAACTGTCAGCAGAATAAGTATGAGCATCAGAGGCCAGGAGGATTATTCCAGAGGATTGAGCTTCCTGAGTGGAAGTGGGAGAGGATTACCATGGATTTCGTTACTGGACTTCCATTGACCCGGAAGAGGTTCGACGCAGTTTGGGTCATTGTTGACAGACTGATGAAGTCAGCGCATTTCATTCATGTGGCAATCTCCTATTCATCCGAGAGATTAGCTGAGATCTATATCCGGGAGATTGCCCGCCTTCATGGTGAGCCGGTATCTTTCATTTCGGACAGGGGTACGCAGTTTACCTCGCACTTTTGGAAAGCAGTTCAAAAAGAGTTGGGCATTCATGTGGAGTTGAGTACAACATTCCACCCCCAAACAGACGGTCAGTCCGAACGGACTATTTAGATCCTAGAGGATATGCTTCGAGCCTGTTCATCGACTTTAGAGGCTCATTGGATAAGTTTTGCCATTAGCGGACTTTGCCTACAACAACAGCTATCAGTCGAGCATTCAGATGGCTCCTTATGAGGCTTTATATGGTAGGTGTTGTCGGTCTCTAGATGGATGGTTTGAGCGGGGAGAGGCTCGGTTGTTGCGCATAGAAATGGTTCAGGAGGTCTTAAACAAGGTCAAGATCATTCAGGATAGGCTTCGTTCTGCGCAGTCTAGGCAAAAGAGTTATGCAGACCACAAGGTTCGAGATGTGAAATTTATGGTTGGTGAGCGGGTACTGTTCCGGGTGTCTCCTATGAACGGTGTGATGAGATTTGGAAAGAAGGGCAAGCTTATCCCTAGGTTCATTGGTCCGTTTGAGATTCTTGATCGAGTGGGAAAGGAGGCTTATAGTCTTGCATTGCCGCCTAGCTTATAAGCCGTGCATCCAGTTTTTCATGTGTCCATGTTTCGGAGGTATCATGACGATCCATCCCATGTGTTGGATTTCAGCACTGTCCAGTTGGACAAGGACCTGTCCTATGAGGAGGAGCCGGTAGCTATTCTAGACCGGCAGGTTTGACAGTTGAGGTTGAAGAATTTTCCTTCTGTGCATGTTCAGTGGAGGGGTCAGCTTCCTAAGGCATCATCCTGGGAGTCCGAGTATGTTATGCGGAGCCATTATCCCCATATTTTTCCCGACTCAAGTACTTCTTTCTTTTGTCCGTGCGAGGACAAATGGTTGTTTTAGAGGTGGAGAATGTGATGACCCAAAGGGTCATTTGGGTCATCACCCGTTTCTTTTCATTCTGTGTCTCCGAGGCCTTGAAAACCTCATTTAGGGTTGCCTTAATTTGCGTGCACACTCCATACGTGTAGCCGGAGAGCTTAAAAATGAATTATTTGAGAAAATATTAAATTTCGATATTTTTGTGTGAAATTATTTTATGAAAATAATTGAGGAAATTGGAAGTGAAATTTGATTAAAAGACTTTGTATCGGCCCATATTTTGGTTTCGGTGCCCGGTACCAGTCTTATATATGGTTTAAGTGCTTTCTATAATGTTTTGTTGAAACGGATGTCGTTTGACATGTTTCTGACTTAAAATGGAATTTGATGTTTTATGAAAATATTGGAGGAAATCATGGATTTTGAGGCTCGATTTAATGTTTATGATGTTATATTAGCAATTTCATCACACGGATAAGTCCGTCAGATGATTTTGAGGTGATGTGTATGTTTGGTTTGGAGCCCTGATGGCTCGGGTTAGTTTCGAGTACGTTCCAGGATGACTTAGGCCTAAAAGACCAGGTATTGCAGGTTCAGGAAATATGTTACAGACTCTAAACCCTCCAGCGCGGTCCGCGTGAAAATGCGTGCGGCCGTGGAGGGGCTAGAGTGGTCGCGGTCACCTTTGTGCAGTGGGTGCTTTGCGTCCGTGGTCCGTTTTGCGCGGTCTGCGCAGGGCTAAGATCCATAGGCCTTCAGGTCTTCAGGTAGGCCAGTGCGGCCGCGGTCCTTTTTGCGCGGTCCACGCTGGGAGACTTCGGAGGAAATAAATACATGGGAATCTCAGTTATTTTTCAGTTTTCAAAAAAACTTAAAGCATAAGGGGCGATTTCCCAAACGAATTTTCTTCTTCAAAACTACTGTTAAGTTATTTCTAACCTATTTTCTTCACTCCTTAGCATTTTTAAACATGATTTCAACTTCAAATAAAAGATTTTAATGGAGAAATTTGGGTATGTTGGATAGAACCTAGGTTTTTCTAAAATTGGGGATTTGGACCTCAATTTGAGGTCCTATTTCAAAAGAAATCATAGATATGGATTCGTGGGGTAATGGGTAACTGGGTTTTGGTTTGAACATCGGGTTTTGACCACGTGGGCCCAGGGCATTTTTGGACTCTTTAGGCAAAACTTTGGGAAATTTATTTTTATGCATTCAAATTGATTTATTTGGTATTTGTTGATGTAATTAAGTAACTTGTGACTAGATTCGAGCTGCTTTGTGGTTGAATCGAGGAGTAAAGCCATAGTTGAGGCTTGAGTTTAATTCAAGGCATTGAGGTAAGCGTTTGGTCTAACCTTATCTTGAGGGATTATGAGTTGTGTCCTCTTTTCTATTTGTATCTTTTTGAGTACGATGTATAGGCATGGTGACGAGTATCTATACGTTGGTGTCGAGCATGACTGTGAGTCTTTAAATTTCGAATATTTTGATTTCATTGTATCTCTCATGCCTTAGTGATGATTCCTATTTGTTGTGCAAAGTTGTGGAAATAATTGTAACTTACGAACATTGAAGAGCGATGACTCCAGTTGTGTAACAAATTGTGAAAGCATAAGTGATAATTAAAACTCTAGAGCATTGGCTCGGGTTGTGAAGTGAACTGTGATGTAAAAGTGTGAAAAGAGAAGAGATCATTATATTGCCCCCTTGTCGGACTATTGTTAGGTTGATGGATCCTTATTTAGGTGTTGCAATAAATTTAGTTCTAGCTAAAGTAAGTAGATGTCGGAATGAGATTGGTTATGGCTGAAGTAGTTAGGTGTTGTAATAAGTTTAATATCGTTGGGGTAGTTAGGTATCAGAACGAGTTTGATTACAGTTGAAGTAGTTAGATGTTGGGGCAAGTTTGGTTATAGTTGTGGTAGTTAGATGTTGAACAAGTCGGGTTATAGCTGGTCCTCCCTTACCAGGGCGTTTGAATTGTTGTTATTGTTTCCCTTGCCGGGAAGTTATTACATTATCTTGTTCCCTTGCCGGGATTATATTGTGTATTGTGTATATTGAAATGGGATCAGGTGGTACGCTTACCACAAGATATTGAAATGGGAGCGGGTGGAATGCCTACCACATGATATTGAAATGGGATCGGATGGTATGTCTACCACAAGATATTGAAATGGGAGCGGGTGGTACGCCTACCACAAGATATTTAATTGGGATCGGGTGGTACGCCTTCTAAAAGATATTGAATTGGGTTCGGGTGGTACGCCTACCACAAGATATTGAAATAGGAGCGGGTGGTATGCCTACCACAAGATATTGAAATGGTAGCGGGTTGTATGCCTACCACAAGATATTAAAACGGGATCGGGTGGTACGCCTACTACATGATATTACGAAATGAGAGCGGGTGGTACGCCTACCACAAGATATTGAAATGGGAGTGGGTGGTACGCCTACCACAAGATATTGAAATGGTAGCGGGTGGTATGCCTACCACAAGATATTAAAACGGGATCGGGTGGTATGCCTATTACATGATATTATGATATGAGAGCGGGTGGTACGCCTACCACAAGATATTGAAATGGGAGTGGGTGGTACGCCTACTACAAGATATTGAAATGAGATCGCGTGGTACGCTTACCAAAAGATATTGAAATGGGAGCGGGTGGTATGCCTAGCACGTAATATATGAAATGAGAGCGGGTGGTACGCTTACCACGAGATTGATTGAAATAGGATCGAGTTGAACGCCTGCAACAAGATGAACTGAGTATGAAAGATATCTTATTTCCTTATTCCGCGTTAGTAGCTTCATTGTAGATATTTATCTTGTTATCTCTAATATTTTGTCTGTATCTGTTGCCCCCAAAGCATGTCCCATTCCCCAGTTTTAGTTGCTATTTTTGTTGTTTCTCCGTATATGTATATGTCTATCTGCACAGGTTCATTTGGAGTCTGGTCCTTGCCTCGCCTCTACCTCGCCGGGGTTAGGGCAGACACTTACCAGCACATGGGGTCGGTTTTTCTGATGCTACACTCTGTGCTATTTTGCATATATCCAGGAACCGAAGGAGCATTTGAGCAGCAGTATCAGATTGGGAGCCAGATTTCAGTCCACCGAGACACCGAGGTAGCCCTGCAGGTCTCCGCAGGCCTGGCGTCTCCTCTATCCTTATTTAGTCTGTTATATCTTTGTATTCGAAAACAACAGTTATAATTTCTTTCCAACGATTGTATTTAGCACTCTTAGTAGTTCGTGAGTATTGTGACACCAATCTTGGGTAGAGGCTTATATTGAATATTCTGCATTTCGGTTCAGTTTTCCATAATTATGACTTTCGCTTATTATTTAATTTCGATGCTACTATAAAGGGATTTTGTTATTAACGGAAAGTAACTAAATTTGACTTGTCTAGCTCCCATTAGTAGGCGCCATCACGACTCATGAGGGCGGAAAATCCCTTTTACTAGATAATTTCATTAGTTCTTTGTGCACAAAAATACAATATATTGTGTTGTTCTCTTTTTCATTGTTTTGTTCTTTGGCAGTCACTTATAGGGCCAGATAGAGACGGAGCCGGAATTTTCATCAACAAGTATCAAAATATAAATAATTAGATATATCGAAAAGTTAGAAAAGTCAACTTTACAGTAAATATACATAAAACAATTATCTTACAAACGAATAAGCATTTTATATAAACTGTCTAAGAAATTCGTCTCCACTACTATTATTTTGTAAACGAATAGGCATTTTATAGTATAAACTGTACCTTTGAGGAATTTGAAAGATTAGATAAGAATAGGGTAAATCATGCAATGTAATTAAGTACAATTATAAATATGCATAAATAATGCAAAATATATACTAAGAAAGAAACCATCAAATAACGCGTTTATACCTTATAAATAAAGGTAATGTAATTACAAATTTTATTATTTTAATTGTGATCCTTTGGTAGGACAAGCGATGATCGATTAGGGTTTGATTTCAAATACCGAGAAAACTTGAAAACGCAAAAGCATAAAAAGGCAAGTAGAGAAATTGAATCAAAACTACATTTGTCCTGAAGAAGTGATTTAAAATAGTGTCATAATTCCGGTGTATAGCAAAAAATGCTTTGAAAAAAGTTAGCTCGCAGAAGAAATGTTGATTGCCTTTGTAGAGTAGGAATTTTAAACACATTGAAATCCAAATAGCCATTCAACGCAGTGAAGTGATGTAACTTTTATGTCTAGAGGAAGTTTCGTAAAAGCTCTTATTCCTTGCAGCTTAATGATATGACATGTCAGTCACTGCTAGTCATTGTAATCTTTAATATTGGATTACACGGTAGAAACCGACAGAAAGAACCTTTTGAAAGTAAGAGCATCAACTCTTGAGGCGTTTATCAAAAAGAAGACGTGGACCTATTGTGAAATATCTTCTATTGAAATTATTCCAGTAGCCTCTTTATTCTTCTTCAAGCCTGACTCTGGCTAGTTTCTTCTCCAACAGAACTGATGACATAGATTGGCTATATGCACTCGTAAATGAATTATTATCACGATGAATTGTTAACGACCTTAACGCTCGTCCTCGAGCAAGTCAAGAAATATACCTGAAACCTTAAATAGGTGAAGGTGTTTGTTCCGCATCTCTCTCTTAGTCTCCCATGTAGCCCACGGGCCGACCTTTCCACTACACCTTCACCGAAGCAACATCCTTTGACCTCAACTTCTGAATCTAATGATCCAGAATGGCTGCTGGCTCTACCTCATTAGTCAAACCACCCTCCAACTGAACTGTACTGAAATTTAAAACATGGGAAGAGTCCCCAATATACTTTCGGAGCATAGAAACATGGAAAACTGGATGCACGCTCGACAAGCTAGGTGCAAGGTAAGCTCATAAGCCACCTTCCCAATCCTCCTAAGTACCTCAAAGGGCCCAATAAATCGCGGACTCAACTTTCCTTTCTTTCCGAATCACATAACACCCTTTGTGGGTGAAACCTTCAGCAAAACCTTCTCACCAATCATATAGGATACATCTCGGACCTTCTTGTCCGCATAACTCTTCTGCCTTGATTGCACTATACGGAGTCTCTCCTGAATCATCTTCACCTTCTCTAATGCATCCTGAAAAAAAATCTGTCCCAACAATCTAGCCTCACCGGGATCGAACCAACCAACTCGAGAACTATACCGTCTCCCATACAAGGCCTCATATGGTGTCATCTGAATGCTGAACTGATAGTTATTTTTGTAGGCAAACTCTGCAAGCAGTAGAAATCGATCCCATGACTTAACATAGGCGCATGGCATATTGTTTAATATATGAATGGTGCACTCGGACTGTCCGTCCATCTGAGGGTGAAAGGCTGTGCTCAACTGTACCTGAGTACCCAACTCTCGCTGAACCGTCTACCTAAACTGAGAGGTAAACTGAGTGCCCCGGTTTGATATGATGGAAACTGGGACACCATGCAACTGAATAGTCTACTGAATTAAATCTTTGCCAGCCGCTATGAAGAATAAGTAGTACAAATCGGAATGAAGTGCGGGGCTTGGTCAGCCTTGCTACAATCACCCAAATAGCATCAAATTTCTTCAACGTCCGTGGGAGGAAGGTAACAAAATTCATAGTGATCCTCTCCCACTTCCACTTGGAAATAATCATCTGCTGTTGCAAGCTACCCAGTCTCTGATGCTCATATTTCTCCAGCCGACAATTGAGATACCGGGCTACATACTCCACAATATCTCTCTTCATCCTCCACCACCAATACTGCTGTCTAAGATTCTGATACATCATTGTGGCACCCGGATGGATGGAATACCGCAAGCTATGGGTCTCCTCCAATATCAACTCCCAAAGCCCATCCACGTTGGGTATGCAAATCCGGCCCTGCATCCTCAACACACCATCATCTCCAATGGTCACATCCCTGGTATCATCATACTTAACCCTGTCCTTAAGGACAAGAAAATGCGGATCCTCATACTGACACTCTCTGATGCGGTCATACAAGGAAGACCGAGAAACCACATAAGCCAACACCCGACTGGGCTCTGAAATACCTAGTTTCACAATCGATTGGCCAAGGTCTGAACATTGGCTGCAAATGGCCTCTCCTTAACTGGAATGCACGCCAAGCTCCCCATACTCACCACCTTTCAGATCAAAGCATCAGCCACTACACTGGCCTTCCCCGTGTGATACAAAATAGTAATATCATAATCCTTCAGTAACTCTAACCATCTCCGGTGCCTCAAATTAACGACCTTCATATGCATAAGTCATCAGTGTAAATGCCTAATTTTTGCCATATATGTGTAGGTTTTAAAAGTTTTTATTATGATTTAATTAAAAAAGGAACAAGAGTTTGGGCTACTTTAATTTTAAACTGAAATGAGCTAAAAAATCGGACCAAATAAGTGGCCCAATTGCAGTAACCCGATCCAGATAAGGCTGGCAAGGGAGACAAGCAAAATGGCATAGTTTCAAGGGAAATTACATCGTTTTAGCTAAAGGAATCAGAGATTAAATCTCATCCATCTATAGCCCTTTTATCCAGCGCCCTAATCTAATCTTTACTTATGCTATTCAAAGTCTAAAAGGGCGAAAAAATGCCCCCATTTTTTTCCTATTTCCTTTTCTTCTTCATCTCTCTTCACTCTCTCATCTCTCAGTCTCTCCGTAGTCTCCACAGTGGCTCCACCGGCCGGAAATCGGTAGAGGCGGCGGATGTCGTCCAAACACCACAAAAATTTCACCCCTAGTCCCCTCAACCTCCTATTTCCGAATCTATAGCCCAAATCCCTCAAAACCCACTGAAATTCCACGATTTTAGATTTAAGAGAACCCACAACCCGCTTTTTCCTTAAAATCGTGAAGATTGAGCCATCTCATCTACCCAATACCGATATGGATGGATAGATCTCGGTGTGGGCTACCAACAGACTTGGCCTTGACCCAAATTCCGGCGGGTCACCAACAGTCACCAAAAATGGCGAATATCTCTACTTTTCTCTATATTCTGACCTAGAGCAAGTTTTTATTGTTGATTACATTGAAATTGAACTCCGGTTGAGTTTAAATCTTTCAGTGTTTATCAATAATAAGATCTTGCTCGGGATCGAATGCTTCTCGAACCGGCACCATTGCCACCACACCACCACAACCCCAATAGTCGAAATTAGGTAAAATCCATTCCATTTCTGCCCGCCCCTGATTTTCTATTTTTGCTCGTGTTTGTTGTTAGTGTTGTTTTTTTAATTTTAGTTCTCTTAGTTTCCGTTTAGTTTAATGATTAGTCTAATTTTTAATTTTGTTGTTGTTTAACTTAATCGATTCTAGTTAGTTTGTTTCACTGTTAACATGTTTTAGTTTTACTTTGTATAGTTAAGTTTGAATTATATTTTTCTAAATTTTCGCTTCAGTTAAACTATTGAGTTCTATTAAGGTCTTCGCTAAGTCAATATATGTCTTTACTTAATCGCTAAGTTCTTTTTTTATTTGTTGGTTAATAGGTCGACTAGATAGTTGTTTCTAGTTACACGTTTTTTATTTGGTTTGAGAAAGTTAGTTTGGTATTGTTGTTGATAAAATTTGAAGGTTAGGTGAGTTGATCATGTTTTAAGGTACAAAGTTGTTGACTTAAACATCTAGGACGGCTGAAATACTCCCTTTTACCCCATGCTCCTGGCGCAGTGGTTGAAGGACTATCCTTTCCCCTTTTGGATAGACTTTGGGCACACAAAAGTATGTCTTTTGGGCAGGAATTTGGTAGTAAAAGTTAGTCCTTTTAGACAGACTTTTGGCAAACCTAAATTTGTCCAAAAACTACTTCTTTCTTCTACTTAAGAGATGATTTTATCACACAATAGCATGACTCGGGAGATCACTTTTACACACACTCTATCTTACTGTCACGACCCTAACTCCGATCGTGATGGTGCCCAACACACTGCTAGGCAAGCTGACCAGTTTGGTAACCTTCACTATTTTATATAGCTCACAAATTAAGTAACACAAATAAATTACTAAGTCATAATACTGAAAGCCTGAAATAGAGTTATAACATGCGGAAAACCAAATACCAATACTACTACGCAGCCCGAAGAATCCAGTGTCACAAGTCTGAGCCTCTAATACCTGAGTATCAGTCTACTACATATCGTTCTAAAGAAATGCGAAAATAAATCAAATAAGGTAGAAGGAAGATCAGGACTGCAAACATCATGCAGCTACCTTGATGCTCCCAAATAAGCTGCTCGGTAGAGAAATCCTCACTCAGCCTCAAATGTACCCGGATCTGCACGCAAGGAATAGGGAGTAATGTGAGTACTCTGACCCAGTGAGTAATAAACATAGATAAAGGCTGAGAAAAAAAATCCTGAATAGGCACAAAGTAATTCTATAAATACAACAACCTGAACCATATATTGTTAAATCAGTAAACTAATAAGAACAATTATGAAAATGCTAAAATGGATAAGTAAGTAAATGACATGCAAATATGAAATGACACATAGTCCGATAATCTCTAGTACTCACTGCGGCGTGCAACCCGCTCCCTTTCTTTATCGTCGACGGTGCTCATTGGGGGTGTGCAAACTTCGGGAGGGGCCCCTTATGGCCCAAGCGCAATATAAGCCATCGCGTGACATCAACTAGGCCCTCGGCCTCATATCAACATCAATATAATACCACTGCGGCGCGCAGCCCGATCCCATGCTCAGTCCAAAATCACATAAGCCCCTCGGGCACAATAATATATAAATATTCAACCCACACTTCAATAGAAATATTATTTATGTTTCAAGTTTGAGAAAAGATGGTTGAGTTTGAAAAATAGTATTAAATCCTAGGACTGAGTTCAATAATACGTAAAAATGGTAAGAAACTAGTAATAACAATCCTTGAAGGATTCAATCAATTGGCATGAAGCCCAATCATGGCGATCAGCTCAAATTATAATAATAATAACTTAAATTTTTGTTAAATACTCAGTATATTCGTCTGCAAGAACGGATCAAGTCACGGTCTCTAACGGTGCTCTACCCTACGATCGCTATCCGGCGTGCAAGTCACCTCAATATAGCACTACGATGTGCAAATCTGGGGTTTCAAACCCTCAGGACATCATTTACATCTATTACTCACCTCAAGCCAACCAAAATCCTAGCTCACTATGCCATTTCCTTTCAAATCGACCTCCTTGTGCTTCGAGTCTGATCAAAACCACAATGAATACGTCATAATATGCCAATGGAACAATACCCAGACGAAAATAATAAAAACATAGCAAAATTTTTGAAATTAGCAAAACCTGAGCCCTGGGCTCACTTCTCAAATCTCATAAATTCTTATACCAAAGGGTTCCTTATCTCGCCACAAGTCTACTCATATAAAGAACACCTAAATCAGAGTCCAAATGACTCCTCAAATCGCAATTTGCAATACCAAAACTCAAGCCCTAGTTCTTCCCCTTTTTGTCAAGTTTACATGAATTTCTAGGTTGATTCCACAATTAAATCATATTTTTAGTTTAAAGAACTCACCTCCCATCAATTCCTGTAGAAACCCTCTTCAATCTCCGTCCTAAAGCTCTCAAAAATTGCTCAAAGCCAAGTGGGAAGTGAGTGAAACAGGCTAAGTTCAAATGTTTTTATAACATGACACATCCCTTAGATTTTGCATTTGTGACACCTGGTTCGCAAATGCAAATGTTGCAAATGCGACAAAACCTTTGTAATGCAAAGGTGAGCCTCTCCTGCCAAGGTCGCAAATCTAGCTCGCAATTGCGGACTTTGCCAAGGTCGCAATTGCGATCAAACTATCGTAAATGCAAACCATGCATTATGCCAGCCTTTTCGCAAATGCGAGATTGCAAATGCAATCCCTTTTATCGCATTTGCGAGGCCTTCAACTGCTGCTGCATTTCCAAGTCTGAAACATCTCGTTTATCCATCCGAAACTCATCCGAGGCCCCCGGAGATCTCAACCAAAAGTGCCAACCCATCCTAAAACATCATTCTAACTTGCTCCAATAATCAAAACACCACAAACAACACCAAAACCATCAAATTACATCCCAACTCTTTCAAAACTTCCGAAACACGCATTTGATAAAAAAGCCAACCAAAACACTTCCGAATGACTTGAAATTTTGTACACACATCCCATATCACCTAACAAAGCTACAAAAACTCTTGGAATTCCATTCTGACCCTCGGATCAAAATCTTACCTACCAACTGGAATTTCCAAAAATACTAACTTCGCCAATTCATGCCTAATTCTACACCTGAACTCCAATATCACTTCCGATCACACTCCTAAGTTACAAATCATCCTTTGTAGCTAACCGAATCATCAAAATTCACATCCGAGCCTCCTAGCACATATGTCAACATCCGGTTAACTTTTCCAAAACTAGCCTTCCTTAATGTGACTAAGTGTTTCATTTCCTTCCCAATTCAATCCAAATATACTCGTTCATCCAAAATACTCTTAATGAATCCTAAAGAAGCAGAAAATAGAGAAAACATGGCGGTAACTCATGTGACGATGGGTCAAGTCGTCATATACTCTCCAACTTAAACAAACGCTCGTCCTTGAGCGAGTCAAGAAACATACCTAAAGCCCCAAATAGGTGAGGGTGTGTGCTCTGCATCTCCGGCCCGGTACCCCAGGTAGTCTCTTCCACGGGCCGACCTCTCCACTGCACCTTCACTGAAGTAACATCCTTTGACCTCAACTTCCAAATCTGACAATCCAGAATGGCTGCTGGCTCTACCTCATAAGCCAGAACACCCTCCAACTGAATTGTACTGAAATCCAAAATATGGTACGAGTCCCCAATATACTTCCGGAGCATAGAAACATGGAAAACTGGATGCACACTCGACAAGCTAGGTGGCATGGCAAGCTCATAAGCCACCTTCCCAATCCTCTTAAGTAACTCAAAAGGTCCAATAAACAACAAACTCAACTTTCCTTTTTCCGAATCTCATAACACCCTTTGTGGGTTAAAATTTCAGCAAAACCTTCTCACCAATCTTATAGGATACATCTCGGGCCTTCCTATTCGTATAACTCTTATGCCTCAACTGCGCTATACAGAGTCTCTCCTAAATCATCTTCATATCTCCAATGCATCCTGAACCAAATCTGTCCCCAACAATCTAGCCTTACCGGGCTCGAACCAACAAATTGCAGATCTACAGTGTCTCCCACACAATGCCTCATACTGTGCCATCTGAATGCTGGACTGATAGCTGTTGTTGTAGGCAAACTCTAAAAGTGGTAGAAATCGATCTCATGACCCTAGAAAATAAATAACACAGGCACATAGCATATCCTCTAATATCTAAATGGTGCTCTCGGACTGTCCGTCCTTCTAAGGGTGAAAGGTTGTGCTCAACTATAACTGAGTACCCAACTCTCGCTGAAACATCTGACAAAACTGAGTGCCCCGGTCTGATATGATAGAAAATGGGAGACCATGCAACCGAATAATCTCCCCAATATTAATCTCTGCCAGCAGCTCTGAAGAATAAGTAGTACAAACCGGAAAGAAGTGCGTGGACTTGGTCTGCCGGTCTACAATGACAAAATAGCATCAAATTTCTAAAAAGTCCGAGAGAGGCCGGTAACAAAATCAATGGTGATCCTCTCAGACTTCCACTTGGGAATAATCATCAGCTGGTGGAAGCCATCCGGTCTCTGATGCTCATATTTCACCTGCTGACAATTGAGACATCAGGCTACATACTCCACAATATCTCTCTTCATCCTCCCCCACCAATAGTGCTGTCAAAGATCGTGATACATCTTTACGGCACCCGGATGGATGGAATATCGCAAACTATGGGCCTCCTCCAATATCAACTCCCAAATCCCATCCACGTTGGGCACGCAAATTCGATGTTTCATCTTCAACACACCATCATCTCCAATGGTCACATCCTTGGCCTCATCATGCTGAACCCTTTCCTTAAGGACAAGCAAATGCGGATCCTCATACTGACACTCTCTGATGCGGTCATGCAAGGAAGACCGAGAAATCACACAAGCCAACACCCGACTGGGCTCTAATATATCTAGTCTCACAAATCAATTTGATAAGGCCTTAAAATCAACTGCAAATGGCCTCTCCTCTACTGGAATGTACGCCAAGCTCCCCATACTCACCGCCTTTCGGCTAAAAGCATCAGTCACTACATTGGCCTTCCCCGGGTGATCGGGAATAGTAATATCATAATCCTTCAGTAACTGTAGCCATCTTCCCAACCTCAAATTAAGTTCCTTTTACTTGAACAGATGCTGAAGACTGTGGTGATCGGTGAATACCTCACAAGATACGCCATATAGGTAATGCCTCCAAATATTCAAGGGATAAACTATAGCAGCTAACTCCAAATCATGAACGGGGTAGTTTTGCTCATGTGGCTTCAACTGTTGGGAAGCATAAGCGATAACCTGAAGCTGATGGTAAAACCAACATTGGAGCTATAGTCAAAGCTGTCTTGAGCATCTGGAAGCTCTCGTCACACTCGTATGACCATACAAATGAAACAACCTTCTAAGTCAACTTGGTCAAGGGCGATCCAATAAAGGAAAAACCCTGAACAAACCGGCGATAATATCCAGCCAACCCAAGGAAACTAAGAATCTCCGTTGCTGAGGACGGTCTAGGCCAACTCTGCACCGCCTCTATCTTCTTTGGGTCAACCTGAATACCCTCGATTGACACCACGTGCCCTAGGAAATCCACTAAACTGAGCCAAAACTCACACTTGAAAAACTTTGCATAAAGCCTCTCATCCCTCAATCTCTGCAATATAACCCCCAAATGCGGCGCGTGCTCTTCCTGGCTACACGAGTATAGTAGGATATCATCAATGAACACGATGACAAATGAATCCAGATAAGGCCGAAATACACTGTTCATCAGATGCATGTGCCACACCTCCTTTTTCGCACACCACCCCCGGAAGGATAATGCATAAGGGAGTTTTTCCAATTTAAGTGACACTATTCGAAATGAGATTATTTATCCATTTTATTCAGAGTCACCACTTGGGATAGTTATTTGGTGTCCCAAGTCACCGATTTATCTTAAATCCTAAATTGAGGAAATTTCAACTTTCATTTTGAAGTCTGGAACAAGAAATTCTAAATAAGGAATTCTGTTAACCTGGGGGAAGGTGTTAGGCGCCCCTGGATTTCGTGGTTCTATCACGATCGCTTAAACTGTTATAATTGGCCAATTATTTGATTTTAATAAATGTTTTAGCCTATGATACATTTATAACTTGTTAACGGCTTTTAAATAATATTAGGAAAATTCAATGTTACCTAAAGCACGTCTTGAATCACGCCACATGAAATGCACCCACGGTCCACGACATATTTTATTATACGTTGTTGAGATTTGAATTTGGGTCACATGAAATGCACACCCGAGTTTAGGAAGGTAATATTATTAGAGAACGCGCCTAAAGATACTAATGCATTGTTAACTTTGCGGGAGGCTACGAAAATTCGTTAAATGGCACCTCCCGTGTTCTAAAGATTTAAAAGGTATAATTAAAGAGGGCCACACACTTTGTGATTTATTTGGCGCGGCACACCTTAATTTATTTTAAAGGACGTCCTTAAGAACGAATTATTATTCTCTATTAAGGTTGTCTCTATTTTAAAGGGACTTAACTTATTAACATTATGAATTAATTAATATCAAAATATTTAAGAAAACTTCGGGCCCTAAGATTAAGTTCAAACTCAAACAAGGGTGGTCTCCATTACTGGGGAACCCTTAATTCGAGTCTGCCACTTAGCTTGAAGGGTCCAAAGTCTGCATTACAAATTTAACCAATGGATTTCATAATGAATTATGGCCTTCACCCTATTGGGCTTCAAAATTATCTTGGGAAGAAGGAGATCGCCTTCAGCTTTGTAGAAGATGTCCAACATTGGCCCCCCAACATAAACCCAATTTAAAGGCATCTCCAACATTCCACATAATGAAATGCATAAGTTCAAAGGCTGGTAAGACTTAGGTTTTATTATGTAACTGGGCCCAAATCTTATCTAAACAAGAGGCTATCATGTTTTGGCTCATAAATGAACCAAAATCCTATACTGGTTTTAATTTGGATCTGCTAAGAATTCTTGTACACAAATGAACAATTTATTCACATCAAAGGCCTGCTGACCTTTAAATTCAATCCTCACCCACATATAAAAATATAGAATCAAAAAATCATATCAACCTGATCCAATATGTTGATATGCAGGAAAATCTAAATAATTTGTAAATTAATTTTGCACTTGTCTTTAATTAGTAGTAATGATTTTTACATCGAAATACTGATTTTACTTTGGATCTCTATAACACCGACTTTAAGAGATAACTAGACTTAACAATTTCAGTAAAAAAATGAAACAATTCAACTCCTAATCCAATCAAATTGCATGCTGATTTTAACTTCAAATCTCATACACATTCACTCGTTTATAGACTGATTAACCAACATACCTATTCTTGAATTTTAACAGTAATTAAACTTCAATTATTACAACTTTATAGAACATATTCATGGATTGGAACCTGAAAAAAACTACTGAAGCTTTCGATCTACCAAATTAACGTAAATCTAAGTGCTGAACGTTTCTTCTCGATCCAATATACAGTCCTTTTATATATTTCAAATTCAATGAACAAAGCCTAAATCAACAGGTATCGTTCGAATTCCAATTCATGGATGTGAGAAAACACTGTGATAAAATTAGAACACTTCAATTCAAGTATCATCTTCATTTAGCGTGAATTTCAAATCCTTTACATATGCAGAGAGAAATCCTCAATTGTGAGCTTAAGAATATACTTGGAGATTGAAACAAAGGAATGCAAATAAAGATCAGCAAAATAATTCAGCAATCAACAACAGTTGGAGACCAAAATCTAGCCAGGAAATGTATCGTACAATCCAGGAATCAGTTTTAGAAAAATAACACAACAACAAGCATATAACCCAGCTTGAACAACTCAAGTGGAAACTCAAAGTACCCCTACGAGCCTCTAAAGACCTCAGCTACTAAAAATACAGGAACATTTAAGCCATTCTGGACTTTAGATAAGCTGGTGATTCAATTTAAAACTTGGAACTTGAAGATCACCCAAAAAAATTCAATGAAATAGTGATTTTTTTAGTTCAACTGCTTAAAAATTTTCTGAGTTTCTTAATGCCCTCGCCCCTTTCCTCAACTTTTTTTCAGCCCTAAGTAACAACGGCTTTATAAGAAAGTTACTAGGGCAAATTCAGACCTTAGGTTTTTTACCTTTAGTCCTTTTTAGTTTCAGCTTTTGCTTAAAAGTCCTTAGTATCCTTACTTGTTAACCAAGTTATACCACCCAATACATGAATTTCAAATTAGAACCCCAATCTATAAAGTTCTAGGGAGTTCTGTTTTTAGTTACTTCAAGAGTCTCTATTTAGAACTACCCAGTATGTCCTTGAACCCCAATTTAAATACCTAAAATGGCTATGGGTCAAATTGACCATGGGCTGAATTTTGCACAGCCCTAAAATTGGGCTCCATGATACCCCCTTCAAAACCAATAATCAAATGAACCCCATAGTGTCCAAAGTGATTTTAACAAATATAAACTATTAAGGCAACAAATCTACTGATTCACAAATGAACAAAAATCATTAACAATATTCCTAACTACTAAAAAGAGAACTAGTTAAAAACTAACATGCATGCAATTAACATTTACGAAATCTAAAAAAGTAAAAGTTCAGGAAACAAAACATGCATCACTACTGGAAAAATAAATTAAAAGGAAGAATAACGGAAAAAATACCTACAAAGCTTCAAACGTTCAGACACAAGGGCTTTAGCTTTCGGCCCATTCGAATTTTCGGTGGATTGTGATATTAGTCATGCATTCATGAAAAGAACACACGAATAGTATCACAACACACATAAATATTAAAATAAGACCAAAACATGGAATTTTGACATCAGGGCTCGACCAGTGATTTGAATTTTGAGGTTTTGAGGGAGATTTGAGGGTTATTAATTGTAGATTAGAGAAGCAGGGTTGGTGGAGGTGGTCTGGTATCAATTTGGGGTTGTTTGGGTAGTGGCGTTATCGTCCACGGCAGCAGAGTCGGTCTGGCTAAGATTCGATAAGATATGGTGGGATTTGAAGGATATCGAGCATGGATTTGGAACAGGAGGACAAGGTGTTCAAGTGGTGTTAATTTTGGAGTCTTTGGACGATCGCCGGCTGCAGAGGCGATTTCCGGCTGGCGGTTTTCAGCGGTAGGTGGCAAAATTAGGGCTTGGGTCTTTGGGTGTGAGAGACGGTCTATTTTGGGAGGGGGTGATTTGGAAAATTAAATAGTTATTGATTTACGATTCCTGTCCGTTGGATTGATGAAACCTCGATGGCCTAGGTTATTTGCCCAAAATGACATCGTTTGGGTTGTCTTAGATGAGAGACTGGGTTGGGCATGGGTTTGGCCCCGTTTAGGGTGATTTTGCCAGGTTTGGGGGTTTTAATGATTGGTCCAGGGTATTTTTGCCCAAATTGAGTCTTTTTATCAGACATAGTTTTTTTTTCTTTTCTTTACTTTTTCCAAAAATGGCAAATATCTCTGCTTTTCTCTACATTCTGACCTGGAGAAAGTTTTTATTGTTGATTACATTGAAATTGAACTCTGATTAACCTGAGTTTAAATCTTTCAGTGTTTATCAATAATAAGAGCTTGCTCGGGATTGAATGCTTCTCGAACCACCACCATTGCCGATGCACCACCACCACCCCAATGGTCGAAATTTGGTAAAATCTATTCAATTTCTCCCCGCCCCAGATTTTCTATTTTTGTTCGCATTTTTTTAGTGCTTTTGTTTCATTTTAATTCTATTAGTTTCCGTTTAGTTTAATGGTTAATCTAATTTTAATTTCGTCGTTGTTTAACTTAATCGATTCTAGTTGTTTGTTTCAGTGTTAACATGTTTTCGTTTTACTTTGTATAGTTAAGTTTGAATTATTTTGTTTCTAAATTTTTGGTTTAGTTTAACTATTGAGTTCTATTAAGGTCTTCACTAAGTCAATACATGTCTTTGCTTAATCATTAAGTTATGTTTCTCTTTGTTGGTTGATGGGTCGGTTAGATAGTTGTTTCTAGTTATTCATTTTTTATTTAGTTTGAGAAAGTTAGTTTGTTATTGTTGTTAATAAAATCTTAAGGTGTCACGACCCCAACCCCGGTCATGATGGCACCCAACACACTGCTAGGAAAGCCCAACCAATTTAACAACCTTAACCCTTTTTATATAGTTCATTATTCAATTAACACAAGTAATTGTTAAGTCATAATACTGAAACTCTGAAATATAATTAAAAAACATGCGGAAAACCCAAGTAGAAATACTACTACACAGTCCGAAGAATCCGGTGTCACAAGTCTGAGCCTCTACTGCATGAGTAACAACCTACTACATATAGTCTCTAGAAATGTGGAAATAAGACAAATAAGATAGAAGGAAGGTCAGTACTGCGGTCGTCATGCAGCTACCTTGATGCTTCCAAATAAACTGCTCGGTGAAGAAATCCTCACTCAGCCTCAGATGTACCTGGATCTGCATGCAAGGTGTAGGGAGTAATTTGAGTATTTCGACCCAATGAGTAATAAACATAAATAAAGGCTGACAATTAAATCCTGAATAGGCACAAAGTAATTCTATAAATGCAGCAACTTGAACCCGGTAGCATAATATTAGTAAAACAATGAACTCTTAAGGAAATACCATAATGGATAAGTAAGAAAATGACAAACGAATATGCAATGCAACACATGAACTGGTACTCTCTAGTACCTGCTGCAACATGCAGCCTGATCTTTTTAATGTCGACGACACTCACTGCGGGTGTGTACAGATTCTGGTAGGGGCTACAATAGCCCAAGCGCAATATCAATCCATCTTGTGGAATTAACTAGACTCTCGGCCTCAATATCAATATAATACTGCTGCGGCGCGCAGCCCGATCGATGCTCAGTCCAGAAATTCACATAAGCCGCTCGAGCATTATTAAAATAATAGTTCTCAGCTCAAAAATATAATTAAAATATTATTTATGTTTTCAAATCTTAGAAAGATGGCTGAGTTTGCAAAAAAGTATAAAATAATTAGGACTGAGATCATATAACATGTCAGATAATGTGAAAACAGTAGTAACAAATTCTGAAGAATTCAAATAATCGGTACAAAGCCCAGATATAACAATTTAATCCAAGTAAGGATGATTCTCGAATAACTTCTAATCGAAAACATGGTAAAACATCACTTGGGTCGGACCAAGTCGTAATACCCAATGGTAAACGACCTCGCACTCGTCATAGAGCGTGTGTCTCACCTCAATATAGCGCTACAATGTGAAATTTTGGGGTTTCAAACCCAAGAACTTAATTTACTTTCATTACTCACCTCAAGTCGGCCAAAACAACAAGAATTCCTAAAATTATAAGAAACCGAGCCCCGGGCCCACTTCTTGAAACTCAGAAACTGTCATACCAACGGGTTCCTTACCTCGCCACGAGTCTATATGCGCCGAGCCAAAGGGGTCATTACTTGTTTTTGTACATATTCTATACTTCTGAGGCATTGAAAACCTCATCTAGGGTTGCCTCAATTTGCGTGTGCAGTCCGGGCGCGTATCCGGAAAGCTTGTATATGGATTCTGTGAGAAAAATACTAAATTTTGATATTAAATTGATCAAGTTTGACTTCTATCAACATTTTGGGTTAACGGACCTGGAACCGTGATTTGACGGCCCTGGAGAGTCCATAGGAAAATATGGGACTTGAGCGTATGCCTGGAATCGAATTCCGAGGTCCCAAGTCTGAGAAATAAATTTTTATGTGAAATTGTTTTCTGGAAATGAATAAAGAAAATGGAAACAAAATCTGATTAGAAGACTGGGGTATCAGGCTCGTATTTTTGTTCCGCTGCCCGGTATAAGTCTAATATATGATTGAAGCACTTTGTGTAAATTTTGGTTGAAAACAGACGTTGTTTGACGTGTTTCCGACCCAAAATTGGAATTTTATGTCTTATGAAAAATTTGGAAGATATCATGAGTTTTGAGGCTCGATTCGATGTAAATGATATTATTTTGGCGATTTGATCGCACAGACAAGTCTGTAAGATGTCTTTTAGGTGGTGTGTATATTTTGTTTGGAGCCTTGAGGGCTCGAGTGAGTTTCGAGTAGGTTCCGGGAGGTCTTAGACTTAAAAACACAAGATATTGTAGCTTAGGGAAAAGCTGCAAGCTCCAGCGCGCCCGCAGTCGCCTTAGCGCGGTCCGTGGTATGCGCTACGTGACCGCGCATGACTTAGCACGGTCCGCGGTGTGAGCCGCACGACCACGGTCGTCCTTGTGCGGTCCGTGCTGCAAGCTTCAGAAAGCCAGCAGCCTTCAGTTCCACTAGTGCGGCCGCGACCGCCTTATCGCGGTCTGCGCTGTGAGCCGCGCGGCTGCTGTCGTCCTCGCGTGGTCTGTCCTGAGTGCGTCAGAAAGTATAAATACCGGGTTTTTCAGTTATTTTCTCACTTTTCAAAAACCCAAAAGATAAAAGGCGATTTCCTAAGCAGTTCTTCTCCTTCAAAACGATTAGTAAGTGATTTCTAACTCATTTTCTTCACTTGTAAGCACCTTTTAACATTATTTTAACGTCAAATCAAAGATTTCAATGGGAAAATTTGGGTATATTGGGTAGGACCTAGGGTTTTTGCCAAAATTGGGGGTTGGGCCTCAATTCGAGGTCCGATTTAAAATTAGGGGTTAGACCTCAATTCGAGGTCCGATTTCAAAACCAATCACATAATTGGATTTGTGGGGGAATGGGTAATTGGATTTTTGTTTGAACTTCGGGTTTTTACCACGTTCGCTTGAGGGGCATTTTTGTTATTTTACATAAAATTGCATCGTAACTATAAATTAAATAGTAGAATTAGTTTCTTGAGATGTTCATTACGTGATGTAATTGAAATGAATAGATTTGGGCCATTTGAAGTCGGATACTCGTGGAAATAGAGTGATTTCAAGTTGATTTTGGAGCCGATTGAGGTAAGTGGCTTGTCTAACCTTGTGTGGGGGACCTTCCCCTTAGGATATGATGTTTGTTAATTGAATGCCTCATACGTGAGGTGACGAGCGCGTACTTGAGAAAATTGTTAGAAATTTTTTTTTACTTGAAGTGTTTAAATTGAGTTTTCTTGCTTACCTGTTAATTTAAAATTTTAAATTTATTCTATGCTAGTTTAGAGAAGCATGTTCATTTGACTTGCTTGCCTAAGTGTTTAAACTGCCTTATTTGTACTCCACGTAGTATGTCTTGCTAGTATTTCCTATTTCTTGTTCTAAGTTTGTATCTTTCCTAATGTTTGGGTTGCTATTGTGTATTTTTAAATTGGGACTATGGGTTAGCCTCCTGAGAGATCCCCTTGCACTTGATATATTCTAGATTGAGGGTGAGGGATACCAAGAGATCCCTAGCATATGGGATTGTAATATTTGAGGATACCAAGTGATACTCGGGATACCAAGAGATCCCTAGTGAATGTTATGCGGACACCAAGAGGTCCTCGGGATACCAAGAGATCCCTAGTGAATATAATGCGGATACCAAGAGATCCTCGGGATACCAAGTGAGCCCTAGTGAATATAATGAGGATACCAAGAGATCCTCGAGATGCCAAGAGATCCCTAGTGAATATAATAAGGATACCAAGAGATCCCCAGTGGATATGATGAGGATACCAAGAGATCATCGGGATACCAAGAGATCCCTAGTGAGTATGATGAGGATACTAAAAGATCCTCGGGATACAAAGAGATACCTAGTGTATGTAGTGAGGATACCAAGAGATCCCCGGCTATTATTTCCTGTTGTGAGTAGTGTTCCTTATATTGCTTTGTTCCGTTTCCTATTATTATTTCCCTTATTTATCCTGTTTAGATTCTTGTTGTAGACTTTATCTGTACTGGTTTTCTTTATCGTACCATACATTATATTTATCTAAGTAAGGCCTTGACCTTCCTCGTCACTACCCAACCGAGGTTAGGCTTGAGACTTACCGAGTACTGCTGTGGTGTACTCATGCCTTTTCTGCACATGTGTTTCATGTTCAGATCCAGGTACCACATCTTAGGCACACTATCATCGAGGCGGAGAGATCTAGTGGAGACTTGAGGTATATCTGCAGGGTCCACAGACCGAATAATTTCCTTCCTTATTCTATCCGTAGTGTTCAGATTCAATCATATTTTTGATGTAGACATTTTGGAGATTAGAGCATTTACAGTATTTTTCTTTAGCCTGTGTTTCCCATGCGTTTCCAGGTTTTGGTATTAAGTTATAGACTTCCACATTTATTTTTGAGTTGTATATGCCAAGTGGCACTTATTTACTATTTTTCTTCTAGTTTTGCTTAATTTAGTTAGATGTTTCCGCCAGTTATTGTAATCTCCGCATTATTAGGCTTACCTAGTTTGTAGGAACTAGGTACTACAATGACATATTCATGGAGGGTGAACTGGGGTCATGACACGTTGGTATCAAAGCTCTAGGTTCATAGGAGTCACAGAACACAGGTCGGTTTATTAGAGTCTCACTGATCAGTATGGAGACGTCTGTACTTATCTACGAGAGGCTATAAAACCATTTAGGAAAAATCTTCACTTCATTGATTTCTTTGTCGTGAGGTATTTTTGACGTCAAATCTTCTTTCTTCTATTCGCTCACAGATGGTGAATACACGTACTACTCGCGACGATTAGGCACCCGCACCCTCTATCGCAGCCATGTGAGGCCAGGGCCGGGGCAGAGGTCAAGGACGTGCACGTGGTTCAGCCAGAGCACCTGCGTGAGCTACCGCCGATGCACCACCAGCAGATCCACCCAGAGCCCAGCCATCTAGCAGCCCCACTACTGCCACTACTACGGCAGCCCTTTAGGAGACGTTGGCTTGGTTCATGTCTATGTACACCACCTTGGCTTAGGCAGGGTTGCTTCCCCATGCTGCGGCCACATCCCAAGCTGAGGGAGGAGCACAGACGACTCCCACTGGCCGCACTCCTGAGTAGCGTGTGCAGGTTGAACATGCTCTAGAGATCATTCTTATTCCTCCTGCAGTGCCAGTTCAGCCCGTGGATGGGGCAACTACATCTGAGGATGAGCAACGGAGGTTGGAGAGGTTCAAGAAGTATGATCCTACTGTTTTTAGTGGACTAGCAATAGAGGATGCCATGGGATTTGTAGAGGACTGCCACCGTATTCTTCGCACTATGGGCATAGTAGAGTCCAGAGGGGTTTCCATTACTGCCTTTCAGCTTCGGGGAGCCACCTATGATTAGTGGCGCACTTATGAGATAAACAGTCCAATCGAAGCTGCTTCAATAAGTTGGACCCAGTTCTCGGATAAGTTTATGAGAGAGTTTGTTCCCCAGAGTCTTAGGGACGCATGGTGCTTAGAGTTTGAGCATTTGCGCCATGGTGCTATAACAATTTCGGAGTATGCTATCCATTATACTAGATTGGCCAGGCATGCACCCGCTTTGGTTGCTACAGTCCACAAGAGAGTTCGCAGGTTTATCGAGGGTCTTATCCCACCCATCAGATCTAGCATGGCTCGAGAGTTGGAGATGGACATCCCCAGGTAGTGAGCATTGCTAGGAGGATCGAGAGTATGCTCCCCAGGGAGCGAGGGAAGAGAGAGGCGAAGAGGTCTCGAGAGTCGGGCCACTACTCTGGTGCCCGTATAGGTTGATATGGTAGGGTTTATTGGGTTGCCCCGTTCATTCAGCTCCTGCAGCAGCTAGCAGTGCTCCTGCTCCGCCTATACCTCAGAAGCCTTACTATGCACCTCAAGTTTCTAGCGCGCCTCCTGCACGGGGTGTTTCCAGAGGTCAGTCCAGCAGACCTAGCCCTAGTCAGTTACAGGAACCACGCCCTCCCATAGCTTGTTTTGAGTGTGGCGATACCCACCATGTGGTGAGGTATTGCCCTAGACTTGGGAGGAGTGCACCCCCACAGCCTTCTCAGTTACAACATGCTCAACAAATTTCTCAGGCCATGATCACGGCTCCAGTTGCCACACTACCCGCTCAGCTAGCTAGAGGTGGAGGCCGTGGAGGCAGAGGTCGCCCTTGAGGGGGAGGCTAGGCCAGATATTATGCCCTTCCTACTCGTGCCGAGGTTGTTGCCTCCGATTCTGTAAACACAAGTATTATTCAACAAATCGAGAGCCATCGGTTTTATTTGATCCGGGCTCTACTTATTCATATGAGTCTTCTTACTTTACTCGGCATTTGGGTGTTCCTCGGATTCTTTGAGTGCCCCCGTCTATGTTTCTACTCTTGTGGGAGATTCTCTTGTTGTATACCATATTTATCGGTCATGCTTAGTTGCTATTCGTGGTTTTGAGACCAGGGCAGACTGGTGTCACTCAACATGGTTGATTTTGATATTATCTTGGGCATGGACTGGTTGTCGCCCCATTATGCTATTCTTGAATGTCACGCCAGGACTGTGACACTGATGCCAGGTATTCCACATGTTGAGTGAAATGGTACTTTAGATTACGCTCCTAGTAGAGTTCTATTTCCTTATTGCTCAGCATATGGTTGAGAAGGGGTGTGCAGCGTATTTAGCCTATGTTCTAGATGTCAGTATGGATACCCCTTGTCACGACCCAAACTTGAGGGCCAAGACTAGCATCCGGCCATACTTTCCATGCTCCAACGTACATTTTACCTAACCTTCTTTAATATCTTTTAGGGCCAACGAGATGCAAACCCGGAAATGCTATGAAGAACTACCTACCCAAAACCCTACATCTATAAAGTATTTCTCCACACCCTTCCTCCTCCAAAAGTATACAAAACAATAGTAAAACATGCAGCCCAATAGCAACACAGAATAATCCACAAAACACTCCACTACAAGTGAATAACTCGAACTCACGGCTTCCGATCACTAGCCCGTTAGTTCTTACATGTATAGAAAGAATTACCATGATTTCACAGCAAAACAAAATTTATGAAATAGAGAAGTAAACGTTTCTACTCGTTGGGTAACTCAGACCTTGCCTTGGTTCTTCAACTCTTGATTTTACCCTCAATTAGAACTTGAATGAGAAGAAAAATCGATTAGGGTTTGTGTGGGATTTTTGGGTTATGTTTGAGGGTTATGTTTCAGGAGTTATATTGAGGGTTATGTTTTAGGAGTTAACCCTTTATATGGGCTCAGTAGCCGACCCGAAACTTCCCTTTTTTGGGCTATCATTTAACCAAGTAAGTTACACACCTACTTGTCACCTAACAGCTTGCACAATCTCACAAAAATGCCTATATCTCTCTACTCCAATATTGTATTGATAAACAATTTAATGCGTCAAAAACTAGACTCATAGATCTTAAATTTGGTGGGTGGATAACCCCGTAATTCTAAGTAGATTAGGATAAAAACTTAATGAAATTTGACCTAAAGTTTAAGTAAAACCACGAACTAAAGTTGCGACAACTTTTGTCGACTTTTGTTTCATAAATTGTTTGACTTGAAGACTTTGAAACAGATATTGTAAGATTCAAATAACTTAAACAATGACCTATTGATGATATTAAGCACCTATAGCTTTATCCAAAAATACAAGTTACAACATCATTGATTCGCTCAACTTCTAATAATTGTTAATCACCCTTATATACCCTTGTATCACTGAAGGTCAATAGGATTAACTTCTTATCATCTCAGGGAGAATTCCTTCTTGGATTTATGTTAACTAACGTATGGCATGAACTAACGCGTGTGGATATGGGTTATAGCACCCTCCTCCCCCCTTAAGAACATTTGTCCTCGAATGTAAGGGTTTATGGGGAGTCCAAATCATCGTGGATTCCAACAGAAATTTCTGGTCAAGTTTCCCACTATAAAATGGTCACTAGAAAGATTTGCAAGCAGTTAAGCCCAATAACAAGGTTACACAAAGCATTATGGACATGTACATTGTCTGCATATCACAATTTTGTATTAAGGAAATGTGTTCTCAAGTTATTGCTTACCTTATAAAGTCGTTTCACCTTTCCAATGTATCCTGCGTTCCACCAGCATGCTTGTTACCATCATTCTGGAATAGTTAGGGTATTTAGACTTCATCTCTTCTTCCTCTTCCCATGTCATTTCTTCCATATTCTTTTTCCTCCACAATACTTTGACGGAAGCTACATCTTTTGATTTCAGCTTGCGGACTTGTCGATCTAAATAGCCACTGGCATTTCTTCATATGATAGATCCTCTGTAACTTGTACATCTTTGATAGGGACAACTCAAGAAGGGTCTCCAATACATTTTCACAACATAGATACATGGAATATAGGGTGGAAAAATTCCGATTCAGATGGCAATCCTAACTCATAAGCAACTTGTCCAATTCGTTGATGAATTTTATACGGACCGATATACCTTCGAATCTGCTTACCTTTCTTCCCAAAACTCGTAACACCCTTTATTGGTGAGATCCTCAGGAAAACCCAATCACCAACCTCAAACTCCAAATCACGACATCGGACATCGAAATAAGACTTTTGCCTGCTTTGTGCCATCCTCAATCGTGCATGTATCACCTTCATCTTCTTATGGGCTTGGTGAATCAAGTTTGGCCCATATAATTCTGTTTCAGCGATTTCGACCCATCCAACTGGTTGATCTACATCTTCTCTCGTATAGTGCCTCATCTGGGGCCATTTTAACACTGGAATGATAACTATTATTGTAGGCGAATTCTATGAGTGGAAGATGGTAATCCCAATTTCCCTTAAAATCTACAACATATGCTCGTATCATATCTTCCAATGTCTGAATGGTACGTTTAGCCTGTCCGTCAGTTTGCGGATGAAATGCAGTGCTGAGATTTGCTTGTGTGCATAAACCCTTCTGAAAAAACCTCCAAAAGTTAGCCATAAATTGAGCTCCTCTGTTTGATATAATAGATACTGGCACACCATGAAGCCTAAAAATCTCCTTGATATATAACTTCGCATAATCTTCAGCCGTGTAAGTAGTCTTAACTGGTAGAAAATTGGCACATTTTTAAGTTAATCAACTATCACCCAGATGGAGTCAAACATATGATAAGAGATAGGTAATCCAATAACGAAGTCCATATTAATCACCTCCCATTTCCAGGTCGGAATCTCTATATTCTGAATCAATCCACTGGGTTTCTGATGTTCTATCTTTACTTGTTGACAATTGGGATACTGAGCTACAAATTCTACAATAGACTTCTTCATGTTATCCCACCAATACTGCTCCTTGACATTATGATACATCTTTGTCGAGCCGAGGTTGATGGTATATCAGGATTGATAAATCTCATTCATAATCTTTTCTTGCAACCCTGCCACATTAGGCACACCTAATCGACCCTAGTATTTCAGTGCCCCATCTCCTCCAATCTCAAAAGCTGCAAGTTTACACTGTTGAATGCTCTTTCTCAATAGTAGTAAGATAGGATCTTCATATTGCCGTGCTTTTACCTCGCCTACCAAAGATGAGTTGGATGTATTATGTACAGTAAAACCTCCTTTATCAGAGTCTGATAATCTGATTCTCATATTGGCTAGCTGATGAAGCTCTTTAGTCAACCCCCATCTACCGGAATCAATATGTACTAAGCTTCCCATTGACTTACGGCTGAGACAGTCTTCCACAACATTGGCTTTACTAGGATAATACAATATCTCGACGTCGTAGTCTTTCAGTAATTCAAGCAATTTACGCTGCCTTAAATTCAACTCTTTCTGCTTGAAGATGTATTGTAAACTCTTGTGATCTGTGTAGATGTCAACATGGACGCCGTATAAGTAGTGCCACCATATCTTCAAAGCATCTACTACTGCAGTCAATTCCAAATCATGGGTCGGGTAATTCTTTTCATGCTTCTTCAATTGTCTTGATACATAAGAAATCACCTTTCCACTTGCTTCAATATGCACCCATAACCTATACCTGAGGCATCACAATATACCACATATCCTTCTGTTCCTCCAGGGAGAGTGAGCACTGGTACGGATGT
This sequence comes from Nicotiana benthamiana, assembly GCA_034376525.1. Classification (NCBI taxonomy): domain Eukaryota; kingdom Viridiplantae; phylum Streptophyta; class Magnoliopsida; order Solanales; family Solanaceae; genus Nicotiana; species Nicotiana benthamiana. Next base: position 122,532,501 of record CM067335.1, on the reverse strand, counting down.
CAATCGATTCTTTAGTTCCTGAAAACTACGCTCACAAGTGTCAGACCACTAGAACTTGGTAGCTTTTTGTGTTAACTTAGTCAATGGCGCTGATATGGAGGAAAACCCTTCTACAAATCATCTATAATATCCTGCTAGCCCTAGGAAGTGGCGGACTTGCGATTGTGTTGTTGGTCTTGGCTAATTCTTTGCTGCATCGATCTTCTGAGTGTCGACACTAATACCCTCGTAAGATATCACATGGCCAAGAAATGCTACTGCGTTCAGCCATAATTCGCATTTGGAGAGCTTAGCATATACTTACGATCCTAAAGATTCTGTAATACTATCCGCACGTGGCCCGCATGTTCCGCCTTCGAACGAGAATACACCAGAATGTCATCAATGAATACATTCATGAACACATCAAGATAGGGCTTGAATACTGTATTCATGAGATCCATATAAGTTGCTGGGTCATTTGTTTGCCTGAATGACATCACCAAGAACTCAAAGTTCCCATATCTTGTCCGGCAGGCCGTCTTTGGAATATACTTCTCCTTAACCCTCACCTAAGAACGTAAGTCAATCTTTGAGAAATACTTGGAACCCTGGAGTTGGTCAAACAAGTCATCAATTCTTGGAAGTGGATACTTATTCTTTATAGTAAACTTATTCAACTATCGATAGTCAATACACATCCCTAACGACCCGTCTTTCTTCCACACGAATAGAACATGCGCGCCCCAAGGTGAAGTGCTAGGCCTAATGAAGCCCTTATCCAGCAAGTCCTTCAATTGTGCCTTCAACTCTCGCAACTCTGTCGGGTCCATTCTATATGGAGGGACACGGATAGGTTGAGTGTCAGGCAACACATAAATGCTAAACTCAATCTCCCTTTCAGGAGTAAGGCATGGGAGTTAATTTGGGAAAACATCTAGAAATTAATTGACCATGGGGATTAATTGTAGAGGAGGTGGCTTTCCCTCCGTATCCCTAATGCAAACGAGATGATTAATGTAAACTTTTGAGATCATTTTCCTTGCATTAAGATAGGAAATAAACCTACCTTTCGGTGTAAGAATATTCCCCTTCCATTCAATGACGGGTTCACTAGGAAACTAAAACCTAACCATCTTCGTATGACAGTCAACATTTGCATAGCATGAGGCCAACTAGTCCATTCCCATTATCATATCAAAATCAACCATTTCAAACTTATATAAATTTGCCGAGGTTTGACGACTACAAATCATCACAGTGCAACCTCTATATACCCTTCTTACAATCACAGAATCTCCTATCAGAGTAGATACAAGAAGGGGTCTTATAAATTTAGGTTCAGTGCCAAACTTACTAGCCACAAAAGGTGTAACATATGATAATGTAGATCCCAGATCAATCAACGCATATACATCATAAGAAAACATAGACGATACACCTGTAAGAACATCTGGAGACGACTCAAGATCCAGTCGACCTACTAGAGCGTAGGTTTGGTTTTGCCCACCACTTAAACTCGGCACTGCACCTCTACCTCTACCGCGACCTGTTGACTGCTGAAAATCACGTGCAGGAGGTCCAACTAATGAAGAAGAACCAGATATAGATCCAGTCAGCTAATCCATACACTCACCTCCCCTGTTAGGACAATCCTGCATCATATTGCCAGTCTCTCCAGAAGAATAACATGCATTAGAACCTCGACGACACAATCCAAAGTGGGCCTTGCCGCACCGATCACAATGTGGTGTTGTAGGTATCATCTGACTAGTATTTTTGTGATGTTGCGAGCCTGATGCCCCCGAGCTCTGACCTAAACCAGAATAGGTAAATCGATCATATCGAGGCCGCTGAAAATGTGGAGGAGTACTAGCTACAGATGGCGCCCGAACTCCCCAAAGACTGGGGCCTGACATTGCCTTTGAAGTCATCAGAATACCGTACAAATCTTGCCCTCTTATGCTGTCCCCTATCCTGCTCCCTAGCTGCCCTTTGTTGGTGCTTACGATCCTCTAGGGTCTAGGCATAAGCCTGAATATGGGAAATATCCATGCCTTCAACCAAGGAGGCTTTCGTAGACTCATTTATCAAATATGGTACCAACCCGTTCACGAACAAATGCACCCTATCACTCATCTCGGCCACCATATGGGGAGCATACCTTGCTAAAGAATCAAACTGCATACTACACTCTCGCACACTCATATTACCTTGTCTAAGGTTTAAGAACTTATCAACTCTAGCTCGGCGTATCTCAACTGGCAAGTAGTGACGAAGAAAGGCCTTATCAACTCTAGCTCGGTTCCTTCTACTATCCTCTGGAGGAGACAGAGTAGATGAGATATGAGATAGCATCTCACTCTGAGCCTCACTTTGGCTACTCTGGCTTGGGGCACCTGACTGGTACCCTCTCCCGCACCTGTATCATGCCGTCTACTAATTGTCTACTTCCTAGTCAAAAGCATAGCTAAAAGAATACAAGGTATATATTAGAGACGAACACTTATGACTCAACTCTATGCACTTATTCAGGAAGAAGGTAACAACCCTAGATGTCCTGTAGCCTCCTGATTATAAATGTGGAGCGCTACACATCCATAATCAAGAATCTACTAGACACGGCTCATAGACAATTCCTAGGACAGACCGGCTTTGATACAAAGTTTGTCACGACCCAAACTAGAGGGCCATGACTAGCACCCGGCCATACTTGCCGCGCACCAATGTACATTTTACCTAACCTTCTTTATTATCTTTTAGGGCCAATGAGATCAATATAAATGGTATCCATGAATCAAGGAATATCAACCATAAAAGATGATGGAATTAACATACATAACTTGGGGTGACCAGGCAATCAAGAAACTACATATAAGGTATGAGCTACCATGCTACCATGAAAGACTATACAACAATAACCAGCCGAAAAGGCATAAAAAACAATACATGAGTCAACACCTATCTACGAGCCTCTAAAGGAACATAAGTGTTGCAACATAGCCAGAGCAAGGCCTCGATATACCCATAATGTCTATATCAAAAATGCATACCAAGACCATGGCAAGTTCGGCGAAGGGATCTCGCCTATCACTGCTGAACTGGATAGCCTACTATGATAGGGGAGCTGCACCTGCCTTTCTATCAGGACCTGCAGCACGACATGCAGTGTCCACAAACTAAAGGACGTTAGTACAAATAAAGTACTGAGTATGTAAGGCAGGGAACCATAAATACGAACAACAATGTAAGCGGGCTTAGGGAATATACAACATGTGACATCAGAGTACCTCTGAGGGCTACTGACATGAAATGCATGATGCATATATAAAAATTCATAAACTTTTAAAACATATTCCTCTGTGGGAATTATCATCATAATATCGTACCCGGCCATAATAGGCTCAGTAAAAAATAACGTAACCGACCATCATAAAGCTCGGTAGAATTGTACTCGGCCATGTGGAGCTCGGTAGAACCCAACTGATCAGTGGTTGCAAAACAGGTGTCGTACCCGGACGACTATAGCGTGGCTCGGTAGAGTGAAATATATACATATATATAATGCATGCTCGACTCATGAAAACACGTTCTAGACCAATCGCAGTGACATAAGGTTGGTATCCTTTGTACACATTATTAGGAATAACTCTTCACTATGAACCTTACAAGAATAAGGAAGGACCAACAATATTGATAAGATTAAGAATAAGATAAGAAACATTAACATGAACTGTTCCATAAGAGGGTAAACAATGTAAGTACCGCTAGCTTCTAAGAGTAGTTTATCTTTGGAAACTCGTTCATTACATTAATTACAATCGGAGTCATGAAAAAGAAGGAAAGGGATAGCCTCAAATATGTTGTATATACTGCCCCAATCTCAAGCTATGCAGTTGTCACAACTCCGTAGTCTACAATAAGAGAAACGATACTATTGTTATCATTTAAACGTCATAACTATTATGTATCGACAACAATGTATTTTACGATTAAACGGACAAAACCTCCCCTATATATATGGCAAAATTCCAAACAATCACCAAATAGCCCAACAAACATCAATAATAATCATATTGAGCCTCCCAAAGCAGTCCACACACAACCTAATCACTTCCTACATACCACGGCCGCCGTTGTCGTGTCAAACGACCCGGAAATGTTACAAAGAACTACCAGACCACACCTAAATCTATGTAGTGTTCTCCACAACCTTCCTCCTCCAAAACTCCACAAAATAGTATTAAAACATGCAGCCCAATAGCAACACAAAACAGTCCACAAAACAGTCCGCTACAAGTGAATAACTCGAACTCACGACTTCTAATCACCGTCCAGTGAGTTCTTACATGTGTAGAATGAATTACCATGAGTTCATAGCAGAAATAATATATGAAATAGAGCAGTAAACTTACCTTACTCATTGGATAACTCAGACCTTCCCTAGTTCTTCAAACACTTGATTTTACCCTCATTAGAACATGAAAGAGAGGGAAATTCGATTAGGGTTTGTGTGGGATTTTTTAGAGGAGGTTTGCATGGGTTTCGGTCTGACTAATTGTGAGATATATTTAGGGTTATTTTGAAGGATATAACCCTTTAAATGGGCTCAATAGCCAACCTGAAATTTCCCTTTTTTGGGCTACCATTTAACCAAGTAGGTGACACACCTACTTGTTACCTAACAACTTGCGTAGTCTCACACAAGTTCCTATATCTCTCTACTCCGATGTCGTGTTGATAAACTGTTTAATGTGTTGGAAACTAGACTCATAGATCTTAGATTTTGTGGGTAGACCACCCCGTAATTTTGAGAATATTGGGAGAAAAGCTTAATGACATTTCAGTTAAAGTTTAACTAAAACCACGAACCTAAGTTGCGACAACTTTGTCGACTTTTGTTTCATAACTCGTTTGAATTCAACACTATGAAATGGATATTATATGATTCAAATAACGTAAAACATAACCTCTTGACTATATTAAGCACCTATAGGTTTACCTGTAAATACAAGTTGCAACATCATTTATTCGTTAAACTTCTAATATTTGTTGATCACCCTTATACACCCTTGTATCACTTAAGATCAATAGGATTAACTTCTTGTCATTTCAAGGATAATTCCTTCTTGGATTTATGTTAACTAACATATGGCATGAACTAATGCATGTGGATATGGGTTGTAACACCCATTAAGTCGATTCAGTTCTAGTAGTACGGGATTATCCTGATGTGTTTGCAACTGATCTTCCAAGCATGCCGCTCGATAGAGACATTGCTTTTGGCATTTATATGTTGATGGGCACTCAGCCCTTCTCTGTTCCTCCGTATCGTATGGTCCCTCCTGAGTTGAAGGATCAGTTGCAGGAATTGCTTGATAAGTGTTTTATTCGACCCAGTGTTTCACCGTGGGGTGCTCCTATTTTGTTTGTGAAGAAGAAAAATTGTTTATGCGTATGTGCATTGATTATAGCTAGTTGAACAAGGTTATAGTGAAGAACCGTTATCCTTTGCCTCGTACTTATGATCTATTTGACCAGCTTAAGGGCGCACGTCTGTTTTCTAAGATTGACTTGTGCTCAGGGTACCATCAGTTAAAGATTCGGGAGCAGGTATCTCGAAGACTGCCTTCAGGACTCATTATGGTCATTACGAGTTCCTTGTTATGTCTTTTGGGCTGAACAATGCCCCAACAGATTTTATGCATTTGATGTACAGTGTGTTCAGGCCATACCTCGACTCATTCATTATTATTTTTTTTGATGATAGTGTATTCCTGGAGTTGGGGAGATCATGAGCACCACCTGAGGATCGTGCTTCAAATCTTGAGAGACAAGAAGTTATATGTGAAGTTCTCAAAATATGAGTTTTGGTTGGATTCTGTGGAATTCGTAGGCCACGTGATTTCAAGCGAGAGCATTCGGGTAGATCCGAGGAAGATAGAGGCTGCGCAGAGTTGGCCCACGAACTCCTCAGCTATAGAGATTTGCAGTTTCCTTGATTTGGAAGGCTACTACCGTTGTTTCGTGGAGGGGTTTTCCTTGATTGCGGCCCCTATGACTAGATTGACCCAGAAGGGTGCCCCATTTTAGTGGATAGAAGAGTGTGAGGCGAGCTTTCTGAAGCTCAAGACAACTTTGACTATAGCCCCTATTCTAATATTGTCTACTGGTTCGGTATCTTATACAATTTATTTTGATGGCTCACGAGTTGGCCTTGGAGCAGAGTTAATGTACGACAGTAGGGTGCTTTCCTAGGCATCCAGACAATTGAAGTTAAATGAGAAGAACTACCCGGTCCACGATCTTGAGTTAGCTGCCATTGTTCATGCCTTGGAGATCTGGCGTTATTATTTGTACAGTGTGCCTTGCGAGATTTATACTTATCATAGGAGTTTGCAGCATTTGCTCAAGCAGAAGGATCTAAATTTACGCCAGAGGAGGTGGTTAGAGTTGCTAAAGGACTATGATATCACTATTCTATATCTCTCAGGCAAGGCAAATGTGGTAGCGGACGCCTTGAGTCGCCGGACGAAAAGTTTGGGGAGATTGGCATATTTACCAGCTTTGGAAAGGCCTATGGCGATCGATGTTCAAGTCTTAGCTAGTCAGTTTGTGAGATTGGATCTTTCAGAGCCTAGTCGGGTTCTGGCTTGTGTGTTTTCCTGGTCTTCCTTATTTGATCGTATTAGGGGACGGCAGTATGATGACCCCCATTTGCTTGCCCTTGAAGAAAGGGTTCAGCATGGTGATGCCAGAGATGTGACCATTGTAAATGATAGGGTGTTAAGGATGCAGGTCCGTGTTTGTGTGCCCAATGTTGATGGGTTACGAAAGTTGATTCTAGCAGAGGCCCATTGTTTGCGGTATTCCATCCATCCATGTGCCGTGAAGATGTATCAGGACCTGATGAAGCACTATTGGTGGAGGCGGATGAAGAAGGATATAGTTGGATATGTAGCTAGATGCCTCAACTGTCAGTAGGTGAAGTATTAGCACCAGAGACCAGGTGGGTTGCTTTAGCAGATAGAGATTCCGAAGTGGAAATGGGAGTGCGTCACCACGGATTTTGTATTGGGACTCCCATGGACCTTGAAGAAGTTTGATTCCATTTGGTTCATTGTGGATCAGCTGACCAAGTCTGCTCATTTTATCCCTGTGTGTACGACTTATTCATCATAGCAGTTGGCGGAGATTTATATCCAGGAGATCGTCCGTCTTCATGGCCTTCCAATTTCTATTATTTAAGACAGAGGTACTCAATTCACATCGCAATTCTAGAAGGCCGTGCATAAGGAGTTGGGTACTCGGGTAGAGTTGAGTATAGCATTTCACTCCTAGACGAACGGACAGCCTGAGCACACTCTCTAGATCATTAAGGACATGCTCTGTGCGTGTGTGATTGATTTTGGATAGTGTAAGGATCAGTTCTTGTCATTAGCGAAGTTTACCTAAAATAATAGCTACCAATCGAGCATCAAGAAGGCTCCTTACGAGGCTTTATATGGTAGACGATGTCGATCACTGCTTGGATGGTTTGAGCCAGGGGAGGCTCGGTTGTTAGGTACAGATTTGGTCTACGAGGCCTTGGACAAGGTCAAGGTCATTCAGGGTAGGCTTCGTTCAGCTCACTCTAGGCAGAAGAGCTATGCAGATCGCAAGGTTCGAGATGTAGCATTTATGGTTGGGGAGCGGGTATTGCTCCGAATATCGCCTTTGGAGGGCGTGATAAGATTTTGGAAGAAGGGAAAGCTCAGCCCTAGGCACATTGGTCAACTTGAGATTCTTGACCGAGTGGGAGAGGTGTCTTATAGCCTCGTATTGCCGCCTAGCTTATCAGTCGTGCATCCAGTTTTCCATGCATCCATGATTCGGAGGTATCACGTCGATCCAGCCCACGTCTTAGATTTCACCACTATCTAGTTAGATTAGGACTTGTCCAATGAGGAGGACCGGTAGCCATTCTAGACTAGCAGGTTTGTCAGTTGAGGTCAGAGAGATTTCCTTTTGTTCGTGTCCAATGGAGAGGTCAGCCTCCTGAGGCATCGACCTAGGAGTCCGAGTCTGATATGCGGAGCCGTTATCCTCACCTTTTTCAAGACTCAGGTACTTCTTCTTTTGTCCCTTCGAGGACGAACGGTTGTTTTAGCGGTTGAGGATGTGAAGACGCAAAGGATTCATCACTTGCTTTCATACCTATTTTGTACTTCCGAGGCCTTGAAAACCTCATTCGGGGTTGCCTCAATTTACGTGTGCAGTCCGGGCGCGTAGCCGGAAAGCTTGGATATGGATTCTATGAGAAAATGCTAAATTTTAATATTTAATTGAGCAAATTTGACTTCGGTGAATGTTTTGGGTAAATGAACCGGGACCGTGATTTAACGGTCCCAGAAGGTCTGTAGAAAAATATGGGACTTAAGTGGATTCCTGGAATCGAATTCCAAGGTTCCAAGTCCAAGAAATGAATTTTTATGTGAAATTATTTTTGGAAATGATTAAAGAAAATGAAAAGGAAATTTGATTAGAAGACTAGGGTATCGGTCCTGTATTTTGGTTTTGATGCTCAGTACAAGTCTTATATATGATTAAAGCCCTTTCTGCAAGGTTTGGTTGAAAACGGATGTCATTTGACGTATTTTGGACTCGAAATGGGAATTTTATGTCGTATGAAAACTTTGGAGGTATGGGAAAAGCTTTATGCTCCAGCGCGCCCGCGGTCTCCTTAGCGTCGTCCGTGGTGTGCGCTATGCGGCCGCGCATGACGTAGCACGGTCCGCAGTGTGAGCCGCGCGGCAGCGATCGTCCTCGCGCAGTCCGCGCTGCAAGCTTCAGAGAGCTAGCAGCCTTCAGTTCCACCAGCGCGGCTATAAGAGCCTTAGCACGGTTTGCGAGCCGCGCAGTCCCACTAGCACGGTCCGCGCTGAGCGCATCATAAAGTATAAGTCCCGAGATTTTCTGTTATTTTCTCACATTTCAAAAACCCTAAACATAAGAGGCGATTTTCAATTCTTCTACTTCAAAACGATTGGTAAGTGATTTCTAAGTCATTTTCTTCATCCTTAACACGTTTTAGCATTATTTCAATATCAAATTGAAGATTTTAATGGGAAAATTTGGTTATATTGGGTAGGCCCTAGGGTTTTTACAAAAATTGGGGGTTGGACCTCAATTCGAGATTTGAGTTCAAAATTAATCACATAATTGGATTCGTGGGGGAATGGTAACCGGATTTTTGTTCGAATCTCAGGTTTTTACCACATTGGCCTGAGGGGAATTATTGTCATTTTACCTAAAATTGCGTCGTAGCTGCAAATTAAATAGTAGAATTAGTTGCTTGAGATGTTAATTACGTGATATAATTGAAATAGATTTGGGCCATTTGGAGACGGATACTCGTGGCAAAAGGGTGATTTCAAGTTGATTTTGGAGCCGATTAAGCTAAGTGGCTTGTCTAACCTTGTGTGGGGGACCTTCCTCTTAAGCTATGATGTTTGTTAATTGAAGGCCTAGTACATGAGGTGACGAACTTGTACTTGAGCTAATTGTTGGAAAATCCATTTTTACTTGAAGTGTTTAAATTGAGTTTTCTTGCTTACCTATTAATTTAAAATTGTAAATTTATTCTATGCTAGTTTAGAGAAGCATGTTCATTTGGCTTGCCTGGCTAAGTGTTTAAGCTGTCTTATTTGTACACCGTATAGTATGTCTGGCTAGTATTTCCTATATCTTGTTCTGAGTTAGTATCTTTCCTAATGTTTTGGTTGCTATTGTGTGTTTTTAAATTGGGACTACGGGTTGACCTCCCGGGAGATTCCCATGCACTTGATATGTTATGGACAGAGGGTGAGGGTTACCAAGAGATCTCTGAAACATGAAATTGTAAGATTTGAGGATACCAAGAGATCCTCAGGAAACCAAGAGATCCCTAGTGAATATAATGAGGATACCAAGAGATCCTCGGGATACCAAGAGAGCTCTAGTGAATACAATGAGGATACAAAGAGATCCTGGGGATACCAAGAGATCATTAGTGAATATAATATGGATACCAATAGATCCTCGGGATACGAGGAGATCCCTAGTGAATATAATGAGGATACCAAGAGATCCTCGGGATACCAAGAGATCCTTAGTGAATATGATCATGATACCAAGATATCCTCGGGGATACCAAGAGATCCCTAGTGAGTATGATGAGGATACTAAGAGATCCTCGGGATACCAAGAGATCCCTAATGTATGTGGTGAGGATACCAAGAGATCCTCGGCTATTATTTTCTGTTATGAATAGTGTTCCTTATATTGCTTTGGTCCGTCTGCTATTGCTGTTTCCCTTATTTATCCTGTTTAAATTCTCGTTGTAGACTTTATCTGTACTTGATTTCTTTATCTTATCATATATTATATTTATCTCAGTTGGGCCTTGACCTTCCTCGTCATTACCCAATCGAGGTTAGGCTTGAGACTTACTGAGTACCGTTGTGGTGTACTCATGCCTCTTCTGCACATGTTTTTCATGTGCAACTCGAGGTACTTCATCTCAGGCACACTATAATCGAGGCGGAGAGATCCATGGAGACTTGAGGTATATCTGTAGCGTCCGCCGATAGAACAGTTTCCTTCCTTATTCTATCCATAGTATTCAGATTCTATCATACTTTTGATGTAGACATTCTGGAGATTAGAGCATTTACAGTATTTTACTTTCGCCTGTGTTTCCCGTGAGTTTCTGGGTTTTGGGATTGAGTTGTAGACTTCCACATTTATTTTCGAGTTATATATGCTAAGACACACTTATTTACCATTTTTCTTCCGTTTTGCTTAATTTAATTAGATGTTTCCGCCAGTTATATTAATTTATGCATTGTTAGGCTTAACTAGTTGTAGGAACCGGGTGCTATTACGACATGTTCATGGAGGGTGAACCGGGGTCGTGACACATACATATCATAATCACAAGAATCGGAGTCCTTTTGACCCCTCAAATCCCTAGTTTAAGCTCTCTTAGGCTCAAGCCCTAAACCACCATTTTTGTACCTTAATTACTTGATGTTTTAGCTCTAATCCATGTGTTTACAGCATAAAATCATGTTTTAAGTCCAAGAATTCATACCTGATCAAAGCCCTTGAAACCCTCTTCAAAATCGCCAAGAAACTCTCCAAGTCTGAAGTAAAATATGTTATTCTTTCAAAGTTTTGCGAAGATGAATTAAATATCTCTGTCCAGCAGAAACCGCTTCTGCGGTCCAAATGCCGCTTCTAAGACTTATCTGCGATCTCCTTTCGCTTCTGCAAACATTCCCAAAATCCAAAGATCTGCTTCTACGACTTAAATCTCGCTTCTGAACCGCTTCCACGGAAATAGCGCCCAGACCAAAACTCGCTTCTGCGATCCTCACTTCGCTTCTGCGTGACCACACCTGCGGTCCCATAACCGCAGGTGCGTAAATACCTGATACCACTAGACCTCCAACATGCAAAAACCCCAAACTCTCCGTTTAGGCATCTGAATTCCCCTTGAGGCCCCTGAAACCTCAAGCAAATATGCCAATTCATCCTACAACATTATTAGAATTTGTTCCAATCTTAAAAACACATCTCACAACACTAAAATCATAAATTCTTATCGAATTCAAGCCTAAGTTCTTCCAAAACTTCTGAAACACGCATTAGATAAAAAACCCAACCAAATCTCCTCCAAATCACCTAAAATTTTGCACACAGATCCCAAATCACCTAACGAAGCTACTGCAACTCTCAGAATTCCATTTCGACCCTCAGATAAAAATCTCACCTATCAACCGAAAATTACCAAAATGCTAACTTCACCAATTCAAGCCTAATTGTACATCGGACCTCCAAAATCACGTCCGATCACACTCCTAAGTCACGAATCACTAGCCGAAGCTAATCGAATCATCGGGAATCACATCTGAGCCTTCTAACTCATAAGTCAACATCCAATGACTTTTTCAAAACCAAACCTTCCTTGAAGAGACAAAGTGTCTCATTTCCTACCAAAACCAATCCAAGTCAACTCTAACACACCAAACACTGATAATGAAATATGATGAAGCATAAAATGGGGAGGGGGGAACGGGCGGCAAGTCATACGATAAAGGGTCGGGTCGTTAGATTCTCCCCAACTTAAACAAACGCCCGTCCTCGAGCGAGTTAAGAAACATACCTGAAACCTTAAATAGGTGGGGTATCTGCTCCGCATCTCCTGCTCAGTCTCCCAGTTAGCCTCCTCCACATGCCAACCTCTCCACTGCATCTTCATCGAAGCAACATCCTTTGACCTCAACTTCTGAACTTGAAGATCCAAAATTGCTGTTGGCTCTGTATCATAAGTCAAATCACCCTCCAACTGGACTATACTCAAATCCAAAACATGGGACGGGTCCCCAATATACTTCTAGAGTGTACAAACATGGAAAACTGGATGCACGCTCGACAAGCTGGGTGGCAAAGCAAGTTCATAAGACACCTCCCCAATCCTCTTAAGTACCTCGAAAGGCCCAATAAACCGCAGACTCAATTTTCCTTTCTTTCTGAATCTCATATCACCCTTTGTGGGTGAATCCTTCATCAAGAGCTTCTCACCAATCATATACGATACATCTTGGACCTTCCTGTCCGCATAACTCTTCTACCTCGACTACGCTAAACGGAGTCCCTCCTTAATCACCTTCACCTTCTCCGATTCATACTGAACCAAATTTGTCCCCAACAATCTATCCTCCCCAGGCTCGAACCAACCCACTAAATATCTACACCGTCTCCCATACAAGACCTCACACTGTGCCATTTGAATGTTGGACTGACAGCTGTTGTTATAGGCGAACTCTGCAAGCGGTAGAAACAGATCCTAGGACCCTTTAAAGTCGATAAGAAAGACGCATAGCATATCTTCCAAAACCTGAATGGTGCGCTCGGAGTGTCCGCCCGTCTGAGGGTGAAAGTCTGTGTTTAACTGTACCTAGTACCCAATTCTTGTTGAACCGCTTGCCAAAACTAAGAGGTAAAATGAGTGCCTGAAACTGGGACACCATGCAACCGAACAATCTCCCAAATATAAATCTCTACCAGCTGCTCTGAAGAATAAGTAGTACAAACCGGAATGAAGTGTGCGGACTTGGTCAGCCTGTGTACAATCACCCAAATACAATCAAATTTCTTCAAGGTTTGTGGAAGGCTGATAACAAAATCCGTGGTGATCCTCTCCCACTTCCACTTGGGAATAATCATCTGCTGGTGCAAGCCACCCGATCTCTGATGCTCATATTTCACCTGCTGACAATTAAGAACCCGGGATACATACTCCAAAATATCTCTCTTCATCCTCCGCCACCAATAGTGCGATGTAAGATCCTGATTCATCTTCGCGGCACCCGGATGGATGGAATACCGCGAGCTATGCGCCTCCTCCAATATCAACTCCCGAAGCCCATCCACATTAGGCATGAAAATCCGGCCCTGCATCATCAACACACCATCATCTCCAATGGTCACATATCTGGCATCATCATGCTGAACCATATCCTTAAGGACAAACAAATGCGGATCCTCATACTAACACTCTCTGATGGGATCATACAAGGAAGACCGAGAAACCACACAAGCCAACACCCGACTCGGCTCTGAAATATCTAGTCTCACAAATCGATTGGCCAAGGCTTGAACATCGACTGAAAATGGCCTCTCCTCAACTGGAATGTACGCAAAGCTGCCCATACTCACCGCCTTTCGGCTCAAAGAATCGGCCACTACATTGGCCTTCCCGGGTGATACAGAATAGTAATACCATTATCCTTCAGTAACTCTAGCCATCTCAGTTTCTTAAAGTAAGATCCTTTACTTGAACAGATGCTAATGACTGCGATGATTGTGTAATTACCTCACAAGATACGTCCTATAGGTACTGCAGTGCCTCATAATCTTCAAGGCATGAACTATAGCAGCTAACACCAAATCATGAATAGGGTAATTCTGCTCATAGGGTTTCAACTGACGGGAAGCATAAGCGATAACTCTACCCTCCTGCATAAATACACAATCTATCCCAACTCTAGAAGCATCACAATATACCGTATAATAACCTGAAACTAACGGCAAAACCAATACTAGAGTTGTGGTCAAAGCTGTCTTAGGTTTCTAGAAACTCTCCTCACACTCGTCCGACCACACAAATAAAAAACCCTTGTGAGTCAACATGGTCAAGGGTGATGCAATAGAGGTAAAACCCTGAACAAACTGGCGATAATAGCCTGCCAACCCAAGGAAACTACGAATCTCTATGGCTGAGGATGGTCTAGGTCAACTCTAGACCACCTCTATCTTCTTTAGGTCAACTTGAATACCCTCCATTGACACCACCTGCCAAAGAAAGCCACTGAGCCGAGCCAAAACTCACACGTGGAGAACTTCGCATAAGGCTTCTCCTCAATCAATCTCTGTAATATAAGACGCAAATGTTGCGTGTGCTCTTCGTGACTATGCGAGTACACCAAAATATCATCAATGAACACTATGACAAATGAATCTAGATAAGGCTGAATTACACTGTTCATCAGATGCATAAATAATGCTGGGACATTGGTCAGTCCGAAAGACATAACAAGAAACTCATAGTGACCATATCTAGTCCTAAAAGCAGTCTTATGAATGTCTAAATCCATGATCTTCAACTGGTGATAACCCGAACGGAGATAAATCTTTGAGAACACCCTTGCTCCCTGAAGCTGGTCAAAGAAATTATCAATGTGGGGCAGGGGATACTTGTTCTTAATTGTTACTTTGTTCAATTGCCTATAATCGATGCACATTCTCATTGTGCCATCTTTCTACTTCACAAACAGAACTGGCGCACCCTAGGGTGACATACTAGGCCGAATGAAACCCTTATCTAGGAGTTCCTGAAGCTGCTCCGTCAATTCTTTCAGCTCTGTTGGTGCCATACGATACAGTGGAATAGAGATTGGCTGAGTGCCCGGCACGAGGCCAATACCAAAATCAATATCCCTATCCGGTAGTATGCCTGGAAGGTCTGCAGGAAATATGGGGAAAGTCCCTCACAACTGGAACAGAATCAATGCTAGGAGTCTCAGCTTTAAAATCCCTCACAAACGCCAAATATGAATGACAACCCTTCCCAACCATACGCTAGGCCTTTAGAAAAAAAATGCACCTAGTAGGAACATAATCAGTCACACCACGCCACTTGATCCCCGGTACACCCGGAATAGCCAAAGTGGTTGTCTTAGCATGACAGTCTAGAACAGCATGCCACGGAGATAACCAATCCATGCATAGAATAACGTCAAATTCCACCATGCTCAATAGCAATAAATCAACTCGGGTCTCCATGCCCAAAATAATCACAACACATGACTGGTAGACACGGACCACGACAACAATATTGCCCACCGGGGTAGACACATGGACATGTAAAGGAAGAGACTTCCGGGGCGTACCCAAATAACAAGCAAAATATGAAGACACATATGAATAGGTGGAACCGGGATCAAATAATATAGAGGCATCCCTGTGGCAGGATGAAACAATACCTGTAGTGACAACATCTGAAGTAATGGCATCTGCTCTGCCTATCATAGCATAAAAACGAGCCTGGACACCGCCAGATCGACCCTCGATTTTGGGATAACCCCTAGCTACCTGATCTCCACCCCTTGCTAGCTGGGCGGATGGTGAAGTAACTTGAGCAGAAGTCGAGAGATGATTCCACTATTGATGTTGTCTGCCACGAAATCGAGGGAACTGCCTCCTCAAGTGACAAAACTCTCTATACTCATAACTACTGTCCGGTGTTAGAGATGGGGTCTGAAGGGAAACTCTCACACCGGAGTGACTAGCTGATGCACTCGGTGTAGAAGAAGCTTAAGCTGATGGGACATGAAACGAACTCTGACTAGGAGAGCGCTGAGTATAGACTGACCCTGCTGGGGCCCATGATGACCATGGCCTGAAGATCCCCCATGCTACTTTTGACGAGCTGTCAGAGCATGCCTAACAGAACAACCTCTACCATGTTATAACAAGCTCCTAGACGGAGCACCACTGAAACTGCCCGATCCTTGAGACCTCTTGGCCTCCCTCTCCTCTCACTCCCTGCGGTGAACCGTCTCAATATCACAAGCAATGTCAACCACCTTCCCGAATGAATCTCCCAATACTCTCTCTCTAGTCATCAAAATAGAGAGAGAGTAGTTAAGGCCATCCACAAATCTCCAGATTCTCTCACGGTCCGTCGGAATCATCCAAGTAGCATGACAGGCCAACTGCAAAAACCTTATCTCGTACTGGATCACGGTCATGTACCCCTGAGTCAACCAATCAAACTGCTGACGCAACTTCTCTCTATGGGACTGTGGTACATACTTCTCCAAAAAGAAAGTGGAAAACTGCTGCCAAGTAAGGGGCGTTGCACCAATAGGCCTACGCCTCTCAAAATCCTCCGACCAGGTAAATGCAGCCCTCGAGAGTTGAAACGTAGTAAAAGCCACACTACTCGACTCTAAAATCCCTGCTATGTGGAGCATACGCTGACACTTGTCAAGAAAACTCAGGGCATCCTCGCCCTCTGCACCACTGAATGTCGGAGGCTAGAGCCTACCAAACCTCTCGAGATGACGCTGCTCATCGTCTTGCATAGCTGCAACCACGAAGCCCTGAACTGGTGCAACCTGCTAAGCTGGAGGTGCCTCTTGTGTCAGTAGTCCCTGCACCACCTGCTCAGGTGTGCGAGCACTGAGGGTTTGGTTGCCTACCCTGCCCTTTGAAGTAACTATTGCTGTGATGGTAACTTAAATTGCCTAAGCCAGGCTAGTATAGACTAATAATATATGTGCCAAGGTCTTTTGAAGACCCGGAATCACGATAGGCACAATTGGTGCCTGAACAGGTGCTGCTGGTATATCTACAGCTGGAACCTGATCATGAGTTGGGGCAACTGGTGGATCAGCAGGCACTGCCCCAGCTGCTCCACCTCTGCCACGACCATGACTGCGTCCACAGTCTCTAGTGGCCTCAAGAGGTGGTATTGGTGGCCGTCCGCCACGTTCGGTAGCACGAGTGCTCGAGAATAGAATACAGAAGTTTAGTTCTTTGATCAACAAAGTCGCACGACTAGAATTTCAAGAATATGAAGTGTTCCTAAAGGTTTTGTAGCCTCTCGAGGATAAATACAGACGTCTTTGTACCAATCCGTGAGAATCTACTAAACCGGGTAATGACTCACGAGACCATGTAACCTAGGCTATGATACCAACTTCTCACGACCCCAACCCCGGTCGTGATGGCGCCCAAGACACTGCTAGGAAAGCCCAACCAATTCAACAACCTTAACCCTTTTTATATAGTTCATGATTCAATTAACACCAGTAATTGCTAAGTCATAATATTGAAACTCTGAAATATCATCAAAACATGCGGAAAACCCAAGTAGAAATACTACTACACATCCCGAAGAATCCGGTGTCACAAGTCTGAGCCTCTACTGCATGAGTAACAACCTACTACATATAGTCTCTAGAAACACGAAAATAAGACAAATAAGATTGAAGGAAGGTCAGTACTGCGGACGTCATGCAGCTACATTGATGCTCTCGAATAAGCTGCTCGGTGGAGAAATCCTCACTCAGCGTCAGACGTACTTGGATCTGCGTGCAAGGTGTAGGGAGTAATGTGAGTACTCCGACCCAGTGAGTAATAAACATAAATAAAGGATGAGAATAAGAAATCCTGAATAGGCACAAAGTAATTCTATAAATGCAGAAACTTGAACCCGGTAGTATAATATCAGTAAAACAATGAACACTTAAGGAAATACCATAATGGATAAGTAGTCAAATGACAAACGAATATCCAATACTCTCCAGTACCCGATGCGGTGTGTAGCCCGATCCTTTTAACGTCGACGACGCCTACTGGGGGTATGTACAGACTTCGGGAGGGTCTCCTACAGGCCAAGCGCAATATCAAGCAATATCGTGGAATCAACAAATATCTCGGCCTCAATATCAATATAATACTGCTGCGGTACACAGCCGGATCCATGCTCAGTCCAGAAATTCACATAATTCGCTCGGGCATTATTCAAATAATAGTTCTCAGCTAAAACACCTCAATA
Source organism: Nicotiana benthamiana (assembly GCA_034376525.1). Taxonomy (NCBI): domain Eukaryota; kingdom Viridiplantae; phylum Streptophyta; class Magnoliopsida; order Solanales; family Solanaceae; genus Nicotiana; species Nicotiana benthamiana. The sequence continues at coordinate 122,514,371 of CM067335.1, read as the reverse complement.
AAATATTGTTTAAGTTTTCAATCTTAGAAAGATGGATGAGTTTTCAAAACAGTATAAAAAATTAGGACTGAGATCAAATAACATGTCAGATAATGTTAAAACAGTGATAACAATCACTAAAGGGTTCAAATAATCAGTAGGAAGCCAAGACATAACAATTTAATCCAAGTAAGAATGATTCTCGAATAAGTTCTAATAGAAAACACGGTAAAACATCACTCAGTTCAGACCAAGTCACAATCCCCAATAGTAAACGACCTCGCACTCGTCATAGAGCGCGTATCTCGCCTCAATATAGCATTACAATGTGAAATTTCGGGGTTTCAAACCCTCAAGACATAATTTACATTCATTCCTCACCTCGAGTCGTCCAAAAGTCTAGCTCGCTAAGCCCTTGCCCCTTGAATCGACCTCCTCGCACGTCGAATCTGACCAAAACCACAACGAAACAATCACAATATGCCAAGGGAACAAAACCCAATCAAAATAATTGAAAAACAACAAGAATTCCAAAAATTAGCAGAACCCGAGTCCCGGGCCTACTTTTTGAAAGTCAAAATCCTTCACACCAACGGGTTTCTTACCTCGCCACGAGTCTATACATATGAAAATCACAAGAATCGGAGTCCATTTGACCCCTCAAATCCCTAGTTTAAGCTCTCTTAGGTTCAAGCCCTAAACTACCATTTTTGTACCTTAATTCCTTGAGTTTTCACCTCTAATCCATTTCTTTATACCATGAAATCATGTTTTTGAGTCCAAGAACTCATACCTGATCAAAGCCCTTGAAAGCCTCATCAAAATCGCCCGAAAACTCTCCAAGTCCGAAGTGAAATATGTTACTCTTTCAAAATTTCACGAAATGAATAAAATATCTCTATCCAGCAGAAACCGCTTCTGCGGTCCAAATGCCGCTTCTGCGGTCTCCTTCTGGTTCTGCAAAAATTCCCAAAATCCAAAGACCCGCTTCTACGAATTAAATCCCGCTTCCCAACCGCTTCTGTAGAAATAGCACCCAAACAAAAACTCGCTTTTGCAATCCTCCCTTCTGTTTTGCGTGACCGCACCTGCGGTCCCATAACCGCATGTGTGAAAATCCAGATACCACCAGACCTGCAACATGCAAAAACCCCAAACTCTCTGTTTAGGCATCTGAATTCACCCTGAGGCCCTCGGGACCTCAACCATGGATGCCAATACATCCTACAACGTTATTGAAACTTATTCCAATCATAAAAGCACATCCCACAACACTAAAATCATAAATCCTCGTCGAATTCAAGCCTAAGTTCTTCCAAAACTTCCGAAACACGCATTCGATCAAAAACCCAACCAAATCTCCTCCGAATCACCTGAAATTTTGCACACAAATCCCAAATTATCTAAAGAAGCTACTGCAACTCTCAGAATTCCATTTCGACCCTCGGATATAAATCTCATCTATCAACCGAAAATCACTAAAACGATAACTTCACCAATTCAAGCCTAATTTTACACTAGACCTCCAAAATCACTTCTATCCTGAAGCTGACCAAATCACTGGGAATCACATCCAAGCCTTCTAAATCATAACTCAACAACTGATTGACTTTTTCCAAACCAAACCTTCCTTAAAGAGAGTAAGTGTCTCATTTCCTACCAAACCCAATCCAAATCAACTCTAACACACCAAGCTCAGATTCGAGGAAATGGGGGTGATTCCTGAGAAACCAAGTGTGGATTTTGGTAGGGGAGGGCGTGAGGAATCATTGGTGTTATTTTGGTGTCATTTGGGACACTGCCACCAGCGGCGACGATTTATGGCTGGCGACGTTAGGGGGACGGAGGCGGCGTTGGGGTTAGAGACAAGGTACGAGGTGATTAGGGGTGGGGTGTTTTTAACAGTTATATACCCGAGGTTCCCCAGCTCCTAACCGTCTGATCAAATTAAATCAATGGCTCTGATAGATTCCCTAAAAACGACATCGTTTTGGGTTTTAAAAACTTGAATTGTTGCCTTGGGTTTGGACCAGGGTTGGGGTTTGGGTATGGACTGGGTTTGGGAGAAATTTGGCCCAAATTGGGCATCAATTTTTCCAGATTTTCTCCTTTCAATTTCTTTTCATTTTCTTCATTTGTAAACTTTCTTTTTAATTTCTTTTAATTTTAAAACTAAACATGAATCTAAACTATTTCCTAAAACTAACAAAAACTAATTTAACCCAAAATGAAAACTCACAGTTATTTAAAACAAATTTGCACAAAAACTACTCAAAAATTAAGACAAAAGTTAAAAGTGCAAATTATACTATATTTTTGTGATTTTTCCATTTTTTTAAACAATTCACTTTTTAATTAATCCTAAAATGCAAAGCTTAATCCTAAATGCACATACCAAATATTTTTGTATTTTTCATTCATAAAAGTGCACAAACAAAAATGCAAACAATTAACGAAAAATACCGCAAAAATCCCCAAAATTGCAAATAAACAAAAGAAATTATTTTGTTTTGGCTTTATGGGAGTAATTCATATAGGGCAAAAATCACATGCTCACAGATGTAACTTGAAGTCTCCAAAAGCTCTCCCTGCCTCACGGATGGTATGCCTATGCAGAAGTACCTGGATGTGCACATGAAAAAAATGCATAAAAAGGGCCTGAGTACACCATAGCGGTACACAGTAAGTGCCAAGCCTACCCTCGGTCAAGTAGTGACGAGGAAGTCAGGGACCTACTGAGGGTAAACATAATAATTAGTTTCAACAGCATGAAATAAATAACATAAACAAGAACAACAATGAAATAAGACATGTTATACCAGGCAACAACAATTTTACAAAAGAATAGAGTAAACTCGGAAATCAGAATAGCTCAATACCAATAGTAACACGATGATCTCCTAGGATATCGTCCTGTAGTCCCTTTTATCATCTGTCCAGCGGATCTCCTGGGATACCGTCCTGTAGTCCATCATATGTATATATCCGAAGGATCTCCCGGGATATCATCTGTAGTCCAACTATCAATGCGCAGGGATCTACCGGAACCCTGGTCCGTAGTCCCTTATGTAAATACACAGTACTGGGGGAATCTAACGGGTGCATTCCCATATTTCATATAACTATGTAGAGGGATCTACCCGGAATCTTACTCGTAGTCCCAAAGTAAATATGTATGAGGATCTACTGGGAATCTAACCCGTAGTCTCAAAGTAAATAGACAGGGGGGAGTGACCAGAATCCCACATCCATAGTACTAATGTAAATACGCAGTACCAACAAGAAAATATTTAGAAAATGAAATTTCAGAGCAAGGCAACAAGTACTCCTAGCATAACATGCTTCACATAATGCAATCAACGAAATTTAAGCAAATAGACAATTTAAGCCAACTAAACATGCTCTTTTAACTAGCAACATACTAAATTCTCAAGTGTAATAAAGGAGAAAGGGAAACATACTAATAAGTACTTTAAAAGAACTGGTTTCCAAAAATTTGCATAGGGACGCGCTCGTCACCTTGCGCACAAGTCAATTCAATTACAATATCATATCCTAAGGGGAAAAGTCCCCCACACAAGGTTAGACAAGTCACTTATCTCGAACCGGCTCAAAATCAACTAGAAATCACGCCTTTGCCACGAGTATTTGACTCCAAATGGCCCAAATATATTAGATTCAATTACATATTGTAAATAAAATCTCAAGAAACTGATTCTACGATTTAATTCAAAGCTAAGATGCGAAATTAGGTAGAATAACAAAAATGCCTCTCAGTCAAACATCTCGGAATCGGGTGAAATTAATATTTTCGGCAATCACATACTCTCACGAGTCTATGCATAACAAGAACACAAAAGGCAGAGTCCAAATGGCCCCTCAAATCCTCATTTAAAGACCTCTTAAATTCAAGCCCTAATTATCCCTTTTTTCCAAATTTCTCACCATTAATTAGGTATTTACTCACATACAAACGAGTTATGGAGTCAAAAATGTTACCTCCAAGTGATTCCCCTTGAATCCTTCATCAACCCACTTCAAAAGTCTCTCAAATTATTCAGATATGGAGGAAAATGGACTGAAAATTGCGGATGAAATAACTTATAAACTTTCTGCCCAGTTCTGACCACTCTTCATCGTGTTCGCGACCTCAGCCTCACGAACGTGAATCATACCTTTTAATTTCCCAAAATCAACCTCATGCGAACACGACCTACTCCCCTCGAATGCGATATACTAGCCTTATATACCTACGTGAATGTTGTCCCACGTAAGCGAACACGAAGAACAAGTGCTTCTTGACCTAAATCCTTAAACGCAAAGGCGAACAACCTTCTATGAACGCGAAGCATCAGCTTCCAGCCTTTTGCGAATGCGAGCCCTTGAATGCAAACGCGAAGACTAAACTCTGGCCATCCCTAGATCCTTTTACGGGAATTCAATATACCCCTCACTATCGCGAAGGCTTAAATGTCTGCAACACCTGAACTGCTTTTCTGCAACATTCCAATTCCAAAAATAGCCCGATTGACCAACCGAAACTCACCTGAGGCCCTCAAGACCTCAATCAAACCTACCAACATAACCCATAAATCATTAAAACTTGTTCCAATCCTCAAACTACATCAAATTACCCAAAACTCATCGAATTCAAGCCTAAGTTTTCCATAAACTACCAAAATATGCTTTTGACCAAAAACCCAACCAAACCACGTCCGGAAGACCTGAAATTTTGCGCACACATCCCAAATGACATGATAGAACAACGAAAACTTCTGAAATTCCATTCTGACCCTCAAATCAAAATGTCACTATCGGACCGAAAACTTCTCAAATTCAAACTTTGGTATTTCAAGCCTAAATTAGTTACATACCTTCAAAACACAATCCGAGCATGCTCCTAACACCGAAATCACCTAACAAAGCTAACAGAACCATCACATTTCCATTCCCAGGCCGTCTTCACATTGTTCAACTGTGGGAAACTTTTCAACACTTAAGCTCTCATTTAGGGACTAAGTATCCCAAAACTCTCCGAAACTCAAAACCGAATGTCCCGACAAACCATATTAGCAGAAATAATCTTGGGAAAAATAGTTAATAGAGGATCGGAGAATAAATTCCTAAGACGACCGCCCCGATCGTCACATCCTCCTACACTTAAATATTCATTCGTCCTCGAACGAGCATAGAGACATACCTGAAGTAGTGAAAAGATCAGGGTATTGGCTACGCATATCCTGCTCGGTCTCCCAGGTCGCCTCCTTGGTCGGCTGGCCCCGCCACTAAACCTTTACTGAAGCAATGTTCTTTTACCTCAACTTCTTGATCTCCATGTCTAATACAACAACTGGCTCCTCAACCTAATAGATTCTTGTCCAGCTGGAATGAACTGAAATCCAACCCGTGCGATGGATCACCATAATATCTCCAGAGTATCAAAACATAGAATATCGGATGAACCTCTACTAGGCTTGGAGGTAAGGCAAGCTCATAAGCAACCTCCCCAACACTCCTCAATATCTCAAAAGGGACGATGAACCTCGGACTCAATTTCTCTTTCGTCCCAAATCTCTTAACACCTTCACGGACAAAACCTGAAGTAGAACCCGCTCTCCAACCATAAAGGAAACATCACGAACCTTCCGGTCCGCGTAACTCTTCTATCTAGACTGAGCTGTATGGAGTCTATCCTGAATTACCTTAGCCTTCTCCAAAGCATCCTGAACCAAATCTATACCCAATAGCCTGGCCTCACCCGGCTCAAACCAACACATCGGAGATCTACACCGTCTACCATACAAAGCTTCATACGGTGCCATCCGAATGCTGGAATGATAGCTGTTGTTGTCATAAAACTCCGCCAATGGAAATAACTGATCCCAAGACGCTCCAAACTCAATCACTCACGCATGGAGCATATCCTCAAGAATCTGAATAGTGCGGTCGGATTGTCCGTCCGTTTGGGGGTGAAATATTATGTTCAACTCCACCCGAGTACCCAACTCTTGTTGAATGGCCCTCCAGAACCATGATGTTAACTGAGTACCTCTGTATAAAATAATAGTAAATTGAATACCATGTAGACGAACGTTCTCCTAGATATAAATCTCTACCAACCACTACGAGGAATAAATAGTACACACAGGAATGAAATAAGCGGACTTGGTCAGCCAATCCATGATCACCCAGATAGCATCAAACTTCTTCAAAGTCTGTGGGTGTCTAACTACAAAGTCCATGGTGATACGCTCCCCCTTCCACTCCGGAATCTCTATCTGCTAAAGCAACCGACCAGGTCTTTGGTGCTCGTACTTCACCTGCTGACGGTTGAGGCATCTAGCTACACATCTAACTATATCTTTCTTCATCCGCCTCCATCAGTAGTGCTGCCCCAAATCTTGATACCTTTTTACGACACCCAAATAAATGGAGTACCACGAACTCTAGGCCTTATCTAGAGTAAACTCTCGAAGCCTATCAACATTGCGTACACAGACCCGACCCTGCATCCTCAATACTCTGTCCTCGCCAATGGTCACATCTCTAGCATCATTATGCTGAATATTGTCCTTAAGGACTAGAAAATGAAGGTCATCATACTGTCACTCCCTGATATGATCAAATAATGAGGACCAAGAAACCACGCAAGTTAGGACTCGGTTGGGCTTCGAAAGTTCCAATCTCACAAACTAGACGGCTAAGGTCTTAATATCCATCGCCATAGGGCTCTCCGATGCTGGTAAATAGGCCAAACTCCCCAAACTATCCGCTCGGTGGCTCAAGTCAGCGACTACATTGGCCTTGACCCACTGATATAAAATAGTGATGTCATAATCCTTCACCAACTCTAGACACCTCCTCTGGCGCAAATTTAGATCCTATTGCTTGAACAAATGCTGCAAGCTCTGATGATCAACATAAATCTCACAAGGCACACCGTATAGATAATGGCAATCTTCACGATAGATGGCTAAGGCCTGAACATCCATCTCCATAGGCCTCTCCGATACTGGTAAATATTCCAAACTCCCCAAACTCTCCCCCCGGCGGTTCAAGACATCAGCGACTATATTGGCCTTGCCTGGGGGATATAAAATAGTGATGTCATAATCCTTCGGCAACTCTAACCACCTCTTCTGGCGCAAATTTAGATAATTTTGCTTGAACAAATGCTGCAAGCTCTGATGATCTGTATAAATCTCATAAGGCACACCGTATAGATAATGGCGCCAAATCTTCAAGGCGTGAACAATGGCAGCTAACTCAAGATCATAGACAGGATAATTCTTCTCATGTATCTTCAACTGTCTGGACACGTAGGCAATCACCCTACCATCCTACATCAATACTGGTCCAAGGACAACTCTCAAGGCATCACAATAGATGGTATAAGACCCTGAACCTGTAGGAAATACAAAAAATGGGGTTGTAGTCAAAGTAGTCTTGAGCTTCTAAAAGCTCACTTCACACTTCTCTGTCCACTGAAATATAGCACCCGTTTGGGTCAATCTAGTCATAAGGGCTGCAACCGATGAAAACCCCTCCACAAAACGATGGTAGTAGCCTTCCAAGACAAGAAAATTATGAATATCTGTAGCTGTGGACGGCTTGGGCCAACTCTGCATAGCCTCTACCTTCTTCGGATCCACCCGAATGCCCTCACTCGACACCGCATGGCCTAAGAATGCCACTAAATCCAACCAAAACAAAATTTTGAGAACTTTGCATATAACTTCTCTCTTAGAGTCTGAAGCATTATCCTTAGATGCTGCTCATGATCTTGCCGACTCCGGGAATCCACCAGAATGTCATCAACAAAGACAATGATAAAAGACTCGATATATGTCTCGAATACACTATGCATCAAATGCATGAAGGTTGATGGGGCATTGGTCAGCCCAAATGACATAACAAGAAACTCATAATGACTGTACCGAGTCTTGAAAGTAGTCTTCGAGATATCGCCTCCTGAATCTTCAACTGGTGGTAACCTAAGAAAAAATCAATCTTAGAAAACACCGGTGCACCCTAAAGTTGATCAAACAAATCATTAATACGAGGTAAAGGATAACGGTTCTTCAATGTGACCTAGTTCAACTGGCATAATCAATACACATACGCATAGAACCATCCTTTTTCTTCACAAACAAGACAGAAGCACCCCAAGGTGAAACACTGGTCAAAATAAAACCCTTATCAAGCAATCTCCTGTAACTAGTCGTTCAACTCAGGGGGAGCCATAAAATATGGAGGAATAGAAATAGGTTGAGTGCCCGACAACAAATCAATGCCAAAATCTATGTCTCTATCAAGCGGCATGCCCGGAAGATCAGCTAGAAACACATCAGGATAATCCCATACCACTAGGATTGAATCAACAGAAGGGTTATCAATTCTAACATCTCTCACATAAGCTAAATACATGGCACACCCCATCTCAACCATACGCTGAGCTTTGAGGAAAGAGATAACTCTACAAGGAGTGTGGTCTAAAGTACCACTCCACTCAACATGCATTACACTTGGCATAGCCAATGTTACGGTCTTGGCGTGACAATCAAGAACAGCATAATGAGGTGACAACCAGTCCATGCCTAGAATAATATCAAAATCAACCATGATGAGTAATAATAAGTCTGCTATGGTCTCAAAACCACCAATAGTAACCAAACATGATCGATTAAGGCGATCCACAACATGTAAATACCCTACAGGAGTAGAAATATAAACAAGGAACTCAAAGAATCCTGAAATACACCCAAATGTTGTGCAAAATAAGAAGACACATAAGAGTAAGTAGAGCTTGAGTTAAATAGAACTGATGCATCTCTATGGCAAACCAATATAGTACCTATGATGACAGAATCGGAGGCAACAGCTTCGGCACAAGAAAGAAGGGCATTGTATATAGCCCCGCCTCCCTCTCGAGGGTGACCTCTACCTCCTCGACCTCTACCTCTACTTGGCTGAGTAGGTGGGACGGCGACTGGAGCTATAACCATAGCCTGTGAACTTTATAGGGCACGTTGTGGCTGAGAAGTCTTTGAAGATGCACCTTTCCCAAGTTTGAGGCAATCCCTAACCATATGGCGTGAGTCACCACGCTCAAAACAAGCTCTGGGAGGACCTGGCGGTTGTGACTGGCTAGGGCCAGATCTGTTGGACTGACCGCTGAAAACCCCCGCGCAGGAGGCGCACTAGAAACTAGAGGTGCATAATAAGGCTCATGAGGCCTAGAAGGAGCTGGAGCACTACTAGCTGTTAAAAGAGCTGAATAAACTGGCGACTCATATAACCCCTGCCATGACGAACTGCAGCTGGGGTGCGGGAACTAGAATAATGGCCTGAATCTCGAAACCTCTTGGCCGCTCTCTCCCCCTTTCCCTAGCATGCATATCCTGAATTCTCCTAGAAATTCTCACCACCGAATGATAAGAAATATCCATCTCCAACTCATGAGTCGTACTAGATCTGATGTTTGGACTAAGCCTCTCAATAAATCGGTGAAGCCTCTTGCAAACAGTAGCAACCAAGGCTGGAGCATCCGTAGCCAAACTGGTGTAATGGACATACTCTGAAACAGTCATAGCACCTTGGCACAAATGCTTAAACTCTACGCGCCATGCGTCTCTGATGCTCGAAGGAACATACTCTTGTAGTAATAAATTTAAAAACTGAGCCCAAGCCAATGGAGCAGCCTCATCTGGACTGTCTAACTCATAGGTGCGCCACCACTCATAGGCAGCCCTTCAAAGCTGGAAGGTGGTGAAAGAAACTCTATCAGATCCTGAAATACCCATGGTACATAGAATGCGATAAAACTCATCAAGAAAACCCAAAGCATCCCCAATGCTAGACCACTAAATACATGAGGCTTGTACTTCTTGAACTTCTCAAGCCTCAACTGCTCATCCTCGGAAGTCGCTATCTTGTCCTTGGGCTGAACATGCACTGTAGACGATATTGGAATAATCTTAGAAACCTACTCAATAGGAACTCGCTGCTGAGGAGTGTGGCCGATGGGAGTCTTTGCTCTTCCCCCATCCTGGGATGTGGCTGCAGCAAGAGGAAGAAATCCTACCTAAGCCAAAGTAGTGTACATGCTCATGAATTGTGCCAGAGTCTCTCTGGAGAGCTGGAGTAGTGGTAGCAGTAGTAGTAGGCATTTCAGATGCTTGGAATCGGGCTGGATCTGCTAGTGGTATTTCGGCAGCAGCTCGCGCAGGTGCTCTGGTCGCACCATGTGCGCACCCTAGGCCTCTACCCCAACCTCGGCCTCTATCAGTTGCAGTAGGGGTGTAGGTTCCTGATCGTCCTGATTGGCATGTGTCTTCACCATTTGTGAGAGAATAGAAAGACAAAAGTTTAGTTGTGATATCAAAATCTCGCATGACCAGGAAATCAAATGAAGTGGAATTTTCCTAACAGTTGCATAGCCCCTTGTAGATAAGTACAGATGTATCCATACCGATCAGCGATACTCTAATAAACTGGCCTATGTTCTGTGATTCCTATGAACCTAGAGATCTGATACCAAATTTCAACGACCCCAGTTCGCCTTTTTTAACATGTTGTAGAGACTAGGTGCCGTCACGAATTGTTCATAGAGGGCGAACTGGGGTCGTGACATTTCCCCATAGGTGAACTTAATGAATATATATGATTAATTGTGGGGGTTACGTACGCACTAAGTGATGAGAGTCCACACGTAGCTACTATTCTTGTTAAGTTCAGATACTTCTAGGCTTACACCATGCTTTGTGTGTACCATTTTATGATTATAATTGTTGATTTGTATTGAATGGTATTAAGTTGGAGATGTTATGATTTCAAGGTTTTCAAGTAAATATTTATTTTTATAAGAATTGAGGAAAACATTAAGTTATATTTATACTTAACCACATCGCAAGTATATTTTGCGAGCGAAGTGATTATTTCTACAACTCTCATGGCAGCAGGTCGTTCACCTCGGCAGGATAGTCAATGTATATATTGTTTCGGTCGTTCGACGCTCGGCGATGCATAGTTACTTTTATGTTGGATCGGGCCGAACGTCCTCGGTGGTATATTTGTGTGATAATAGAATAGGAACCCTTATAATTCATATGAGTTATTGTTTGAAAGTCACTTATTTTAAATGAGGAAAGTGCCTAATTTTATTAATTGGATGAAATCATTTTCAATAATTATTCTTGTTTGAGCTTGTTGTTATCTACATACCTTGTGAATTAAATATATTGAACTTCATATTATTATATTTGCTGGACCTAGTAAGTGTCGGAGTCGACCCCTCGTCACTACTTCTACGAGGTTAGGCGAGATACTTATTGGGTACATATTTCTATGTACTCATGCTACACTTCTGTACTTGATTGTACAAGCTTTAAGGCAGGTGCAATTGGCCATCAGTCCGCCGTGTAGAGTGGACTCTTCAACTTGAGACTTTCCGGTGAGCTACACTTTTGAGCCGTTTTGCAATAGATGGAGTCTTTCTTTTGTATTTATGTTTCTGTCAATCCCTTTTCCTAGACAGTAGGATAGCATGGTTATGTATATTCTACTAGACTGCCCACACACTTGTGACACTAGGTCTTGGCACACATATTAGTAGACTTTTGATGTTTTGGCTTGTCTTTATGATTCAAATTAAATATGCTTAAATTATTAAACTATAAATCTCTTAAATCTATAATGGAAGCTATCACATACTAACTACACAAATGAGAATTTACTATTTAATTTGTGTTGGCTTGCTTAACAACTTCGTTGGGCTCCATCACGGCCTAATATGGAATTTGGGTCGTGACAATAATGGGGTAAGTGCTTTCTTCACAATTTTGAGTTAAATACATGACTTCATATGGATTTGAACATGAAAATTATTAGAAATTGGGGTTTTGGTTGAAAAACCTAGAATTTTGTAAGTGTAAGGTAGGTTTGGTTATAGCAGAACTTGTACCTGCGACCATTAGGTAAAAAGCCCATTTGGATTGTGACCACGAATTTTGGACGTAGAATTGAGAATAACTTATATATTTGAGTTCATGATATCATAAGAGCAAGGTTTATTTTCGAAATTTTTTGGAATCCGAGCACGTGGGTCGGAAGGTAATTTTATCGACTTTTCGAGCGAAGTTGGAAACTGTTGTAAATTGAAATGCTATGAGTATTAGAGTATATCTTCATTGGTTTGTGCATTATTTGACTAGATTTGGAGCATTGGCCATCAGTTAGAGGTGATAGAGTGGTGTTGGAACCGATTATGGAACTTCGGAGCGAGGTAAGTCTCCTTTCTAACCTATTAAGAGGGAACTTACACCATACGTGAAATAAATCGATATGTTATTCTATTTGTTTGGGGATATGTACGTACGAGGTGACGAGAGTCCATACGTATCTACTAGTTATGCCTATGTCCAGGTAGTTTTTGGTGTACATCATGCCTCATTGGCCTTGTTATTTGTCTTATGGTTATGGTTTGCCTCGAGAAGAAACAAGATTGAGGTTGCATAATAATTGTGATGAAAGGAATTTAAATTGAGGAATTCAATATTTTAAGAGTTCCATTAAACTTAGTATTGTTGAAAAGAATTGAGGAATATTATCATAACTTAAAAAATGTGTGTGTAACCGCGTCGCACGTATGATTCGCGAGCAGGGTATTTCCTTCTTTGAGCGTTAAAAATTTCCTTAAAAACCTCACATAAAATTGCCTTTTTTGAAAAATATAAAGAAAAGGATTATGATTTATTAATAAATTTATTTGACCGCGTCGCACGTATGATTCGCGAGCAGGGTATTTCCTTCTACTGCTCTCATAGGAGCGAGCCGATCGCCTCGGCAGGTTGATAGATGCATCTGTATTTTGCATCGTTCGACCCTCGTCAGCGCACAATCTTATTTGATGTTGGATGGAGTCGTACACCTCGACATTTCCCATATATATAATCCTCATGGAATCGTGTGTAATATTTGGAAAGAAGCTAGTGTATCTGAAGGACTTTTCCTGATTTGAATCATGACAACTTCTTTGATGAAATCCACTATATCTATATGCTCCGGTTACGGAGGAGACTTGCTAGTTGAGAGCCTGAGTAAAATTATAAAGAAGGAAATTGTACCACGTCTTCTATACTTGTTTGTTTCATATGTTTACTCTCTCATATTTATTCACTTCCTTATTGTACCTCATATTATTGGACCACTAGTAAATGTCGAAGTCGACCCCTCATTACTACTTCTTTGGGGTTAGACTGGATACTTACTCTGTACACATTATTTTCGTACTCATGCTACACTTGTTGTATATTTTGTTATACATGCACATATGTGTTCAGTGTGCTTGTGGGCGTAGGAACGTGGTTGAGATGGGGACTTAGGTGAGCTTCATCTTAAGAGACGATCCGCAGCCAGCAGAGTCTCCTTTAGAGTACTTGTATTTTCTTGTATGTCCGAATTTGTATTTCGAACAGTTATTATATGGTATTTAATTCCTAGTAAATGCTCATGCACTTGTGACACCGGGTACTAAGATGATTATGGGATGTTCAGTATTAATATTTAAAAATATTATTGATTATTCTTCAAAGTCCATCTTCTTACTATTTAAATTGAAGGAAATTTATGATTTCAAAAATATTAAAATGAGAATTTAATTAACTATGTAGTGTTGGCTTGCCTCACAGAGGTGTCCATCGCCATCACGGCCTTTGATGGATTTGGGTCATGATATTGAAACCTATCAAATCACGTCCCATTGACCTGATATTTTGCACATGAGTTGCATTTTACATTACAAACCCACTCCTATTTCTGAAATCAAAATTCGACCCCGATATCAAAAAGATCACTCCAGTCAAACTGCCAAAAACCTTCAATTTCTAACTTCCACCAAATGACCTATGGACTTCAAAATCCATATTCGTATACGCTTCTGACATTTCATAATCACCATATAGAGCTATTTTCAGGCTCGAAATCCCAAAAGAACATCTATAACATTGAAATACACTTCAACCCAAATTCATGAAATTCTTCCAAAATGCCCAATTTCCCACAATAAGAGTCGTAACGCTTTTAGGTCACCTAAAACCCAATCCGGACATACTCCCAAGTCCAAAATCATCATATGAACTTATTAGAACCTTCAAATTCTGATTCTAAGGTCGTTTACTCAAAATTCAAACTGCGACGACCTGATTAATCGTCTCACGAGTTACTGCTCCATTTCCCCTATTTCTGTTTCTTTATTCTTTTCTATCCGTGTTTTGTTGTATTTGTCGAATCAAGTCCGGAATAATTTTAATAAGGTTTGAGACACTTAGTCTTTTTTTAAGAAAGCTTAAGTTGGAAAGGTCAACCGGATGTTTACTTATGTGTTAGAGGGCTCGAATGTGAATTTCGATGGTTCAATTAGCTTCGGTAGGTGATTTGTGACTTAAGAGTGGGATCGATATAGGTTTTGGAGGTCCAGAGTAGAATTAGGCTTGAATTAGTGAAGTTGGTATTTTTGTGATTTCCGGTTGGTAGGTGAGATTTTGATCTGGGGGTCAGAATGTAATTGTGAGAGTTGCAGTAGCTTCGTTATGTCATTTGGGATGTTTGTGCAAAATTTCAGGTCATTGAGACGTGGTCTGGTTGGGTTTTTGGTCGAAAGCATATTTCGAAAGATTTTTAAAAACTTAGGCTTGAATCCTATGAGGCTTGAATCCGATGTGTTTTGGGTAATAGATGTTGTTTGAGGTGTTTGGATGATTGGGACAAGTTTGAATAAGGTATTAGGATGTGTTGGTGCCTTTAATTGAGGTCCCCGGGGCCTCGAGTGAGTTTCAGGTGATCAATCGGATCATTTTGGAGTTTGAGAAATTGCAGAAAATCAGTGCCAGCAGTTGCAGACATTTGGCCATCGCATTCGTGGGAAGAACCTCACATTCGCGAAGAGTCGACTAAGGGAGTTTAAGGTTTGGCCTTCACTTTCGTGAGGCAGGTACTCCATTCATGAAGGGTTTGTGAAATTGTTCATCGCGTTTGCGTGAAGGTGTAGGTGGAAGGTGCATCGCGTTCGTGTAAGGTAATATTTGGTCAAACATGAGTTGTGCTTCGCAAACGCGAGAGGTTGACCGTGTTCGTGAAGAAGGAGGAGTCAGACCTGGGCAGAATGTTATAATTCATTTCATCCGCGATTCTGGGTCTATTTTCACCCATTGTTGAGTATTTTGAGAGTTTGTTTAAGGAGATTAAAGAGGTATTCAAAGAGAAACGACTTGAGGTAGGACTTTTGGACTTAAAACTCGATTCTATTGGAAATCTATCAAGAAAAAAATTATAAAAACCTAAGCTAAAATGGAGGAACTAGGGCTTTAATTTTTGGATTTTGATTTGGGGATTTGGAGGACCAATTGGGGTCGGATTTGAAAACTTTTGATATGTATGAACTCATGGGGAGATAAGGAACCCGTTAATGTAAAAATGTTTTTAGTTTCGAGAAGTGGGACCGGGGCTCGGGTTTTGCTAATTTCGTGATTTTTGGTATTTTTTGATTGTTTTTGCTTGGGCTTTGTTCCCTTAGCAGATTGTGACGTATTCGTTCTACTATTGGATAGATTCGACGCGCGTGGAGGCAGATTCGAGGGGCAAAGGGATCGCGAGCTAGAGATATAACCGGTTCGAGGTGAGTAATGATTGTAAATGATGCTCTGCGGGTTTGAAACACCATATTGCACATCGTAGTGCTATATTGAGGTGAAGCACATGCTCGATAATGAGGGTGGGGTCGTGCACTATTGATTGTGACTTGGTCTGTCCTGATTGATGATTTTACTGCATATTTGACTGAAACTTATTTGTTATCACTTTGATTTGGGCTGATTGCAATATTTGGGCTTCGTGCCAACTATTTGAACCCTTTGGAGATTTTTATCACTATTTCTTCAATGTTTTGGACTTATTACTTGAAATTAGTCATGTTACTTCCAACTGTTTTACAACTCAGTTTTGAAACTTAAATGATTCTTTAAATGATGTCTTGGGCTGAGAAATACAGTTTTAATAATGCCCGAGGGGCTTGTGATGAATTTTGGACTGAGTAAGGCCGAGAGCCTAGTTGTTAGGATACACTAATAATGATATTAGGCCGAGGGCCTGAGATACATATATACTCCACGAGGTGGCTCGATACTGATATAAGGTCGAGTGCCAAGATTTAATGCCACGAGATGGCTTGTGATTGCACTTGGGCCGTAAGGGGCCCCTCTCAGAGTCTGTACACCCACAGTAAGTGCGAGTACCCATTGTGATGTGAGTTTGAGCCCGAGGGGCTGGTATTGTTCTGAGATTGAGCCTGGGGGGATGGTGCGGTTTGCCCGAGGGGCAGATTTGTGGATATTTAGCCCGAGAGGAAAACTTCTATCTGCTTTCTTTGCATTGTTTACCTGTTTTACCTATGAAAGGAGATCTTACTGGATTTTACACTAATTTATTATTTTCAAATGATGTTTTACTGCTTCATTATAGAGTGCCTTGTGTTTTATGTGATTTCTTATCTTCAGTCATGATTTATATTTATTACTCACTCGGTCAAAGTACTCACATTACTCCCTATCGTGTGTGTAGATTGAGCTATCACTGGTCCCGCTCATGAGTGCTATCCCAAGCGGTATTCGGAGACTACGAGGTAGTTGTTAGCGTCCCTAGCCCCGTGTCTCTATTATCTTATTATCTCTATGTTTTTCAAACATTTGTACTAGTTGTTGGATTTAGCAGACTTGTAACGGGATCCTTAGATGCTCGTGACTTGTGACACCCCGGCTAGGGTTGTGTCAGGTTGGATTTTTCGCATTTTGTTATATGTACTTTCGTTATTTCGTACTATCAAACCATGTCTAGACTATTATCATGCTATTTAACTGTTAAAAATTGAGAATTGGTTCATTTGGCTAACCTTTTCTTCACGAGAGGCGCCATCACGATCGGGTTCGGGGTTAGGGTCGTGACACAAACCATAGTCAATTCTTCCAACGTAAAGCTTCCGAAATTAGAGATTTCTTTCCAAATAAACTACGAACTTCTCAAAAATCTAATTTCTTTGATACGTACAAGTCATAACTCATTAAGTGGAGCTACTCAGGGCCTCAAACCGTCAAATAATGTGCTAGAGATCAAAATGACCGATTGGATCATTACAGTCTCCTTAACAAGATATTTCGTAAATATCCAAAAGTCATCTCCTTTTATTTAAATATTATTAAATAATTAAATAAGATACATTTCAATTATTTATAACGATATTTCATTAATTTTAGCTTTTAAATTTTGGAGTTCTCACTTTTATAATGGCAACATGATGGTTTAACTATTTATTTATATGAAAGAACAATAAAATTTAATTAATGAGAAAATTTTTATATATAATTATACAACAATCATCTAAAGCATAATAACTCACAATAAAAGGACATAACTTGAATTCTAGACATTAGCCTTGTGATCCTGTTAGTTTTAGTACACAATACTACACATTAGGAATCCTACATGATTACCTTTAGAAATTTTATTAGTATAATTATGTTTGGGCAGAGATATATAATATTACATGTTAGCACATAAACATAATACCTTTAAGAACATGTTAGTTTTTTAATAAGTATAATTACTTTCGGATGTGGATATAATTTTAGCTATGTAATCCAATTACTTTTATGATATACTTCTTAAAAAATTCTATTACTAATTTAATTTAAAAACATATTATATTGTCCAAATTCATTTAGAAACAAGAGAGTCTATATTACTATAAAAGTAAGAATGTAATATTCATATACCAAAATAGCTCTAAAATATTAGACGGAAGAACTCGTAGGGAAATGACATGGTTATAATATCTTTTTTTTTGGACTACAATAACTTCTATGTTAATTTTTTTGAATATTTAAGATTTTAAAACTAATACAATCTTGTCTATTGAATTCTTACTAAAAATATGTAGGAATCTTTAATATAATAAATTTTATAAGAATCCTCCATAATGGTAATACATTACCACTCTATAATATTCACTACCAAGAAAAATAAAAGAAACGCTAAACAGACTACACAAAGCGTTCAAATAGAGAAAATTATATTTGAACTGCTTTCCTACTCAAATAATATTTTTTATTACTTATTTATTCATGTTATACAAAAAAATATACTCAATTATTAAAGAACAACTAAGAAAATTTTAAGAATATAAATGTGTGAGAAAAGAAAGAAAAAAGTTGATAAAAGTCAATACCACTAATGATTTTGCAAATATAAAGATTTAAAAGTGAAATATCAGTCGATCTTTATACTCTTTGAAAATACAATTTATGATGGATTATATTTACGGTTAAATATTCAAACATGATATGAACTAATATTAAGAATCAAAATCAACAGAAAATAAATTATTTTTTATGTTGAAATCAAATAATCAAATCTTTCAATTAGTTATTTAGTAATAGAATCCAATTAAATTATTTTTTAATTTATCATACGAGTACAATTATTTTCAAGTTAAAAAAATCTTAGGGTACATAGATTTATTCCTTAAAGAGAGTGTTAGAGATTAAAAAATAGATCGCAAAGTAAAAATGATTAGTATAATATTAAAAATGTCATACAAGTGTTTGAGGAAGCACAATCAAAGCTAAATTATGTACAAGAATAAGCTTTCAAAACTATGTTATAAAAAAGTAGACTCTGGTATAATGAGATTATCCTTTGTAGATGCCTCCGGCGGAATCGAAATAATATTCTTATGTAATTCATTACTTGCAAATATCATATCAAGAGGCATGATATTGTAAGCAATAAGAACAAGTAGTGAACCATCAATGATTTTATTATGAGGTCGTACAACTCACTTTAGATTTGATATGCCTCTTCAAATATCTGAATAACCTCACAAATATATCAAAGCAGAGCAATAGTGCTAATTTATAAGGAAAGCAAAAGTGATAATATGGGATGAGGTGCTTTTTCCTAAGAGTCAAACGATTGAAACAAGCACCCAGAGTTTTAGAGATATATTAAATATTGATTAACTATTTAGTGGAAAAGTATTAGTTTGGGAGGTTATTTCTTGTGATGATCCAAAAGGGTCATCACTTGTTTTTTATTAAATTTTGTGCTTCTAAGGCCTTGGAAACCTCATTCAGAGTCACCTCGATTTGGGTGTGCAGTCCGGGCGCGTAGCCGGAAAGCTTAAATATGAAAATCTGTGAAAATGGTAAAATTTGGCTAAAAAATAAATTAATTTGACTTTGGTCAACATTTTGGATAAACGGATCCGGACTCGTGATTTGACGGTCCCAAAGGATCCGTTGGAAAATATAGAACTTGGATGTATGTCCGGAATCGAATTTCGAGGCCTCGAGTCCGAGAAATGGGTTTTTAAAGAAAATTATTTCTTAAAATTTGAAGGAAATTTGAAATGAAATTTGACTAGAGCATGGTGGTATCGGGCCCGTATTTTGGTTCCGGTGTACGGTAAAGGTGTTACATATGATTTAAGATGTTTCTGTGAAATTTTCTAAAAAAACGAATATCATTTGACGTGATTCGAAGCTAAATTCCGAAATTTGATACTTGATGAAGTTTGAGAAAAGTTCTTGATTTTGAGGTTTAATTCATTGTTATTGAGGTTATTTTGGCAATCTGAATGCATGGATAAGTTTGTATGATGTTGTTGAGTTAGTACATGTGTTCGGTTGGGAGTCCCGAGGGCTTGGGTGTGTTTCGGATGTGATTCAGGAAGTTTTGAACATAAGGAAAAGTCCATATTTTCCGGTACAGGTGCTCAGGCCTATTGTTCATCGCGATCGTGTAGTCACTCTTGCGATCACGTAATGGAAATGGGGACAGGGGTGGTTTTTTCCATCGCGAACGCCAAGCCACAATCACGAACGTGGAGCTTTGGGGATTACTCATCGTGAATGCGACCTGTGTGAAGCGAACGCGTAGTGTTAATTGGAGGGGGCTATGTGTATCTATGCGTTGGTTTCTAGCATGACCTTGAATCTTTATATTGTGAATATCATGATTTCGTTGTATCTTTCTTGCCTTGGTGATGATTTCTATTTGCTGTGAAAAGTTTGTGGAACCAATTATGAGCTTTGAACATCGAGGTGAATTGGCTCAAGTTATATTACCCATATGAAAATATATGAGATGATTGAACCCATTGGAACATTGGCTCAAGTGGTAAAGTAAGCTATGTGATAAAAGTGAAAGAAAGAAAAAGAGTTATTAAACTGTTCTCTTGTCGGGATATTATTGCTTTGTTGATTATCTCCCTTGCCGGGATGTTGAGATCACTGATGTTGTTCCCTTCCCGGGATTAAATTGTTTAATTGTTGTTCCCTTGCCAGGATTTAATTGATTAATTTGTTTTCCCTAGCCAAGAATTCTATTACTTTATTTATTCCCTTGCCCCTTTGTTTGTGATTATTATTTGGGTAAGAAAGAGTGTTAAAGCATGACGGGTGATATCGTACATTGTTTGATATTTTGAGGAAATAGTGTAAAGCACTAAGGGTGATGTTGTGCCGCACGATGTACCATTCCGCGCCGATTTCATTAATTGTATGGTGAGGAAAGAGAGTAAAAGCACGAAGGGTGATGCCGTGCACATTTTTATTATATAATTACTTTGGTGAGGATGAGAATAAAAGCACGAAGAGTGATGTTGTGCAAATTTATATGATATAATTACTTTGGTGAGGATGAGAGGAAAAGCACGAAGGGTGATTCCATGCAAATTATTGGTTTCTGATTCTTGTTGATATTCGATTTGTATTGTTTCTCTCCTTACTTGATGCCTTTCTATTCAGGATTGTTACCTCCCATACAGCATGCTCCCCCTCCCATATTGACCGGTTACTTTCTGTATTTCATCTCTGCTGGATATATATATTTTGAACTGCATAGGTTAATTTGGTAGTCTAGTCTTAGCCTCGTCACTACTTTGTCGAGGTTATGCTAGACATTGACTAGCATAAGGGGTCAATTGTGCTGATGCTACACTCTGCACTGTGTGCAGATCCAGGAGCAGCTTTCGGAAGTAGTTGGAGTGCTTCCTTTAGTCCACCTGGAGACCCAATGTAGACCTGTAGGAGTTCGCAGGCCCTCGCGTCTCCCTCTATCTCTATTTATTGTTTTGGACTAAGGTATGCATTTTATCTCACGTTTTTGGGGAGTAGTTCAGCGAGAGTTGGGCATACGGGTTGAGTTGAGCACAACATTTCATCCCTAGACCGACGTACAGTTTGAGCGGACTATTCAGATATTGGAGGATATGCTCCAAGCTTGTGTTATTGACTTTGGAGGCTTGTGGGATCAGTTTTTGCCTTTAGCAGAGTTTGCCTATGACAATAACTACAAATCGAGTATCAAGGTGTCTCCTTTTTAGGCTTTATATAGTAGACAGTGTCGGTCTCCAATTGGATGATTTGAGTCGGGGGAAACTCAATTGTTGTGTACGGATCTGGTTCAGAAGGCCTTGGACAAGGTCAGAATCATTCAGGATAGGCTTCGTACGGCTCAGTCCAAGAAAAAGAGTTATTCCGGCCGCAAGGTTTGAGATATGGCTTTCATGGTCGGTGAGCGGGTATTACCTCCAGTGTCGCCTATGAAGAGTGTGATGAAATTCGGGAAGAAGGGAAAGCTTAGCCCAAGATTCATTAGTCCATTTGAGATTCTTGATCGAGTGGGAGAGAAGGATTATAGACTTGCTTTACCACCAAGCTTATCAGCCGTGCATCCAGTATTTCATGTGTCCATGCTTCGGAAATATCACGGCGACGCATCCCGTGTATTAGATTTCAGCACTGTCCAGTTGGACAAGGACTTGTCTTATGAGGAGGAGCTAGTGGCTATTCTAGACCGACATGTTCGATAGTTGAGGCTGAAGAGTTTTCCCTCTATTTGTGTTCAGTGGAGAGGTCATCCTGCTAAGGCATCGACCTGGGAGTTCAAGTCCAATATGTGAAGCCGTTATCCCCATCTTTTTCCTGACTCGGGTACTTCCTTCTTATGTCCATTCGAGGACGAACGGTTGTTTTAGAGGTGGTTAATGTGATGACCCTTTGTTTTTAATTGAATTTTGTGCTTCCAATGCCTTGAAAACCTATTTAGAGTTGCCTCAATACGCATGCCCAGTCCAGGTGTGTAGCAGAGAAGCTTAATATGAAAATCTGTGAAAAATGGTAAAATTTAGCTATAAAATGAATTAATATGACTTCAGTCAACATTTTGGCTAAATAAACCCAGACCCATGATTTGACGGTTTCGGAGGGTCCATAGGAAAATATGGAACTTGGGTGAAGCCCGGAATTGAATTCCGAGGCCTCGAGGCCGAGAAATGAATTATTAAAGAAAATTATTTTTTGAAATTTTTACGAAAATTTGAAATAAAATTTTATTAGAGCATGGTGGTATCGGGCCCGTAATTTGGTTTCGACACTCGGTACAGGTCTTACATATGATTTAAGATGCTTTGGCCAAAATTTTGTAAAAAACGGATATCATTTTATATGATTCAGACCTAAATTGCTAAATCTGATACTTGATGAAGTTTGAGAAAAGTTGTTGATTTTGAGGTTTAATTCGTTGTTATTGAGGTTATTTTGGCGATATGATCGCATGGATAAGTTCGTATGATGTTATTGATGTAGTACATGCACTTGGTTAGGATTTCCAAGGGCTCGGGTGTGTTTTGGATGTGATTCGGGAAGTTTTGAACTTAAGGACAATCTTCAAATTTTCTGCTACAGGTGCTCAGACCTGTTGTTCATCACGATCGCGTAAGGTAAATGGGCACAAGGGTGAATTTTTCCATCACGAACGCGAAGCCACAGTTTGCGAACGCAGAGCTTTGGGGGATTTCTCATCGTGAACACAACCCGTGTGACGTGAACGCGCAATGTTAATTAGAGAGGGCTAGGATTTTGGTCGTTCTTCTACACGAACGCGAAGGTTAGGGAGTTCAACCCTTCGCGAACACGTGTAAAATCTCCCGATCGCGTAAGTCCACTTACTGGTAGCCTTCGTGATCACGATATTGTTCTCAGGAATGCGATGAACACTGTCGCCACACTTAAGACAGTAGCTAATAGAGTATTTGTTCAAACTTTCATAACTTCTTCATCCCAACTCCAAATGGGGCGATTTTTGAAAGAGGATATCACCACATATTCATAGGTATGTAATCTCAGACTCATTTTCTTCAATTTCTATTAACACCCATCAGATTCCTAGGCTTAAACCATGTGAATAAGGTAGAAACTTAGAGATTTGGTTAGGGTTTTGATTAATTGTGATATAGACCTCGTTTTGGGGTCGAATTCTGAAAATAATTGTATATTCGGGCTCATGGATTAATGGGTTATCAGATTTTGGTTTGAACCTCGTGGTTTGACCAAGCGAGCCCAGGGTCGATTTTTAGATTTTTGGAAAGAATGATTTGAAAGCTATAATTAGGCTTTGAAATTGAATTGTTTAGCATTTATTGTTGTTATTAAATTGATTATGCATAGATTCGATTGTGTTGGAGCGAAATTTGAAAGAAAAAGCGGTGTTTGAGGCTTGAGCTGTCGTAGAAGTTCGAGGTAAGTCTTTAATCATACCTTATCTAGAGGGATTAAGAGTTGAGTCCTATTTTCTATGTGCTAATTGTGGAGTACGACATATAAGAATGGTGACGAGTATCTATACGTTGGTGTCTAGCATGACCGTGAGTCTTTATATTGTGAATATCATGATTTCGTTGTATCTTTCATGCCTTGGTGATGATTTCTATTTGTTGTGAAAAGTTTATGGAAGAAATTGTGACCATTGAACATCGAGGAGCATTGGCTCAAGTTATATTACCAATTGTGAAAAAATATGAGATTATTGAACCCTTTGGAGCATTGGCTCAAGTGGTAAAGTAAGTTATGAGATAAAAGTGAAAGAAAGAGAAAGAGTTATTAAATTGTTCCCTCGCGGGTATGTTTTTGCGTTGTTGATTACTTCCCTTGCCGGGATATTGAGATTGTTGATGTTGTTCTCTTGTCGGGAGTTTAATTGTTTAATTGTTTTTCCCTTGGCAGAATTTAATTGTTTAATTGTTGTTCCCTTGCTGAGACTTATTTTATTACTTTATTTATTCCCTTGCCCCTTTGTTTGTGATTGTTGTTTGGGTGAGGAAGAGTGTTAAAGCACAAAGGGTGATATCGTGCATTATTTGATATTGTGAGGAAAGAGTGTAAAGAACGAAGGGTGATGCCATGCCGCATGATGTACCATTCTGTGCCGATTTCATTGATTATATGGTGAGGAAAGAGAGTAAAAGAATGAAGGGTAATGCCATGTACATTTTTATTATATAATTGCTTTGGTGAGGATGAGATTAAAAGCACAAAGGGTGATGCCATGCATATTTATATTATATAATTTCTTTGGTCAGTATGAGAGTAAAAGCACGAAGGGTGATGCGTGCAAATTGTTTATTTCTGATTCTTGTTGATATTCGAGTTGTATTGTTCCTCTCCTTACTTGATGCCTTTCTATTCAGGACTGTTACCTCCCCCACAACATGTTTCCCTCCCACATTGACCGGTTTTTTTCTGTATTTCTTTTCCACTGTATATATATATATATATATATATATATATATATATATATATATATATATATATATATATTAGAACTGCATAGGTTTATTTGGTAGTCTAGTCCTAGCCTCGTCACTACTTCGCCGAGGTTAGGCTAGACACTTACCAGCACATTGGGTAGGTTGTGCTGATATACACTCTGCAATGTGTGCAGATCCAGGAGCAACTTTTGGACAGTAGTTGGAGTGCTTCCTTCAGTCCACCCGGGGACCCAAGGTAGACCTGCAGGTGTCCGCAGGCCCTGGCGTCTCCCTCTATCTCTATTTCCTGTTTTGCTTTCTTTTATTCGGAAACAATATATTGTTACTTCTTTAGACCTTGTATGTAATGATCTTAGAAAGTCTGTGACGCTGTGATACCAAGTTTTGGTTATTTGAGGTTTTTGAGAGTTACAATAGATGTAGCCTTAAAATATATAATTGTGGACCTCTGCTTATTTATTTAAAATTCCGTTTTTATCATATTATCGCCTTGTATTTGTTCAAAATGAGCAATATGAAAGTGTAGCAAGTAGTTAAGGTTTGGCTTGACTGGCTCTCATTAGTAGGCGCCATCACGACTCCCGATAGTAGAAATTCGGGTCGTGACATTTCTGTCAAGTATGATCAGTAGTTGCTAATTAACCAAAGCAAAAATTGTAAAAGCTAGTTTGCCAAATTATACTTATGACCTCAAATGAAAAATATTCAATTGACAAGAAATATAAAAGTAAGAACGGATCCAAAATTTAGTGACTGATTGCTTCGTACCAAAAACGAAGAAGAGCATCAAATAAAAGATGATTCGGTTCTTCTAGGACGCTTGGTTATCAACCCCAATGACAATAGTAGTACATTTAATAAGGAATATTTTCATCATTAGACTAAAACAGAAATTTTAAGAATTACATGATAGAAATTGAAGATCTATCTTAGCTATTAATCAACTAAATAAAAGATTGATTACTAATTTTTATGGCAAAAATAAAATATTTTTTGGTTTTGACTCAGTAGAAGAAGATACCACAATTACTACCAAGAAAATTACTTTAATGCCAAATAGCCTTCTACTGTACATGTTTGTTGTCAAGTTCATTATTTCTGTCGTATGTCAGTGTGACCATATATATGATAGGTTAAGTTAAAATTGAGATTCCATTGCATATAGGTTGGTTTTGAAGAAAAATATGCTCGTCATGCTACTACAAACTTAGATACGCTGAATAACTTATGTAATAGTACACATAAGGTATATAGAAGTTTTAAAAATAACGTCATACATGCACAACTTATGATACTGGTCAATGTGCTTCTAAGTAATTGTTTATCCTCGAACTCAACTTTCATCTTCCGAAACTAAAGAATATCCTTATAAATTTGTGTGAAAAATAATTTTCAATATATTTATAATAAATAAACCACAAAGACAAATATCCCAAATTATGAACTATATTTACCATAATATGTTTTCTTATGCCAATAATTATATATTTCACTTTCAAGAGAGATATCAATATCGGCAACAAAAATTCTAGGCTTCTAGC
The DNA here is from genome assembly GCA_034376525.1 of Nicotiana benthamiana. NCBI lineage: Eukaryota > Viridiplantae > Streptophyta > Magnoliopsida > Solanales > Solanaceae > Nicotiana > Nicotiana benthamiana. The sequence continues at coordinate 122,488,193 of CM067335.1, read as the reverse complement.
TATGGCAGAATAACCAAAGTGTTATAATAAAACATATACAAAAAACACCATTTATAAATAACTACTCTCTCCGTTTCATATTAATGAGCTACTTTCTCTTTTAGTCTGTTTCAAAATAAATGACATATTTCTAAATTTAGAAATAATTCAACTATAAACTCTTTATTTTACCTTTTTTGCCCTTAAATGAGAAGTTTTTATAGCTACACTAATGATATGACCTACAAACTTTTTACCCCTTAAACTTTAAGACCACAAGTTTCAAAAGTCTTTTTTTTTCTTAAACTCTCTAATGAGTCAAACTAGGTCAAACAATATGATACGAAGGAAGTACTTTTAAACTAAAATACATAACTAAATTGATCATTTATATAAGTTCTAATGATGTCCTTTTATTTTGAATTCACGTATTATGCTAATATAACAATATTTTTTAATATTTATATGATTGATATTGTATTATACACATAAAATTTCTCTTGTTATTATATTTTATTATTTCTTTATATAAATAAATATTTAAATCATTATATGCCATTATTTATAGATACTAGTAATCCAAGAAGTAGAAAAAGGAATGAAAAGAAGAGGTTGATATCCGAACCGGAAACTGACTCGGACCTGAAAACACTTCAAACAAAATTGTGGCGGGCATTGTTCTGTTCGGTGTTCGCTTTATAGAGGATCTTGCCATTCTGGTTTTTTGTTCATCTAGAGGTGAGTTTATGTTGGCTTTTCTCTCTCTGCCTTCTGATATTTTTAATTTTGATCGCTTTCTCTTGTAATTTCCAAAAATTCAGTTCCCAATTTTGTGTCTAAGAGCCGCAGTATGTTTTTCGACGAATTGTGCTGCTACATATGGTTTGGCGATTGAAACTGGAGTTTAGCTTTAGATGACTGCAATCTTTAATGAACACACTAAAGTCCATTATTATCATCGAGATTGCTCTCCTGCAATTTCTCTTTGTTTGTGTTTTGAAGACTGCCCTTATCACCAGTTTTTTGCATATTGAGTTTGTGAAATGCAGTCAATTGAGGTAGCTGGTGTTTGGTCTGATCTTGAAAAACAACGAGTGAAATTAATGTGTATTAGTAAGAGCAAGAGATATAGATTGCAATATAGAGAGTTGTAATGAGGGATAAAGCTAGTATTGTTTTTTTAATTTAAGATTGTGTGGTATTAAGGAAAATGTTTTCCATGAAAATAGTGGTCTACTTCACTTCTTTTTGTGTTTGTTTGGTGAGAAAAATATCTTACAAAAAAAATATTTATTAAAGATTGATGATAACTTATGCGGATTGGATTGAATTTTATAAAATTATTGGGTATTTGAAATGGATAATAATGTCTAAGTTTTGGTTGGAGCAAGTGATATGGAGCAAGAATTGAAATAGTTCAAAAGGAAAATGACTTCTCTCATACCTTCCCGATGGTAAGTGTTTTCTTTGAATAAAAATTTTGGTAACCAAATACCGAATAATTAGTTCTTCAGTTAATTAGTGATACCTCAAAAGGTAATGTCTATCTTGATTTGAAAAATCTTTTCTCTTTGAAGTATTATTTACATATACTTATTATTTAGTAAATTATTTTACATTTAATAGAGTCAAACTAGTCGTTACTAGTCGTTGGAGCAACACCTGGATAAACATGGTCTTTGGAGAGCTTAAGACACACTTTCTTAACACAACTTTCTAAATCTTCTTCTTTCTCCTATACGCTGGGTTTCTTTGTAGAATTTTCTGGTAGTTCTGTTCCCAGTTCAATAACTGGAAGAGCTTATTGAATCTTGGGGATAGGTCTAATTTTATTCATTATGGTGTGGGCGAAATATCCTTAAGGACAGTGTCCTTGGCACATCTTAAGCTGAATCTTATTTTCCATAACCAATATTTTTCCAACATTTCCCATCCTACCACTTTGAGGTAAAAAGTTTTGACATTTTGGATAACTAGTTGCAGAAAAATGATTTTAGTCATTACCGAACAATGCCTTTTCATAAGCAGACTTTTCAAGGACTTACTATCAAGAATCTAATTTTGTGTTTTGTGTTAATGATGATCAAAGATAGTTTTTAATTGGTTATAAGATTATTGGTATGGTGAGAATGTTGTCCGCTTACTAGTTCTATGCTCTTCTCTTTCCTATTATCGTAGTTTGTAGTTTTTCGCACATCCTAACACAGCTCTTGAATGTGCACCAAGGAGCTTCTGAGATGGTATTACACAGTTACAACTTAAAAGAGAGTTTAAAATAGTATACATTCTTGCTTCTGAGATGGTATTACACAGTTACAACTTCAAAGAGAGTTCAGAATAGTATACTTTCTGTAGGTTGAATGGACGTTAGTTACAGCTTAATTAGTACATTTTTCTCTAAGCTCTTTCATCATACAGCTTGTTATCCTTCTTTTAAACTTCCGAGATACTTTCAGCTTGTTATTGATATGGTGACGACAGATTCAACAGCAGTCCTTTTTGGATGCTTGGATTATACCCGAGTCTTGCACCCCCTTTTACTAGTGTAAGTTTTAGTGATAAGCCTTTGTGTCATGGATACATAAAACCTTATAAGTATTGAATGTTTAGTCAAGAGAAAAAGAAAATAAAGTCCTGGATTGGAAATTAAATACTCCCTCTGTTCCAATTTATGTGAACCTATTTGACTGGGCACGGAGTTTAAGAAAAAAATGAAGAATTTTGAAATGTGTGGTCCTAAACAAGTCCAAATGAGCCCCAGAGTATTTGTGTGGTTATAAAAGCTTCTCATTAAGGGTAAAGTTGTAAGTTTAAACTAAATTGTTACAAAATTTAGAAATGGTTCATTTTTTTTGGAACGGACTAAAAAGGAAATAGATTCACATAACCTGGTGATATTCTATCTTTCCAAGAGTACTACCCTGTAAGTAGTCTATGTCTGGGGAGCATACTTGACAGGAGATAGACAGTTCCAGAGGAAGTAGCATTATCTACAATTCTAAAAGAGTAGATGTGTCTAAACTAGGGAAAATGATGCAATTGGAGAATTTGTTGGTCTAAGAAGCTTTTTATGGCTTACATCTTTTGAATCTGTGGGTTCATACTAATGAAAGCTCTTATTAGTGTGTTTTGAACAACTCCTGAGTCCTAGCATTGATTGTGTTTATATTTGTTAGATTGAGCGGGACAGAATAGTGCAGTCACTTGAAGCCTTATTGGCCATCGTCAATCATCTTAAATACCTTATATGGTATTTCTTTGCATGTTTTTTCATATTACGTAATGAAGATGGGAAGCTCTATCTTCTGGTTCTTGTCAAATTGTTACTTAATACTTGTTTGTCACCCCTTTTGGATTTTTGGCATGTTATTTTTTAGCCCATTTGCATGTTCCTCAACTTGCAACAGCGATCAGATTATAAAGAAACATTTCAATAATTCTGCGACAGATTATAAAGAATGACATCACTTGAAGAACTCCTATTTTTTAGATAAAATTTGGGTGAGGGTGGAAGAAGATTGTATAATGAAAAATTGCATGTATATTTACTCCCCAACAAGAATTTAAAACTTTAACGAACTCTCTGAACTATGCAACGGGTGCCCAAAAGTTGTGAAGTGACTCAGATTTTATTGAACGGTATCTACAGGAACCAATTGACCGCCAACCAATCCAAGATGGTATTTGGTAACCTATCTAAGCTCTTCGTTTTACGTGATTGGTATGTTAGATTGAGTGTTGTATATGCATGAGCAAGTAGTTGTTTTAAAATCATTGCAAAATAGCCAGTAGAAAAGTGCTGCTTGCTGAATGTATAATAGAGTGACTGTTGTCACACGGTCACGATTTGTATCGGTCAATTATCCTGCTTAGAGAAGTCTATGTGGATTGTATTGCACTTTTGCTGAATCTCTGAACGGGGTTAGTTTTCAAGGGTTGTAAAATTTAAGCATTTTTGTCCTTTAAGCCCTATATGTCTTACGTTAAGAAAAAGAAAGCTGGTATTGACTTTCTATACTGCTCTTGAAAGTGTTGAGATAGCTCCTTTGGGATGTTTAGATGTTCATTGTTCGGTGGTCTTCAGCTTTGTTGAGATGCCCTATCCTTCTTTCTATTTTCGTTCACTGCTTGTTAAAACTTTGCATTGGATTGTGTCTCCCTTATGGTAGTTATTTATGGTAGTTACTGTCTGATATATTTGCATGCTATTTTATTTATGTTTCTTATGTTTAGATAATTATTTACACTATTTCTGCTGGAGTTACTAATGCTCTTTTGTTTTTGTTTTTGTTTTTGTTTTTGTTTTTGTTTTTCCTTTCCTTCACTGAGTCGAGGGTCGATTGGAAACAGCCTCTTTGCCGTTTCGGGTAGGGGTAAGGCCCGTCTACATATTACCCTCCCCAGACCCACTTTGTGGGACTATACTGGGTAGTTGTTGTTGTTGTTGTTGCTGCTTGTTAAAACTTCCAAAGAACTATTTATTTGTAACATGTACAGCTTCGATACACAGAACATCGTGTCTCAGCACATTGTCTCTTGTTTGCATTGGTCATCAGGCTCTTGAAGTTGACCGGTCATGGGAAATAAGGCAGCGAAACCGGAGAGAGATGAGGTGCTTTTGAAGATTGTCCCTCCTATAGATCAAGCATATGCTCGATAGCTTGCTCGAGCTCTTGAAAGAATTTATGGCTTCGCCCCAAGATACCCTCGTGCTGTAAAGCCAGCTGATCATTACATAGAATACATGCGCTTAAACGGATGGTTGGATATCAGCTTAGATGACCCTGACCTAGCTCGTTTACTTAAATAATCGATCAACTGTAATTTATAAAAGCATGTATAAACTTGAACAAGTAGGAACCTTGGTTTCAAGTTGATGCTTATTTTTTTGTACTGCTATAGTAATGGGATTCAGATATTAAGCGGTGGTATCAAATGCAACTACAATGTACTTCAAACTGAAGCTACCAAGAAGTATTACCATTTAAAATGTCTTGCTTTTTTGTTTTGTTTTGTTTTATTTTACATGTTAGTCTTTGGTAGAACTGTAAATTGCTTTCATGATATGGATTGTCTGTATTAACTATTTTAATTGAATACACTTAATCCACTGCAGGAGAATATCTGTGACTTTATAAGTGTATAATCTGTTTCCTTTCCAACTTACAATAACTACATTGAAAATGGAAAATTTAACCAAAAAAGGGATAAAGAAAGAGAAGTAAAAGCCTATAAACCTCGTTTTTGGTCGACGGTTAACTCACTTCTATAATTGAGAAGGACGGTTCAAATCTCATCCGCAGCGTAGCATCTTCTTTCCCATTTCCCATCTCTCATCTCTCACGCGCCTGGCTCTTCATGGTGAATAAAAAAGGCAAGATACACATATGGTTTGTCGGCTAAAATAATTACATTCGTTAGTATGCAGTGTATGTTTAATGTATAATCACTGCAAATATATATATAGTAAAAATATATATATTATACACTAACTATATATTGAGTTATACAATAATCATACACCGAACATTAACAAATGTGTCACGACCCCAATCGATAAGCCGCGACGGGCATCCGGTACCTTACTCAACCGAGTACCACGTAACGTATCTTTCTTATTACATCATCATAGATAGGTTGGCTAGAAGGCGCATCATGATACAACCAGAGTAAACATGAGGGAATACCCGACATAGAACGACCCAACCTGATATAGAAACTTATGCCTATGACATACGAGCCTATAAGGCTAATGTGATACATTATATTCTTTAAATATAGGCCGACAAGGTCATACAAATATCTATATACATGACATCTGTCTATAAGCCTCTAAGAGTACATACTTATCATAAAGTCGAGACTGACCTTGCCGTATCAACAATACATGTACTAATCATACCGACCAAACAAGCAACCCTGGAGCAATGGAGTGCATCAACATCTTTCGCGGAGCTGATAGCCTACTTGGAGGACTCTCAACCTGTCTATCAGAACATGCGGGCATGAAACGCACAAGCGACCCCAGGCAAAGAGGACATCAGTACAAATAACGTACCAAGTATGCAAGGAATGAAAATCAGTAAATAATAGACATGAGAGTAACATGGAGTAAAAGACTCAACATGCAAGTCAGAATAACTCTATAGATAATGAAATACTCATAATGTTATGCATATGTGTATATATGTCATATCATGTATAGGTACATGTGTTCATAACATCATCAAGCCTCTGAGAGCATCCCATTGTATCATCTCGGCCAATGTGGGCAAATCGTCAACGTATACCAGCTGATCAACTGGTGGTGCATACATAACGGCGTAACCTTTTCCTATATATATATATATATTCTCTCCCTTGCCGGGATGCTGAGATTATTGAGATTGTTCCCTTGCCGGGATTGAACTGTTAATTGTATTCCCTTGCCGGAATTTCTATTATTATTTGTTTACTCCCTTGCCCCTTTGTTTGTGATTGTTGTTTGGGTGAGAAAAGCGTTAAAGCACGAAGGGTGATGTCGTGCATTGTTTGCTATTGTGAGGACAAAGTGTAAAGCACGAAGATTGATGTCGTGTCGTACGATGTACCATTCCGTACTGATTTTCATTGATTTTTATAGTGAGGAAAGAGAGTAAAAGAAAGAATAGTAATATTGTGCACATTGTTATTATATGATTGATTTGGTGAGAACGAGAGTAAAAGTACGAAGGGTGATGTCGTGTACACTTTTATTATAAAATATTATTTTGGTGAGGATGAGAGTAAAAGCACGAAGGGTGATGACGTGCAAATTATTTGATTTCCGATTCTTGTTGATGTTCTAGTTATGTTGTTTCTTTCCTTACTTGATGTTTTCTATTCTGAACTGTTACCTCTTCCACAGCATGTTTTCCCCTCCCACATTGACTGGTTATTTCTTGTATTCTTTTCTACTGTATGTATGTATGTATGTATGTGTGTGTGTGTGTGTGTATATATATATATATATATATATATATATATATATATATATATATATATATATATATATATATATAAACTGCACAAATTTATTTGGTAGTCTAGTCCTAGCCTCGTCACTACTTCGCCGAGATTAGGCTAGACACTTACCAGCACATGGGGTCGGTTATGCTGATACTACACTCTACATTGTGTGCAGATCCCAAAGTAGCATTTGATTATCAGTACGCTACAAAAAATAGCCTATTTGCTGAGGGTAATTTCACATTTTGTGGTGGTCAGCGACCCCCACTATTTGATATCGCGGCGGTCTACATGTCACGACCCAATTTAGGATCGTGGCCGGCACTTAGGAGCAAGTGCTCCCAAGTAAGCCTTATCGGTAATTTAACGAAGATCGGGCAAAGTTTTCCCTGTTTTTGGGTCATCCCAAAATTTTCCTATCTGAAATCAGCAACCAAACAACCTAATAGCAATTCAACTAGCAATTGACAACTTACCAATTAGTCAAAATAAGTCTCCACCATTACTAATCAATACATTAACAATCAGAAATATTAATCTACCTCCAACTTTCATAATAAAGGACGATACTTAACATAAGACTATAATAACAAAAGAATACTCACGATGCTAAATAATGAGGATGGAGCGACTCTAAGAATGTAAAGAAAGACCATAGCAATTGATAAAAATCTGCGTTCACGCGAACAAGTGTGAGGCTCACCAAGAGTTCTCAACCTCTGACCTATAATTAACAAAATCATCGCCTGCGTCAACTGCAATATCTGTAAAAAAAAATTAGCGGGGAATAAGTCGCTAGCTCAGTGAGTAATAACACTTAACCACAACAATTTTTAATTTGGGGACAAGTCTGAAAACATGCTAGTATATCAAACAGAAAACAACATAAAAGTGTGCTTTCAAAAACAATAAATAATTTTCAGTCTCATCATACTTTTCTTGTAGTATAATACAAATACAATTCAGTAATAAGCATGGACCACTGTATAATATGCATAATTTTTTGGGAGGTTTCAATGAAAGGATCATGTAATCTGTATAATTATTGACTTCTTCACAATAAGCAAAATATAATGCTAGTCCATACACGAAGGAAATCAGTAACGATATGCTAATTCTACCTTCCCACTAGCGAGGGCTATAACTGTAATCGGTAATTACAAGGTACAGCAGGTCTAACGAACCCGACGTTAGCCATGGAACCCTTTAAAGTCTACTCCCATTTACACTTGTCACTATAATCTGTATATACTCGTAAAAAATAATTTTAAACAATATAGGGCATTTCGGTTCTTATCAAATCATATAATTTTATTTTTGGAACAGTAAATTAGAGTAACGGTACACCAGATCTAGTGATAATGAAAATATTTAAAGCCACGGTATTCTTCTCAAATAACTATTTCGGTGTCATATCGAATAAAAGACTTGTCCCACATGTAACTCAAATAATCGATAACATACTAATATCAAAAATCATGTGTAAATCATGCAAGTTATGAAAATACAAATTGTGGTAAGATTACTACTCACAGTACTCGTGCCGAAATACCGAATGCGTCACCTCGAGCAATTCGTACAAATTCCTCCAATCAATCTATAATTACATAATATCAATCTCATGTTAATTTTCTTGTTTAGGATAATTCTTAGCTAATTTAGAATACTCAATCATCGGGGTTCATGTTTGGATCTTAATTTGTGGATTTATATTTATTCATATAACTAGTCCATAATTCTATCAATTTCAAACTATTTGGTAAAATTTATTCCTATAAAATTAGACCTAGTAGTGCTTAAACCAAACCTTTGTAGCCTCATTATCTCCATAGTAATTGTATTTTATAAGAAAAAGGTGATATTGAATTCGTTTGTACTACGTGAAATTGTATAGATTCAGTGCAATAATTCAACAGATGAGAAGAAGAAGGTTAACCTCTTGAGTTGAAGGAGAACATTAATAGTTTCAATTCCAACTCTCAATTCTTCTTAAGCCTTTTTCCCAATGCTTTCTTCTTCTTCTTCTCTGGTTTTGTTTTTTTTCTCCATTTTGAAGCTGCTGCTTCGTTCTCTTCAGAAGCTTTTGTTTTTCAAACCCTTTTTAACATTTCGCTAATTTAATGGGCTTGGCCCTTTTGTTTCAAATTCTTCTTTTCCCTTAATTATTATTATTATTATTATTATTATTATTATTACCAATATACCCTTATAAAAAAATATAGGGTATTACATCCTCCCTACCTTATGAAAGTCGGTCCCAAAATTAACTTAAGCACATACCTGTAGACTGAAACAAATGTGGATACTTCGGTTGCATATCTTTTGCTAGTTCCCAAGTCGCTTTTTCTATTGTATGATTTCTCCATAAGACTTTCACAAACACGATTTCTTTTGGCCGTAGCTTTGTTACTTGCCTATCAACAATTGTCATCGGCTCCTCCTCATAAGACAACTTCTCATCTAGCGGTATAGTCGGTGCTTCAATCATCTGAGAAGAGTCCGATATACATTTTCTTAGTATTGAGATGTGAAACACCACATGAATAAAGGACAACTCAGGAGAAAGTGCCAAACGATAAGTCACTGCTCCCACTCGGTTTAATATCTCATATGGTCCTATAAACCTAGGGCTCAACTTGCCTCTTTTCCCAAATCGCATGACACCTTTCATATGGGAGACTCGTGGGGAACACTTATTTTGAACACTAAATCTCTTCGTCTCTTATCAGCATACGACTTTTGTCTACTTTCAGCTGCAAGCAATCTCTGTCTGATCAACTAGACCTTCTCCATAGCTGCTTGTACTATCGGGCCCCAATAAGTTAATTTCACCAGCTTCAAATCATCCGATAGGAGAACGATATCTTCTACCATATAATGCTTCGTACGGTTCCATTTAAATACTGGACTGGAAGATATTGTTGTAAGAAAATTAGCTAACGGTAGATAAGTGTCCCAACTACCTCCAAACTCAAGAATGAAAGCTCTCAACATATCCTCCAAGATCTGAATACTACGTTCAGACTGCCCGTCTATCTGTGGATGAAATGTATTACTAAGATCTACTTGTGTACCCAATGCTTCTTGAAAAGATTTCCAAAAGCGTAAAGTGAATCGTGATCCTCTATCAGAGATAATGGATATTGGAACTCCGTGAAGTCGGACAAGTTCGTTCATAAATATCTGTGCATACCTGACTCCACCATATGTAGTCTTCACCGGCAAAAACTGTGTTGATTTCGTCAGTCGATCTACAAACACCCATACTGAGTCATAACCTTTAAGTGTTCGTGGTATCCCAGTGAAAAAATCCATAGTAATTCTTTCCCATTTCCACTATGGAATCTCAATTTGTTATAGTAGTCCTGTGGGTCGCTGATGCTCAGCCTTGACCTGCTGACAAGTCAAACAACTAGAAACAAAGTTAGCACATCTTTCTTCATACCTTCCCACCAATAAAATTGCTTCAGATCGTGGTACATTTTTGTGGATCCAGTATGTATAGAGTATTTAGAGTTGTGTGCTTCTTCAAGAATAGCACGTCTCAACCCATCTACGTCTGCTACACATAGCATGTCACTCATTCGGAGAACACCATCACTTTCAACAATCATATCCTTGCTTTTACCTGCTAAGACCTCATCGTTGTATTTACATAATCGCTCATCCTCATATTAGGTGGCTTTAATGCACTCAACTAATGAAGATTTAGCTTGAGAACAAACCAACAATGCCTCTGAATTTCCGACACTAAATCTGATACCTGTATCTTCTAGTCTCTGAATATCTTTGGCCAAAGGTCTCTTTGCAGGGGCTATATGTGCCAAAATCCCCATAGATTTTCTGCTCAATGCATCACCCACCACATTGTCGTTTCAAAGATGATACAAAATAGAACAATCATAGTCTTTGAGTAGTTCTATCCAACGACACTGCCGAAGATTCAGATCTCTCTTCTGAAAGACATACTTCAACCTTTTATGGTCAGTATAAATCTCACAAGTTTCACCGTATAGATAATGTCTCCAAAATTTTAGAGCAAACACCACTACAACTATCTCTAAATCATGTATAGGATAGTTTTGCTCGTGCTTTTTCAATTGTCTCGAAGCATATGTAATAACACGACCATTTTACATGAGAACGCATCCTAATCCCACCCTCGAGGCATCATAGCATACTGTAAATCCTCCAGAACCTGATGTAAGGTTAATATTGGTGTAGTTGTCAAACATCCTCCAGAAACTTTGCATTTTTCTACGTTAGCTTAGTCAACGGTGATGTTATTCTAGAGAAAACTTTCACAAAACGCTTGTAATAGCCTGCTAAGCCTAAAAAGATGCGAATCTCTGTAGGAGAAGTAGGTCTTGGTCATTTCTGGACAGCTTCAGTCTTATTAGGATCTACCATAATTCCATATTTGGATATAACATGACCCAAAAATGCTACCGAGTCTAGCCAGAGTTCAGACTTCGAGAACTTAGCATAATGTTCTCGCAATGTCTGCAATACAGTCATGTGATGATTCTCGTGTCCTTCTTGGCTATGAGAATATATCAGGATATCATCAATAAATATTATTACAAATCTATCAAAAATTGGCTTGAACACCCTATCCATTAAATCCACGAATGCACCTGGAGCATTTGTCAGTCCGAAAGACATCATAAGGAACTCATAGTGCCCGTATCGAGTTCTGAAAGCAGTCTTGAAATATCTTCATCTTTGATTCTAAGTTGATGATAACCAAAACGGATGTCAATCTTTGAAAAGTGGACAGCTCCTTGTAACTGATCAAACATGTGATCTATACGAGGAACATGATATTTATTACGTATTATTATCTTGTTCAACTGCCTATAGTCAATGCACATTCTAAGAGATCCATCTTTCTTTTTTACGAATAGTACTGGTGCACCCCATGTTGATACACTAGGTCTAATAAAACCCTTATCTAACAAATCTTGTAACTTTTTCTCTAGCTCCCTCAACTCTGCTGGTGCCATTTGATATGGGGGTATCGATATGGGCTGTGTGTCAGGTAGCAAATCAATACCAAAGTCTATTTCTCGTCTGGAGGCAATCCTTGTAATTCCTTAGGAAATACATTAGAAAATTCTCTCACTACGGGTAAATTTTCTATACTAGTTGTTTCTTTTCCTGTGTCATTTACAATAGCTAAGAGACCCAAGCAACCTTTCTTCAGAAGTCGTTGAGCTTTCATAAAATATACAATTTTGCAAGTCTCTGGAACCTGACTCCCTCTTAGAATAAAACTAGGTTCATTTAGTATCTCAAACTTAACTATCTTTGCATGACAATCGACTATAGCATAGAAGAAGACAACCAATCCATTGCCATCAGCATGTCAAAGTCAATCATATCAAGTAAAATAAGGTCAGCTAGAGTATCTCTACCCTCAACCCGAATCTGACAAGCATGATACACGTATTCAGCTAATAGAGACTCTCTGACTGGAGTAGCAACTACAAAAGGATCATCAATAGCTCAGGATGTTTAGTAAATCTCAAAGAAAAGTACGAGGACACATAGGAATGAGTAGATCCCAGATCAATCAATGCAAGTGCATAAAATGAACAGACAGAAAGAATACTTGTAACCATTGTATTCGAGAGCATCATGTCTAGTAAATACAAAAACTCTTGCCTGACATGTACCAACATTCCCTTGTCCTTGATTCACAATAGCACGGTATACATCACCTCAACCTTTATTTCATGTACCTATAGCACTTGAAGTATTACGAGTAGTCTGAGTCAGTGCGATTGACTGAATAGAAACCTGGTTGAAATTTCTCGGAGGTGAGGACAATCCCTCCAGTGATGTCCCAACTAGCCACACCGAAAGCACTGTCCAGGTAGAACACGACATTGGCCCAAATGTGATCAACCACAAGTCTGGCATACTGAAGTAGTGGCATATATCTGCCCAGAATTACGATGTCCAGAAGATGATGCTCCCTAATTACCCTATCTGTAGGGTGGTCTGTAAGTGGACTGTGAAGACATGTGTGTCCCTTTCTGAGAACCCTGTTGTTGTTGTTGTTGTTGTCCCTTGTTTCCTAGTATTCTATTTTTACTAAAACCGCCATTGAAAGCTCATCCTGTCTTGGCCTTCTTACATAATTCACTAGCTGCATGCTCTTCATGTCCCTTGTTTTCAATCTTTCTAGCAAGGTTGACTACATCAAAGTAAGATAATGTCTTCATGTGTGGGGATACTGTAGTGTATAGACGACCAACCAATCCATCAACAAACCTCTAAATTCGAGCTTCTTCAGTAGGCACTAAGTGAGGAGCATATATAGCAACCTTATAAAACTTAGTGTTATATGTTGACACATCCATATCTGGAGTCAGAACCAATCTCTCAAAGTATTTAGCATGTTGTTGCATCAAACTGTCTGGAAGAAAATGATTCTTGAACAACTTAGTGAACTCTTCCCATGTCAATAGTGTTGCTCATGCCGGCCTTCCTAACAATACAATTTCATACCATGTGTTGGCCATATCCTCTAGTTTGTCTGTTGCGAGCTCCACGACTCTCTCACTAGAACATCCAAGAGCACGTAATGCCTTAAGTGTCCCATCCAAGAAACTTTGAGGATCTGCTGAATTATCGAAACCTGTGAATTTTGGTGATTTTAATTTAAGGAACTCGTGTAGGAATTCTTCCTTATTCCCGAAAGGCTAAGTCTGTGTAGGTGCTTGTGGCTGTAAAGTAGCCCGATGAGCTGAACTTCCTCCCTGAGTAGGCACCAATGCCTATAACACATTCAATAACCTTGCCACTGCATCTGCAGGTAAGGCAACAGTAGGTACAACAGTTGGCACTGGTGGTGGAGCGTTCTCAACTCCCTGCTCTTGCACTTGATATGGCATAGCAGCTTGGGTTTGACGCATTTTCCTAACTTGAGGTTAAGGAGCAGTCTGTCTCCTAGTTTGATGAACCTCAACTTGACCACCGCCCTGTGTAGTACCACGTCCAGCAGATGAGGGTGTGCGTGTCCTAGCCATCTGCGAAAGAAATATTCCAAAGTCAATCTCGAGCTATCTCAACGCACGATCAAAGAATGAAAGAAGGGAAAACATTCCTAGATGTTCATTAGCCTCAACATCATAAGTATGGGCGCCTACATACCCATGAACAAGACTCTACTAAGCATTGCTTCATGTCTCGGTACTTATAGCCTAAGCTCTGATACCAACTTTGTCACGACCCAACCGGCGCTTAGGAGCAAGTGCTCCCAAGTAAGCCTCATCAGTAATTTTATAGAAAATCGGGCAGAGTTTACCCTATTTTTAGACTATTCCAAAAATTTCCTGTCTCAAATCAGCAACCAAACAACCTAATAGAAATTCAACTGGCAATTGACAACTTACCAATTAGCCAAAATAAGTCTCCACCATTACTAATCAACACACTAATAACCAGAAATACTATTCTACCTCCAACTTTCATAATAAAGGACGATACTCAACACAAGACTATAATAACAAAAGAATACTCACGACACTAAAATAATGACTATGGAGCGTCTCTAAGAATTTAAAGAAAGACCATAACAATTAATAAAATTCTCCGCCCATGCGAACAAGGTCGAGGATCACCAAAAGTTCTCAACCTTTGACCTCTAATTAACAAAATCCTCGCATGCATCAACTGCGCCTCTGTAAAAAAAACGTTAGCAGGCAATGAGTTGCTAGCTTAGTGAGTAATAACACTTAATCACAATCGTTTTTAATTTGGGGACAAGTCAGAAAATATGCTAGTATATAAAACAGAAAACAACATAAAAATGCGCTTTCAAAAACAATAAATAATTTTCAGTTTCATCATACTTTTCTTGTAGTATAATACAAATACAATTCAGTAATAAGCTCGGTAACCACTGTATAACATCAATATTTAAATTTTTTGGGAGGTTTCAATGAATGGATCATGTAATCGGTATAACTGTGGACTTCTTCGCAAGAAGTCAAATATAACGGTAGTCCCTACTCGAGGGAAATCGTTAACGGTATGCTAGTTCTACCTTCCCACTAGTGAGGGCTATAAAAGTAATCGGTAATTACAAGGTGCACCAAATCTAATGAATCCGCCGTTAGCTACGGGATACTTCAAAGTCTACTCCCATTTATACTTGTCTCTGTAATCCGTATATACTCGAAAAAAATATTTTTAAACAATATAGGGCATATCAAACATATAATTTTTTTTCGATAATAGTGAATTCAAGTAACTGTACAACAGATCTATTGACAATGAAAATATCTAAAACTACGGTATTCATCTCAAATAACTATTTCGGTATCATATCGAATAAAAGACTTGTCCCACATGCAACTCAAAATAATCGATAAAATATTCATATTAAAATCATGTGTAAATCATGCAAGTCATGAAAACACAAATGCGATAAGATTACTACTCGCATTACTCGTACCGAAATACCAAATGCTTCACCTCGAGCAATTCGTACAAATTCCTCCAATCAATCTATAATTCATAATATCAATCTCATGTTAATTTCCTTGTTTAGGATAATTCTTAGCTAACTTAGAATACTCAATCATCGGGGTTCATGTTTGGATCTTATTTTGTGTATTTATATCTATTCATATAACTAAACCATAATTCTATCAATTTCAAACTATTTGGCAAAATTTATTCCTATAAAATTAGACCTATTAGTGCTTAAACCAAGCTTTTATAGCCTCATTATCTCCATAGTAATTGTATATTTATAGGAAAAAGGTGATATTGAATTCTTTTGTATTACGTGAAATTGTATTGATTCAGTGAAATAATTCAACAGATGAGAAGAAGAAGGCTCTTGAGTTGAAGGAGAACTTCAATAGTTTCAATTCCAACTCCCAATTCGTCTTAAGCCTTTTCCCAAAGCTTTCTTCTTCTTTTCTGGTTTTGTTTTTTTTCCTCCTTTTTGAAGCTGCTTCAAGACAAGAGGGGTTGCTCTGATGGTAAGCAACCCCCACTTCCAACCGAGAGGTTGTGAGTTCGAGTCTCCCCAAGAGCAAGGTGGGAAATTCTTGGAGGCAAAGATGTTGGGGGTCTATTTGGAAACAACCTTTCTACCCAAGGGTAGGGGTAAGGTCTGCGTACATACTACCCTCCTCAGACCCACTAAGTAGAATTATACTGGGTTGTTGTTGTTGTTGTTGTGTTGAAGCTGCTGCTTCGTTCTTTTCAGAAGCTTTTGTTTTCCAAACCCTTTTTAACCTTTGGCTAATTTAATGGGCTTGGCCCTTGTGTTTCAAATTCTTCTTTTCCCTTAATTATTATTATTATTATTATTATTTTTTTTTTTTTTTAAATTAGTTGTTATTATTATTATTATTAATATTATTATTATTATTATTATTATTATTATTATTATTACACCCTTATTAAAAATATTTAGGGTGTTACACTTCAAAACCCCAATTGTAAGGTTCGTCGCAATCATTTAGTCGCAATTTTTTACAGCCCATCATAGCCATTTAACGGGGGTTATTTTCCGGCAGCTTAATTCCCACAAAATATTCATTTTGCGGCAGTTTCAACCTTTGCAATATATTTTCGAAATATGACAAATTCTATTTTCGCGGCAGATTTAACCCCCTCAGTTTATTTATTTAATGGCAGTTGCAACCTTCCCTATTCCATGAAGATCTTTTTTTGTGAGGTAATTGTGGGGATATCTATTTTGCTAATACAATATTTTAATTATATTAAATAAATTTCAAGAGGAATTAACATAATAACATCCACATATTATAGAATCATAAGCTAATCATATTGTCATTAATCTCAAAAACAAACTTAAACACAAAATATCTAGTTCAACCATTCAAGTAAATATCATACTTAATCATCTATTACATTTGCAAAGGAATTCAATGATTTTCATTAAGATTACTATCACCAGATGATCCTCTTACGCCCATAGGTGAAATAGATCCTCTAGCTGCATCACTTGGATGCAAAGAAATAAAAATTATTTAAAGTTTTTTTTCTTTAGTTTTTCAAATTAAAAAACTACATATAGCTAGATTTTATTTACCGCTGCCGGGGAGGAGAAACGAAAATTCTAACAAATTGTTCAGGTATTGTCCCTTCTTTCATAATCATATATGCTTGGAAGTATTCATCATGGTGGTGTGCAGTCATCATTTGAGCATAGTTCTCTTGGCTTTGATTGTGAGCATTTACAATTTGATTTTACTTCTCTGCGCATTTGGAAGAACATGAACCATTATCATAATTGGAAGAATTTGTACCTCCATAATGATGTCTTATTTGTCTAAAAACTTTACTCGGGATAACTCCTATCCCAAGCACCTTACCCTTCCAGAATGCTCTTTTCCTAGCACCTTACCAGCATCATTTGATGAAACTTGAGACTCATCTGTAGCGCTTTAACTTACAACTAGCTCAATTTTTTCCTGAATATAATATACACGATATTCATTGTCATAACTTCAATTAGTAATTGACAACTTAAGGATAATGTACATTCATTAGTCACTTTGAAAATAAAATATTGCAACTGATATTCTGTAATAGGACATTAGCTACTAATGAATCAAAACTCTACCAGGGGCAATAACTTCACGTGATTATTAACATCGGGTACCATTTTCAATTTGACTAGTGAATGATTATTTTTGGACCATCTCTAATTCATTTTAACTAGTATTAAGATAATACCAAATGTTAATTACTTTTGCATAATATGGGAAGAAATGACCTAATGCCAAAACTTATGCACCTTCAAATACAGAACAACCAAATAAGAAGAACAAATGATCAACACATCACACAAACAACAAGTACATTGCTTTATTTCACAATTATCAATTAAAACTTAGGAATTGCAAAATTTACATGTCAAATTCAACCCCTTCTAAATCACTTAAGTGCAGACTCAGAAATGTAAAACAAACCAAGTAATTAACAATGCTGGGAGAATATGTGTTATTTGCTATGACAATACAAGAAATTGCTTTTTTTGTTCCTTGTGGTCATTGTGCAACTTGTCAAGAATGTGCTCAGAGGTAAATTATTCTTTTCACAAAGTCTCAATTACTTTTCACAGAAGGAATAAAGTAATGAAGATTCTCATACGAGATTTCCTACAGGATCATGGATGTTGAAAGTAAGGTGTGCCCGATGTGCAGAAAGCCAATTCACAAACTTAGAAAGTTGATCATACTTATCAATTTACAAAAAGATAAGCTTATACTATATACAACAACAACAACCCAGTATAATCTCACTTAGTGGGGGTCTGGGAGGGTAGTATGTACACAGACCTTACCCCTACCCTGGGGTAGAGAGACTGTTTTCAAATAGACCCCGGCATCCTTTCCTCCAAGAACTTCCCACCTTGCTCTTGGGGAGACTCGAACTCACAACCTCTCGGTTGGAAGTGGGGGTTGCTTACCATCAGAGCAACCCTCCTGTCTAATACTATATATTTTCATAATTTTAGTTTATGTCACATTACATAAGAATCCATTCATTTTAATTACCAGTGGCATAGTTGCTTTGAAGTGTCTGTTAGGATGAAGCTTTTAACAAGTAGAAACTTACACATATTTCTCCTGCTGCTTCATTAGCATATGACCCATCTTTCTTCTTATGAGTAGCAAGATAGAGTTGCGCTCGTCCAGAGTTTTATCTAGATTCAGCCATCTATAAATGAAAAATCAAGTCAGAATAACTTGACTAAATCGGAACAATTTGCAAGTTTGGCTAAAGTAAAACACATTAGAATTAACATTTATCACCATTTCATCTCTTCCTCTGGAGTTTGGTTTGGGACCACAAGTGTGTGCAACAGTTTGTTTCTTCCGAATTTCAGTATTTCTTTTACTCATTTCCTTATAAAAATACACATATCTCAGATATACAAATAAAAAAGTATATAATTACACATACTACTTGATTCAAATAAATACCATTGTATTTTCATTAAAACAGTAAGCAACATAAGATGTCTATTGATCCCGTGGAATCCCTGATGGAACATTATCCATAATCTCTGCTTTGGTCTTAAAGTGGGTCATTGAACTCATACCACAACCTTTGCCTTCCTGAACTCTACTTCTTTCCAATAGAATTATAAACATATGCTCGTGCATTTAACTCAGCTGTATTAAAACAGAATCGTGGCTACATGAACAAAACTTCTGTTAGGTAATCTATTACATGCAAATATACAGTCCTACAACATAAAACATAGTTACAACAATAAGAAAATAGAGCTTATACCTTTATAATTCGATCAAAGCAAGCATTGAAGTACAAATTAGGTAAATCTGGCCATTTGTTAAAAGTGAATTGAAAATAAGGAGTAGTCGGTTGCTAAAATTCCACAAAGCCTAAAAGAACACCTTGCCTTCTCCAATTGGTTGATCCATATCATCAAATTCAACCACAATATATCTCGAATAAAAACATCACATTCTTAACCTTTATTTTGAGTTTCTTGGTAGCTCCTTGTGAATCTTTAAAAATAAATACCATGTTAAAAGATCAAACTAATCAAAAAATTGGTCAAAAGCTAAAAAGTTGTTTTGTATTCAATACTGCATGCAACATCATTCTGGCAATTTGAATATTTTTTTCAGTTTCTATTTTTGCGGATACATTTCATTATCAATGGTACATGCCACCATATAGTTTGCTTTATTGAGAAATGGATATGATCTACTTAATTTCTGCTAGAAATGAAAGGTGTATTATCTATAATTTTCAAGATCAGAAGTACTGAAACATAAACTAAAAAGGGACAAATCATTTCTGGTGGGACATTGAAATCATACTGCAAGATAATTTACAGGCCCAACCTCCAAATTAAAATGGTGAAGTTGGATTGTAGAAGCATTAATCAGCTTTCTGTCACTTTACTGATTATTTCAGGGCTGCCGGTGAGAGCTTGTCTCAACCTTCAGTGTTTTGTTTTAATCAGCTTTCTCTTCCCTACACCTAATCTTACAGAATACCAGTTAGCTCCTCTTTGCTACTGTTAAATGATAAAAAATGAACCCTCCGGTTGTGTTACAAGTTTATTCGTCTTAGGAGAGCAATTGTTTTATTGCAGTAAGTCTTATTTATCTGAACACTAGGGACTGCTTATTTTAATTGGAATAATCAATGAAGACTTGTTATAGCTAGGGGTGGCAATTTGAGTTTAAAATTATTTAACTTTTAAGCGGATCATTGACCCATCCAAAATCAGCCCAACCCGCCCCTGTGACACACCTAGTTATAGCGTCGCTCTAACTAGTGTTTTAAAAATTTGCAAATTATTTTATCAAATGAGAAGAATATTCAGGGACTTAACAAGCTAGTGCGGAGTCTCAGGGAACAGTTGCTTCAGTGCATAAGTAGCAACAATGAAACAATAAATAGCAGTCTTAACTCACTGGCTGAAATTGTTGAATTTAAAAACAACAAATTCTGGAGGATTAGACTGTAACATAAATAACTTTGTCATTGTCACATTTTTAAACTCGATTTGCTATCTGTAACTTGTTTTTTCTTCTTTCTGATTATTTTGTGTGTTAAAATCTTGTAAGTTGCTGATGAAATGTGCAATTAAAGTGTCATAATTTGAGTTAATCTGCCCAACCAACCCATATCTCAACCTTCAGTATGTGCTGGAGCTAGAGAACATGTATTTTGCTAACTCTATTCCAACTGATGCCATAGGCAACTTTCTCCATCTCTAATTTGTTGCCATTAAGTACTAACATATTTGAACATTCTTGATCCCTGATTACTGCTCACTCAGATTATCTGGGGAACATTCTTGATCCCTGATTACTGCTCACTCAGATTATCTCCCCAGATAATTAACTTGATTAACTTTAGACAGTTAGTTGTTCGAAGCCGTAGGCAAAGAGCTAGCTCCGTCCCTGCCTCCTAATGACTTCTGCAATCGACACCTTTTAAGCTAAAAATTTTTGGATTAAGCCCAGTAGTAAATTACACATAAAACACATAAAAAGATCACTCAAACGCAATGTCAAGAAGGTAAAAATACTAACAGACTTGTTTTTATCAGTGCTAAACAAACTCTGTCTTATCAAGGTAAATAGTGACGCTTGAATAAATCAAGAAAAGAATTACCTATTGCATCAACTGTCCAATGTTGCGGACACTCACGTCCAGGACGCTTTTTGGATTGTGTCGGCTGTGATGCTGGCTGAACTGACAGGGCAGACTATGATGTGGCCTGAACTGAATGAGTCGGCTGAGTTGCAGCCCGATCTGACGGGGCCGGCTGTGATGTGGCTTGAACTGAATGAACTGGTTGTGCTGCAGCCCAAACTGATGGGCCCGGCTGTGATGTGGCTTGAATTGAATGAGCCGGTTGTGCTGCAGCCCAAACTGATGGGGCCCGCAGTGATGTGGCTTGAACCGAATGAGCCGGCTTGTTGTAGCCCGAACTGACGGGGTCGGCTGTGATGTTGTCCTAACTGATGCAGTCTGATGTGCTGCGGCCTGGACTGAAGAGGTGTCGGTAGAAAATATGGTACCAACTGCGGCGTATCATCAAGATGTGAAAGTGTTGATTCAGTTGTTGATAAAGGTTGTGCTACACCTAATGAAGTAGATGCTGGCTGAACTGACTTTTGCAAGTACTGATAACGCTTGGCCCTTGGCATATCTGGAATCAATACAATAAACTGCATAAAACTATATACCAGAATTGCAAGTAATACTGTCAGGCATCTGAGTGGCTTATAAAAGAGACACCAATTTCAGTGTTAGCAGTACAATTTCAGTATTAGCAGTACTATAAAGTCAAAGGACTGCAACCTTATGCAACAAGATAATGAACATAAAAGAATTCGACACACATAACAATAATATAATCTTTGCAGAATAAAATTATGCTCACAGAATCAATGAGATTTGCAATTAAGCACTTTTGAAGTACCTAATTAACATAATACTTGTCTACAAGATCAGATGATCAAATGGACCCTTATTTTCATGCCATCAAACATGCAAATAGAAGATAAATGCGAGGCCTAGTCCATGGAAGAATCGATATTTGCTAATAATCATATTAAACATTGTAATATACAACAGGCATTAGAATGGCAATACACATCACACTATATATACCAATAAAGAATAGAAAGCTAGACAATAAACTTGAAGAAACTAAGAACTTACTAGAGGAATGTAAAAGATATACTCATCTTTAAAAAAAAAGACAAGTTTTAAACTTGAAGAAAACACTTGCCACAAATGTAAAAATTAACATCCAGTACTTAGAAAATTATCTTTCTCACTCATAAAATAGCCTAATTCCTAGTCAGACATATGCTCCTCTATTGCAATGTTGATATTCTCATGATTAACATCAAAATATTGTTCCAATTCTTGTTATTGGTATGGATCATTCTCGTAAATTTCTTCTTGAACAACGTCTCCCAAGTCAAACAAATTTCTTGGCTTTAAATGCACAACAACACTCCATTCTTTATCAGTTTCATCATCAACATAGTAGATCATATTTGCTTGAGATGCTTCAATATAAGAATCATGGTCCTCACGATCACCCATGTAAATCAATCTAGAAAAATTGACATAGTTAAATTTTCAAACATCTATTTTGAACCCTCTATCCCAAGTAGTGTCAGCCCACTAACATTTGAAGAGCACAATCATAAACTGTCCATAATAATTGAGCTCAATTATGTCTTCCAACTTCCCATAATATGGAAACTCTATTTGTCTTGCTTTTTTATCAGCATTAGATGTAATACAAGAGGTGTCAAAGGTAAGAAAAACTCCACTATTTTGAGTTTCCAATCCTTGTTCTCTAGACAGATTCCGAAACGTGAATCCATTAATGTTATATGTAGTAAACCTTCTTTTATCTAGCATTGGACCTCTTGCTAAGAACTCCAAATCAGTAGATATTGTGTTTGCTAATTTTGGATTCATGATCTGAAAAAATAAAATTATTTCTATTAAATAATCTAAATTAATACAACTTTAAAATAAAAAAATATTAGCAATATTTTTCACTCACTCGTTTTGGAGACCAATCAGGAAACTCTTTATTAATTCTAATCTCTACCTCTGTTGCAGAAGGTCTTCGACCTCTTGAATTCCTTTTAATATGGTTCCTAAATTCACTACATAGGAATCACCTATATTAATTTAATCATTTCACTTTAAAATTTTTGCTAAAAATAAACTACAATAAACTTTCTTACTCAATAAATGATTTCACTACTGCGCAATTAAGTAACATATATCGATGAGCTTGAGTCCTCTCCAAAAGAGACAAGGGAAATATTGTGGAGCCTCCGATAGGTTTACCTTGTTGAGGGAACAAAGATGATACTTTAGAAGCATTATTATTATTTAGCTCATCATTTACACGTTTAGGCCTATTTATCCTTGACTCGATACCCACAAAATAACGAGAATAGAGAGTTAGAACTTCTTCAACAATATAACCTTCAGCAATGAAACCTTTTGCTTGTGCTTTGTTCCCTACAAGAGACTTGAAATGACCTAAAAATATATAAAGAAAATGAAATAGTATTAGAACAAGCATTCAGTTTGACTAATATTAAAAGTTTGATTTAAAGAATGTTATGAAATTATAAATTTTTACCTTTCAACAAAATACATCCATCGATAATGTACTGAACCACCTTGTATCACTTCATCTACTAGATGGATAGTTAAATGAACCATGACAGTGAAGAAAGATGGAGGGAACAAAATCTCTAAGTGACAAAGTTTGAGTACAATCCGATCTTGTAGCTTCTCTTGGTCAGATAAGCTCAAACTTTTAAAACAAAGATTTCTAAAAAGGAAGAAAGCTCTACCAAGACTGCAACAACCTCATTTGGAAGCACATTTCAAATTGCAACACAACATGATGTGACAATCATGACTTTTTAATCCGAAGATCCTCTTTTGATCCAGATCAATACAATCAGATATATTACTTGAGTAACCATCCGGCACCGAAATATTCTTTAATGTTTTAAGGAAGGCGATTCTCTTCTCTTTTGCAATTGCAAATGCAGCAAGGCGACAATTCTCCTTCTTATATGGCCAAAGATCACACCTTATACCCATATCTTGAAGATATTTTCGAGCCTTAACATGATCCTTTGATTTGTCTTTATCCATTAGCAAAGTGTATATAATATTGTCAAACACATTCTTCTCGATGTGCATGACGTCCAAATTATGGCGCAACGAGTTAAATTCTCAATATGGAAGATTGAAGAATATGCTTTTTTCTCCACTGATGGGTTGCACCTTCCCCATCTTTTCTTTGTCTATTTCTTTTCTTTCTAGCATTCATTTCTACTGGCCTTCCAAATTTATCATCGATTTCTTTCACTTGTTACAAAATGTCTGACCCCGATAACTTCCTCGGCGGATTCCTCTCCTCCATATCTCAAAAAATGATGTCTCATCGACCTAAATTTGTGATTTCTTGCCAAAAATGGATGATGACCAATAAAGCACCATTTTCTACTATGAGGAAGTCGACAAAGTTCTGAGTCAAAATTACAAGAGGGGAATGCAAATCCAGTATGTGTGTTCCACCCAATAAGATATCAAGACCAGGAAAATCACTAACTGTCCACATAAGAGCTGCTCGCATTCTAAATATTTCATTCTTTGACGAATCACAAGTTTCTATACCTTCACACCAAAACTTATTCAGCTCCTTAATAAGGGCTTGTAAGTATACATTTATATTATTACCCGCCGTATGTAGACCCGAAATGATCATTGAGATGATAAGATTTGGTTGCTTCATGCACAACAAAGGTGGAAGATTATATGGAACCAAAACTGCTGGCCAAATGATATAATTTGTACTCATCGTTCCAAAAGGATTGAAACCATCACTAGCTAGGCCTAATTGAACATTTCGGGGATCATAAGCAAATTCAGGAAATATTGTATCAAACCTCTTCCATGCCTCACAATCTCTAGGATGCCTCATTATTCTATCATTGCTACTATGCTCCACATGCCATCTCATATGCTCTGCAGTCTTAAAACACATGAATAGTCTTTGCAACCTTGATTTTAGTGGAAAGCAATGCAAATTTTTGCAGGTTTTTTTTCTTCTTCTTACTTGTAGCAGGCACACGATTTTTGTTTCCCCTATCATTAGGCCTCCATCTAGAAATGTGACAATACTTTCATGTTTCTACATTAGAATCATCTCTCCAGTACAACATGCAGTCATTTGGACAAGAATCTATCTTTATATAATCAAGACAAAGTTTTTTATGGTTTTCTTGGCCTCATAAAAAGAATCGGGGATACTTGCAAAATTAAATGCATCTCTCAGTAGATCTAGTATCATAGTCATTCCCTTGTCACTTAACCCAAACAAACTCTTTATATGATATAGATTTAACAAAAACTCTAGCTTTGAGTACTTAGAACCTTCATACAATTCTTGACTTCCATCTCTAAACAACTCAAAAATGTCTTTACTATTTGAAGCAGGCATATCATTTAATATTTCTTCTTCTCTCCCTGTTGGTGATGAACCTACATCAATACCCTCATGTCTTAAGCCCTGAAATGCTTCATTAATCCCTAAGTCCATTGGAGTTTCAACATGTAGTGTATCTTGAGTGACCTCTATGTTATTGAAGTTCTGCAACACATTTATTTCGCCATGAAAAACCCAAGTGACATAATCTTGAGGGAATGGCTTGCAGATTAAATGATCGAACACTATGTCTCTAGTCAACCACTTCACAAAATCACATTTAGGACATGGACATTTTATTCTATCTTTTATAGCTCCATTTTTAAATGCAAAATCTAAAAATTGATTCAATCCAAACAAATATTCATTTGTATTCCATGGCAATCGAGTCTAAGATTTATCCATCGAAAAAGTATTTGGAAAGACGTGAACCCTCTAAGAAGTGTAGCTAATGGCATGACACATGAGATAAAGTTTTAATATTCATTTAACATTTAACAAATATTCATTTAACATCAGAGCAACTGATGTTAAAGTTTTAATAACATGAGATAATCTCAGAGAACCTCAAGAACTTGTTGCAGAGCATGACACATTTCTATTGTTCTTTTGGAGAAAAAATTGAAAAATAAGACAAGAACTACCACAAAAAGTTATGTTCAGCAATATGCTATCAGGTGTCTAATGCCTCTCCAACAAGCAAAGCATAAAACAAAATGCATAGGAAGAGAGCTCATCATTCTTTAATCACACCATTCATTTGTAAAATTGCTGATAATACTATACATAATGCTAGAAAAGCAATAATTATAGGTGGGAATATTCCCTTAGTTAAGGTTATATCATAGAATTTGATTGTTTTGGGACTTTCTGGGAACAATGCTTCATATGTCTCAAGCGATCCGATCTCACTCTTTCTCTCTGTTAATTCCTCTGCTCTTCTAGCAGTTCAAGTTCAAGGTTTTGCATTTTCAGCACTGGCCACTAGCTTGATAGGATATGCAGTTAGTTTTCAAAAACAGGTTGTTGACACATTGGATTTGATGTTCAGTAGTCCTAGAGGAGTAACAACTCAAGGTTAAGTAGGAAAAGTTGGATCAGCTAGTTTCAAGTTCATGCAAAATCTTGGAAACACAGGAGAAGTTTCTTATAGTGGAATCAAGAGCGATAACGGTTTGGAAATTAGAGGGAAACATGGTTTCAAATCTTTGCAAAGCATTGTGATGCCTTTTGTTCTAGCTTTGCCAGTTCTCCTTGGTTCTTTCTTTCCCTCTACACTTTCAAGATCTCTTGATCTTTCTAGGATTTTTGCAAACTGCTTTCTGTTCGGCGTCCTTCTGC
The DNA here is from genome assembly GCA_034376525.1 of Nicotiana benthamiana. Lineage (NCBI taxonomy): Eukaryota > Viridiplantae > Streptophyta > Magnoliopsida > Solanales > Solanaceae > Nicotiana > Nicotiana benthamiana. The sequence goes on along the minus strand of CM067335.1, from coordinate 122,461,348 downwards.
TGGTGATGACATACATTTATCAGTCCAAGAAAAAGCTCAGGTATGAGTATAGTACCACTACAAATTATAGAAAAGAGAATGGATAAAAGGAAGAAAAAAGAAAAAAATTATGATATCAACTAATTATATATTGTTTAATACACTGCAAAAACAATAGCATGAAATTCTACTAGTAGCATATTTTATATGGTGTTAACTTTTCAACAGGTTAGGCATCCTGCTAGGAGGAGATGATGTGCTACTACTACTTTTAGCCATTGCTATACTCTAGCCATTTGGCATTAGGTTAAATTACTTCTGCGGTATACTTACTTGTTCACCCAATTTTCCTATTTCTTGAAGGTTCAATAAAGCATAGCACAAGTAAAGTGAGAAAATTTTTAAATTGAAAAAATCACTCTAACTTGAGGATATTTAAAAGAGCAGATACAAGAAAGGTCATAGTTGTTGTTGTGTGCCAAATATTTGAAACTTATTGGTGATTCTGTTAGAGCAAAAAGCTAGATTAGAGAATATATTTGCAACTTAAAGTATCTTGGAAGGGCAAAATATGGATTTACTCTTGTAGGGAAAACTTGTTAAGTGAGGAATCAATGTTGATTCTTGTAGCAAACTCATTGTAATCAGTCAATGGTTCGGTTCACCCGTTTGTGGAATGTGAGGGTTAAATATTTGTATGGCTTAAGTCGCAACATTTGGCAATGGCGGATCGAAGATATTATGTATTATGGGTGTTTAAGCACCCATTGCTTCTTCTGTTGGTATTAGAAGATTGATACATTGTTTGTTATTTAGTTGGTTAGTCTTTAAGTTGTAAGGACCTTTGTTTTTCACTGTAGTGTGCTAGATTACTAGCATTGCCATTTTGTTCTACTGGTATTGTTTTGAGACATCTATTATAACTTTCCATGTAAAATGCAACAACTCCGACAACTTAGAAAGTAAATAATTGAAATGAGCCAAATAAAGGCAGAAATAGATAAGTGAGTTTAGCAAATCCAAAAACTAAGCCCAGTAGCTACACAACTCCTTTAATAGCTTAAAATACCAATGAAACCCCAGAAAAGTGAAGCAGAAACAGTAGCAATTAGAAGAAAAGTGAAATTTTGAATCTTTCTCTTTTTTTTTTGTTTCTGTTTTCTATTTCTTAAATGAGCTAAATATTCTTTTTCATAGAATAATTTTTTGTAGTATAAGTTACAGTTAATGAATTCTCTGATGATCATTGATTTCATTGATTGTAAACCTTCGTTTCCATTGCTGTTACAAATTTCCTGCAATGGCGTACAGAGAGAACCTAAATCAAACTGCGTGCAAAAACTACTAAAATTGGAGCAGAAAGAACCTGATCAAATCATTCAGAAACTAATGAAATTTAGATATTAGGAAAACATAATAAAAACGCAAATTTGACCTTTCAACAGATTAGGAAGCAAAGGACATAGAGCTCCAACTCGAGTTGTACCTTTTGTGACGAGATTCAACTACAAGCACACTTTACTAGTAATTGCTGAAATTTACATTACACAAATTAAAATCGCACAGATACCAAACTAAGAGGAATTAGAATTGGATATCAATTTTGCAACGTCAATCCCGAAAAATCACACAGATAAATTACTTAAATCAATGATAATTCAAATAATGAGACATTAAAGAGAGAAAGAGAACTTGCCATTTCAGAAGAGAGAAAGAATTTCTCTGAACCCTAAATCGTTAGAACCGAGGAGAGTTTTGAGAAAGATGGGTGCCTTTTTTAGGGCTTTTTTTATCAAGCTAAAAAGAAGATACTGAAAAAAAGAGGGAAGGTCAAAATAATGAAAGAAATATTGTGTTTGTTAGCGCCCTTTTTAACTAGCGGAGGTAAGCGTGTGCATTACAATCGGTTTATGGATAAATTGGATCGATTATTTGTTATCGAAATCGAGAAAATTAAAATTGGAAAAATCGAAACTTTATTGAAACGATAACGATAAGCATATGTACAAATCGATAATCGATAAGTAATTATCGATAAGGGTCAAAACCGAATCGATAAATCGAATGCTCACCCCTATCACCGTAGACACTTATAAAATGAATAATTACCTATTTGTGTAGATTAATATAATATACAGAATGTATATATATTCCGCTACTATTTTGAAAGCGGCTATACAATATCATTTTCCCTAATCTATACCCTTTCATTTACTCTAAGTCCCTTACCCTATTATTTCCTCTACCACATTTAAGGAATAATCATATTTAAAGATCAAGGAAATGAAGTTCAAATTAATGGAAAATAAAATTAGTCATGATGATGTATTTTGTCTTATTTTATTTTTTATACCGTTGGAGTGTTGGTGGCATACATTTGATTCCTTACTTTAATTTTCTTGCATGTGCTTGTTAATATAATTTTTATGTTATAAATGATTTCATCTTATTTTAGCTTATTTTTGTCCATATAAGTTAGGCGCGTTTATAACGATATACTTTTTGTGGAATCCCGTAAATTTTCTTATTGGTGTAACCGATAACCGAATCGATAAGACCCCAAAATCAATAAATCGAAATCAAAAAAATCAAAACCTTATTGAAACGACAACGATAAGCATATGTACAAATCGATAATCGATAAGTAATTATCGATAAAGGTCAAAATCGAATCGATAAATCGAATGCACACCCCTAAGCGGAGGTTCAAAATGCCGCAAATTAAATTTTAGATAAGAGTTTAATAGGACTCCCATAATTAGATCCAATTTGGGGGGTTTCTTTAGAACCTCCGTAATAAAACCTCCACAAATAAAGTATTTTTTTGTAGTGGTAATAGATCGGGAGCTATCCTTCTGTCCAAGACTCTGAGACAGCCTTGCTAGTGTCCGTAGGCCCGTCGTCTCTTCTATTAGTTTTTATGTTCTATTGTCATTTGTACTCGAGACAGACTATGTTCTTTTATTTCAGACACTTATTTGTAGTAATCCTAGACAATCTGTGGATCCAGTGACACCAGGTTCTAGTTAGACGCATGTGTTGGTCTTCAAGATTTAGTTTTATATTTTATTTAAGACTTTCACTAAATTTCATATTACGCTATTATTTAATTGTTATTACATGTTAATTTAATTGGTTAAAAGGAATTAAAAACAAATAGAGTTAATGATTTCTAAGATCGTAGCTTGCCTAGATTCACGTGTAGGCGCCATCACGACTCTCGAGGGTGAGAAATTTGGGTCGTGACAAGTTGGTATCAGAGCTCTAGGTTACATAGGTATCACAATTCACGGACAAGCTTAGTAGAGTCTGAGGGATCGATACGGAGATGTTTGTATTTATCCCCAGAGGATACAGAGTTAGGAAAAGTTTCAATTTGTTCTTTCTTGTCGTGTGGTTTGGTTTCTCAATGCTAATTGAATTTCTACTATGTTCCATTACAGATGGAGAACACGCACTTCCTCATCTACCGCTGAGCAGTCCGAGCCCCCAACAACTCTCACGATGGGCAGAGGGCGAGGCCGTACTAGAGTGCTGAGGCAGGGGCAAAGCTCAGCCTAGGGCAGCAACACCCATAGTGGAGCCTCAGGTCTATTTTGATGATGAGGTTCCAGTCCCAGCAGTTCCGGTGGGCCCAACTCAGGTCTCAGAGGGTTTCATTGCCATTACAGTTCTTCAGGATGCTATGGTCCGTCTAGTGGACCTTATGCACTAGAGCAGGTTTACATCCTGTGGCACCAGCCATCTCTCAGCTTGGAGGAGGAGACCAGACTCCTGCTACTCGTACTCCGGAGCAGGTAGCTCCCCAAATTCATTTTCTAGCAGTTCAACCAGTTGGACTAGCTCATCCGGGTATGGTAGCACAGTCTGGTGATGGAGTAACTATTTATGCCGATGCTTTGTGGAGATTAGGCAGGTTCACCAAGATCTTCACTACTTTAAGCGGTGCATCTACTGAGGATCCCCAGGATTATCTAGACAACTACGACGAGGTTCTCATGAGGTCGATTTTGCTACATTTCACCTGTCTAGATATTTCAAGACTTTGTGGAGGGATTATTGTATAGCTAGACCAGTATGATCGCCAGCCTTGACCTGGTAGTAGTTCACACAACTATTTCTGGAGAAGTTTCTCCCTATTACACAACGAGAGGTTTATCGAAGGTAGTTCGAGCATCTCCAGCAAGGATCCATGATAGTCACCAAGTATGAGACCAGGTTTATTGATTTGGCTCGCCATGCTCTTATTATACTTCCCACTGAGAGGAAGAGAGTGAGAAAGTTTATTGATGGACTCATCCAACCGATTCGTCCTTAGATGACCAAAGAGGCTGGGAGTGACATATCCTTCCACGAGGCGGCCAATGTTGCTCGGAGGTTTGAGATGGTATTATCATAGGGGGTGGTCACAGGGCAGACAAAAGGCCCTATCAGTTAGGCAAATTTAGTGGTGCCTTATTTGGAGGTAGAGATTTTTATGATAGGGGTCATCCTTCTAGGCCCTTCCTGTCGGCACTCTAGGTTTCTCATGGTGCTTCAAGTGGCCGTAGTTCTCACATGCACTATTCTAATCAGCAGCTCTCCAGTGTAATGCCAACTCCTATTAGTGCATCGCCGCTTCAAAGTTTCCGGGATGGTCATTCAAGTTGAGTGGGTCAGCAATCTCACCAGCTGAGGGCTTGTTACACTTATGGTGATACGGGTTGCATTGCTAAGTTTTTCCCTCGAGCACCGAGTAGCTCTCAACATTAGAGTTCCCGTGCCATGGTTCAGGCACCAGGTGTTCCACTGCCCGCCCAGTCAGCTAGAGGTGGGGGTAGAGGTACTAGAGGTAGAGGTAGAGGTACTAGAGGTGGAGCTCAGGCCAATAGAGGTGGAGGCCAGCCAGCTACAGGCCGTCTTAGAGAGGTAGATCAGATTGATAGGGCCCATCCCTGATGTTATGCTCTTCAAGACAAGCTAGAGGCTGAGGTTTCAGATGCAGTTATTATAGGTATGGTTCTAGTTTGTGATAGAGATGCGCCAATATTATCTGATCTGAGGTCTACATATTCGTATGTGTCATGTTATTCTTCCCCGTACTTGGTCATGCCTAGTGATTCATTGAGTGTTCTAGTTTATATGTCTACATTGGTGGTGATTCTATTATGGTCGATCGAGTCCATCGTTCTTGTATTGTGGTGATTGGGGGTCTTGAGACTCATGTAGATTTCTTGCTTTTAGACATGCTTGACTTCAATATTATATTGGGGATGGAGTAGTTATCACCTTACCACACTGTCTTGGACTTTCATGCCAAGACTTTGACCTTAGCTTTACCGAGTATGCCTCAATTAGAATGGAGTCATTCTACCCGTAGTGTTATCTGTTAAGTGAAGGCTCGACGTATGGTCGAGAAAGGGTGTTTTGCCTATTTAGCCTAAACTCGTGATTCTAGTGCTGAGGTTCTCTCTATTGATTCTGTGCCCGTTGTTTGTGAGTTTCCTGATGTTTTCCCTTCAGACCTGCCGGGTATGCCACCCGGTAGGGATATTGATTTCTGTATTGATCTGGTTTCAGTCACTCAGCCCATTTCTATCCCACTGTATTGTGTGACACTGCTTGAGTTGAAAGAGATAAAAGAGCAGTTGCAAGACTTGCTTGAGAAGGGTTTCATTAAACCTAGTGTTTTACCTTGGGTTGCGCCAGTGTTATTTGTTAAGAAGAAGGATGGTCAATGAGAATGTGTATTGATTACCGGCAATCGAACAAGGTTACAGTCAAGAATAAGTACGCGCTGCCGAGGATTGATGATTTGTTTGATCAGCTTCAGGGTGCCAAGGTATTTTCCAAGATTGACTTGCAATTTGGCTACCATTAGTTGAGGATTAGGGTGTCCGATGTCCCTAAAATAGCTTTCCGCATTCGGTACGGGCATTATTAGTTCTTGGTTATATCATTCAGGTTGACAAATGCCCCAGCAACTTTTATGGACTTGATGAACCAAGTGTTCTGGCCTTATTTGGACATGTTTGTGATAGTCTTCATTTATGATATATTAATATATTCCCGCATCCAGGAGGATCACGAGCAGCACCTTAGAGTGGTTCTTCCGACTTTGAGGAATAGTTGGTATATGCTAAGTTCTCGAAGTGTGAATTTTGGTTGAGTTTAGATTCTTTTCTGGGTCATATTGTATCAGCAGAAGGTATTCAGGTAGACCCAAAGAAGATTAAGGCAGTCAAGAATTGGCCAAGCCCAACATTAGTTGCTGAGATTTGGAGTTTCTTAGGATTGGTAGGCTACTACCGTCAGTTCGTGGAGGGGTTTTTATCTATTGTAGCCATGATTACTAGGTTGACCTAGAAAGGTCCTAGTTTAGATGGTCGAATGAATGTGAGGCGAGCTTTCAGAAGCTGAAGACAACTATGACTACAGCACCGGTGTTGGTCTTGCCCACAAGTTCATGGCCTTATACAGTTTATTGTGATACTTCTCGTATTGGGCTTGGTGCGGTGTTGATGCAAGATGGCAAGGTCATTGCCTATGCTTCACGACAGTTGAAGATTCATGAGAAGAACTATCTAGTTCATGATTTGGATTTGGCAGCCATAGTTCATGCATTGATGATTTGGAGGCAATATCTGTATGGTGTTGCATGTGAGGTGTTCATAGATCACAAGAGTCTTCAGTATTTGTTCTAGCAAAAAGATTTGAATTTTAGGTAGAGGAGGTGGTTGGAGTTGTTGAAGGATAATGATATATCCATTTTATATCATATGGAAAATGTCAATGTGGTGGTCGATGCTTTGAGTAGGAAGTCAGCCAGTATGGGCAGGCTTGCGTATATTCCGGTCGGTGAGAGGACGCTTACTGTAGATGTTCAAGCTTTAGCCAATCAGTTCATGAGAGTAGATGTTTCTGAGCATATTCGTGTGTTAGCTTGCACAGTCGATCGATCTTCATTATTGGAGCATATCCGTGACCGGCAATATGATGATTCCTACTTGTGTGTCCTTAGAGACACGGTGCAACGTGGAGATGCCATGCAAGTTACCTTAGATGATGATGGATTTTTGAGATTGCAAGGTCGAGTTTGTGTGCCTAATGTGGATAAGCTTTGAATTTTAGAGGAGGCCCATAGCTCACGGTATTCTATTCATCCGGCGCTATGAAGATGTATCAAGATTTGCGGCAGCACTATTGGTGGCATAGAATGAAGAAGGATATCATTGCATATGTGGATCGATTTTTGAATTTTCAACAGGTTAAATATGCGCATCAGAGGCCTGTGACATTAAAGTGTGGTGTGGTTGCGTGACGTTCTGGCGCAGACAGCGAAATGGTGACCGCAGCCGCATGGCTTGACTGTGCTAAAATCTCCATCTTCTCTGAAGCTTGTGACACTGGCCTCATACTACAATAGTGCAGCCGCATGAACTGGATGTGGGCTGCATATTTCTAACCGCGGCCGCGTTATGCTAGACCTGGTCATACTCTTTTTTGAACATTGTGACTCAGGCCGCATACGGTAATAGTGCGGTCGCGCGAGCTGGACACGGGCCGCATATTTCCAACCGCGGCAGCGTTATGCTAGACTTGATAGTGCTTTTATCTGAAACCCGTAGTGTGTTCGCATGCACAATTGTGCAGTCCGCACTAGGCTCCTCGTTACACCACTTCACTTGGCCTTTGACATTTGAGCAGGTTTTACACAAATTTGAGCCAATCTTTGATACTTCATCACTTTGACCCTCAAACGTACAATCAATCACACTTTGTAAGTATTTTTGGGCTATTTTGTAGTAAATTACACTCAAAGCATAGGCAAGTAGGGGCATAAAATACATTAAAATCCTACTTATCAATAACTTGTCTTATTTCATTTTTGTACTCATTTATATTGTTTGTTTCATACTGTTGAAACTTATTATTATGTGTAATCTTCGTAGGGCCCTGACCTTCTCGTCATACCCAACCGAGGTTAGGCTTGGCATTTACTGAGTACCGATGTGGTGTACTCATGCCCCCTGTGCGCATGTTTTTCATGTACAGATCTAGGTACCTCTACCCAGACGTATCACCCTTGAGGCAGAGAGATCTAGTAGAGACTTCGAGGTACATCTGTTGCGTCCGCAGACCAAGGAATCTCTATCTTATTCTATCTTTTAGCAATTAGCCTTCCTTCTTACTGTTGTTTTAGACATTCTATAGTTAGAGTATTGTACTACATTTCTTTCAGCTTGTGTTCCCATAAGTTTCCCGGTTCTTGGAAAATATTGTAGGCTTCAGTGATGTTTAGTTGTCTATGCCGAGCGATATTTATATACAATTTTCTTCTTGTTGTTTAATTTTGAATAATTTACTTTCACAAGTTATTTTGTTTCCGCATTGTTAGGTTTACCTAGTCGTAGGGACTAGGTGCCATCACGACATGTTCACGGTGTTAGAATATACGCTTAACGCTAGAGGGGGGAGGGGGGGTGAATAGCGTTATAATAAAAAACAATGTAAATTTGCGGAATTAAAATTGCAGGAATAACGTAAGTGCAGTAATTAAAATGATAAGGAGAGAACACACCGGATTTTATCCTGGTTCACCACAACGTGTGGTTAGTCCAGTCCCCGAGAGACTTTCTCGAGTTTTACACTAACTTCGTTAAGCTTGCGGGTGCCTAACAAACCGTTACACTTGCTCGTAGATATACACTCTACAAGACTTCAACCTGCTCGAGGATACCGCACCTCAAGACTTCAATCCAAGGAACTACTTTTCCTTCTTACAACAAGGGATTAGACTATCCCTTCAAGTGTGTACAAACACTTAGCACTCACTTAAACAGAACTCTCTTGAAGAGTAGATATGAGTAAATAAATACGCTCAAGAACACAACAACTTAGTCAAGAGTTTGGCTCTCAAAAACTTATGAAATGAATATAAAATGATTGCAAAGAGAGTATGTAAGCTTTAGTAAGAATGTAATCAGTTGTTGTGCATAGAAGAGTGATTTTGAGTTGTATTTATAGTGCTCAAAACACCCAAGACCGTTGATTAATTGCCAATCACAAATTGCTGATTTTGTGCTAGGATAATCGATTATCTGATTCTGCATAATCGATTATCTGCCAACGTTGAAAAATCAATCCCAGATTTGAAGCAGAATAATCGATTATCCAAATCGTATAATCGATTACCTGACAACTCTAAAACAATTCAACAACAACCTAAAATTATATTCATATCTAAACACAACTCTAATTTTTAAATACCATTTTACTTAAAAAATTTTATTTTTTTTTTTGGAATTGTACAATTCTTAGGTCGAAACGCCCGCTAAGTCTTGTACCTAAAATCACCAATAGGTCATCATTCTTTTTATGTCTAAAACTGATAATTTCGAAATTGATTAAGTATATATTATGTTCGATGTGGTTTGGTCAGGGGTGGCCCAACATTGTTGGTGGCCTAAATCAAAATCTCGATGAGGGGCCCTAATTTGTTAACAAAATAAATTTGTATATTTTTGTTTGAAATCTATTTTTTTCACTTTCTTAAATGATAATATAGCTAATCCGATACATTTAGATTCTCTTAAAACATTACTGATCCTAATGCAAAATTATTATAGGAATATTGTTTTATGAGGAATATATGTATTTAACAAAAATTAATTCTTGTTATCTTATTGAGTATACGGATCAGAGTATTATCTTTTACTTGTAATATTTCCATTAACGTCGGCCCCTACCCTCCAAGAACTCCCCACCTTGCTCTTGGGGTAACTCGAACTCACAACCTCTTGGTTGGAAGTGGAGGGTGCTCACCACTAGAGCAACCCACTCTTGTCAAAAATAAAAGATATCTTTAACCCTTTAAATAAAAATTCAAATTATACCAAATAAATACAAAAATAAAAGATATCTTTATACCCTTTAGATTATTAAAATCTCAACTATCAGTGCTAGTCACAAATTAATTTTTTTTTCCTTTTTCCTTTTTGCATTAAGTATTTACTATTTAACATTAAGATCCTCAATTTTTATATAAAAAAATTAAAATTACTACCTAAGGAAAGTGGGGGGCCCAAAAATTTGGGGGCCCTAAATCATTGCTTGTGGTGCCTTACCCTTGAGCCGCCTATGGGTTTGGTTCAATAATATTTAAAAATTATGTTTGTGGTTGTCTTATTTGCAAGTAAAACCCATTATAAACCCGAATTTCCCTATCTCGTTAAAAATTTCATGGGATGCTTTATTTGTTCATCCACATTTAATATATACCCATTTTTTAAAAAAATAATTGACACTATTTTTTAGGTATCTTCTATACATACACTTTTCTCTTCTTCTTTGTTTTCATGTCACATGTATCCAGGAGCTTTAATGTTGCTTTTTTCTTTGCTATATTCATGTCCTATGTATCCAGGAGCCTTTTGGTTTCCTCTTCTTGGTTGCAAAATACTATTGCAAGGTTGTGCTTTTCTTCTTCTTGCTTTTACTTGCAAAATGAGTTTGCTAGATTTGTGAATATTTGATAGTTTGACGACTGGAGTTTGTTATATGGCATTTTTGTGACGACCTAAAGGGTCATTACCGTAATTCTTCCTTTTTATATGCTTTTGTGCCCATGAAAACCTTGCGTTTAGTTGTTCCGATTTGTGTGCATAGTCCGAGCGAGAAGCCGGAAAGTATTTATGTTAAAATATGTGAATTCTGTAAAACATTTGAAGAATTTTGATATTAATATTATTAAATTGACTTCGGTCAACTTTTTGGAAAAACACACCCCGGACCTGTGATGTGACGGCCTCGGCGAGTCCGTAGAAAAACATAGGACTTGGACGTATTTCCGGAATCGATTATTTTTCAGCGTTTGAAAATATTTTGGCAACAGTCTTTAATATAATCGATTACCAGAAAGCCATAATCGATTATTTTGCTATTTTGAAAAATCTGATGCTCACTGTCTTAACATAACCGATTAGTCTAAGGCACATAATCGATTATCTTGTAGCTTTAAAAAATCTGGTGAACACTGTCTCAGCATAATCGATTATCATAAGGTACATAATCGATTATCTTGTAGCTTTAAAAAATCTGGTGAACACTGCCTCAACATAATCGATTATCATAAGGTACATAATCGATTATCTTTCAGCTTTGTAAAATCTGGTGTACACTGCCTTAACATAATCGATTATCATAAAGTACATAATCGATTATCTTTCAGCTTTGTAAAATCTGGTGTACACTGCCTTAACATAATCGATTATCTTTGTCCAGATTTGAAAGACATGTTTAAAATTCATTTTGGTTAAAATGAAATGTTTGAAAATCATTTTGCTTTAAAATAAAGATGCATGGTTTGATAAAAATGATTTTACGAGAGAAGCCAAGTCTTGAATCAATTGTCGGATCAAGATCACAATTATAGAACGAATCATGAATAACTTTGTTGCTTTACTAAATCTTGATCTTTGTTTCTCTTGTGCTTGGACTTCGGCATATGTCAATTTTTCGTTCATGTCGGTTTGTCATTTATCAAAACCTACAAATATGAACACACGTTTAGTTTAGCGACTTGAGAACGTGCTTCAACAATTTCCCCCTTTTTGATAATAGCAAGCCAATATCGGGATATGCATATTAATTAATTCATAATGACGATCCAAGACAAGTATATAGATATGCAACGAATTCCCCCTCAAGTTATGAATTCCCCCTCAATTTATGCCAATGTGCATAGCCCATATCTTCCCCCTTTTGACATTAGCAAAAAAAATAACTAACTCTTTATTGATTAAACAATATTGCAAATACATGAAAATAAAAGACAGAATATTATGCACACTAGAAAACCAAAGAGACAATATATTATGCATTGACTCGGGGAATAATCGATTGTGCGTTTGAGATAATCGATTATTTCAGGAAATGTAGTAACGGACATCCGAGACGGTAATAGAAAAATCGATTATACTGTTTTAAGTAATCGATTATTGTCATCCAGTGACTTAGCACCTGAAAATAAATGTCAGCATAATCGATTAGGGATATGAGATAATCGATTTTTATATTTAACAGCTAAATCTTGCAAACCCAAAACTGTTAGATAATCGATTGTAGAGTTGTATAATCGATTATATCAATTTTCCAGCATAATAAACATAAAGCTTAAATGGGAAATAATCGATTATTGACTTTAGAGAAATCGATTATTCTGCACCAGTGTCTGATAACTCCCCCTGTCTTTGGGGCGATACCTGCAAAAAAAAATTAGGCGCCTCCGACGCTCAAGTTAGTAATCGTTAAAACATAAAAATGCAATGCATGAATTAGATCAACGTGGAGTCAAGAATCCCGAGTTCACTACGAATTCGAAAGAATGACTCTTTCTCTAAAGGCTTTGTAAAGATGTCGGCCAATTGATTTTTGGTTTCAACAAATTCAATTTCGACATCGCCCTTGAGAACGTGATCTCTTATAAAATGATGTCTAATTTCTATGTGTTTCGTTCTTGAGTAAAGAATAGGATTCTTCGTCAAGCTAATGGCGCTAGTATTATCACATCGAAGAGGGACGTGATCGATACTAAGGCCATAGTCCGAGAGTTGTTGTTTCATCCAAAGGATTTAAGCGCAACAACTCCCCGTGCTACATATTCAGCCTCGGTTGTGGATAACGCAACACTAACTTGCTTCTTGCTAAACCAAGAAACTAAGGAGCTACCGAGCAAATGGCAAGTGCCACTAGTGCTTTTGCGGTCCAATTTGCAACCTGCAAAATCGGAATCGGAATAGCCAACAAGTTGGCATGAAGAATCTTTGGGATACCATAGTCCCACATTTATTGTTCCAACAAGATACCTCATAATCCGTTTTACCGCAGTTAAGTGTGACTCCTTCGGACATGATTGATATCGAGCGCATAAACACACGCTAAACATGATGTCCGGTCTACTAGCAGTAAGATAGAGAAGAGATCCGATTATACCTCGATACTTTTTGATGTCTACTTCCTTACCTTTCTCATCTTTGTCAAGATGGTCGGATGTACTCATTGGGGTGGTCATTGCTTTGGCGTTGCTCATTTCAAAGCGATTTAGCAACTCCTTGCAATATTTGGATTGGAAAATGAAAGTTCCCTCTTTCATTTGTTTCACTTGTAGCCCCAAGAAGAAGTTTAGCTCACCCATCATCGACATTTCAAATTCGCTAGTCATTAACTTAGAGAATTCCTCGCATAGAGAATCATTAGTAGCACCAAAAATAATATCATCGACATAAATTTGAACTAATAGAATGTCATTGTTTTTATTTTTGATAAAAAGTGTGGTGTCAACTTTCCCCCTTTCAAACTCATTGTCTAAGAGAAATTTACTTAGACGTTCATACCAAGCTCGAGGAGCTTGTTTAAGACCATATAAAGCTTTCTTAAGCTTGAAGACATGGTCGGAAGATGTAAAATCTTCAAAACCCGGGGGTTGTTCAACATACACTTCCTCTTGAATAAACACATTGAGGAAGGAACTTTTGACATCCATTTGAAATAATTTGAAATTCATAGATGATGAAAAAGCAAGTAATAAACGAATGGCTTCTAGACGTGCAACGGGTGCATAGGTTTCTTCATAGTCAATGCCTTCTTCTTGATTATATCCCTTAGCAACTAGCCTAGATTTGTTTCTAGTGAATATACCATTTTCATCTAATTTATTCCGAAAAACCATTTCGTGCCAATTATGGTGTGATTATCGGGTCTTGGCACCAATTCCCAAACATCATTACGTTTGAATTGGTTAAGCTCCTCTTGCATTGCCAAGGTCCAATGCTCATCCCCAATTGCTTCAGAAATGGTTTTAGGTTCTATTTGTGAAACAAAAGCCATATGACCTACAATATCTTTAAGAAGGTTTCGTGTACTTACCACTTTCTCGATGTTGCCAATTACCTTGTCAAGAGGATGATCTTTAGACGTCTTCCAAGCCTTAGGCATCATCGATTCTTCTTCTTGTGGTGGTACTTCTTCCGAAGGTTGTTCCATGACTTCATCTTGAACTTCCTTTGGATCCTCCTTTTGTACCTCGTCTTGAAGATTGATTTTCTTTAAAGCATCTGCAAGATCAACACAAGAATCCTTTCTCGCCAAGCGAGCATCATTTTTACAAAATACTACATGAGGAGATTCCTCAACAGTTTTGGTTCGATTATTAAACACTCTATTTGCTTTGCTACGTGATGAGTAACCAAGAAAAATTCCTTCATCAGATTTCGCATCAAATTTTCCCAAGTTATCTTTTCCGTTGTTGTGAATAAAACATTTACAACCGAAGACTCTAAGATGGGAAAGATTTGGTTTCCTTCCCTTATAGAGTTCATAGGGAGTTTTCATGAGTATCGGTCTAATGATAGCTCTGTTTAAACATAGCTTGCGGTACTCACGGCATCCGCCCAAAAATATTTGGGAATATCGGCCTCTTCGAGCATGGTTCTAGCCATCTCTTCGAGACATCGATTTTTATGTTCTACCACTCCATTTTGTTGTGGTGTACGTGGGCCGAAAAGGTATGTTCAATACCGAGTTCGTCACAAAAGTCCGCGAAGAGATTGTGATCGAACTCCCCCCCATGATCACTTCTTATGGAAGTGACGGTTGTGTCCTTTTCATTTTGAACACGTTTAAGAAAACTTTTAAAAGCTTGAAAGTCATTACTTTTATGAGCAAGAAATAACGTCCATGTAAATCTAGAATAGTCATCAACAATAACAAAAGCATAAAGATTACCACCAAGACTTTCAATACGAGATGGTCCAAAAAGATCCATGTGAAGAAGTTGTAAGGGTCTAGTGGTTGAAACAACATTTTTGGATTTAAAAGAGGCTTTTGTTTGCTTCCCTTTTTGACATGAATCACAAGTAGAGTCTTTTTCAAATTTCATGTTTGGAAGACCAAGTACTAAATCTTGTGAAACAAGTTTGTTTAAAAAATTCATATTCACATGAGCTACTCTACGATGCCATAACCACATGTCATCTTCTTTACTCAAAAGACAATTCACATAACTTGATGAAGAATTTTCAAGATCAACCATATAAATGTTATCCATTCTAAAACCACGAAGAATAATTTTAAAATCACTACGACGGATAACTAAGCATTCTTCGGAGTCAAACAATCTAAGATTTCCCTTGTCACATAATTGACTTATGCTCAAGAGATTATGTATAAGACCTTTAACAAGCAAAATATGCTTAATGGAGGAGGATTCGTCCTTACCGACCGATCCAATGCCGATAATCTTTCCTTTGTTATTGTCTCCAAAAATAACATTTCCTCCTTCCTTGGGTTTTAGTTGGAGGAATTTTGATGCATCCCCGGTCATATGTTTGGAGCATCCACTATCAAGGTACCAAAGTACACTTGATCCCTTCAAACACACCTACAAAATAAATTAATGAGATTTTGGTACCCAAGCCATTTTGGGTCCTTGTGCGTTAGGTGCAACATATTGGTGTGATTGTCCTGCAGTGAAATGTCTATGTCTATTGAAGCATGCGGGAGCAATATGTCCAATTTTATTGCAATAACGACAAATGACATTCGGATTGTGCATTCTTCTAGGATGATAATAGTTTGGAGGTCTAAATTTATTCACTCTATTTTTAGGAAAATAGATTTGATGTAGTTTTCGAAAATCTTGTCTAGGTGGTCTATACATGCCAACGTTTCTTCTAGTGTTCACTACATTTTTAGAAATATAGTTTTGATGTGGTTTTCGAAAATCTTGTCTAGGTGGTCTATACATTCCAATATTTCTCCTAGCATTTGTTCTAGAATGAGATGCAATTCTAGGATTAAAATTTCTAGGTTGAGTGATGACATTTGTTTTGTTTGGCCTAAGTTGAGTCTTAGGTGGTTTAGGAATGGACTCAGCCTTTTCTTTTGGCTCGTGTTTGAAGCCTATACCGTGCTTAGTGGATTTCAAATTTACAAGCACTTCATTGAGATTTTTGTGTGAAGAATTGAATTTGTGCAAAGTGCTTCCAAGACTTTCTATTTCTTCCTTTAGAGTTTTGCAAGAAGTACAATCCTTATTTGAGCTTTCGGGTTTATCGGCGCTTCTTTTGCCATAAAACTTGTTTTCCTCTTTTAATTTCTCATTTTCAAGAGTAAGTTTTTCAAAATCCTTTTCTTTTGAAGAAAATTGTTTTCTTAAATCTTTTATAGATTTAGAAGCGCTAATAAACTCTTTATACAACTCATCAAATGCATCTTGCAATTCTTCTAAAGTGAAATAGTTCTTAGAAGTGGTACATACCTCATTTTGAGTTTCTTCGTGTGCCATAAGACACAAGTTTGCGGTCTCGTTTCCTTCTCCATCACTTGATTCGTCTCCGGAGTTGCCTCCCCAAGAGATGTATGCTCTTTGTTTCTTGAATGGTTTCTTATCCTTTTTGATATTTGGACAATTTGATTTGATATGCCCGATTTCTCCGCATCCATAGCACTTCAATTGGTCTCCTTGTTGCTTACCTTTTCGTTCATACTTCTTTTGCATGAACTTGTGAAATTTCTTAATAACGAGTCCGAACTCGTTATCGTCGTCGCTTGAATCCTCATCATTTTGAGGTTGAGCCGTGCTTGCTTTAAGGGCGATTCTTCGTTTCCTTTGATCATCCAAAGGAGGGTTAAGAATAGTTGATTCATAGGTTTTAAGATTACCTCTAAGCTCGTCGATTGTGACATTTGTAATGCCGATTGACTCTTGAATAGCGTCGGCTTTGGAGGGCCATTCCGGAGTGAGACTTCGAAGAATTTTACGAACAAGTTCCCTATCCGTGAAAGTCTTCTTAAGAGCATGAAGATCATTAACGATTTTTGAAAACCGTTCGAACATATCATCTATCTTCTCGTTCTCCTTCATATGAAAAAGTTCATATTCATGGGTTAGAAAATCTATTTTAGCTTCTCTTACCTGGTCCGTACCTTCGTAGGTAATTTCCAATTTATCCCACATTTGCTTAGCCGTGGTGCAACATGAGATTTTCCGATATTCATTGGGATTTACAGCACAGTACATCATGTTGATTGCTTTTGCGTTGTTCTCCACCTTTCTAATATCGTCTGCGTCATACTCATCTTCCGATTTTGGAACGAGTTCTTCTCCAACCTTTTTGGTAGGTTGTAGTTCTCCATTTTTGATAATTTTCCACAATTGGAAGTTGTTTGATTGTATAAAAATCCTCATTCTCTCCTTCCAGTAAGTGTAGTTGGTGCCATCGAAAAGTGGTGGCCTTGTGAAGCAGTGTCCTTCACCTAGTCCTGCATAAACACTACGAGTAGAAGCCATGGAAAGTTTCTCTCAAACTGTTTAGTCTTTCAGAGAGTATGGCTCTGATACCAATTTTTAGAATATACGCTTAACGCTAGAGGGGGGGGGGGGATGAATAGCGTTATAATAAAAAACAATGTAAATTTGCGGAATTAAAATTGCAGGAATAACGTAAGTGCAGTAATTAAAATGATAAGGAGAGAACACACCGGATTTTATCCTGGTTCACCACAACGTGTGGTTAGTCCAGTCCCCGAGAGACTCTCTCGAGTTTTACACTAACTTCGTTAAGCTTACGGGTGCCTAACAAACCGTTACACTTGCTCGTAGATATACACTCTACAAGACTTCAACCTGCTCGAGGATACCGCACCTCAAGACTTCAATCCAAGGAACTACTTTTCCTTCTTACAACAAGGGATTAGACTATCCCTTCAAGTGTGTACAAACACTTAGCACTCACTTAAACAGAACTCTCTTGAAGAGTAGATATGAGTAAATAAATACGCTCAAGAACACAACAACTTAGTCAAGAGTTTGGCTCTCAAAAACTTATGAAATGAATATAAAATGATTGCAAAGAGAGTATGTAAGCTTTAGCAAGAATGTAATCAGTTGTTGTGCATAGAAGAGTGATTTTGAGTTGTATTTATAGTGCTCAAAACACCCAAGACCGTTGCTTAATTGCCAATCACAAATTGCTGATTTTGTGCTAGGATAATCGATTATCTGATTCTGCATAATCGATTTTCTGCCAACGTTCAAAAATCAATCCCAGATTTGAAGCAGAATAATCGATTATCCAAATCGTATAATCGATTACCTGACAACGTTCAAAAATCAATTCATGCTTAATATAATCGATTGTCTGATTATACATAATCGATTATTTTTCAGCGTTTGAAAATATTTTGGCAACGGTCTTTAATATAATCGATTATCAGAAAGCCATAATCGATTATTTTGCTACATTAAAAAATCTGACGCTCACTTTCTCAACATAATCGATTAGTATAAGGCACATAATCGATAATCTTGTAGCTTTAAAAAATCTGGTGAACACTGCCTCAACATAATCGATTATCATAAGGTACATAATTGATTATCTTGTAGCTTTGAAAAATCTGGTGAACACTGCCTCAACATAATCGATTATCATAAGGTACATAATCGATTATCTTTCAGCTTTGTAAAATCTGGTGTACACTGCCTTAACATAATCGATTATCATAAAGTACATAATCGATTATCTTTGTCCAGATTTGAAAGACATGTTTAAATTCATTTTGGTTAAAATGAAATGTTTGAAAATCATTTTGCTTTAAAATAAAGATGCATGGTTTGATAAAAATGATTTTACGAGAGAAGCCAAGTCTTGAATCAATTGTCGGATCAAGATCACAATTATAGAACGACTCATGAATAACTTTGTTGCTTTACTAAATCTTGATCTTTGTTTCTCTTGTGCTTGGACTTCGGCATATGTCAATTTTCCGTTCACATCGGTTTGTCATTTATCAAAACCTACAAATATGAACACACGTTTAGTTTAGCGACTTGAGAACGTGTTTCAACACACGGAGGGTGAACTGGGGTCATGACAAGTTCGTATCAGAGCTCTAGGTTAATAGGAGTCACCAACATAGGCCGGATTATTAAAGTCTCGCTAAACAGTATGGAGACGTCTGTACTTATCTACGGCAGGCTATGTAACTGTTAGGAAATTCCACTTCATATAATTTCTTGGTCGTGCGAGATTTTGCTATCGCAACTAAGCTTATGTCTTTCTATTCTCTCACAGATGGTGAGGACACATGCCACTCTAGATGATCAGGCACCCGCCCTGTACGGCAGCCATCAGAGGCTGGCGCCGGGGCAGAGGCGAATGGCGCGCACGTGGTACAGCCAGAGCACCTATGCAAGCTGCCGCCGAGGTGTCACCATCATATCTAGCCGCAGCCCAGGCACCTAACAAGCCTACTACTACTACTACTACTACTGCTGCTACCACTACTTCAGCTCACTTGGAGACTCTGGCATTGTTTATGAGTATATACACCATGTTGGCTCAGGCAGAGTCACTTCTATTTGATGCAGCCACATCCCAGGCGGGGGGAGGAGTATAGACTCCCTCCACTCGCACTTTTGAGCAGTGAGTGTGTGTTGATCAAGCCCCCGAGATTATTCTAGTACCGCCTGCAGTGCCTGTCCAGCCTGAGGACAGGATAACGGCTTCTGAGGATGAGCAGCTGAGGCTTGAGAGGTTCAAGAAGTACAAGCCTCTTGTATTTAGTGGTCTAGCATTAGAGGATGGTCTGGGTATTCTTGATGAGTGTTACTGCATTCTCCGTATCCTGGGTATTTTAGGATCCAGCGAGGTTTCTTTCACTACTTTTCAGCTTCAAGGGGCCGCCTATGAGTGGTGGCGCACGTATGAGTTAGATAGTCTAGATAAGGCTGCTTCATTGACTTGGAATCCGTTTTTAGATCTGTTCCTAAGAGAGTATATTCCTCAGAGCCTTAGGGACGTATGGCATGCAGAGTTTGAGCGTTTGCTTCAGGGTGCTATGACTGTCAGAGTATGCTGTCCGTTACACGAATTTGTCTAGGCATGCCCCAGCCTTGGTTATTACTATTCGTGAGTGGATTCGTCATTTTATTGAGGGGCTTACTCCTAATATCAGATCTAGCATGGCTCATGAGTTGGAGATAGATATTTCCTATCAGTAGGTAGTAAGCATTTCTAGGAGGATTGAGGGTATGCATGCTACGGAGAGGGAGGAGAGAGAGTCCAAAAGGTCTCGAGAGTCGGGCCACTATTCTAGTGCCCACACCCCAGCTGCGGGTCGTCATGGCAGGGGTTATATGAGTTGCTCAGTTCATTCAGCTCTTCTACCAGCCAGCAATGTTGTAGCTCCTCCTCGGCCTTAGGAGCCTTATTATGCACCTCCAGTTTCTAGTGCGCCTCCTGCGTGGGGTGTTTCCAGAGGTCAGTCTAGCAGATCTGACCCTAGGCAATCACAGCCACCACATCTTCCTAGAGCTTTTTCTAAGGGTGGCGACAATTGCCATATGGTTAGGTATTGCCCCAGACTTGGGAGGGGCACATATTCACAGACTTCTCAGCCACAGTGTGCCCCTCAAAGTTCACAGGCTATGGTTACAGCTCCTGTCGCCGGCCCACCTGCTCAGCAAGCTAGAGGTGGAGGCCGGGGAGGTAGAGGTGGCTCTAAAGAGGGAGGCCAAGCCAGATACTATGCCCTTCTTTCTCGTGCCGAGGTTGTTTCTTACAATTGTATCATCACATGTATTATACCAGCTTGTCAGAGAGATACATCGGTTCTATTCGATCTAGGCTTTACTTACTCTTATGTGTCTTCTTATTTTGCTCTGCATTTGGGTGTACCCCGAGATTCCTTGAGTTCTTCTGTGTATGTTTCTATTCTTGTGGGGGATTCTCTTGTTGTGGACCTCGTTCATCGATCATGTTTGGTTAATATTCGTGGTTTTGAGACCAAAGCAGACTTATTGCCACTCAGCATGGTTGATTTGATATTATTTTGGGCATGGACTGGTTGTCTCTCCATTATGCTATTGTTGATTGTCACGCCAAGACCGTGATACTGGCTATGCCAGGTGTACCGCGTGTTGAGTGGAGTGGTATTTTAGACCATACTCCCTGTAGAATTATCTCTTTCCTTAAAGCTCAGTGTATGGTTGAGAAGGGGTGTGCCGCATATATAGCTTGTGTGAGAGATGTCAGTGCTGATACCCCTTTTGTTGATTCAGTCCCAATGGTACGGGACTATTCCGATATTTTCCCAGCTGATCTTTTGAGCATGCCGCCTAATAAAGACTTTGATTTTGGCATTGATTTCTTGTCGGGCACTCAGCCCATTTCTATTTCTCCATATCGTATGGCTTCTCCTAAGTTGAAGGAGTTGAAGGAACAGTTACATGAATTACATAATAAGGGTTTTATTTGGCCCGGTGTTTCACCTTGGGGTGATCCTATCTTGTTTGTGAAGGAAAAGGATGGTTCTATGCGTATGTGTATTGATTATCGCCAATTGAACAAGGTTACATTGAAGAACCGTTAACCTTTGCCTCGTATCGGTGATCTGTTTGATCAGCTTCAGGGCGCACGGGTATTTCATAAGATTGATTTACGCTCGGGTTACCATCAGTTGAAGATTCGGGAGCCGGATATCTCGAAGACTGCTTTCAGGACTCGGTACAGTCATTACAAGTACCTTGTTATGTCATTTAGGCTGACCAATGCCCCATCAGCCTTCTTGCATTTGATGCACATCGGCCATATATCGACTCTTTTGTCATGTCTTTATTTATGACATTTTGGTGTATTCCCGGAGTCGGGAAGATCATGAGTAGAATCTTAGGATAGTGCTTTAGGCTTTGAGAGAGAATAAGTTATATGCAATGTTCTCAAAATGTGAGTTTTGGTTGGATTTAGTGTCATTCTTAGGCCACATGGTATGGTATCGAGTGAGAATATTTAGGTGGATCCGAAGAAGGTAAAGGCTGTGCAGAGTTGGCCCAGGCCATCCTTCGCTATAGAGATTCATAATTTTCTTTGCTTGGTGGGATACTACTGTCATTTTGCAGAGGAGTTTTCATCGATTGAAGCCCCTATGAATAAATTGACCTAAAAGGGTGCTCCATTTCAGTGGATAGAGGAGTGTGAAGCGAGCTTTCAGAAGCTCGAAACAGTTTTGACTACAGCTCTAGTTTTGATATTGCATACTGGTTAAGGGCCTTGTACAGTCTATTGTGATGCCTCGAGAGTTGGCCTTGGAGCAGTGTTGATGCAGGACGGTAGGGTGATTGCCTACGCGTCTAGACGATTGAAGATGCATGAGAAGAATTATCATGTCCATGTTCTCGAGTTAGCTGCCCTTGTTCACGCCCTAAAGATTTAGCGTTCCTTGTGAGATTTATATTGATCATCGGAGCTTGCAGTATTTGTTCAAGCAAAAGGATCTAAATATGTGCCAGAGTAGGTGGTTAGAGTTGCTGAAGTATTATGACGTCATTATTTTATATCACCCGCGCAAGGCCAATGTAGTGGTTGATGCGTTGAGTTGTAGAGCGGAGAGTTTGGAGAGTTTGGCATATTTATCTGTATCAGATAGGCCTATGGCAATGGATGTTCAGGCCTTAGCTAGCCAGTTTGTGAGATTTGACCATTCGTAGCCCAGCCGGGTTCTAGCTTGCGTGGTTTCTCGGCCTTCTTTATTTGATTGTATCAGAGAGCAGTAGTACGATGACCCCCATTTGCTTGTCCGTATGGACAAAGTTCAGAATGGTGATGCCAAAGATGTTACCATTTGCGAGGATGGAGTATTGAGGAGGCACGGTCGGGTCTGTGTACCCAATGTTGATGGGCTTCGAGAGTTGATTCTAAAGGAGGCCGAAATTTCGCGGTACTCCATTCATCTGGTGCCGCAAAGATGTATCAATATTTGAGGCATCACTATTAGTGGAGGCGAATGAAGAAAGATATAGTCAGATTTGTAGCTAGATGCCTCAATTTTCAGTAGGTGAAGTACGAGCACCAGAAATCGAGTGGGTTGCTTCAATAGATAGAGATTCCGAAGTGGAAGTGGGAGTGGATCACCACATACTTTGTAGTTGGACTCTCACGGACTTTGAAGAAGTTTTATGTTATTTGGGTGATCGTGGATTGGCTGACCAAGTCTGCTTATTTTGTTCCTATGTATACCACTTATCTTCAGAGGGGTTGGTAGACATTTATATCCAGGAGATCATTCATCTGCATGGTATTCCTATTTCTATAATTTCATATAGAGGTACTTAGTTCACATCACAGATCTAGAGGGCCGTTCAGCAGAAGTTGGGTAGTCGGGTGGAGTTGAGCACAACATTTCACCCCCAGACAAACGAACAGTCCAAGCACATTATTCAGATTCTATTGGATATGCTCCGTGCGTGTATATTGAGTTTGGAGTGTCTTGGGATCAATTCTTGCCATTGGTGGAGTTTACTTACAATAACAACTATCAGTCCAACACTAAGATGGCACTGTATAAGGCTTGTATGGCAGGCGGTGCAGATCCCCAGTGGGTTGCTTTGAGCCAGGTGAGGCCAGGCTATTGCGGATAGATTTTGTTTTGGATGCTTTGGAGAAGGTTAAGGTAATTCAGGATAGACTCCATACAACTCAGTCCAGATAGAAGAGTTATGCAGACCGGAAGTTTTGTGATATTTCCTTTATGGTTGGAGAGTGGGTTCTACTTCGGGTTTCGCCTATGAAGGGTGTTATGAGATTTGGGAAGAAAGGGAAGTTGAGTCCAAGGTTTAGTAGCCCTTTTGAGATATTGCGGCGAGTTTGGGAGGTTGCTTATGAGCTTGCCTTACCTCCCAGCCTGGTAGGAGTTCACCCGATATTTCATGTTTGATTCTCCAGAGGATCACGGTGATCCGCAACACATGTTTGATTTTAGCTCAGTCCAGTTGGACAAGGATCTATCATATGTTGAGGAGCCAGGTACTATATTAGACAGTCATGTTAGAAAGTTGAGGTCAAAGAATATTGCTTCAGTAAAGGTTCAGTGCCGGGGTCAACCGGCAAAGGAGGCGACTTGGGAGACCGAGCAAGATATGTGCAGCTGTTACCCTCACCTTATCATTACTTCAGGTATGTCTCTATGCTCGTTCGAGGATGAACGAACGTTTAAGTGTAGGAAGATGTGATGACCCGGCCAGTCGTCTTATGAATTTAATGCCCCGATCCCCTATTAACTATTTTCCACAAGTCTATTCTGCTAATTTTGATTTAGTGTGATGTTCGGTTTTGAGTTTCAAAGAGTTTTGGGACACTTAGTCCCTAAATGAAAACTTATGTGTTGTAAAGTTTTCCGTTGTCGGAGCAGTGTGAAGATGGCCTAGAAATAGAAATCTGATGGTTTTCTTAGCTCCGTTAGGTGATTTCGGGGTTGGGAGCGTGTTTGGAATGTGTTTTTGAGGTCTGTAGCTAATTTAGTCTTTAAATGCCAAAGTTTGAATTTTTGAAGTTCTGCTCCGATAATGAGATTTTGATTCAAGGGTCGGAATGGAATTCCAGAAGTTGTAGCAATTCTGTCATGTCATTTGGGATGTGTGTGTAAAATTTTAGGTCATTCGGATGAGGTTTGATAGACTTTTTGATCGAAAATGTGTTTTAGAGTTTTTAAAGTTCTTAAGGTTGAATTCAATGTAAAATAGGTGTTTTGATGTTATTTTAAGCGTTCCGAAGGTTGGAACAAGTTTGAATGCTGTTATGGGATATTTTCGTAGGTTTGGTTGAGTTCTCGCGGTCCGCCAGAGAAAATGCAAGACGATTGAAGATTTCGCTCCGCCGCGTAAGATCGGGGGCCTCGGGAGTGTTTCAGATCCCCAACGGGGCATTTAAATATGAAACAAATTGCAGATTTTGCTTCAGGTCTGTTGCAGACATTTCTTCTCTGCTATCGCAGCCTTCCTACGCGATCGCATAGTGTAACCTCTGAGGGGCCTAAGTTGTTCTTCGTGATCTCAATACTTGTCTCACGATCACGGAAGTCGGCCTTTCCTTCTTCGCGTTAGCAAATGTTTTTCTGCGTTCGCACAGTAGAAATTAGAGCTGGTACTTCATTGCATTTTTCCTCTTCTCGATCGCATAAGTCTATTTTTTCCTCTTCCGCAATTACAGGATTTAAGTTGCATTCACATAGGCCATTTCTGGAACCTTTAAATTTTACTCTTCACGATCGCAGACGATTTCTTGCGATCGCATTGAAAAAATTACCTGGCCAAATATAAGATTTAAAAATCAAGGGTTTAGCCATTTTACCAATACTTAAGCTTGAGAGCTCGGATTTGAGCGAGTTTATGAGGGATTTTAAAAGATATCGATTGGTTAATGATTCTAAGATCCTTTTTGCTTGTAACCCACTGATCTAGGCGTGAATTCATCCTTTAATTTCGGACTTTGAATGAATAATTGATAAATGTTCATACACCAAATTATTAAGTTTTTGAGTGAGTTTTGACATCCGATTTGGGAGATTTATATACGGTTGGACTTGTGAGAGTGCGAGGATTTTGAAAATGATAATTTCAGCCGATTCTGAGATGTTGGCTTGAGGAGTATTTTTGTTATTTTACCTAATTTAGCATCTTAGCTTTGAATTAAATCGTAGAATAAGTTGCTTGAGATGTTATTTATGATATGTGATTGAATTGAATTGATTTTGGCCATTCGGAGGCGGATACTCGTGGTAAATGTGTAGTTTCGAGTTGATTTTGGAGCTAGTTTGAGGTAAATGGCTTGTCTAACCTTGTGTGAGGGACATTCCCCTTAGTATATGATATTTGGTAATTGAATGTCTTGTGCGTGAGGTGATGAGTGCGTACTTGAGGTAATTGTCAAAAATTCGATTTTGCTTTAAGTATTTGAACTGAATGTCTTTCTTACCTGCTTTATTCTACTTGCAAATATAGCCCGTGTTAGTTTAGAAAAGCATGCTTAGTTGACCTAAGTTGTCTATTTGCATAAGTTGTTTTGATTGCATTACGTGAAGCATGTTAGGCTAGAACTACCTATTGACTTTTTATTGAACTCCATTTCTGAATATCTTCTTGTTGTGGTTGTGTATTTACATTGGGAATACAGATGTGGAATTCCGGTACCTCCCCCCCTAGTTTTTTACTTTGGGACTTCGGGTTAGATTCCCGGTAGATAACCCTGCACATTTAATTTGGGACTATGGGTTAGATTCCCGGTAGATCCCCCACATATTTAGTTTGGGACTACAAACCGGATTACGGTAGATCCCCGCACATTGATTTCCGGACTACGGGAAGGTATCCCCGGAGATACTTTGTATATATATACACATGATGGACCATGGTACGGTATCCCGGGAGATCCTTTGGACAGTTGATGAAAGGGACTATAGGACGGTATCCGGGAGATCCTCATTATCGAGACTGGTATTGAGCTGTTTTTACTCCGTGTTACCGTGTTCCTTGTGTATTTATTGTTGCCTTGTATAACATGTCATATTTCATTGTTGTACTCATTTATATTTTTTATATCATGCTGTTGAAACATATTATTATGTTTAACCTCAGTAGGGCCTTGAGCTTCCTCGTCACTACCCAACTGAGGTTAGGCTTGGCACTTACTGGATACCATTGTGGTGTACTCATGCCCCTTCTGCGCATGTTTTTCATCTGTAGATCCAGTTACCTCTACCCAGACGTATCACCCTTGAGGCAGAGAGATCTAGCAAAGACTTCGAGGTATATCTGCTGCGTCTGCAGACCAAGGAGTCTCTATCTTATTCTATATTTTAGTAGTTAGCCTTCCTTCTTATTGTTGTTTTAGACATTCTGGAGTTAGAGCAATGTACTACATTTCTTTCAACTTGTGTTCCCGTGAGTTTTCGAATTTTGGGGTAATATTATAGGCTTCCGTGATTTTGAGTTGTCTATCGAGTGGCATTTACATACAGTTTTCTTCTACTTGTTAAATTTTGAATTATTTACTTTCACAAGTTATTTTGTTTCCGCATTGTTAGACTTACCTAGTTGCAGGGACTAGGCGTCGTCATGAAATGTTCACGGAAGGCGAACTGGGGTCGTGACATTTCAAATGAAGATAATTAAAAATGACAAAAAGTCATTAGTTTGCCATCTAATTTAAAATTGTTAAGAGTCATTTCCTTAGGAACGTTAGTCTTGCCACCTAATTGAAAATCTGTTAAGAGTCATTTCCTTAGGAATGACTAGCTGCAACGTAGGGACAGGGTGGGAAATTTAATCTTTATCCACTTATTAGTTAATTAATTACTGTAACGATCCGACCAATCATTTTGAGCTTTTGTGCTTTGATCGCTAGTTCTCATCCACGACTTGCCCCGTGTAATGTATTATGACTGATATAGATTGTTGGTTTTGATTTCAGGAAAAATTGAATGAATTTGAAAGAACCGTTTCAATTGAAAGCTTGGAATTTGAAAGGTTTGACCAAGAGCTTACTTATTTGTATATGAGCCCGGATCAGAAATTTTCTCATTTGGTTAGTTTTGTTTGGTGATTTATGACTTAGGAGTGTGATGGAAATTGGTTTTGGAGGTCCGGTGTAGAATTTGACTTGAATTGATGAAGTTAGTATTTTAGCGAATTCCTGTTGGTTGGTGAGATTTTGATCCGAGAGTTGAAATGAAATTTTGAGAGTTGCAGTAGATTCGTTATTTAATCTGGGTTGGGTGTGCAAAATTTCAGATCATTCCGACGTCGTTTGGTCGTGTTTTTGATCGAAAGTGTATTTTGGAATTTTTTTGGAAACTTAGACTTGAATTCAATAAGTTTTGAGTATTTTGATGTTGTTGGAGATGTTTTGATGATTTAACAAGTTTGAATGGTGTTATGGATTATGGGGGTATGTTTGGTTGAGGTCTCGAGGGCCTCGGGTGATATTCGGGTGGTCAATCGGACCATTTCATGCTTTGAGGAATTCAGAAATATTATAGGTTCCAGTTATGATATTTTGTTCATCGCGATCGCATAGAGGCCTTGGAGGGATAGTGCAGTCACTCTTCACGATGGCACAGATGGAGATGCGATCGCATAGTGGATGGAATTTGCTGATCACGAACGCATTGGGCTGGTCGCGTTCGCATAGAGTAAACTGGACCTGAGGTATTGGATTGGAAATTGTTCATCGCGAACGCGGAGTGTGGCCCGGGATCGCATAGTGTTAGTTGGTAGTGCATTGCGTTCGCATGGGATACGTTGCATTCGCATAGGGTTAATTCTAAGGGATGAACATTTGTACATTGTGATCGCGAAGGTCTTCCCGCGATCGCATAAAGGAAAAATATGCCTGGGCAGAATTGTTTTAAAGTCATCTTGTTCGCAAATATGGGTCTATTTTCACCCATGGCTGCCCGTTTTTGGAGGTTTTGAAGGAAATTAAAGAGGAATTCAAGAGAAATCAACTTGAGGTAAGAATCTTTGTCTTAAAACTCGATTATATTGTGAAATCCACCTAGAAGTTCATGGAAACTAAGCCTAAAGTTGAAGAGCTAGGGCTTGAGAAATTGGATTTTAAAATTGAGATTTGACGGACCATTTGAGGTCAGATATTTGAACTTTTAGCATGTATGAACTCGTGGGAGGGTAAGGAACCCGTTGATGTTAAAATGTTTGAGTTTTGAAAAGTGGGATTGGGGCTCGAGCTTTGGTAGTTTCACGATTTATGCCCATTATTGATAGTTTTCACTTGGGTTTTGTTTCGTTAGCATATTGTGATGTATTTGTTCTGATTTCTAATAGATTCGACACGTATGGAGGCCGATTCGAGGGGAAAAGGCATCGTGAGCTAGAGATATCACCGGTTCAAGGTGAGTAATGATGTTAAATGATATCCTGAGGGTTTGAAACCCCCGTTGTGCAAATAGTAGTGCTATATTGAGGTGTGACAAACGTCTGATGATGAGCGTGGGGTTTTTTTTACCATTGGGGATTGTGACTTGGTCCATCCCAATTGATGCTTTTACCTCATACTTGATTGAAACTTAAGTGCTATCATCAATATTTGGACTAATTGTTTTGATTGGGCTTCGTGCCATCCATTTGAACCCTTTGGGGATTTTTATCACTATTTTCCTTACTGCTTGACTTACTAATCGAACTTAATCGTACCATTTTCTACTATTTTACAAACTCAGCCACCTTTAATTAATTTGAATGTAAATGATATTTCTGAACGATGTTTTGGGCTGAGAACTACTGTCTTACTAATGCCCGAGGGGTTTATTTGATTTCTGGATTGAGTATGGCTGAGAGCCAGATGTGAGGATACTATTGGATCGGGCTGCACGCGGCAATAGTGAGATATTGATACGGATATGAGGCTAAGGGCCTACATTTGATGCCATGAGATGGCTTGATATTGCGCTTGGGTCGTAAGGGGCCCTTCTCAGATTCTGCATACCCCTAGTGAGCGCCGTCGACGATAAATGGATAGGTCTGTACGCCGCAACGATGTATGGATAGGGCTGCATGCTGCAGCAGTACCAGTACTATTCTTTGTGTTTACTTATTTATTTGCCTGCCATTATCTGTTTTTGTGCAGTGTCATGTGATTTATACATGATTTCATGGCATTTTCTGTTGAGTGAGTGTTGCACCCAAGGGGTAGATTTCTGTGCTTATCTACAAAAATTGTTTGCATTCATTTGCATAACTATTTAAAAAGGTCATTTTCAAAAGAGGTTTAAACTGGGTTAAGATATTTTCTAAGGATTTCATAGCTTCATTACTTTTCTCAAGGGGTTTTATACTACTTCTATACAACATGATGATTTGCCTTACGTGATTTTCTTACTGCTAAGTTATTATTTACCTTTATTACTCACTGAGTTAGAGTACTCACTTTACTCCCTGCACCTCGTGTGAAGATACAGGTATTTGTTCACCCGATCGCAGGTTTTGGGCTGATTAGAGGCTAAGTTATCGAAGTTTAGCGAGGTGACTTCCAGCGTTGGCAGCACCATATTTCTTCCTTTGTCTATCGGTCCTATTTTTATATATTTCAAACTCCTTAGTTGTATTCATATATTCATAGATGCTCGTCACTCGTGACAACCCGGTTTGGGCTATGACGGGTTGTACTTCCCTTAATTAATATTATTAATTCATATTTAATCTGCTTATGAACTATTTAACTACTTAAAAGTGGTGTTCTGTAATGGTCTGGGTGTCCTTGTCTTCACGAGAGGCGCCATCATGACCGAAGCGGGGCTTGGGTTGTGACAAGTTGGTATCAGAGCCTAGGTTACTAGGTCTCACGAGTCACGAGTAGGTTTAGTAGAGTCTCGCGGATTGGTATAGATATGTGTGTATTTATTGAGAGGCTGCGGAACCTATAGGAAAACTTCACATTCTTGAATTCTTATCGTGTGTCCTTGATTCATCTTGAAGGGTAGCTCTTGAAATTCCTTCCACGCGTTCGCATGCGCGCATGAATGCTCAGTATCAGATGTTCCTTAATGGTTTGTGATTCCCCGATCGAGGGGTGAGATATGATCTTTGTGAGTTTGATGTTGGGCCAGTCTGAAGGACTTGAGGCCGGATCTATGCCAATGGCTTGAGTATCGAGGTGCTAACTTTGTGAGTAAGTGTTTTGAACTTATATGTTCGTCGTTGTCCATATTAGTGGAAGTGATAGCTGGATAGCCATGTGATAAGCATGTTAGTACTAAAAGGTGTATCTATATGACTTGGAAGTGACGAGGAAGGTCTGCTGGATGATAGATAAGCTATTAAGTATTTGATTCCATCGTGATTCTAGGTATAGCCCTGATTTATTAGCGTACGAAGAATCTGTTCATGTTCCATTTGTGGGTGAAGAAAATTCCATGTTGTAGTATGAGTTTAGACTCAGGAAGACTAAGTGACTGCGGACAGTTTATGACAGTGGAAGGTATACAGAAATATTATATTGAGGTGAAGCAGGTAGGTTATCTCTTGTGGAGTGTTCTGAAGTGGTGTGATCCCTATGTGTATGTTAGAAGACGTTATGTGTTATTGAAAAGTACGTGTTGAAATTCAAAACTTTGGGTTGCTTAAGAGAGTGTGCTTAACTGTTGCGAGGATGAAAGCGAGATTTGTAGAAGATTTACGTTACTAGATGATCTTTGATTTCACAACTTATAAAACGACTTGAGTTTGATCTCACTGAGGTATTGTGGCACCAATAGAGTAAAAGTGTTATGAGCTATTGAGTGTATCTTGATCTATGGCTTCAAGCCAAGTGGGGGAGTCTGCTGTGAGCAACTGATTGCACAGTTAGGTACTATATTGGTTCTAGTTTGGGGCGTGCGAGTGAATTGGCTATGGCTAGAGTAAAGGAAAATTTTAGCAAAGGTTATATTATGCTCCATAATATATTGGGGTGAGGATTTCATTCTACGGTGTGAGAATTCTATGAGGCACAGGTGGTTCTATTCGCTTGATTAGGATAATTTTAGTTTAAATAGAGTGAATGACTCTCGAGAATGGTTCTAATGTGTTCAAGATTCCACATGCAATAATTGGGTATCTTATAGTTGTATATGTGATTAGAAATCGAGTTTTCATTGGAAGATTTCAAGACTTGCGGTATTTCTATGTTAATTATGGGATTCTATGTATTTGGACTAGGAAGATAAAGGTAGCGAGTTTATATTCGCAGGAAGTTCTTCAGAGTAAGGTCTTTTGGAATGTGGTGCTTTTGGGAATAATTAAGAGAGTATTCAGCGACTTATGAGCCTTAGGCAGTGAGGTTTTATGCCTGGGTCTCGTGTGGTGAGTCTGGGGTGAGAAATTGTGGTGATACAGCAAGGGGGAATATCAAGTTGAAGGTGAATTAGAAGGAAACTTAGATAGCTGGAGTAGCTTGATAGTAGACCGGACCGGTATGGTAAGGATATGATTAATTCCTTGTGTATGTTCGTGGTGATGAGTTTTTACAGGTATTTTGCAGCAATGCTCTTAGGTTTTGACGGCTTTCTTATCTTGGTCGAGTTAGAAGGATTTGGTCCTGGAAGTCTTGATTACTGCAAGGGGAACTAGGAGAGTTCTTGATGGTTTTTATCGTTATTTGGAGAAGTATATCTTCTATGGACATGCAGAGCATGGGATGTACAATGATTTTTCTTCTAGATGGGACCAAATGGAAAGTTCTTAACTAGTTGAGTACGTAGTATTTGTGGCTCGGTAGGGAGATGAAGTTCTCATAATTACCCTAGGGTGGTATGTTATATGCGGTATGTTGTGGAGGATTGAGAGTTGCATGTAAGGTTATGGTTCAGTTCTGAATAGAAAGTCACAAGATTCTTAGGCAGCCGGAGCAGTTTTACGTGATTAGAGAAATGATCTTTAGATGATTAAGGGAACGGCATTGCAAATCATAGTGATTTGACGAAGGTATATTTATCAGAAAAGACAATGTGATTAAGTTGACAGTACTTCGGTAGTAATGCGACACTTTCTTGTTAGATCGACTGCTGATATTCGAGTTTGCTTGAGGGCATAAGGGAATTTCATAATACCCTTTGTGGAATGATTGGGCACCTAAGGTGTGATATGTATTCGGACAGCGGGAGTTAAGATCAGGTATACTGACTTGTGTGCAACATGGAGTTAGAGACTGGAAGTTCTCATTTTCAGGCTATGTTATGGTTGTAGATCGCGTGCATCGGCACTATTTAGTGACTATTGGGATTTGAAGGCTCGAGTGGAACTTTTATCGCTTAGTGTGTTAGATTTTGGATGTGATATTAGGTTCGTACTAGTTGTATCCGTGTTGTGTTATTCAGGACTATTGCGACAAGACGCCGCTATTGGCTATGCCGAAAAATGCCACAGGTTGAGTGGAGACCTTTTGCGAATTATGTCCTATTGGGGATTTTTATATTTCATAGACCCGGCAGACGGTTGGGGAGGAATTGTCTTTCTTATTTGGACTCTTGTGATGAGAGTCAGTGCTGAGGCTTCTCATATTGAGTCAATTTTGATGGTGAAAGATTTAT
Source organism: Nicotiana benthamiana (assembly GCA_034376525.1). Classification (NCBI taxonomy): domain Eukaryota; kingdom Viridiplantae; phylum Streptophyta; class Magnoliopsida; order Solanales; family Solanaceae; genus Nicotiana; species Nicotiana benthamiana. The sequence continues at coordinate 122,428,474 of CM067335.1, read as the reverse complement.
CGAATGTGTTTCTCGTGGTTGGGCATGTCACTGGGCAAGGTTGTTGCTTTCGGTAATGATTTGGTGCCTTGCACCTCACCGTATCGTATGGCCAGCATGGGTTATGGTAGTTGAAAGAGCAGCTTCTGGCTTCTTTGATAATGAGTTTGTTTGCAGGCCAATGTGGATGTGTGTTCTAGCTAATTCCATCGTTATTGAGCTCTTGAGATCTGGGAGATCTATTAGTGGCCTTTCTGTGTTGCGAGACGTTATTATTTGTTTGTTATGGGCACATATAGTGCGGTTCTATTGAGTTTCATAGTAGAAGTAGAGCGGGAAAAGTAATTGGTCGTTGCTCGGTGGATGGCATATTGGTTATGTTCTATCGGGCTGGCATGGTATATGATGCTTGTTTCACCGAGGGTGTAGTGATTTTCCTTGGTCTCAGACAATCAGATCGTGCGCAGTTATCTGTTTCAAGCATAGTGACTTGAGGTGTTTCATGTGGAACAGTGTTTAGATAGGGTCGTGCAATTACGGTGAAACTATGTGAAGATATGACCTTGCAGGTTAGATTTGTGTGTTCTATTTCTATGATGTGAGATGATTTCTCAACGTGTGTTGTGATGATACTGGTAAGCTTGAGGTATAACTCTTTTATTTGAGTCAGCTTCATTATGTGAGTATGTTCGGATTATTTCTTATTGGTGCGCGTAGTGATGCAAGTTGTGGCTTAGGCCTGTATTAATGTGTCATGTCACCAAGGTGGTGTGTTTGGTCAGAAGAGATCGTTGGGATTATTAATGACTACAAACGGATTCGAATTCAGCATATTTGATGGGTAACTATCGGCTTTTGGTTCAAAATTTGCTATGGTAATTGTAAGAGGAGAAATGGCCTATGAATGGTTGATCTGAGAAATGGTTATGGTTTATTGCGTGTTTCATTTATCATTGGCATTATATAAAAGTGATGGAATGAGACTTTAGTTGATAAGAGTTTTTCTATCGGTATTTGGGGGTTGTGTACAACTATTGTGAATAGAAGTTATTGTTGCGGGCGTTAGAGTTATGTAGTTAATCACGTAATTGAACCTGAGGTTGCAGGTATGGGTTATTACAGCTGGTTCGGGATTCTTTAGAGTATAGATATGAGATTTTAATCTTGTGAATGATTTCGGTAGTAGAAATGTGGTTCTATGTTTTATGGACTGGGATGGATTGTGAATTTTCAGTTATATTGTGTCATCGAACCTATATGAAACATGGTGACATGAGATTACCCCGGGGTATATGCGTGGTAAAGTTATTCAGTTGTTGGTTGGCTTCTAGAACAACTTTGGGTACGTTCGAGGACGAACGTGTGTTTAAATGGGGGAGGATGTAACGACTCGACCAGTCGTTTTGAGATTTTGTGATTTGATCGCCAGTTCTCGAGCAAGACTTTCCCCGTGTAATGTATTACAGCTGATATAAATTGTTCGTTTTGATTTTAGTAAAATCAGAATAATTTTGAAAGAACAGTTTCGGTTGAAAGCTTAGAATTTGAAAGGTTTGACCTAGAGTTAACTTATTTGTATACGAGCTTGAATCAGAATTTTTATGATTTGGTTAGCTTCTTTTGGCGAGTTATGACTTATGAGTGTGATCGGAATTGGTTTTGGAGGTCCGTTGTGGAATTTGGCTTGAATTGATGAAGTTAGTATTTTGGCGAATTCTGGTTGGTAAATGAGATTTTCATCCGACTATCGGAATGGAATTCTGAGAGTTGCAGTAGCTTCGTTATGTAATCTGGGATGTGTGCGCAAAATTTTAGATCATTCAGACATCGTTTGGTCGAGTTTTTGATCGAAAGTGTATTTCGGATGTTTTTTGAAACTTAGGCTTGAATCGATGAGTTTTGTGTAATTTGATGTTGTTAGAGGTGTTTTGATGATTGGAACAAGTTTGAATGGTGCTATGGATTATGCGGGTATGTTTGGTTGAGGTCCCGAGGGCCTCGGGTGATATTCGGGTGATAAATCAGACCATTTCATGCTTTGAGAACTTCAGAAAAATTGTAGGTTCCGGTTCTGATATTTTGTTCATCGCAATCACGATTGTTCCCTCGCGATCGCATAGAGGCCTTGGAGGGAGCATTGCAATCGTTCTTCGCAATCTCAAAGATGGAGATGTGATCGCATAGTGGATGGAACTTTTTGATCGCGAACGCGTATGGCTGGCCGCGTTCGCATAGAGTAAAGTGGACCTGAGGTATTGGATTGGAAATTGTTCATCACGAACGAGGAGTGTGGTCCACGATAACATAGTGTAAGTTGGCAGTGCATTGTGTTCGCATGGGATATATCGCGTTTGCATAGAGTTAATTCTACCACTATCTGTTATTCTGCTATGTCATGTGATATCTACCTGATTGCCTGGCATTTTCTGTTAAGTGAGCGTTGCACTCGAGGGGCGGATTTCTGTGCTTATCTGCACAAATTGTTTGCATTCATTTGCATAACTATTTGAAAAGGTCATTTTAAAAAGAGGTTTAAACTGGGTTAAGACGTTTTCTAAAGATTTCACAGCTTCGTTTCTTTTCTCAAGGGATTTTATACTGCTTCTATACAGCATGATGATTTGCCTTATGTGATTCTCTTACTGCTCAGTTATTATTTACCTTTACTACTCACTGAGTTGGAGTACTCACTTTACTCCCTGCTCCTCGTGTGCAGATGCAGATATTTGTTCACCTGTTAGCGGGGTTTGGGCTAATCGGAGGCTAAGTTATCGGAGTTTAGCAAAGTGACTGCAGTGTTCACAACACCGTATTTCTTCCTTTGTTTATCAGTCCTATTATTGTATATTTCAGACTCCATAGTTGTATTCATATATTCATATATGCTCGTGACTTGTGACACCCTAGTTTGGACTATGTTAGGTCGTAGTTCCATTAATTAATATCATTAAATCATATTTAATCTGCTTATGAACTGCTTAACTGCTTAAAAGAGGTGTTCTGTAATGGTCTGGCTCGCTTTGTCTTCACGAGAGGCGCCATCACGACCGGTAACTAATCAATTACCACATAATTAAGAATTGTCTCAAACTACTTAAAATTATACTTATTTTAAATACATTTTATACATTCTACTATCATGGTCATATGGTACCTTGTATGGTACTAGTCTATAAATACTGGGTATTATCGTTCGGCCTATATTTTATTCCAACATGCAAAACTTGGATGAAAATTTATTTTCTTTGACTTTATTCCCCTATCACCTTTACGAATTAACTAATCACTTGTTTGAAATAGTATAATCCTTATAATCTCAAAAACATACGTCGATTAATTTTTGACGAAACTTTAACATACGAAAATACGAGATATGACAGAATACCTCCATCTCTTTCCTTTCTTCTTCCATTAAATCCGAAACACGCACATCATTTTCATTCTCCTAAAATCATAATTCCCTTGTAAACTATTTCCTTCTCGCTTAGCCCGACCGCTCATAATAGTGATTTGTAGCATTTCCGAATCTTGTTAATATCATGACCAATTTATAGAAATAAAAATGTTCACATCAACAAGAAATAAGATTGAGCGAGAACGAGGGAATTTAGGGATATAGAAACCGAATATTATTTACTTTGTATATTTCAGATGGGTATTGTATCTCCTACAATCCCTAAAGTTAAGTGATTTCAAATCACAATTCCTACATCTAGGACTAACTTGTTAATTAGCTTAACTGGCTAAAAACAGTATAAAAGATATACACCGTGTTAAAAATGAGTTGTAAAAATAATAATATAGGTATTTATCTCCAAAATAGGTATTTTGCCTCCTATAACAAATTATTGTACCATATTTATTACAAAATGAAATAATTTCAAAATATTATTACTTATGTTATGAAATAATATAAAAGACAAGAACAATAATGCAAGAACAAGAGCAAATAGAGAGAAGAATAGAGTGAGAGAGAAGTATTCTTATTAATACTTGGGGTGATTTACAATGGGGTAAGACCCCTCTATTTATAGGAAGAGGAATGACTTAGCTTCAAGCTAAAACTCTTAGACATTCACTCTAAATAGACTTCTATTTTATAACACTCCCCCTTGAATGTCTATTCAATAATGTGCCTCATAAAACCTTAAAACCAAAACCCATTGGGAAAAATTAAAGAAAGGAAAAAGAGTACACATGTTTGAATATGCGCCTATTGGTTGCCTCGTTAAAAACCTTGCAAGGAAAACCCAGTGGGACAAAACCTTGTAAGGGAAAAAGAGTGCAACGCGCATTAACTCCCCCTAATGAGTACATCAATTTATATCCTTGAGCATTTGCATTCCAATCTTGTGCATCATCTTCAAAACGATCTTTGGTAGACGTTTGACAAATCAACCATATTGACTTGAATAAATATTCCGCACCTTGAAATCATCATTCTTGATAGATATGAACATCTTCATATAATGTCATGGAATAACTTTTCAATATCTCCATAGATGCATTCTCAATGCCATCATGCTTATAGTTATAGCAAGATACATATGTACACAAATTGTACTTAGGATGTGGTACTTCAGGACCAAGAATTGCATATGCTTCAAGCAACTTAAATCTTTCAAGTTAAGTCATATAAACCATATAGTAGACTTTAGATGCATATCAAATTTTCCATGTCATGCTAGACAAATAAGATATCGAAAACTGACTATACATACCTTTGACTTTTATACTTTCAAGCATTTGAACTATAGGTTCAAAACTACATGTCTTTCATATGGAATCAATTCTTCTTGAATTGTATCTCTTCCATTTAGTTACTTTCTTTGGGTCAGTAAATGCGTATAGCATGCTTTGCAATATGTTGCAATTGAATTATCCCTTTTATGAACTTCAGGTTCATATCATGATATTCGGGGATATACATATACAAATGATAATTCATCCCATGTAACCTTTTCTCAAGTGTTTATCATGTCTCCCCCTCATGTTAGAAAAGCTAACTTGTTTCCTCAACTTTGGGAAATCATCTTTGTGCATTATCATGTCAATATACACGGCACATTAATAATAAGATGAAATTATTTGGTTCCTGACCTTGAACCACTTGTGAGGGGAGAATATAATATACTCTCGCATACAACGTATATCAAACTGATATATATAACTTTGTTCTCATAAGAAACAGTTTAGCTATTAAGTGGAAGCACTCAATAATTATCTTGCTAAACCAACTTTGATATAAACCAACTTATCAAGATGAACTATCTTGAGTAGAGAATCTGGAAATTATGCTCGAAGTTAGATTACTGAGCAATTTACCTCGCAAGCACCGGCCAGGCTGCGGGTTAATAACAATTGCGCATGTAACCATATCATAGATGCATCATATGTGGTATACATGGCAGGTGAATGGGCCCATATTCACCTTTGATATTTCCAGAATTTATGGGCTTCAACCCGAACTCTTTAGTTGGTCAGTTCATTAATGAGAACAAGTGATACAAGAGAATTCGTAAAGAACTTTCTAGTTCTTTGATATTCACCTATGTGAATTTGCACATCATACTTAAAATGAGGTGGCTAACACGAATGCCAACTGAATAAATTATCAATATTGGTAAACTTCAAATTTACACCATGACATGTGCACTTATCAATAAACTTCAGGTTTATTATGACATGGGTTTTATACCAATAGATATCCACTTTATTGTGGAATTTTTTTTCGTTTGTGTAGTACAAACTGGAGAACAAAGCGGGCAGCTTTTCATATGCAAATTAACCCGCTACAAGTTGTAGTAATAGGTGATATCAAAGCCTTCCTTTATTTATAGTCTCAATATAATCAATCGCATTCGCGTGTACTTTGGAAACTGAATAAGTTTCTTTGAGACTTACTACAGCACAATACTCAATTGTGTTTCTCCAACACAGTAATAATTGGCTCTTCTAGAGCTCTCAATTAATTTTGTACTACCACAGATTCATCAACATCCATGTGGTGAATATCTTTCTTAAAGAGAAAGTTATACCATTATGGTCATGTCAAACTTATATGCAAGATATGTTTCTTGCATTATCGTTGTCCTTTAATAGTCATATTTCCAAAATACTTTGGCGTACAATAGGTACGTGACCAACGATCATTCATGCCATATATCATCTCAAACCTCCTTCTAGGGGTGAGTGTGGTATCATCTCAAACCTCCATCTAGGGGTGAGTGTGGTATATTTAATACCAATTTCATCTTCATATTCTTCCAATAATGAATATGTATTCGTGAAACAGATGTTGTCACATTCACTTCGAGGATATGTGATTTTGTTATCCTTTTCAAATCTATAAATGCGCCAGGCATTTGATTTGCTATTCTTTGCAAATGGATAATCTTTTGTGCCTCTTTCTCACAAATAGAGGTATGTGGATCAAGATGAGATAATGATGCATTTTTCCACAAAATTTCCCGTTTGGTTTCACCAACTTCTCCCCCTAATTTTGGGAAAAGTGTCTCATCAAATTGACAGTCTGCAAATCGTGCAGTGAACAAATCTCCTGTCAATGTTTCGAGGTAGCGAATAATGGAGGGCGATTCAACCTCAACATATATTCCTAACCTTCTTTGCAGACCCATTTTGGTGCGGGATGGCGGTGCTAAAGGCACATATACTGCGCATCCAAAAATTCTTAAATGGGATATATTGGGTCCATGACCCAAAACCAATTGCAACGGGGAATATTTGTGTCAATTCGGCAGTCAGAGACGAACTAGCATTGCTGTATGTAAAATGGCGTGTCCCCAAACCGAAGTGGGCAGCCGACAAACTAAAATGCTGCATGCAAAATGGCATGAACCCAAACCAAAGTGGGCAGCCGACGAACTAGCATTGCTGCATGCAAAATGGCGTGAACCTAAACCGAAATGGGCAGCCTCGTTTTCATGAAGAATTCAAGATTATTCTCATCTATTGTCTCAATATGATATCCATTTTGAATGATATCTTTAAAACTCAACAAGTTCTTCTTAGACTTGGAGGAGAATATTGCATTCTCTAAGATAAACGTCATGCCTTTGGGCAGAGTTACAGTTGCTCTTCCGGAGCCTTCAATCAATTTAATTCCCATGGTTTGATATACAAAAGAAATACACGAACATAAGAATAAACAAGTTCAATTCGTTTGTGTCACATAATATTTTCAAAATCTGCTGATGTCAGTTGACTAAAATAAATCAGATAGTCGATTATATGTTTTCCATAATCGATTACGATGCAGTTTGAAAATTTTAGTTTAAGCATTTTCATAAAACAATCGATTGTTAAACACACACAATCGATTGTTGAGTATTGACAATCGATTGTTAAACATAGACAATCGATTGTTGACAATTTTTGAAAAATTTCCAGATCACACTGTTTTAAGACAATCGATTGTTAAACATAGACAATCGATTGTTGGCTGTTTTGAAAAATTACAGAGCACACTGTTTTAACACAATCGATTGTTTAGCATTGACAATCGGTTGTTGATTAATTTTGAAAAATTCCGGATCACACTGTCTAACGACAATCGATTGTTAGACATAGACAATCGATTGTGGATGATTTTTGAAAAATTCCAGATTACACTGTCTAACGACAATCGATTGTTAGACATAGACAATCGATTGTGGATGATTTTTGAAAAATCCAGATTACACTGTCTAACGACAATCGATTGTTAAACATTGACAATCGATTGTTGACTGTTTTTGAAAAATTCCAGAACACACTGTTTTAAAGACAATCGATTGTTAATCATAGACAATCGATTGTTGACTGTTTTTGTAAAATTCCAGATCACACTGTTTTAAAGACAATCGACTGTTGATCATTGACAATCGATTGTTTTGCAGTTTTTATGCGAAATATGAGATAACCGACTAGTTTTTCAGGTTAGTCGATTACCTCTACTGGAAAGTAAAAATATTATTGATATTTGAGCATATTGATACATTCTAAAGAACTAATACTAACATTATGTCATGAACTAACTAATACGAGCTAATACTGATGGCTATTAGTTTATTCATTCACTAATACAAACAAGTAAAATAAAATCAAATAGCTCCATCTTCTTTCATCACGGATCCATCACCGATTAGGTGGTCTATCTACCCCTTGGGTTGCTCAAAGAAGTCTACCACATCCAAGTGGGTGATGTCAAAGTTGTCGTCAGAGACAAAATTCGTTTCAGGGCGTTTACTCTTTCGAGATGCTTGATAAAGGTCAACCAAATGTCATGGTATACGGCAAGCCTTTGACCAGTGCCCGTTTCCACCGCAACGATAATATATAGTTTATAAACTATTTGCTTTTGGTTTCTTATCGTATCGTGCTTGTGGCAGAGTGACCAACTTCAGGTTGTCATATCTCTTCTTTAAGCCATTCCACAAGATAGGTGGATCTTTGACGGTGAGATATTCAATATTCAAACCTTCATCAAGGTGATGGCGCAAAAAAATCAAGGCCTTCGCATAGTTTTGGGTGGATGCATTATTTCTGTCTTTAATAGCGTCTCCAAGACCCATAGCATCTAAGAGGATTTCAGCATCCAACACCCATGTCATATAGTTCTTGCCCGAAATTTCAAGGGCAACGAACTTTCTTTTCATAATGTCAGACATAAACCAAAATTACATCAAGAGCGTGTTCATACTTCCGGGCTCTATTACAATTATCACATTCACTTCAGGGAATGGATCAAAATCATGTGCTTTACACAATCTCATGTCAAATATTACTTTCATAAAGTGAAAGATTATTTTGAGAATCCTTATTGTTCTCATTACCACAATAATGACGATTATAACTTCGTCTATTGCCATGTCCACATCCATTGATACCTTTACGGTAATTAGTCTTCTTTCAGACTTATCACATACTGCTACCACATTCTCTAAAGGGAATGGAGCAAATTCAATTGGACGGAATTCTTTGCCACGTCCACATTCATTGATACCTTCATGGTAATATTTTAGTCTTCTTTCAGACTTATCATATACTGCTTCCACATTCTCTAAAGGGAATGGAGCAAATTCAATGGGACGGATTTTCAATTATTTGCCCACAATCATACATGAATTTAATCATGGCAGGACATAGAGATTTTACCACTTCATGTGGTTATAATTTCTTACAAACTCCATTAGAGTTATAATCAAACTTTGTTTGTATATTAAATCAAATCGTAGAATTTCAAGAATTTGAAAGGGAAAAGTAAATTACTTACCTTTAAGGTATACCAATTATATTTTCAATGTTTTCTTCCTTTTCTCCACTGATGCAGACGACGGCGGCTCCGATGCGGAGAAATTGACGGCTGCTTAATCTTCTTAAAGAGCTTCTTGAGACGGTAGAGTCTCGTGCTGATAACGTGTTATGAAATAATATAAAAGACAAGAACAATAATGCAAGAACAAGAGCAAATAGAGAGAAGAATAGAGAGAGAGAGAAGTATTCTTATTAATACTTGGGGTGATTTACAATGGGGTAAGACCCCTCTATTTATAGGAAGAGGAATGACTTACCTTCAAGCTAAAACTCTTAGACATTCACTCTAAATAGACTTCTATTTTATAACAACTTATAGCTACCTTTTCTAGTTTATAGCAAAATAAATATTTATTTTCTACCCTACCAATGAGGAGTGAAATACGCCAGTTATGTTCTTTCGCTCTCTCTCTTCCTTTTCTCTATGAGCAAGATTCTCAATCATCTCTTCTCCCTCAAACTTCTCTCCCTTCTTCATCAAGGCAGCTATTATAGCATCTATGTTTGGTAGCGATGGTGGACTTTCTAAAGAGAAAAGATTAAAACTGAAGCAAAGAGGATGTAGATCAACAAATTTGTCCATGACTATGGATTGAATCTTGAAAGTCTTAAGCAGAGTTATAGCAGCCATTTATTTTTATTAAAGTTTTTCTTTTCTTCCCTTACAAATCATAACTAATCAACTAATAAAGAGACTCGAAGTCCTAAACCTCCAACATTGGTTTAAGAAATGAATATATACCAAACTCTGCCTCTTGAGAAAAAAAGAAGTAATATATACAAGTACTCCTAGTAGAAGCGGTACAGTGACAGGCTTTAGTATTTTGGCCATAACTTTTGCTACAAATTTCCAAATACCTAGTATAATAAGTTTCAGAAAACTAGATTCACAGACCTATAACTTTTGTTTTTGAATCATCCCCAATTCCTTGTAAATAAAAAGATATGAGCTTCGAAGTTGGACCGACGACCTGCAGATCTTCATGAACGCGGCCGCTGTAACTTTTATGCGCCTAACACTAGGCCAGCGCGACCCGTGCTAATTCGACTGTTCCCTGCACTAAAATGATTGCACCTTCCATTTTCTAAGTTCCGGAATATCCGTACTCGCTCAAAACTCACCCGAAACACACCCGAGGCCCCTGGAACCTCAACCAAAAGCACCGACGTATCCTAAAACATTATTCAACCTCGTACCAATCATCAAAACACCTCAACAACACCAAAACTATCAAATTACATTAAATTCAAGCCTAAGTTCATCTAAAACTACAGAAACACGCTTTTGATCAAAAGTCCAACCAAACGACGTCCAAAAAATCTAAAATTTTGCGCGCACATCCCAAATTACCTAATGAAGCTACAACAGCTCTCGGAATTCCATTCCGTCCCCCTGATCATAATCTTACATATCAACCGGAATTCGCCAACATACTATCTTCGCCAATTCAAGCCTAATTCTACACCGGACATCCAAAATCGCTTCCGATCACACTCCTAAGTCACAAATCATCCCATGACGCAAATCGAAACGTCAGGATCCACATCCGATCCCTATAACTCATAGGTAAACATCCGATTGACTTTTCCAAACTAAGCTTTCCATAAAGAGACTAAGTGTCTCATTTCCTTCCAAAAATCAACCCAATTCAACCCGTTCACACAAGACACTGATAATGAAGCATAACAAAGAAGGAAATGGGGAAACGGAGCGGTTATTATGAGACGACGGGTCGAGTCGTCATAGAAACCCCAGATTTGCACATCGTAGTGCTATATTGAGGTGAGACACGGGCATGATAATGTGTGTGGGGTCTATACTATTGGGGATTGTGACTTGGTCCATCCCGATTAATGATTTTACCACGTATTTGACTGAAATGTATTTGTTATCATCATAATTTGGGTTGATTGTCATATTTGGGTTCCGTGCCAACTATTTGAACCTTTCAGGGATTATTATCATATTTTCTTCACTGTTTTGACTTATTACTTGAAGTCAGTCATGTTGTTTTTTAAGTTTTTTATAAATCTGCCTCTTTTACTCAGTTTTCAGACTGAAACGATATTTCTAAATGATGTTTTGGGCTGAGAACTATTGTTTTACTGATGCCCGAGGGTCTTGTGATGATTTCTGACTGAGTGTGGCGGAGGGCCAGCTGTGAGGATACATTGAGTGATCTTAGGCCGAGGGACAAAGATATATTTATATGAGGTAGCTTGATTGATGTGAGGCCGAGTGCCTAGAATTGATGCCACAATGTGGCTTGAATTGTGCTTGGGCCGTAAAAGGGACCTTCCGGAGTTTGCACACCCACAGTGAGCAACGGGTACCCATTATGATTTGAGAGTGAGCCAGAGAGGCTGATACAATTCTAAGAGTGAGCCTGAGGGGCTGATATTGTTCTAAGAGTGAGCCCAAGGGGCTGATATTGTTCTAAGAGTGAGCCCAAGGGGCTGATATTGTTCTGAGAATGAGCCCGAGAGGCTGATACTATTCTGAGAGTGAGCCTGAAAGGTTGATTCTATTCTGAGATATTGCCAAGGGGCAAACCTTTATGTGTTCATCTTTCATATTTAATTGTCATTTTACTTGTTATATTGTGGTATTTGTGATTAAAGGGCGGATTTTCTGTGTTTATCGGCACTAACTGTTTTGCATTTATTTTCATAATTAGTGAAAAAGTCATTTTCAAAAGAGATTTAAACTGAGCTAAGATATTTCTAGAGTTTTCACAGCTTCACTGCTTTCCTCAAAGGGTTTTACACTTCTTCTATACAACATTTTGGTTTGTTTTACATGATTTCTTGCTGCTCAGTTATTATTTACCTTTATTACTATCTTAGTAGGAGTATTCACTTTACTCCCTACACCCTGTGTGAAAATGTAGGTATTTATACACTCGGTAGAAGATTTTGGTTGATCAGAGGTAGAGTTATTGGAGTTTAGCAAGGTGACTACCAGCGTTCACAACACCGCTTTTCACACTTTTGTTCATCATTTTGGTTTTATATATTTCATACGTTGTAGTTATATTTACACTCTAATAGATGTTCGTGACTTGTGACACCCCAGTTTAGGCAGCGTTTGGGTCGTACTTACGCATTGTTATGGTCTATATTATTTAGAAATTATTAAACCATGTTTTAGCCTGCTTTTTTGCTGATTAGTTGTTTGACTTCGAATTATAATTGTGTCGGTTGGCCTTGTCTTCACGAGGGGCGCCATCACAATCGGGTATGGGTTCAGGGTCGTGACAAGTTTGTATTAGAGCCTAGGTTACATAGGTCTCACGAGTCATGAGCAAGTTTAGTAGAGTCTCACAGATTGGTACGGAGACGTCTGTATTTATCAAGAGGCTAAAGAACCTTTAGGAAAACTTCACATTCTTGAATTATTATCATGCGTCCTTGATTCAGCTTGAAAAGTAACTCTTGAAATTCCTTACACGCGTTCACATCCGTGTATGGGCGCTCAGTATCAGATGTGCCCTGATGTCTTGTGATTCCCCAATCGAGGGGCCAGATGTAATCTCTGTGAGTTAATGTTCGGATGGTATGGAGGACTTGAGGCTGGATCTTTGTCTATGTCTTGCGCACCAAGGTGCTGATGTTGTGAGAAAGTGTTCAAATTTATATGTTCATTATTGTCGCTCTTCGTGGAAGTGACGGCTGGGTAACTATGTGATAAGTATGTTAGTATTGCGAGACATATCTATATGATTTGGAAGTCATGAGAAAGGCCTGCTGAAGGATAGAAGAACTATTAGGTGTTGGAATTCCATTTTGATTCGAGGTATAGCCCTGAGCTATGGGCGTGTGAAGGATCTTTTCATGTTTCCCAGTTGTGAGTGAAGTAAATTCTATGTTGCGGTATGAGTTCAAACTCAGAAAGACTAAGTGACCGCGTTCAGTTTTTATTGGTGGAAGGTTTATAGAAATATTAATTGAAGAAAAAGCAGGTGGGTTATCTCTTGCGAAGAATTCTGGGGTTATGTGACCGTTTTATGACTGTTAGAAGATCTCAAGTACAAGGGAAATGTAAGTGTTGAAATTTGAATTTTGGGTCGCCTAAAAAAGTGGGCGTAATTATTGCGAGAATGAGTATGAGATTTTCCAAAGAGTTAAAGTACTAGATGATCTGTGTTCTCACAAGCTTACTAAGGATTTGAGTTTAATCTCACTATGGTATGGTGGCATTAATAGAGTATAATTGGTGTGAGTTATTGAGTGTATTTTGATCTATGGCTCCGGTCCAAATGGGGGGAGTCTGCTGTGAGTAATTGATTGCACGGTTAGATGATGTGTTGTTTCCAGTTTGAGGCGTGCAGGCGAATCAATTATAACTTGCGGAAATTGAGATCGAGGATGGCTTGAGTAAAGGAAAATTTTGACAAAGGTTATATTATACTTCATAGGGTAAGAGAAACACTGGATGTCTTATGTTTTTGTTGGCAAAAAATGCTCAGTGCATAGAGTAGGAAGTTGCTTGGTTGTATTAGGATGAGGATTACATTCTGCAGTGTTGGAGTACCAGTGGAGCATGGATTGTTTTGTTCGTTGGGTTAGTAAAATTACAGTTTGAGTAAGAGTGAATGACTCTCGAGAATGGCTCTAATGTGTTCAAGCTTCTACAGGGGATAATCGGGTATTCTAAAGCTGTATATGTAGTTAGAAATTGAGTTATCATTGGAAAAGGTAAAGACTTGTGGTATTTCTATGTTAATTATGGCATTCTATGTATCAGTATCAGGAAGAAAAGGTAACGGGATTTATCAGTAAGTTCTTCAGAGTAAAGGATTTTGGAATGTGGTACTTTTTGGAATGTTTAAGAAAGTATTCAGCGGCATATGGGTCTTAGACAGTGTGGTTTTATGCTTGGGTCTCGTGTGGTAAGTTTGAGTTGAGGAATTGTGGTGTTCCAGCAAGAGAGAATATAAAGTTGAAGATAAATCAGAAGGAAATTTAGATAGATGTAGTAGCTTGATAGTAGACTAGATCGGTATGGTAAGGATATGATTAATTTCTTGTGTGTGTTCGAGGTAATGAGTTCATACAGGCACCTTGCAGCAATGCTCTTAGGTTTTGATGGCTTTCTTATCTTGGTCAAGTTAGAAGGATCCAGTCTGGCAGGTCTGATTGGTGCAAAAGGAACTCAGAGAGTTCTTGATGGTTTTTACCGTAGTTAGGAGATGTATATTTCCATGGGCATACGGAGCATGGGATGTATAGTGATTTTTCTTCTAGATGGGACCAATGAAAAGTTCTTGACTAGTGGAGTGCGTAGTTGTCTGTGGCTCGGAAGGGAGATGAAGTTCTCATGTTATCCTAGGACGGTATGGTATATGCGGTATGTTATGAGGATCGAGATTTGCATGTGTAAGGTTACGGTTCAGTAGCCTCAGATGATTAAGGAAATGGTACTGCTAATTGGAAGTGATTTAACGAGAGTATATGTTTTAGTAAAAGGGCAATGTGATTAAGTTGATGGCACTTTAGTAGTAGTGCAGCACTTTCTTGTTTGATCAACTGGTGGTATTCGGGTTTGCTTTGTGGCACAAGAAAATATTAGAATAACATTCGTGGAATGATTGGGTACTTGAGGTAAGATATGTATTCATACAGTAGAATTTAGGATCAGGTGGTGATTTTTGTGCTACATGGAGTTGGAGATCGGAAGTTCTCATATTCAGGCTATGCTGCGGTTGTAGATCGTATGTATCAATACCGTATGGTTACTATCGGGGATTGGAGAATCTAGCGGATCTTTTGTTGCTTAGTATGTTAGATTTTGGATGTGATATTGGGTTCAAACTGAATGTCTCTGTGTTATGTTATTCTGGGCTACTGCCTATGGCGGCACTGTTGGCTATATCAGAAAATGCCATAGATTGAGTGATGATGTTTGATGGATTATGTCCTATTGGAGAGATTTTTACATTTCGAAGTCCCAACAGACGGTTGGGAAGGATTTTCTTTCTTATTTGGCCTCTTGTGATGGGAGCAAGTGCTGAGGCTCCTTATATTAATTAAGTTCAAGTGGTGAGAGACTTTTTGCATGTGTTTCTTGTGGTAGGCATGTCGCCGGGCGAGGTTGTTGATTTCGGCATTGATTTGGTGTCGGGCACCATGTCATATGGCACCGACAAAAGTTATAGTAGTAGAAAGAACAAATTCAGGATTTCCTTGATAAAGAGTTCGTTGATAGACGAATGCGGACGTGTGTTCTAGCTTGAGTTGGCTTGTTTGGCCCCGAATTGTTTTGGTAAGAGATAGGTTGATTCGACCATTATTGAGCTTGTTAGTGATCTTGAGAGATCTATGAGTTGCCTTTCTATGTGGCAAAAAGTTATGATTTGTTGGTTATGGGCACCTATGGTGCGGCTATTGGGGTTAATAGTGGAACTCAAGCGGGAAGAGTAATTGGGCGTTGCTCAGTAAATGATATATCAGTTATGTCCTATCAGTTGTGTGGCGTATGTAATTTGTTTCACCGTTGGTGTAATGATTTTCTTTGATTCCAGACATCAAATTGTGCATGGTGGTAACTTTCGAGCATATTGATTTGAGGTGTTTTATGTGGAGCAATGTTTGATGGGATCGTGCATTACAACGAAGCTAGATGGAGATATGACCTTGCAGGCAAGATTCGTGTGTTCTATTTCTATGATGCAAGACGAGTTCTCAACCTTGTATTGTTGTGGTACTGGGGGCTTGAGGTACAACTCTTTCATTTGAGTCATTTTCATGATTTGAGTATGTTCGGACTATTGCTTTTTGATGCGCGTATTATGCTAGTTGTGGCTTAGGCCTCTATTGATGTGTCATGTCACTAGAGTGGTTTGTTGGATTAGAGGAGAGTTTTGGGATCATTAATGAATACGTACGGATTTGATTTCAGCTTTTTGGGAGGATAATATCGAGGTTCGGCTCGGAAAGTTTCTATGGAATTTGCCAAAGGAGGAATAGATTTATGAATGGTTGACCTAAGAAATGGTCGTGGTTTATTGCGTGTTTCATTTATCGTCGGTAATATATGATAGTGTCAGAATGAGACTTTAGCTAATAAGAGGTTTCTACCAATATTTAGTTGTTGTGGGCAGCTATTATGAATAGAAGTTATTGCTACGAGCGTTCGAGTTATGTGGTATATCATGGGATTGCTCCTGAGATTGCAGGCATGGTTTATTACAGTTGGTTCGGGTCTATTAAAGGTACAGGTCTGAGGTTTAGATTGTATTGATGGTTTCAGAAGTGAAAATGTAGTTCTATGGCTTATAGGCCAAATTGGATTGGCAATTTCAATTGCAATGGTTTATCAGACCTATATGAGATAAGGGGATGTGGGATCACCCCCGGGTATATGCATAGTAAGATTATTCAGCGATTGGTTGGTTTTTAGAATAACTCTTGGTACATTCGAGGACGAACGTTTGTTTAAGTTGGGGAAGATGTGATGTCCAGCCAATCGTCTCATAAGTGACCACTCTGCTTCCCTCAATTTCTACATATTTATGCTTTGTTATCTGTGTTTCATGTGATCAAGTTGATTGGTTTGCGTTCGGGGAGGATTTGCTGAGAAATGAGCCACTTAGTCTTTTATAAGAAGGTTTAAGTTGGAAAAGGTCAACCGAATGTTGACTTATGTGTTAGAGGGCTCGGACGTGAGTTTTGATAGTTCGGTTAACTTTGGGAGGTGATGTACGACTTAGGAGCGTGATCGGATGCATTTTGGAGGTCCGGAGTAGAATTAGGCTTAAATTGGCGAAATTGATATTTTGGCGATTTTCAGTTGGTAGACGAGATTTTGATCCGAGGGTTGCAATGGAATTTCGAGAGTTGCAGTAGATTTGTTGTGTTATTTGGGATGTGTATGAAAAATTCAGGTCATTCGGATATGGTTTGGTTGGGGTTTTGATCAAAAGCGTATTTCGGAAGTTTTTGGAAAACTTAGGCTTGAATTCTATGAGTTTTGGGCAGTTTGATGTTGTTTGAGGTGTTTTGATGATTGGAACGAGTTTGAATGAGGTTCTAGGTTGTGTTGGTGCTTTTGGTTGAGGTCTAGGGGCCTCAAGTGAGTTTCGGAGAGTTGAACGGATCGTTTGAAGTTGAAGAACATTGCAAATTTTGGTCTTCAGCAGTTGCAAGGTGTGTTTGGGAGAGGACCCTCGCTTTCACGAAGAGTTAGCTTAGGAGGGTGGAAATTTAGCCTCCACGTTGAGCTTTAGTGGGATTAAGTCATCACATTCGCAATGGAAGCGACACGGTAGTGAAGGTCAAGGCTATGGAAAGCACTGCGTTCGCGACTAGCATGTCGCATTCGCGTAAGGTAAAGTTGGTCAACACAATTTTTGTGCTACGCATTCGCGGGAGGTTGACCGCATTCGTGGAGAAGGTAAGCCAGGCCTATGCAAAATGTTTTTAAGTCGTCTTGTTCGCGATTTTGGGTATATTGTCACTCATGGTTGCTCTTTTTTGAAGATTGTTGGAGATTGGCGAGGGATTCAAGGGGAAACGACTTGAGCTAAGAATTTTGGTCTTGAAATTCGATTATATTGTGAAATCCACCTAGAAAGTGATGGAAACTAAGCCTAAATTTGATGAGCCAAGGCTTGAGAAATTGAATTTTTGAGTTGGGATCTGATCGACCATTTGAGGTCGGATTTTAGAACTTTTGGTATATATGAACTCGTGGGAGGATAAGGTACCCGTTGATGTGAACATTTTTGGGTTTTGAGAAGTAGGCTCAGGGCTAGGGTTTTGGTAATTTCGGAACTTGTGCCTGATTGTTTTCGCTTGGGCTTTGTTCCCTTAGCATATTGTAACGTATTCGTTCTGATTTTGGAAAGATTCGGCGCATGAGGGGGCTGATTTGAGGGGAAAAGGCGTTGCGAGCTAGAGATTTCGCTGGTTTGAGGTGAGTAATGATTGTAAATGATATTTTGAGGGTTTAAAACCCCGGATTTGCATATCGTAGTGCCATATTGAGGTGAGACACACGCTTGATGATGAGTGTAGGGTCGTTACTATTGAGGATTGTGACTTGGTCCATCCCGATTGATGATTTTACCGCGTATTTGACTGAAACTTATTTGTTATCATCATGATTTGGGATGATTTCCATATTTGGGCTCTATGCCAACTATTTGAACCCTTCGAGGATTATTATCATTGTTTCCTCACTATTTTGACTTATTACTTGAACTTAGTCATGCTATTTTTTTCAATTGTTTTTATAACTCAGCCACATTTACTCAGTTTTGAGACTTAAATGATATTTTTAAATAATGTTTTGGGCTGAGAACTACTGTTTTAATGATGCCCGAGGGTCTTGTGATGATTTTTTAACTTAGTGTGGTCGAGGGCCAGATGTGAGGATACACGGAGTGATATGAGGTCGTGGGCCTAAGATACATTTATATGCCATGAGGTGGCTTGAGAGATGTGAGGCCGAGTGCCGAGAGTTGATGCCACGAGGTGGCTTGATATAACGCTTGGACCGTAAGGGGCCCCTCCGGAGTCTACACACCCACAATGAGCGCGGATACCCATTATGATATGAGAATGAGCCTACGACGCTGATATTGTTCCGAGAGTGAGCCTGAGAGGCTGATGCTATTCTAAGAGTGAGCTCGAAGGGCTGATATTGTTCTGAGAGTGAGCCCAAGGGGTTGATATTGTTCTGAGAGTGGGCCTGAGTGGCTGATACTATTCTGAGAGTGAGTCTGAGGGGCTTGTTCTATTTTGAGATATTTCCCGAGAGGCGAACCTTTATGTGTTCATCTTTCATGTTTACTTGTCATTTTACTTGTTATACTGTAGTATTTGCGCCCAAGGGGTAGATTTTCTATGCTTATCGTCACTAACTGTTTTGCATTCATTTGCGTAATTACTGAAAAAGTCATTTTTAAAATAGGTTTATACTGAGCTAAGATATTTCTAAAGATTTCACTGCTTTTCTCAAAGGGTTTTACACTGCTTCTATATAGCATGTTGGTTTGCTTTTACGTGATTTCTTGCTGCTCAGTTATTATATACCTTTATTAGTCATTGAGTTAGAGTACTCACTTTACTCCCTGCACCCTGCGTGCAGAAACAGTTATTTATACACTCGTTAGTGGGTTTTGTTTGATCGGAGGCAGATTTATCGGAGTTTAGCGAGGTGACTGCCAGCGTTTGCAGCACTGCTTTTCTCCCTTTTGTTCATCATTCCGATTTTATATATTTCAGACCTTGTAGTTGTATTTACACTCCAATAGATGATCGTGACTTTCTGACACCCGATTTGGGTTGTGTTTGGGTCGTTCTTCCGCATTGTTATGGTACTATTAGTTTTTTAGAAATTATTAAACCATGTATTAGCCTGCTCTATTGATGATTAGTTGTTTGACTTCGAATTGAAGATGCGTCGACCGGCTTCGTCTTCACACAAGGCGCCATCATGACCGAGTATGGGTTTAGGATCGTGACAGGAAGTATGTAAAAGATTGCTATGTAGTTTATTTTATGTTAATATTATATCGTTTTGTTTAAATCGTTATCTGCCTTTCTTTTGGTAATAATTCATTTTCAAATTCAAGAAAAAAATGAATAATGACTAAACTTTTACGATCAGATATGTGAAAAAATTGAATAATTCTACATAAGCACGGGAAACTTTATAATCCACTATATTATAATATCGAGAAGTGTAAAATAGTGCATAATTATTATCTAGAACAACTTACTTGAATTAAATAATTTAAAATTTTATTTTCGGTATAATTTGTCCAAGGTATATATTGCAAAACGATAATGTCCCTTATTTTATACTGTATGCGCACAATCTTGATTTTTTTACCCTAAGTTTGACAAATATATTAATTAAAATAAAGTTGAAAGGATTGAATATTATAATTTTGATGGTATTTTTTAAGTATAATATGTTATATTTAATAATTTTTGCTTATCCAACTCTTTCTGGAGTTCTTATTTTGCTTGTTTCCAGTATATAATGCGGGAAACAATACTTATTAACCTACATAGGCCAGCATATTACAATGGATATACATAAAATAATGGAAAATTTCCTCTTGAAATTCAAGAACTAATTGAATAAAGACTAAACTCTCACTGGTTAGATATATGAAAAATCACACAATTGGTAGTGCAAAATTAGTATCTAGAATAATTTACTGAAATTAAATAATTTAAAATTTTATTTTTTGTATATTTTCATGGAGGCATATATTGAGAAACTATAATGTCCAGTATTTTATATTGATGTGCACAATCCAGATTTTTTACCCTAACTTCGCTTATGCAACTCTTGGTGGAGGTTTTATTTTAGTTGCTTCCTGTAAATTATGGTGAAAAATCTAGTTATTAAGTTATATAGGCTAGTACATTATAATGGAGATATGAAAAATAGTCAAAAATTACTTTTGAAATTCAAGAATTAATTGAATAATGACTGAACTTTTACTAGTTAGATATGTGAAAAAATCACACAATCCAGCATATAGTACTTTAAGGTATATAACCCAGAATATTACAGTTAAGAAAAGTATATAATAGTGCAAAACTGGTATTTAGAACAACTTACTGGAATTAAATAATTTAAAATATTTTATATTGGATCTACACAATCAGATTTTTTACACTACGTTTGCTGATGCAACTCTTGTTGGAGTTCTAATTTTGGTTGCTTTCTGTAAATTATGCTGGAAAAGCTAGTTATTAAGATATATAGGTAAGTATATTATAATGGAGATGTCTAATGCAGTACAAAATTTCTTCTTCAATTCAAGAATTAATTAAATAATGACTAAACTTTTACCAGTTAGATATGTGCAAAAATCACAAAATCCCGCATATGGTACTTGAAACAATATAACCCAGTATATTATAATGGAGAAAAGTATATAATAGTGAAAAATTGGTATCTAGAACAACTTACTGGAATTAAATAATTTAAAACTTTGTTTCCTATATATTTTGCTGGAAATATATATTGAAAAAAAATAATGTCCAGTATTTTATACTGGATCTGCACAATCAGATTTTTTACACTAAGTTTGCTGATGCAATTCTTGTAGGAGTTCTAATTTTAGTTGCTTCTTGTAAATTATGCTGGAAAAGATAATTATTAAGCTATATAGGTCAGCATATTATAATGAAGATGTGTAAAATAGTGAAAAATTTCTTCTTCAGAAATTCAAGAATTAATTGAATATTGACTAAACTTTTACCAGTTAGATATGTGAAAAAATCATAAAATCCGGCATATTGTACTTGAAGTTATATAAGCCAATATATTATAATGGAGAGAAGTGTATAATAGTGCAAAATTGGTATCTAGAACAACTTGCTGGAATTAAATAATTTAAAATTTTATTTCATGTATATTTTGCTGGAGGTATATTTTGAGAAATTATAATGTTCAGTATTTTATACTGGATCTGCACAATTAGATATTTTTACACTATGTTTGTTGATGCAACTCTATTGGAGTTCTAATTTTAGTTTCTTCCTGTAAATTATGCTGGAAAAGTTAGTTATTAAGTTATATATGTCAGTATATTATAATAAAAATGGTAAGAAAGTGAAAAATTTGTATCTAGTATAATTTGCTCGCAATAAATAATTAAAGTTTGCTTCCTGCATATAATTCTCCTACTAGACAAGAAACAAGAAAAAATAGACAGTAATAATATTTTTAAAAACAAAAATACTTAACAAATTATTCAGAATGCAACCATATTGTATATAATCACATGAGACAATGCAACCATATTGTATATAATCACAGGTGCCAATGCAATCATATTGTATATAATCAATCATTTTTTTCCTGTATTTTCTTGCATAAGGATGAGCTACATCAGAATTTGTGCAATTTGTTTTGTTATGCCCATATTTTTTTCAACGACCACATCTTGTTTCCTTCTTGAATTCTGTACCGGAAACATGTCGATTCTTCTGTCTTCTTCCTAGAATTACTTTTGCATCTGGAGGCTTAGTGATTTTCGATTTAGTAGTGTCTTGTATAACGCATGTTGTTAAATAACCTACAGAATTTACTTCCCGTTCATATGTTTTCAACCAAATGTCCCTTGAATAATAGGCTGAACAAAAGGATGATTTCTTATGATATATACTATCAATTATATGAATTGCATGTTCACAAGGTATCTCATCTAGTTGAATTCAGAACAATCACATGTTCTTTTGTCTAGATCAACAATAAATTCCACCCCCCCTTCTTGGATATTGAATTTAATCAAATTAATGGGCAATACTCTAAATGTAAAAGATGGTTTAGTTATATCTTCCAATATTGCTTCTGCCCAATTTGATAACTCACGGAATATTCCTTCTGCAGTTGTCCTTCTTTCATAAAACCAGCTTTGTAATTATTCTTGTATCAATTCTCTTGCAAGTCTCAAAACATTATTCATTGACTCAACAATATTTGTTGTTAACATATCATATCATCGTCTTGGACAATGTGAAGGAGCCGACCTTCCTAGTGGTTCCTCCATCAAATAATTGAATGTTTTCTTATCAATAGCAGCTATTTGAGACATAAGTCATCAAATTCTGATTGAAGGTATACTCTTGCAGCACTTTGAAATAGGTTTAGTATAGTGTTTCTCACTCTTCTTTGCTTTAGGTTCTTCTGAAAATGATATTTGCAAATTGTAACGACCCGACAAGTCTTTTTGAGATCTTGCACTTTAATCGCCAGTTCTCGGGCAGGACTTGCCCCGTGTAATGTATTATGACTGATGTAGATCGTTAGTTGTGGTTTTAGGAAAATCAGAATGAATTCGAAAGAAACAGTTTCAGTTGAAAGCTTTGAATTTGAAAGTTTTGACCAATATTTGACTTATTTTTGTATATGATATCATATTGGAATTTTCATGATTTGATTAGCTCCGTCAGGTGATTTGGGACTTAGGAGCGTGATCGGAATTGGTTTTGGAGGTCCAGAATAAATTTGGCTTGAATTGGCGAAGTTGAGATTTTGGCAATTTCTGGTTGGTAGGCGAGATTTTGATCCGAGAGCCGTAATGGAATTCCGAGAGTTGCAGTAACCTTATTATGTGATTTGGGATGTTTGTACAAAATTTAGGACATTTGGATGTGGTTTGGTCAGGTTTTTGATCGGAAGAGTATTTCAAAAGTTTTTTAAACTTAGGCTTTAATTCGATGTGTTTTGGGTAATTTGATGTTGTTTGAGGTGTTTTGATGATTGGAATAAGTTTGAATGATGTTATGGATTATGTTGGTGCTTTTGGTTGAGGTCCCGAGGTCCTCGAGGGAGTTTTGGGTGGTCAATCAGACCATTTTCTAAGTTTTAAAGTTCTAGATTTTCATTTCAGGTGTTGTAGAAATTTATCTCATCGCGTTCGCGTGAGTAGTCTCGCGTTCGTGTAGGATGAATTTGTAAGGCATGAATTTAAGCCCTTCGCATAAGACTGTGAGATGGCTCTTCGCATTTTTGGCTTAAGACTCGCGTTTGCATAGTTTGAAATGAGGAAGGCATCGCATTCGCATGGGTTATTCGTGTTCACATAAGACAAATTGGGTCAGATTGATTGGAAGTGAAAATTTTACTTCGTGTTCTCCGGTATTGTATCGCGTTTTAGAGGGTTGCCGCGGCAAAGCTACGCATTCGCTTCGCGAGATGGTTGTCGCATTTTCGTAGGAGACTTTTTGTCAATGGAATTGTTGTACTTCGCGAATGCGAGGCTTTGACCGCGTTCACGAAGAAGGACTTTTATGTACTGGGCATAATGTTTTAAGAAGGCCACTCCATGATTTTGAGGTTTAGAACCTCCATTTTTTTATCATTTTGGAGCTTAGGAAAGCTAATTGAAGAGGGGTTCAAGAGGAATCACCTGGAGGTAAGATTTTTGAATTCAATACTCGATTATTATGTGAATTCCACCTAAAAATCATGAAAACTAAGTCGAAAATTGAAGAACTAGGGCTTGAGAAATTGAAATTTTAATTTGAGATTTGAAAGCCCCTTTGGGGTCGGATTTGAGAATTTTTGGTATTTATGAACTCGTGGGGAGATAAGAAACCCGTTTATGTAAAAATTTCTGAGTTTCGAGAAGTGAGCCTGGGGCTCAGGTTTTGGTAATTTCGGGAGTTGTGCCCACTATTGATTGCTTTTGCTTGGGCTTTGTTTCCTTAGCATATTGTAATGTATTCATTTTGATATTGGATAGATTCGATGCGTGTGGAGGCTGATTAGAGGGGCAAAGGCGTCGCGAGCTAGAGATTTTGCCAGTTTGAGGTGAGTAACGATTGTAAATGACATCTTGAGGGTTTGAAAGCTCAGATTGCATATCGTTGTGCTATATTGAGGTGAGAAACATGCTAGATGATGAGCGCGAGGTCGTTCTACTGGGAATTATGACTTGATTCGGCCGGATTGGTGATTTTACCATATTTGACCGAAATGTATTTGTTATTACCATGATTTGAGGTGTTTGTCATATTTGGGCTTCATGCCAATTATTTGAACCCTTCGAGGATTTTATCACTATTTCCCGACTATTTTTATTTATTACTTCAAATCAGTCATGTTGATATCTACTGTTTTAAAAACTCAGCCACTTTTACTGAGATTTTAAACTTAAATGATAGTTCTAAATGATGTTTTGGGCTTAGAACTACTGATTTACTAATGCCTGAGGGGCTTGTGATGATTTTCGGACTGAGTGAGGCCGAAAGCCATATGTGAGGATATGCTGAGTGATATAAAGCCGAGAACTTGAGATACATTTATATGCCACGAGGTGAATTGAGTGATGAGAGGCCGAGGGCCGAGTGATGATGCCACAAGGTGGCTTGATATAGCGCTTGGTCCGTAAGGGGCCCCTCCAGACTCTGCACACCCACAGTGAGCGCGGGTACCCATTATTTCTGCGAGTGAGCTTGAGGGGCTGTTATGAGTGATTGTGGAGGTAGCACGAGGGCCTGATATTATTCTGAGAGTGAGCCCAAGGGGCTGATATGAGTGATTGTAAGGTGTCCCGGGTGGCTAGTACTATTTTGAGATATTGCCTGAGGGGGAGAACTTTCATGTGATCATCTTCCATATTTACTTGTCATTTTATCTCTCATACTGTGGTATTTTTGCCCGCGGAGCAGATTATCTGTGCTTATCTGCACTAACTGTTTTGCAATCATTGTGTAATTGTTGATAAAGACATTTTCAAAAGAGGTTTGAACTGAGCTAAGATATCTCTAAAGATTTCACAGCTTCACTATTTTTTGTCAATAGGGCTTTACATTGCTTCTATACAACATGTTGGTTTGCTTTATGTTATTTCTTGCTGCTCTGTTGTTATTTACCTTTATTTTTAGTTTTAACTTAAAAGAAATTAGAAAATATAAAAATAAATATGTGAATCATATTTTTGGGCTGATCTGTACTTCTATTTTTAAGCCCAATGCAATTTCCCTTTTAAAACCCAACCCAAATTAGCCCCTACCCAACCCCGAACCGGGTCGACCCAACCCAACCCAATACCCAAATCCACCCTAACCTAAAAGCCTAATACATAAATACTATACAGATATACATAGAGGCCAAGGAAAAGAGGGGGGGGGGGGGTTGCGCAGCTGGGGCGGCTTCTTCACAAAAACACACACACATAATACACAATATAGAGATACAATAGAGACGCCTGCAAAATTGAAGAAGTTGCGCAGCTTTAGGTGCTTCTTAAAAAAATATACGCCTATACACATTACAGAACACACGATAGAAGAGGCATATACACAATAGAGAGGCCTGAAATTTGCTCTGTGAGAGGAGACCCGAAAAAGCCGATCTCCAGTTTCCGCCTCTTCAACCCAAACGACCCCTCGCGGGAAAACCAATCACCCAGCAATGCCCACACCCCCAACGCACAACCTGCTCGAAACACACAAACACGAAAGTAGAAAAGGGAATGAAATCGAACAGCAGTTTTGGGCGAGAACTAGGGACAAAAATCTTAATTTTTTTCTTCATTCCAGTTTGGGTCTCAAATTCGAAAAACAAAAACGAAAATGAAATAATTTCTATTTTGAATTTCCTTCATGGAACTCGTTTGAGTTCGTTGGTTTGAGTTCGTTGTTTCGAGTCCTATTAAGGTGTAGTTGTTCAAAATCAGTTCATTTGATGTGTTAGTTGAGGTCGAATTTGGTCAGAGTTAATTCTTTGGCAATTATTCATGTGTGTCGCATCGACTGTTGATCCAATGTCGCCATTGCTGTGATATTGGCATCATTTAGTTCGGGGGTGCCGAGTCGAGCTCCCAGCTGTTGCTCGAGGCAGGGATGTTGATGGAGTTCGATCGAGGTTGATTCCAGTTCGTGCCTCGCTACTGGTTTGGGTCCACCTAATGTTGTTCATCTTCATGTTCCATTGTCGGATTCATTTGTATTTGATTCCAAGCAAAATTAATCAGAAGTTTCGCGTGTTAAGGTCTGTTCTATCTTATCTTTACTATTCTATTAGCTCGATGTCGTGCATTAGTTAACTTTGGCAGTCCTATTGTTGCTTGTATACTGATTGTTTGAGCTAGTAGTTCATAGTTATATTTTGTGGATTATTTTGTTTGCTTGGCCTTTCGTGAATGTGGATGTCATAGTTAAGGTCGAGCTGCTTACCATGAGCATGTTTAGTTAGTAAAAGCCAGTTCGAATTGCCATTTTCTATGTGTCGTATGCCTGGAGTTGTTTATGGGGTTGAAGTATCTCTTGGGTTAAGATTTCTCGAGTTGAAATGGATGATTTATCCGACATAAGGTTGGTCTGAATAAGATTTTGCGGCTTGGAGTTCATTCGTATATGCATAATTAGTTATGTCCTCTGATCTGTTCCGGTGAAAATTGCACAGATCTTGCAAGTTTATGCCTTCATCTCTTTTGTCTAATACTCCTATGTGCTTAGTTTAATTTGGTTAACTGAACAATTGCTCAGTGTTGTGTTATACTAGTATGATAGCAAATTTCTACATTTTGTACTAGTTTTACGTGCACCAAGAATGGGAAAATGATTCATTGAAGTGGGAAACTACTTCTGGGCAAATTTTGACGGTAAATAGAGGGCTAAAAATCTTAATATCAATAGATAAAATTCTCTCATTTGTTTTTGTTGTTATCATAAAATTAAGAGTTTCTTTTTTATTTACTTTGGAAGTCGACATCATCAACAAGTTTTCTTTGTGGTCATTAAAATATTTTGACATCATTCTATGAAATGCATAACTTGAGTAGGAATTTGAATGCTATATACTGCCAATGTTCTAAAATTACTTCGATTGTTGGGTTGTGGAGTGTTGACGCATACTGATCCAAGTTATATTCGAAATGAGTTGAGTAGTTCTGCCATTGCAATCCACATATTCCCAATTGTGCTTAGGCATTTGTTTTAGATAAATTCAAAATTTCCTTTAGCTTTTTACTTAACTAGGCTCTTTATTTAGAAATTGTGGTGTGCCATTAGCAAATTTTCATGACTCTCGCAAATATGAGACGCGTAACTACTTTATGCGCGATAGTTAAAAATCTACTTTCCTAAACTCGGGTGCGCATTTATGTGACCCATATCCAAATCCCAACGATGTTAAAATACGTCAAGGGCCACGGGTGTCTTTATGTGACGTGGTTCGAAGAGGGTTTTAACGACATTGCAATTTGTTTATTATAAATAATAATAAAATTGGTTAAAAGATTTAAAATGCAGTTGAGCAACCACGCTATAACCACGGAACTTGGAAATGCCTAATACCTTCTCCCGGGTTAACAGAATTCCTTACTAGGATTTCTTGTTCGCGGAAAGTTAAACCGAGTCATTCTTTCCTCGATTCGGGATTCTAAATGGTGGCTTAGGACACCATAAATCTCCCAGGTGGTGACTCTGAAATTATCTTAAATAATTTAATCCCGTTTCGATTGTCTTTTAATTAGAACAACTCCAATATCTACGCCCTTCGCCGGGTGGTGGAAAGCCAAAAGGAGGTGTGACACTTGGTTCTAGCTCAAGGCATGTTGGTGAGTTAGTTATGGCATACAGGGATTGAGGTCGAGGATGGCTCGAGTGAAGGGAAATATTTACAAAGGTTATTTGGTGCTTCGTTGGTGTGTAAGAATCAAAGGATGTCTTAATTCATTGTTGGTAAAGAATGCTCGGTACATAGAGCAGGAAGATGCTTATTTGTATTGGGATTAGATTAGACCCTGCGATGTCAGAGTGCTAATGAGGCACGAGTGGTTCTGTTCGTTTGATAAGGCTAATTGTAGCGTAAATAGAGTAAATGACTCTCGAGAATGGTTCTAATGTGTTCAAAATTCTACATGTAACAATTGGGTATCTTCAAGTTGTGTATGTCATTAGAAACTGAGTCTCCATTGGAAGAGGTTAAGAATTATGGTATTTCTATGTGAATTATGGGATTTTAGGTATCGGTATCAGGAAAGCAAAGGTAACAGATTTAGATTCGCTGAAAGTTTTTAGATTAAAGTATTAAGGAACGTAATGTTTCTGAGAATGATTGAGAGAGTATTCAGCGGCTTATGGGTCTCAGACAGTGTGGTTTTATGCTTAGGTCTCGTGTGGTAAATGTGGGGCGAGGAATTGTGGTGCTACAACAAGAGCGGAATATCAAGTTGAAGGTAAATCAAAAGGAAACTTAGATAGCTGGTGTAGCTTGATAGTAAACCAAACCAGAATGGTAAGGATATGATTAATTCCTTGTGTGTGTTCGAGGTGATGAGTTCTCACAGGTGTTTTGAAGCAATGCTCTTAGGTTTTGATGGCTTGCTTAGCTTGGTCGAGTTAGAAATATTTAGTCTTGGCAGGTCAGATTTGTGCTAAGGGAACTTAGAGAGTTTTTGCTTGTTCTTACTATGATTCGGAGATGTACATCTTCTATGGGCATATGGAGCATAGAATGTATAATGATTTTTCTTTTAGATGGGACCAACGGAAGGTTCTGGATTAGTTTAGTACATTGATATTTGTGGCACGGAAGGGAGATGAAGTTCTCATGTTGTCCTAGGATGATTTGGTATATGCGGGTTATTATGGAGGATCGAGATTTGCATGTGTGAGGTCCCAGTTCAGTTCTAAAACGGAGTTCTTAAAATTCAGAGGTAGCGGGTAGCCTCAGATGATTAAGGAAATGGTATTGTTGATTGGTACTGATTTGACGAGAGTATATGTTTCAGAAAAGGGGACAATGTGAATAAGTTGATAGAGCTTTGGTAGTGCTGCGATGCTTCTTGTTGGATCGACTACCGATATTATAGTTTTCTTGATGGCACAGGGGAATTTTAGAATATCTTTCGTGGAATGATTTGGGTACTTGAGGTGTGATATGTATTTGGACGACGGAATTAGGAACGGATATGGTAATTCATGTGTCATGTGGATTAGAGACTGGAGTTCTTATATTTAGGCTATGTTGTGGTTGTGGACTGTGTGTGTCAGCACTGTTTCTCTATAGGGATGTGGAAGGCTCGAGAAGATCTTTTATTGCTTGGTATGTTAGATATTGGATATGATATTGGGGTTAGACTGGTTGTCTCTATGTTGGATTATTATGGACTATTGCACTACCGGTTATGTCGGAAATGCCACTAGTTGAGTGACGAGGTGCGTTAGAGTATATCCTGGTAAAGTGGTTTTATAATTCAAAGACCTAGCGGACAGCTGGGGTGGAATTTTCTTTCTTATTTGGGCTCTT
The DNA here is from genome assembly GCA_034376525.1 of Nicotiana benthamiana. Classification (NCBI taxonomy): domain Eukaryota; kingdom Viridiplantae; phylum Streptophyta; class Magnoliopsida; order Solanales; family Solanaceae; genus Nicotiana; species Nicotiana benthamiana. Next base: position 122,398,443 of record CM067335.1, on the reverse strand, counting down.
GTGATGAGACTCCTCATATCGATTCAGTTTTGGGGTGAAAGATTTATTGTATGTGTTTCTCGTGGTCGAGCATGTTGCCGAGAAAGGTTGTTGATTTCAGTATTAATTCGGTGCCTTGCAATGTGTCATATGGCACCAACAGTAGTGTTGTAGTAGTGGAAGGAATGACTTTAGGATTTACTTAATTAAGAGTTCATTGTTAGGCCAATGTGGATGCATGTTCTAGCTTGAGTCAGCTTGGTTGTCCCCAAATTGTATTGTTGAGAGATAGATTGATTCGATAGTTATTGAGCTTACTAGTGATCTGGGAGATCTATGAGCGGCCTCTCTGTGTTTCGAAACGTTATGATTGGTTGGTTATGATCACATATGGTGTGGTTCTATTCGGGTTCATAGTGGAAGTCGAGCAGGGAAAGTAATTGGGTGTTGCTCCGTGGGTTGCATATCGGTTATGTCCTATCGGGTCTGTGCAGTATATGTTACTCTTTTAACCGTGGGTGTAGTGATTTGCTTTGGTTCCAAGCATCAAATTTTGCGCGGTTGTCAATTTTGATCATAATGACTTGAGATGTTTCATGTGGAATAGTGTTTGGATAGGATCGTGCATTTACAGCGAAGCTATGTGGAGATGTGACCCTGCAGATTAGATTCATGCGTCTTATTTCTATGATGTGAGACGGGTTCTCAACGTGTGTTTTGATGATACTAGTGATCTTCAGGTACAACTCTTTCGTTTGAGTCAGTTTTATGATGTAAGTATGTTCGGATTGTTGCTTATTTGTGCGCGGACTGCACAAGTTGTGGCCTTAACCTGTCTTGGTGTGTCATGTAACAAGAGTAATTGTGTTGGATTAGATGAGATCGTTGGGGTCTGTAATGAATACAAACAGATTCGATTTCAACATGTTTGATGGATAAATATCGAGGTTCGGTTTAGAAATTTGCTATGGTCCTTGCGAAAAGAGAAGTAACCTTATGGATGGCCGATATGAGAAATGCATATGGTGTAGTGCGTGTTTCATTTATCATTGGCATTATGTCGAAGTGTTGGAACAAGACTTTAGTTGATAAGCGTTTTTCAACCGGTATTCGGGTGTTGTGTGCAGCTGCTGTGAATGGAAGATTATCGTTTCATGTGTTTGAGTTATGTGTTATATCATATAATTGCACCTGAGGTTGCAGGCATGGGTTATTACAGCTAGTTCTGGCCTATTCAGAGTACAGGTGTGAAGTTTTGATCGTATTGATTGTTTCATAATTGGAAATGTGTTTCTATGTTTTATAGGCTAGACTAGATTGTGTAATTTCAGTTATAATGTGTTATTAGACCTAGAAGAGATAGGGTAACGGGAGATCACCCCCATGTGTATGCATGGTAAGGTTATTCAATGATAGTTTGGCGTTTAGAACAACTCTGGGTATGTTCAAGGACAAATGTGTGTTTAAGTGGGGGAGGATGTAACGACCCCACCGGTCGTTTTGAGCTCTTGCACTTTGATCGTCAGTTCTTCAGCATGACTTGTCTCGTGTAATGTATTATGACTAATATGGATCGTTGGTTATGGTTTCAGGAAAATCGGAATGAATTTGAAAGAAACAGTTTCAGTTGAAAGCTTTGAATTTGAAAGATTTGACCAAGATTTGACTTGTTTTGTATATTATCTCGGATCGGATTTTTCATGATTTGGTTCGTTCCATTGGGTGATTTGGGGCTTAAGAGTGTGATCGGAATTGGTTTTGGAGGCCGGATTAGAATTTGGCTTGAATTGGCGAAGTTGATATTTTGGCGAATTTCGGTTGGTAGGAGAGATTTTGATCCGAGAGCCGGAATCAAATTCCGAGAGTTGCAATAGCCTCGTTATATGATTTGGGATGTGTGTGTAAAATTTCAGGTGATTTGGACGTGGTTGGTTAGGTTTTTTATCGAATGAGTATTTTGGAATTTTATGGAAACTTAGGCTTGTATTCGATGAATTTTGGGTAATTTGATGTTGTTTGAGGTGTTTGGATGATTGGAACAAGTTTGAATGATGCTATGGATTACGTTAGGGCTTTTTTTTGAGGTCATGGGGCCTCGGGTGAGTTTTGGGTTGTCAATCGCACCATTTTCTAAGTTTTAAAGTTGAAGATTTTCATTTCAGGTGTTGCAGAGATTATCGCTTCACGTTCGCGTGAGAAGTCTCGCGTTCGCGTAGGAGGAATTTGAAAGGCAGGAATTTAAGCCTTCGCATTCGCGTTTGAGCATCACGTTCGCATAAGCCTGTGAGATGGCTCTTCGTGTTTGCAGCTTAAGGCACACGTTCGCATAGTTTGGAATGGGGTAGGCATCACGTTCGCAAGGGTGTATTCGCGTTTGCATAAGAAATTAGGTCAAGTGGATCGGAAGTGAAATTTTTACTTCGCGATTGCCAGTGTTTTATCGCATTCACAAAGGGTTTCCCGGGCAAAGCTACGTGTTCGCGAGATGGTTGTGGCTTTTGCGTAGGAGACTTTTGGTCAATGGAAATGTTGTGCTTCACGAACGCGAGGCTTTGACCGTGTTCGCGAAGGACTTTTGAGTACAGGGCAGAATGTTTTAAGAAGTCCACTCCCCGATTTTAAGGTTTAGAACCTCCATTTTTTAGCATTTTGGAGCTTAAGAGAGCTAATTGATGAGGGGTTCAAGAGGAATCACCCGGAGGTAAGATTTTTGAACTCAATACTCGATTATTATGTGAATTCCACCTAGAAAATCTTGAAAATTAAGCCGAAAATTGAAAAACTAGGGCTTGAGTAATTGAACTTTTGATTTGATATTTGAAATCCCATTTGGGGTTGGATTTGAGAATTTTTGTCTGTATGAACTCGTGGGGATATAAGGAACCTGTTTATGTAAAAAAAATTGAGTTTCGAGAAGTGGGCCCGGGGCTCGAGTTTTGGCAATTTCGAGATTTATGCCCGTTATTGAATGCTTTAGCTCGTGCTTTGTATTCTTAACATATTCTGATGTTTTCGTTCTGATTTTTGATAGATTTTATGCTTGTGGAGGCATATTAGAGGTGAAAAGGCGACGTGGGCTAGAGATTTTGCCGGTTTGAGGAGTAATGAATTTAAATGATATCTTGAGGGTTTGAAGCCCCAAATTTCACATTGTAGTGCTATAATTAGGTGAGACACATGCTAAATGATAAGTGCGAGGTCATTTTCTATTGGGAATTCTGACTTGGTCCGTCACGATTGGTGATTTTACCGTATATTTGACCGACACTTATTTGTTATTACCATGATTTGAGTTGTTTGCCATATTTGGGCTTCGTGCCAATTATTTGAACCCTTTGGGGATTTTTATCACTATTTCCTCACTATTTTGATTTATTACTTGAACTCAGTCCTGTTAATATCCACTGTTTTACAAACTTAGCCACTTCTACTCAGATTTGAAACTAAAATGATAGTTCTAAATGATGTTTTGGGCTTAGAACTACCGATTTACTAATTCCTGATGGGCGTGTGATGATTTTTGGACTGAGTGAGGCCGAGGACCATATGCAAGGATATGCTGAGTGATATGAGGAATAGGCCCTGAGATACATTTATTTGACACGAGGTAGCTTGAGTGATGAGAGGCCGAGTGCCGAGTGATGATGACACGAGGTGGCTTCATATAATACTTGGTCCGTAAGGGGCCCCTTTGAAGTCTGCACACCCACAGTGAGCGCGGGTACCCATTATTTCTGAGTGTGATCCCGATGGGATGTTATGAGTGATTTTGAGGTAGCCCAAGGGGTTGATATTATTCTAAGAGTGAGCCCAAGGGGCTGATATGAGTGATTGTGAGGTAGCCCGAGCGGCTAGTACTGTTCTAAGATATTCCCCGAAGGGCGAACTTTTATGTGATCATCTTCCATATTTACTTGTCATTTTAACTGTGGTATTTGTGCCCGAGGGGCGAATTATCTGTGCTTATCGGCACTAACTGTTTTGCAATCATTGTGTAATTGTTGACAAAGACATTTTAAAAAGAGGTTTGAACTGAGCTAAGATATTTCTAAAGATTTCACAGCTTAACTATTTTTTCTCAAAAGGGTTTTACATTGCTTCTATACAGCATGTTGGATTACTTTATGTAATTTCTTGCTGCTCAGTTGTTATTTACCTTTATTACTCACTATGTTGGAGTACTCACTTTACTCCATGCACCTCGTGTGCATATGTAGTTATTGCTCACCTGGTATCGGGTTTGGCTGATTGGAGTCAGAGTTATTGGAGATTAGTGAGGTGACTGCCCGCGTCCGCAACACCACTTTTCTCCCTTTTGTTCGTCATTCCTGTTTTATATTTTCCAGACCTTGTAGTTGTATTTGCACTCCAATAGATGCTCGTGACTTGTGCCACCCCTATTAGGGCTATGTTGGGTTGTACTTCTGCTAGTTAATATCATTATATCATATTTAAGTTATTTAAATGAGGTGTTCTGTAATGGTCCAGCTGGCCTTGTCTTCACAAGAGGCGCCATCATAATCAGGTATGGGTTTAGGGTCGTGACAAGATGGTATCAGAGACTAGGTTACTAGGTCTCACAAGTCATGAGCAGGTTTAGTAGAGTCTCACAGAGCAATACAAAGACGTCTGTATTTATCCTCGAGAGGCTGCGGAACCTTTAGGAAAACTTCGCATTCTTGAATTCTCATCATGCGTCCTTTATTAGGCTTGAAAGGTAACTCTTTGAAATTCCTTCCACGCGTTCATATGCACACATCAGCCTCAGTGTCAGATGTGCCTTAATGGCTTGTGATTCCCAATCGAGGGGCTAGATGTGATCTCTATGAGTTGATGTTGGCCAGTTTGGAGAACTTGAGGCCGGATCTTTACTTATGGCATGAGCATCGAGGTGCTAATTGTGTGAGTAAGTGTTTTGAACTTATATGTTCGGTATTGTCCCTATTAGTGGAAGTGTTGGCTGGATAGCCATGTGATGAGTATGTTAATACAGCAATATGTATTTATGTGAATTAGAAGTGATGAGGAAGGTGTGCTGGATGATACAAGAACTATTAGGTGTTTGAATTCTAGCGTGATTCGAGGTATGGCCCGAGTTATGGGCGTGTAAACCATATTATCATGTTTTCAAGTTGTGAGTGAACTAAATTCCATGTTGGGGTATGAGTTCAAACTCAGGAAGACTAAGTGACTGTGGACAGTTTATGATGGTGGTAGGTACACGCAAAAGCTACATTGAGGCAAAACAGGTGGTTTATCTCCAGTGGATTGTTCTGAAGTGGTGTGATCCCCATATATATGTTAGAATACCTCATGTGTAATTGAAAATTACGTGTTGTCATTCGAAATTTCGGGTCGCTTAAGAGAGTGGGCTTAGGTGTTGCAGGGATGAATGCGAGATTTGCAGAAGATTTGCAGTACTAGATGATCTGTGTTTTCACAAACTTATAAATGATTTGAGATTAATCTCACTATTGTATTGTGGCATCAATAGAGCAAAAGTTTTATGAGTTATTAAATGTATCTTGATCTATGGCTTTGATCCAAGTGGAGGAATCTGCTGTGAGCAGTTGATTGCACGATTAGGTGCTAGTTGGTTCTAGTTCGGGGCATGTTTCTGAGTCAGTTATGGCTTACAAGGAGTGAGATCGAGGATGGCTAGAGTGAAGGGAAATTTTGAAAAAGGTTATTTGGTGCTTCGTAAGTGTGTGAGAATCATAGTATATCTTAATTCATTATTGGTAAAGAATGATCTGTGCATAGAGTAGGAAGATGCTTGTTTGTATTGGGATGAGGTCACACCCTACGGTGTGAGAGTGCTAATGAGGCACGAGTGGTTCTATTCATTTGATCTGGCTAAATTCAGCGTAAATTGAGTAAATGACTCTCGATAATGGTTCTAATGTGTTCAAGATTCTACATGTAACAGTTGGGTATCTTAAAGTTGTGTATGTGATTAGAAAGTGAGTCTCCATTGGAAGAGGTTAAGACTTATGGTATTTCTATGTGAATTATGGGATTCTAGGTATCAGTATCATGAAAGTAAAGGTAATAGATTTAGATTCGCAAAAATTTCTTTAGATTATAGTATTTACGAACGTGATGTTTCTAAGAATGATTAAGAGAGTATTCAGCGGCTTACGGGTTTCAAACAGTGTGGTTTTATGCTTGGGTCTTGTGTGGTGAGCCTGGGGCGAGAAATTATGGTGTTACAGCAAGAGGGAATATCAAGTTGAAGGTGAATCAGAAGGAAACATAGATAGCTAGAGTATCTTGATAGTAAACCAGACCGAAATTATAAGGGAGTGATTAACTCCTTGTGTGTATTCGAGGTTATGAGTTCTTACACGTGTTTTGAAGCAATGCTCTTAGGTTATCATGGCTTCCTTAGCTTGGTCAAGTTAGAAGAATTCTGCCTTGGCAGGCCAGATTTGTGCAAAAGGAACTCGGAGAGTTCTTGATAGTTCTTATCGTGATTTGGATATCTACATCTTCTATGGGCATGCGGAGAATGGGATGTATAATGATTTTTCTTCTAGATGGAACCAATGGAAGGTTCTGGATTAGTTGAGCACGTAGATTTCTGTGGCTCGGATGAGAGATGAAATTCTCATGTTATCGTAGGATGATTTGGTATATGCGGGTTATTGTGGAGGATAAATATTTGCATATGTGAGATCTCAGTTCAGTTGTGAAATAAAGTTCATAAAACTCTTAGGAAGCGGGTAGCCTGAGATGATTAAGGAAACGGTATTGTTGATTGGTACTGATTTGATGAAAGTATATGTTTCCGAAAAGGGGGCAATGTGAACAAGTTGATAGTACTTCGGTAGTACTGCGATGCTTCTCCTTAGATCGATTGATGGTATCCGAGTTTGTTTGATTGCACAGGGGAATTTTACTATATCTTTCATGGAATGATATGGGTACTTGAGGTGTGATATGTATTTGGACGACGACATCGATAGGATTTTATAGTAGTGGAAGGAATGACTTTAGGATTTCCTTGATAAAGAGTTCATCGTTAGGGAAGTGTGGATGCATGTTCTAGCTTGAGTCAGCTTGGTTGGCCATAAATTGTATCGCTGAGGTATAGATTAATTCGATCGTTATTGAGCTTACTAGTGATATGGGAGATCTATGAATGGCCTCTCTGTGTTGCGAGACATTATGATTGGTTGGTTATGAGCACATGTGGTGCAGTTCTATTGGGGTTTGTAGTAGAAGTCGAGCGGGGAAAGTAATTGGGGTTTTCTCAGTGGATGGCATATCGCTTATGTCCTATCGGGTGTGTGAAGTATATGCTACTTGTTTCGCCGTGGGTGTAGTGATTTGCTTTGGTTCCAAGCATCAAATTTTGAGCGGTTGTCAATTTCGAGCGTAGTGACTTGAGGTGTTTCATGTGGAACAGTGTTTGGATAGGATCGTGCATTTGCAGCGAAGCTATATGGAGATGTGACCTTGCGGGTAAGATTCGTGTGTCCTATTTCTATGATGCGAGACGGGTTCTCAACATGTGTTGTGATGATACTGGTGAACTTGAGGTACAACTTTTTCGTTTGAGTCAGTTTCATAATATAAGTATGTTCGGATTGTTGCTTATTTGTGCGCGGACTACGCAAGTTGTGTCCTTAGACTGTCTTGGTGGGTCATGTCACTAGAGTAATTATGTTGGATTAGATGAGGCCGCTAAGGTCTGTAATGAATACAAACAGATTTTATTTCAGCATGTTTGATGGATAAATATCCAGGTACAGTGTAGAAATTTGCTATAGTCCTTTCCAAAGGAGAATTAACCTTAGGGATAGCCAATATGATAAATGGATATGGTTTATTGAGTATTTTATTTATCATTGGCAGTATATGGAAGTGTTAGAATAAGATTTTAGCTGGTAAGAGTTTTTCAACCGGTATTCGGGTGTTGTGTGAAGTTGCTGTGAATGGAAGATTATCGCTTCATGTGTTTGATTTATGTGGTGTATCATATAATTGCACCTGAGGTTGCAGGCCTGGGTTATTACAACTAGTTTTGGCCTATTCAGAGCATAGGTGAGGTTTTGATCGTATTGATGGTTTCAGAAGTGGAAATGTGGTTCTATGGTTTATGAGCTAGATTAGATTGTGTAATTTCAATAATAATGTGTTATTAGTCCTAGATGAGACAGGGCGACATGGGATCAGCCCCAGGTATATGCATTGTAAGGTTATTCAATGATTAGTTGGCGTTTAACAACCCTGGGTACGTTCGAGGACAAATGTGTGTTTAAGTGGGGGATGATGTAACGACCTGACTGTCATTTTGAGCTCTTGCACTTTGATCGCTAGTTCTTGAGCATGACTTGCCCCATGTAATGTATTATTACTTATGTAGATCATTGGTTATGGTTTCAAGAAAATCTAAATGAATTTGAAAGAAATAATTTCAGTTGAAAGCTTTGAATTTAAAAGATTTGACTTAATTCGTATATGATCTCGGATAGAATTTTCATGATTTGGTTAGCTCCATCGGTTGATTTGGGAATTAGGAGTGTGATCGGAATTGGTTTTGGAGGCGTGGAGTATAGTTTGGCTTGAATTGGCGAAGTTAAGATTTCGGTGATTTTCGGTTGGTAAAAGATTTATATCTGAGAGTCGGAATGGAATTTTGAGAGTTGCAGTAGCCTCGTTATGTTATTTGGGATGTGTGTGCAAAATTGCAGGTCATTTGGACGTGGTGTGGTAAGGTTTTTGATCGAATGAGTAATTTGGAAATCTTTAGAAACTTAGGCTTGAATTCGATGAGTTTTGGGTAATTTGATGTTGTTTGAGGTGTTTTGATGATTGGAACACGTTTGAATGATGTTATGGATTATGTTGGTGCTTTTGGTTGAGGTCGCGGGGGCCTCGGGTGAGTTTTGGGTGTTCAATAGGACCATTTTCTAAGTTTTAAAGTTGTAGATTTTCATTACAGGTGTTGCAGAGATTTATCTCTTCGCAATAACGTGAGGAGTCTCGCGTTTGCGTAGGAGGAATTTGAAAGGCAGGAATTTAAGCCTTCGTGTTTGCGTTTGAGCATCACGTTCACGTAAGGCTGTAAGATGGCTCTTCACATTTGCAGCTTAAGGCTCGAGTTCGCATAGTTTTGAATGGGGGATGCATCACGTTCGCATGGGTGTATCCGCGTTCGCATAAGAAAAATTGAGTTAGTGGATTGGCAGTGAAATTTTTACTTTGCATTCGCCGGTGTTGTATCGTGTTCACAGAGGGTTGCCGGGGCAAAGCTACGGGTTCGCATAGGAGACTTTTGGTCAATGGAATTGTTGTGCTTCACGAATGTGAGGCTTTGACCACGTTCGCGAAGAAGGACTTTTAAGTACAAGGCAGAATGTTTTAAGAAGTCCACTCCGTGATTTTGAGGTTTAGAACCTCCATTTTTGAGCATTTTGGAGCTTGGGAGAGCTAATTGAAGAGGGGTTCAAGAGGAATCACTTGGAGGTAAGATTATTGAACTTATTACTGGATTATTATGTGATTTCCACCAAGAAAATTGTGAAAACTAAGCTGAAAATTGAAGAACTAGGGCTTGAGGAATTGAACTTTTGATTGGAGATTTGAAAGCCCTTGGGGACGGATTTGAGAATTTTTGGTATGTATGAACTCGTGGAAAGATAAGGAACCCGTTTATGTAAAAATTTCTGAGTTTCGAGAAGTGGGCCCAAGGCTCAGGTTTTGGTATATTCAGGATTTGTGCCTGTTATTGATTCCTTTCGCTTGGGCTTTGTTTCCTTAGCATTTTGTGATGTATCCATTCTGATTTTGGACAGATTTGATACGTGTGGAGGCCGATTAGAGGGGAAAAGGTGCCGCGAGCTAGAGATTTCACCGGTTTGAGGTGAGTAATAATTATAAATGATATACTGAGGGTTTGAATCACTGGATTGCACATCGTAGTGCTATATTGAGGTGAAACACGTGCTAGATGATGAGCACGGGGTCGTTTTCTACTAAGAATTATGACTTAGTCTGTCACGATTGGTGGTTTTACCATATATTTGACTGAAACTTATTAGTTATTACCATGATTTGAGTTGTTTTCCATATTTGGGCTTCGTTCCAATTATTTGAACCCTTCGGGGGATTTTTATCACTATTTTCTCACTATTTTTATTTATTACTTGAACTCAGTCCTGTTGATATCTACTATTTTACAAACTTAGCCACTTTTACTCAGATTTTAATCTTAATTGATAGTTCTAAGTGATGTTTTGGGCTTAGAACTACTGATTTACTAATGCCCCAGGGGCTTGTGATGATTTTCGTACTAAGTGAGGTCCAGGGCCATATGTGAGGATATGTTGAGTGATATGAGGCCGAGGGCCTAAGATAAATTTAAATTCCATGAGGTGGCTTGAGTGATGAGAGGCCGAGTGACGAGTTATGATGCCACGAGGTGGCTTGATATAACGCTTGGTCCATAAGGGGCCCCTCCGAAGTCGGCACACCCACAGTGAGCGCGAGTACCCATTATTTTTTAGAGTGAGCCCGAAGGGCTGTTATGAGTGATTGTGAGGTAGCCCGAATGGCTGATACTATTCTGAGAGTGAGCTCGAGGGGCTGATATGAGTGATTGCGAGGTAGCCCGAGGGGCTATTAGTGTTCTGAGATATTGCCCGAGGGGAGAACTTTTATGTGATCATCTTCCATATTTACTTGTCATTTTAACAGTTGTATTTGTGCTGAGGGGCAGATTATCTATGTTTATCGACACTAACTATTTTGCAATCATTGTGTAATTGTAGACAAAGACATTTTCAAAAGAGGTTTGAACTGAGCTAAGATATTTCTAAACATTTCACAGCTTCACAATTTTTTCTCAAAAGGGCTTTACATTGCTTCTATACAGCATGTAGGTTTGCTTTACGTGATTTCTTGTTGCTCAGTTGTTATTTACCTTTATTACTCATGGAGTTGGAGTACTCACTGTACTCTCTGCACCTCATGTGCAGATGCAGGTATTTTTTCACCCATTACCGAGTTTGGCTAATTGGAGGCAGAGATTAGAGTTTAGCGAGGTGACTGCCAGCATTCGCAGCATCGCTTTTCTCCCTTTTGTTCATCCTTTCTTTTTTATATATTTCAGACAGAGTAGTTGTATTTACACTCCAATAGATGCTCGTGACTTGTGACACCCCGATTAGGGATGTGTTGGGTTGTACTTCCGCTAGTTAATATCATTATATCATATTTACTTCACTTAAAAGAGGTGTTCTGTAATGGTCTGGCTGGCCTTGTCTTCACAAGAGGCGCCATCACGATGGGGTATGGGTTTAGGGTCGTGACAAGATGGTATCAGAGCCTAGGTTACTATGTCTCACGGGTCATGAGCAGGTTTAGTAGAGTCTTGTAGATCGTTACGGAGACGTCATTATTTATCCTCGAGAGGCAGCAGAACCTTTAGGCAAACTTCGCATTCTTGAATTCTCATATGCGTCCTTGATTCAGCTTGAAAGGTAACTCTTTGAAATTCCTTACACGCGTTTGTATGCGCACATGAGCGCTCAGTATCAAATGTGCCTTAATGGTTTGTGATTCCCGATCAAGGGGCGAGATGTGATCTCTGTGAGTTGATGTTGGCCAATCTAGAGAACTTTAGGCTGGATCTTTGCCAAAGGCATGAGCACCGAGGTGCCAATTGTGTGAGTAAGTCTTTTGAACTTAAACATTCGGTATTGTCCCAATTAATGGAAGCATCGGCTAGATAGCCATGTGATGAGTATGTTGGTACTACAAGATGTATTTATGTGAATTAGAAGTGACGAGGAAGGTCTGCTGGATGATAGAAGAACTATTAGGTGTTTGAATTCCATTGTTACTTGAGGTATAGCCTTGAGTTATGGGCGTATGAAGGATCTTTTCATGTTTTCCAGTTGTGAGAGAAGTAAATTCCATGTTGCGGTATGAGTTTTAAATCAGGAAAACTAAGTGACTGAGGACAGTATATGATGGTGGTAGGTACACAGAAAAACTATATTGAGGTGAAGCAGGAGGTTTATCTCTTGTGGAATGTTCTGAAGTGGTGTGATCCCTATGTGTATGTTAGAAAACCTCATGTTTAATTGAAAAGTACGTGTCGAAATTTGAAATTTCGGGTCGCTTAAGAGAGTGGGCTTAACTATTGTGGGGATAAATGCGAGATTTGCAGAAGATTTGCAGTACTAGATGATCTGCGTATACGCAAACTTATAAATGATTTGATATTAATCTCACTATAGTATTGTGGCATCAATAGAGCAAAAGAGTTATGAGTTATTGAGTGTATCTTGATCTATGGCTTCGATCCAAGTGGAGGAATCTGCCGTGAGCAGTTGATTGCACGATTAGGTGCTAGTTGGTTCTAGTTCGGGGCATGTTGGTGAGTCAGTTATGGCTTACAAGGATTGAGATCGAGATGGCTCGAGTGAAGGGAAATTTTGACATAGGTTATTTGGTGCTTCGTAGATGTGTGAGAATCACAAGATGTCTTAAGTTACTGTTGGTAAAGAATGCTCGGTGCATAGAGCAGGAAGATGCTTGTTTATATGGATGAGGTCACACCCTACGGTATCAGAGTGCTAATGAGGGATGAGTGGTTCTGTTCCTTTGATCAGGCTAATTGAAGCGTAAATAGAGTATATGACTCCCTAGAATGGTTCTAATGTGTTCAAGATTCTACATGTAACAATTGGGTATCTTAAAGTTCTGTATGTAATTAGAAACTGAGTCTCCATTGGAAGAGGATAAGACTTGTGGTATTTCTATGTGAATTATGGGATTCTAGGTATTGGTATTAGGAAAGTAAAAGTAACAGATTTAGATTCGCAGAAAGTTCTTCAAATTAAAGTATTCAGGAACGTGATGTTTCTAAGAATAATTAAGAGAGTATTAAGCAGCTTATGGGTCTCAGACAATGTGGTTTTATGCTTAGGTCTCGTGTGGTGAGTCTGGGGTGAGAAATTGTGGTGATACACCAAGGGGGAATATCAAGTTGAAGGTGAATCAGAAGGAAACTTAGATAGTTTGAGTAGCTTGATAGTAAAACGGACCGGAATGGTAAGGATATAATTAATTCCCTGTGTGTGTTCGAGGTGATGAGTTCCTACAGGTGTTTTCAAGCAATGCTTTTAGGTTTTGATGGCTTTCTTAGCTTGGTCAAGTTATATGAATTTAGTCTTGGCAGGTCAAATTTGTGCAAAGGGAACTCGGAGAGTTCTTGATGGTTCTTACTGTGATTTGGAGATGTACATCTTTGATGGGCATGCAAGGCATGGGATGTCTAGTAATTTTTCTTCTAGATGGGACCAATAGAAGATTCTGGATTAGTTGAGTACGTAGATGTCTGTGGCTCGGAAGGGAGATAAGTTCTCAAGTTATCCTAGGATTTTTTGGTATATGTGGGTTATTGTGGAGGATCGAGATTTCCATGTGTGAAGTTTCAGTTAAGTTTCGAAATGAAGTTCATAAAACGTTCAGGCAGCGGGTAGCCTCGGATGATTAAGGAAATAGTATTGTTGATTGGTACTGATTTGACGAGAGTATATGTTTCGGAAAAGGGGACAATGTGAATAAGTTGATAGTACTTCGGTAGTACTACGATGCTTTTTGTTAGATCGACTGCTGATATTCGAGTTTGCTTGATGGCACAGGGGAATATTTGAATATCTTTCGTGGAATGATTTGGGTACTTAATGTGTGATATGTATTTGGACAACGAAATTGGGATCGGATATAATGACTCATGCCGTGTGGATTAGATATGGTAGTTCTTATATTTAGGCTATGTTGTGGTTGTGGACTATGTGTATCGGCACTGTTTAGCGACTATCGGGATTTGGGAATCCCAGATGGATCTTTTATTGCTTGGTATGTTAGATATTGGATATGATATTGGGGTTAGACTGGTTTTCTCTGTGTTGTATTATTCTGGACAATTGCACTACGGGTTATGCCGTAAATACCACGGGTTGAGTGGCGAGGTGCGTTAGAGTATATCCTTGTAATGTGGTTTTATAATTCGAAGGCCCAGCGGACGGTTGGGGAGGAATTGCCTTTCTTATTTGGGCTCTTGTGATTAGTGCAGTGTTGAGGCTCCTCATATCGATTCATTTTCGGGGTGAAAGATTTATCGGATGTTTCTCGTGGCCAAGCATGTCGTCAGGCAAGGTAGTTGATTTCGGTATTGATTCGCTTCCTCGCATCATGTTGTATGGCACGGAACATGATGTTATAGTAGTGGAACGAATGACTTTAGGATTTCCTTGATAAAGAGTTCATCGTTAGGCCAATGTGGATGTGTGTTCTAGCTTGAGTCAGCTTGGTTGGCCCAAAATTATATTGCTGAGGGATGGATTGATTCTATCGTTAATGAGCTTACTAGTGATCTGGGTGATCTATGAGTGGCCTCTCTGTGTTGCTAGAGGTTATGATTGGTTGGTTATGAGCACATATGGTGCGGTTCTATTGGGGTTCATAGTGGAAGTCGAGCGGGGAAAGTAATTGGGTGTTGCTCGGTGGATGGCATATCGGTTATGTCCTATCGGGTCTGTGCAGTATATGTTACTTGTGTAATTGTGGGTGTAGTGATTTGCTTTGGTTCCAAGCATCAAATTGTGCGCGGTTGTCAATTTCGAGCATTCTGACTTGAGGTATTTCATGTGGAACATTGTTTGGATAGGATCGTGTATTTGGAGCGAAACTATATGGAGATGTGACCTTGCGGGTTAGATTTGTGTGTCCTATTTCTATGATGCGAGGGTTCTAAACGTGTGTTGTGATGACACTGGTGAGCTTGAGGTACAACACTTTCGTTGGAGTCAGTTTCATGATGTGAGTAGGTTCGGATTATTTCTTATTTGTGATGTGTCATGGAACCAAAGTAATTATGCTAGATTAGATGAGGTCATTGGGGTCTGTAATTAATACAAACGGATTTGATTTTAGCATGTTTGATAGATAAATATAGAGGTTCGGTATAGAAAGTTGCTATGGTCCTTGCTAAAGGATAAGTAACCTTATGGATGGCCGATATGAGAAATGGATATTGTTTTATTGCATGTTTCATTTATCATTGGCAACATATGGAAGTGTTGGAATAAGACATTAGTTGTTAACAGCTTTTCAACCGGTATTTGTGGGGTTATGTGCAGCTGCTGTGAATGGAAGATTATCGCTTCATGTGTTTGACTTATGTGGTATATCAGATAATTGCACCTGAGGTTGGAGGTCTTGGTTATTACAACTAGTTCTGGCCTATTCAGAGCATAGGCGTGAGGTTTTCATCGTATTGATGGTTTCAGAAGTGGAAATGTGGTTCTAGGTTTATGGGCTAGATTAGATTGTGTAATTTCAGTAATAATGTGTTATTAGTCCTAGATGAGATAGGGCGACATGGGATCACCCCCAGGTATATGCATGGTAAGGTTACTCAACAATTGTTGGCGTTTAGAACAACTTGGGTACGTTCGAGGACAAATGTGTGTTTAAGTGGGGGAGAATGTATCGACTCGACCAGTCATTTTGATCTCCTACACTTTGATTGCCAGTTCTCGAGAATGACTTGCCCCATGTAATGTACTATGACTGATGTAGATCGTTGGTTATGCTTTCAGGAAAATCAGAATGAATTTGAAAGAAACAATTTTAGTTGAAAGCTTTGAATTTAAAAGGTTTGACCAAGATTTGACTTGTTTTGTGCATGATCTAGGATCCAAATTTTCATGATTTAGTTAGCTCCGTCATGTGATTTGGGACTTAGGAGTGTGATCGGAATTTGTTTTTGAGGCCCGGAGTAGAATTTGGCTTGAATTGGCGAGGTTGAGATTTCGGCGATTTCCGGTTGGTCGGCGAGATTACGATCCGAGAGTCAGAATGGGATTCAGAGAGTTTCAATAGCCTTATTATCTGATTTGGGATGTGTGTGCAAAATTTGAGGTCATTTGGACGTGGTTTGGTCAGGTTTTTGATCGAAAGAGTATTTCGGAAGTTTTTGGAAACTTAGGCTTGAATTCGATGATTTTTGGGTAATTTGATGTTGTTTGAGGTGTTTTGACGATTGGAAAAAGTATGACTGATATTATTGATTATGTTGGTGATTTTGGTTGAGGTCCCGGGGGCCTCGGGTGAGTTTTGGGTGGTCAATCAGACCATTTTCTAAGTTTTAAAGTTGCAAATTTTCATTTCAGGTGTTGCAGAGATTTATCTCTTCGTGTTCGCGTGAGAAGTCTCGCTTTCGCGTAGGAGGAATTTGAAAGGCAGGAATTTAAGCCTTCGCGTTTGCATTTGAGCATCAAGTTCGCGTAAGGTAGTGAGATGGCTCTTCTCATTTGCAGCTTAAGGATCGCGCTCGCATAGTTTGGAATGGGGGAGGTATCGCATTTGAATAAGAGAAATTGGGTCAGGTGGATTGGAAGTGAAATTTTACTTCGCGCTCGCCGGTGTTGTATCACATTCGCGGAGGTTTGCCAAGGCAAAGCTACGCGTTCGCGAGATGGTTGTCGCGTTCATGTAGGAAACTTTTGGTCAATGGAACTGTTGTGCTTCGCGAACGCGAGGCTTTGACCGTGTTCGCGAAGAAGGACTTTTAAGTACTGGGCAGAATGTTATAAGAAGGCCACTCCGTGATTTTGAGGTTTAGAACCTCCATTTTGAGCATTTTGGATCTTGGGAGAGCTAATTGAAGAGGGGTTCAAGAGGAATCAGATGGAGGTAAGATTTTGAACTCAATACTCGATTATTTTGTGAATTCCACCTAGAAAATCATGAAAACTAAGACCAAAATAGAAGAACTAGGGCTTGAGAAATTGAATTTTTTTATTTGAGATTTGAAAGCCAATTTGTGGTCGGATTTAAGAATTTTCGGTATGTTTGAACTCGTGCAGAGTTAAGGAACCCGTTTATGTAAAAAAATTTGAGTTTCGAGAAGTGGGCCCGGGGCTCGGGTTTTGATAATTTCGGGATTTGCGCCCATTATTGATTGTTTTCGCTTGGGCTTTGTTTCCTTAGAATATTGTGATGTTTTTGTTCTGATTTTGGATAGATTCGATGCGTGTGGAGGCCGATTAAAGGGGCAAAGGTGTCGCGAGCTAAAGATTTGCCGGTTTGAGGTGTGTAATGATTGTAAATAAAATCTTGAGGGTTTGAAACACTGGATTGCACATCGTAGTGCTATATTAAGGTGAGACACGTGCTAGATGATGAGCACGGGGTCGTTTTCTTGTGGAAATTGTGACATGGTCCATCTCGATTGGTGATTTTATCCTATATTTGACCGAAACTTATTTGTTATTACCATGATTTGAGTTGTTTCCCATATTTGGGCTTTGTTCCAATTATTTGAACCCTTCGGGGATTTTTATTACTATTTCCTCATGATTTTGACTTATTACTTCAACACAGTTCAGTAGATATCTACTGTTTTACAAGCTCTGCCACTTTTACTCAGATTGTAAACTTAAATGATAGTTCTAAATGATTTTTTGGGCTTAGAACTACTTATTTACTAATACTCTAGGGGCTTGTGATGATTTTCGGACTAAGTGAGGCCGAGGACCATATGTGAGGATTTGCCGAGTTATATGAGGCCGATGGCCTGAGATACATTTATATGCCACGAGGTGGCTTGAGCGATGAGAGGCCAAGTGCTGAGTAATGATGCCACGACGTGGCTTGACATAGCATTTGGTCGGTAAGGGGCCCCTCCGGAGTGTACACACCTATAGTGAGTGCGGGTACCCATTATTTCTGAGAGGGAGCCCGAGGGCTGATATTATTATAAGAGTGAGCCCGAGGGGTAGATATGAGTGATTGTGAGGTAGCCCGAAGGGCTAGTACTGTTATGAGATATTGCCCGAAGGGCGAACTTTTATGTGATCATCTTCCATATTTACTTGTCATTTCATCAGTTGTATTTGTGCCTGAGGGGCGGATTATCTGTGCTTATCGGCACTAACTGTTTTGCAATCATTGTGTAATTGTTGACAGAGACATTTTCAAAAGAGGTTTTAACTGAGCTAAGATATTTCTAAAGATTTCACAGCTTCACTATTTTTTCTCAAAAGGGTTTTAAATTGCTTCTATACAACATGTCGGTTTGCTTTACGTGATTTCTTGCTGCTCAGTTGTTATTTACCTTTATTACACACTGAGTTGGAGTACTCACTTTACTCCCTACATCTCATGTGCAGATGCAGGTATTTGTTCACCCGGTACCGGGTTTGGCTGAATGGAGGCAGAGTTATTGGACTTTTGCGAGGTGACTGCCAGCGTTCGCAGCACCGCTTTCTCCCTTTTGTTCATCATTCCTGTTTTATATATTTCAGGCCTTGTAGTTGTATTTACACTCCAATAGATGCTTGTGACATATGACACCCCGATTAGGGCTGTGTTGGGTTGTACTTCACCTAGTTAGTATCATTATATCATATTTAAATTACTTAAAATAGGTGTTCTGTAATGGTCTAGCTGGCCTTGTCTACAAAACAGGCCCAATCACGACTAGGTATGGGCTTAGGATCGTGACAAGATGGTATCAGAGCCTAGGTTATTGGTCTCAAGAGTCATTGTCGATGCCCCTTTTTTCAAAGAGTTGAAATCAGTTTCACGACATTTGGGAGGACAACTCTATTCCCTTTCAAGAATTGGGTTTTAGAATTGGAGAGTCGCCACCTATTGATTATAGTGCATTCGGACACTATAAAAAGGTTTTGAGTTGAAGAAACCAGAGTTTGGGTAAGGGCTAAAACTTATCTCGAGGGGAAGGTGTTAGACACCCGTCAAGATCCACTAGTATGTCCCGGCCATGTTCAATTGTTACTTTACAAATAAACAATCAAGGCTAGAAGAAGGACTTGCAATTAAATTGAAACTTGTGAACATAAGTAGAGAGATTCGAAATTTGAAAGGTCTAATCAATTCTAAAGAAAGAAAACAAAGGAAAAAGGGTCCTACGTTTATGATTCATATGGATCACGTCAATGCAATACCAGTAATCACTCCTATAAAGAGGGGCTACATGATATATTAGCGCATCGGTCATCATATCCATATTCTACCCCTCCCAACCCGTAAAGGTTATTTAAACGCATGGATTCGTCACGAATGCTTATTGCGTGCTATTACTCGTCCCCTCATATAAGACCTAGAGGGTATTTAGGACCAACTATTCTTATAGGGTAAGGACTAGGCTGAACCCTTAGGTTTATAGGACAAAATACTAAGCACCATACATAACAAGTAGGACTACACATAAAGGGATCATACAAGCCAAATAAGAGGTTCACAAATCCCTCCACAAGTAAACATGTAGTTAGCATGTCTTTCACATTTAAAGTCTCAAAACATGAGTAAAAAAATAGAATGGCGGAAAGAGGTAAGATTCAATAAAAAGCGGAAGGTTTAACTAAAACGGAGTGAAGAATTTCAGAAGTGTAACTAAAGATGGCAGTATGTATAGCAGTTTAGGAATTAGTAAAAGTGGAGATAAATTTGTTAAAACAAACTTTAAAAATACAGTAGTGATATAAAGATGCAATAACCTCACAATACGTAGAATAAATAAAAAGTAGCATGAGTTCGGATAAGAAAATAACCCAGTACAAATGTGATAAAACAGACGCATGATTTTGAGATTATTTCAAAACAGAATGGGATTTTTAACAGAAAACAGATTAAACTTCAGTGAGACAAACAAGGAACGGAGTTCATTAGTTTTAAAAAAAAACTGAGTCGTCTGAAAACTGGCAAAACAAAATTAATCAATTTTATTAGTCCTGAAGCTTGCCTAGGCGTCGATGTATTGCCTATTTAAAAGTTGAACATGCATATTAATCCAATTTTAAGAAGCAGACGCAGTTTAAACCTAAAGTTGTGTTATTATTAAACAATTGGCGAGGCGTTCAGCAAATTGCAAATCAGACAAAAATATAAATCCTAAGTAACATGGTGTCTAATGCACGTAAAAGTCCTAATACATGGTTTTTAAATGCTAGTGAAAGTGCAGCATTAGTTTTAACGGTTATTCGTTAGTCCGTACTAATTATGAAATGAGTATGATAGCACGCTGAAAGTGAAAAGTCTAAAACAGGATTACCACTATATGAGATGCATGTCCTATACATGATGTCTATTGCGCAAATAGATAAATAAAGTCTTATAAGCATGGTTTCCACCCGTTAATCAAATTAAGCACGCATAATCCCACCCAATTTCACTATTACCCCAATCAGTTGTTTACAAATTATTACAAACCGTGATAACTGAATTACCTAAGTAAAGAAAAATAAGAAGTTACTCCATAGGGAGCCTTCATCCAGGCCCAATTTTTCCAACCTCATTTCTTTCGAGTTTCACATCCTTTGCCATGGTCTAAGTGCGGCAAAGCTCCCTAGGGCCTCATTAGGTCCCCGACCAATACCAGCACCTAGATATTTAAAGGAATGCAGGATAAGTGTAATACCAGCCTTGTGTGTTAAAGTTCAGTGAGTACTCAGAGGTACTCAAAGAAATGCTCACACGAAGGGGGGTGAAACGTATTTTTCTAAGAGCAATGAGATGTGCTTGTAGTTTAAAAGAGGTTGAGTTGGAAAACAATTATGAAACAACTTGTTTGAAGTATGTTTTTGAAAACAACAGAAGGTTTTATTTTTGGAGGGAAAGGGAATAGGACAATCAGAACAACAACTCCGAACAAAATAGCACACATAGAACAAATGCAAATAACAACACCATTTCAACAATCACACACAGGAAAATAAGGGGTTGGGTACAAATAGGAAACACATAGTAGCGAGTACACAAAAGGTAGGATTGCATATAATGGAGAATCAGAGAATTCCTAAGGGAGGTATTACAGACTTACACACAAACTAGTAACCACAAAAATAGTTTTACCCCAAAGCTGTTCATGCCAAGTATCACAGGAATACAAGTGAAACATAATCACATTGAGGGATACTAGAGAGGTAGCATGATGAGTTTAAGGGAGCGGATACAATTTTAGGAATCATGCTAGTAAAGCAATAATTAGACACGCTAAATGTAGGGTAAACAACAGAACCATAAGTAAAAACATAGTAGAAATAAAATGAATTGAAATATCAAAAGAAGCATGTGGTTTTTGAAGCATTAAAATAAATGGGGGACATACTTGTTAAGAGATAATAAGCATAGAGTAAGAGCAAGAGAGTATAATACTCGGGCTAGGCTTGCAGCAACTAAGAGTAGCAAATAACTAAAAAGAAGAGCAAGAGAGAATATGTGTGTGTGTGAGGGTTTAGAACAATATTTTTTTCATGTCTTTCGATAATGAAAAAGTGAAGTATATATAGTTCGAAAATAGGCAGAAGAGTATGGTATCAAATAATAGTTCACCCAAATTATAGAAGTAAATGACAATTAGAATCCAATTAATACAAACACTCCCTCTAATTAAGGAGTCAATATTCAAACGGATACAAACAGTGATAGACAAGGAAAGAAAATCAATTTAGGAACTGATTTTACCATATAAGGGGTAGTAAAAGTATAGAGCATGCAATTGAGACTAAATACAAAATATACCAATTAAGGAAAGTGTATAATAATTAATTTGGCAGCAGGTTAATTCATAGAAATAATGCGGGACATAGTTTTAATTTTGGAAATTAGTAAGTGAACACTCGAATGAGGTTCAAATCACAAGGAATCAGTATCAATTAAGAAAAATATCCCACAAGTAAGGAAATACTAAAAGTCTGTAGAGAGTATTGTGTAAAATTCAATAAAGTACTAATCGAAATCATTCAAAGATTCAAAGTGTCGAAATAGTACTGATTCAAATGGCATAGACACACATTAGGAAAAATCAGAAGCACAAATTGGGGATTCACGTAGGGCATAACAAGTAATTGAAAGACTTAGCAGAATAAAATATGGTACAATCAACAGGAAAAGAGCAAAACTCTAATACTCAAAGTTAGCAAGGATAGTAACAATTAGAGAGATCAATAGGACAAGAGAGACATAAGTGAAACAAATAAATAATCAGTAGATTAATAAGTAAACAAAAGGGTGAAACCATAGAGACTTAGAAAGCTCATGAGAATAAAATGCATGGACAAACGCATCACCATAGACACACTCATAATATAAAGTTCAAATCGAAAACCTAGGGTTTTAGTACAAATAAATAAGAACAAAAGGGAAAATGTTTAGATAATGATAAACATGAGGAGAATCATATAAAAGGCCAAAAATCATAAAGAAAAGCTATTTTGAAAAAGGTTTCAGGAACACTAGTTTAGTAGATGAAGAATTGTTCTAGCGAATGTGAAAAACCTTTGAAGAAGACATCAAAACAATTCAAAATATGTATAAATTTTTCGTAGATCTAGTAAAATAGGAAGTTTTGGAAGATAGGGTTTCATAATAAATCAGTGAGAGGTAAGGAACCTGGCTGTGAAACTCGTTAATAATGATGCTCGCAGCATCGTCGCACCATAACCCATCAGAGAAAGACTGGAGACAGGACAGGCAAAGCTTTCGATGACCATATCGTGTGGTGGAGGCTTCTGGAGACCTGAAGATGGAGGGAATCAACGAGACGAAGTTTCACAGCAGCTGGTGGTCGAGAAAAGTAAGGATGGAGGTGGCCGGAGAGGCGGTGGCTTCATCAGAGACGAGAGAGAGAACCAGAAAGTTCTAGAGAGAAGGGAGAGTAAACGTTAGCATAGAGAGAGAGAGAAAGAGAGAGAGAGAGAGAGAGATAGAGACCGTCTCTGAAGTAAGGGGTTTGGGGGGGTCGTTTGATTTTAATTTAGGAAATAGAATCTGGGTTGTTGATCTCATTTGATCAACGAATCAGATCAGATCAAGGCTGGGCCGGGTAGGTGATTTAGGAATATGGGTCGGGGGATTGGGGTTGAAATTAGGGTTCAATTTGGATTGTAATTGTAATAAATCTGGCTAGCATTTAAATAGCCACTTTTTCCCCTTTTTATTTTATAAAAACAGTGAAAAAGATTTTTAAAACAAATTAAAAATACTGAGCTAATTAATAATGCATAAATATTAATCTAAAAATACTGGAAACGATTTTATAATTATAAAAATGCAATTAGTTGTAAAATAGGCTATAATTGCAATTATATACAATTTAGCTTTAAAAATACCAAATAAATGTGTAAAAATAAGCAAAATTTATTTAAATATATTTTAGTATAAACATAAGATTGAAATGAATTATTCACCAAAATATTAAAATAGATAGTAAATTGGTTTTAAAAATCTTAAAACTTTTGGGAAAATATCAAAACACTTGGGTATGCTCATATATGCATATATATGTTATTTTCAAATTATTTGAGCATAAAAATATCTAGGAAAACATTGGGTATCAAGAACTGCCCCTCTTTACCCGGGAAGGATGAAAGAGTTGTCGGGTAAAGACATAATGGCAAATTTTGACCGAGAGAGGTGATTTGCAAAGAATTTTGATCAAGCTCTGGTACCTGAGCTGCCTACATATCCCTGGTCTTACAGGAATCAGGACATATGCAGTTCAGGATCCATTAACAGAATATGCTGATGGAGATTTTGAAAGGTGGATGCAGTGTTTACGTTTAGACAATTGGTTGAAATCTGATATGCTGCGGGAACCGGAGCGGGATCGCTCCTACTGAGATGGTCATTGCTAGCCGGTATACCTACAAGTGAGCAATACAAACCATATATTGTGCATAAATTTAAACATGATCCAAGTTCCCTTTGGACCATGAATGATGTCTTTGGACGGTTAGGATGACATCCTCGGACCATGACGTCCTTGGCCATGAAGCGTATGATAAAGGATTTGCAGGCTATGAAATGGTGTTCTCGGGCTATGAGGATGATGCCTCCGAACCATGATGCCATTGAATATTGATACGCAAATGATAAAACGGGGGTCCTCGGGCCATGGCATGGCATTCTCGGGCTATGAAAATTGTGCCTCCGAACAATGACGCCTTTGGACGATTTTGCAATCTTTCAGCCGATTAAATGCAATAAGGTGGCGATCTTTCAGCCAATGCAAGATTTAAATAAAGGTTGCGACATTCCAGCTGATGAAATGTAATAAGGTGGCCATCTTTCAGCCAATGCAAGATTTAAATAAAGGTGCGATATTTCAGCCGATGCAAGATAGAGACAGAGCTTAGTCTCGAAATACAGAAAGGTAGCCTTATGCAATGCAGAGATATGGAGACAGAGCTTAGTCTCGAAAGGCAGAAAAGTAGCCTTATGCAATGGAGAGATATGGAGATAGATCTTAGTCACGAAAGGCAGAAAGGTAACCTTATGCAATGCAAAGATATGGATACAGTGCTCAGTCTCGGAATGCAGAAGAGTAGCCCTACGTAATGCAAGGAAAATGTAGACAGAGGTAGTTCTTAACCTCGGAAGGCAGAACATCAGCCTTATGGAATGCAAGGAAAATGCATATGGAGACAATGCTTAGTCTCGGAAGGCAGAGTAGTAGCCTTATGCAAAATAAAGATAGAGACAATGCTTAGTCTCGGAAGGCAGAATAGTAGCCTTATGCAAAGCAAGGAAAATGCAGATGGAGGTAGTGCTTAACCTCAGAAGGCAGAATAGTAGCCTTATGCAATGCAAGGAAAATGTAGATGGAGACAGTGCTTAGTCTCGAAAGGCAGAGTAGTAGCCCGATGAAAAATGCAGATGGAGACATTGCTTAGTCTTGGAAGGCAGAATAGTAGCTTTATGCAATGCAAGGAAAATGCAGATGGAGGTAGTACTTAACCTCGGAAGGCAGAATAGTAGCCTTATGCAATGTAAGGAAAAAATGCAGAATGTAGGTGGAGCTTAACCTCGGAAGGCAGAAAGGGTAGCCTTATGCAAAATATAGATAGAGACAATGCTTAGTCTCGGAAGTCAGAATAGTAGCCTTATGCAATGCAAGGAAAATGCAGATGGAGGTAGTGCTTAATCTCGAAAGGCAGAATAGTAGCATTATACAATGCAAGGAAAAAATGCAGGGTCGAGACAGAGCTTAGTCTCGAAGGCAGAATAGTAGCCTTATGCAAAATAAAGATGGAAACAATGCTTAGTCTCGAAAGGCAAAAAAGTAGCCTTATGCAATGCAAGAAATAAAAGGGTAATAGTAATGAAATGTCTTAGGTGGTAGATGATAGCTGATGGCTGATTGCATCATTGTAGCTGCTGGAGATGTTGTGTACGGATAGTAATTGTAAATAGGTGATGATTCTGAGAAGTTGCATTCTTGAGAAAGTATGAGTGCATAAATATATCTAATGACCTTGTGAGTTGAGTGCCTGCATCCAAAGAAAGATCATGAGTTTTGTAAAATAGGGGAAGGTTAGTTCACCTTCCTGCGGCCTTTGCTCATCCTGCTCGATGTTGTGTTTTTATTGGGGTAGCGTTGATAAAAAAATCAATCTCGATAACACTCATGCATGATTTAGTAAAATACATCATCCAAAGTAATAGTTTTCTTTATTAGATGAACCGATGGCTGTGACACGGTTCAAGACATTGCAACCTCTCTTGCTCCAAAACTTTGAGGGTCCTCCTTAAAATTCTGCCCCAGTTTACTGGGCTGGTGCTTCCGACAGCCGCATGCAATGAGTGGCTGACGATCAACTTCAGAATTTTGAGGGTCCTCCTCAAAATTCTACTCCAGTTTCCCATAGCGGGGGGAGTGAAAATTTTATTGAATTGTGACTGAACCCATAGGGCTGCTTAAGTATCCCCTCTTAAAAAGGAATCAGGGCAGGTATAGTTCAAATTACATCATAGAGGGAATCATAAATGGTTACACATAGTATCGTTTGACTACATCTGAATTGATTGGTTTTGGCCAAACTTCTCCGTCCATTTATGCAAGTATGAGGGCTCCTCCAGTTCGAACCCGATGAGCCATGTACGGGCCTTGCCAATTGGGAGAGAATTTCCCTCGTGTTTCATCTTGATGTGGAAAAATCTTCTTCAACACCAGCTGCCCCGATGTAAACTTCCTTGGCTTGACTCTTTTGTTGAAAGCTCTGGACATTCTATTCTTATATAGTTGACCATGGCAAACCGCATTCAATCTCTTCTCATCTATAAGAGCCAACTACTCATAGCGACTCTTTACCCATTTTGTATCATCTAACTCCGCTTCTTGTATGATTCTCAAGGAGGAAATTTCTACCTCGGTGGGAATGACCGCCTCTGTACCATAAACCATATATGGAGTCTCTCCGGTCGATGTGCAGACTGTGATGCGGTATCATAATAGAGCAAAGGATAGCTTCTCATGCAATGCTTGTGCTTCTCTGTCATCTTTGTTAGTATCTTCTTGATATTTTTGTTGGTTGTTTCTACCGCTCCGTTCATCTGAGGCCTGTAGGCTGTAGAGTTCTTGTGTTTGATCTTGAATCTTTCACACATTGCTTTAACCAAGTCACTGTTGATATTGGAACCATTATCAGTAATGATTGATTCCGCAATTTCGAACCGACAAACAATAGGGTCGTGGACGAAATCTGCCATAACTTTCTTGGTTACTACTTTATATGATGTTGTTTCGACCCATTTGGTGAAATAATCAATTGTTACCAAAATAAATATGTGCCCATTTGATGTAGCAGGCTCTATTGGTCCAATAACATCCATTCCCCGAGCGACGAATGGCCATGATTAGCTTGTTGCAGTAAGCTTATTTAGAGGCACCTTTATCATATCTGCATGTATCTGACGGCGATGGCATTTGTAAACATACTGGATGCAGTCCGTTTCAATAGTCATCAAAAAATATCCCACTCGGAGTATTTTCTTTGCCAAGACAAAATCATTCATATGTGGACCGCAGGTCCCTGAATGCACTTCCTCTAACAACATAGATTCTTTATTTGCTACGACACACCTTAACTACCCTAAATCGGGAGTCCTCCTGTACAATATTTCTCCACTGTGAAAGAAGTTGTTAACAAGTTCCAAAGGGTTCTCTTCTGAGTAGTGTTGGCCAGTTCTAGATATTCTCCTGTTATCAAGTACTCCTTGATGTCATGGAACCATTGTTTCTCGTCCGCTTCTTCCTCGACATGAGCACAATAAGCTGGCTAATCATAAATCTTTACCGGGATGGGATCAATATAATTCTTATCCGGATGTTGGATCATGGATGATAGTGTAGCCAATACGTCACCGAATTCATCCTGTACAATGGGGACATGCTGAAATTTTGTCTTTATGAATCTCTTCCTCAACTTTTGTATCTGATGCAGGTAGGGAAGTATCTTAGAGTTCTTGATGGCCCATTCTTCTCGTACCTGATGTATGAGCAAGTCTGAATCCCCGATCACTAGCAACTCCTGAATGTTCATATCAATGGCCATCTTGAGCCCCAAGATGCAGGCATCGTATTCGGCCATATTGTTAGTGCATGGGAACCTGAGTTTGGCGGATACCGGGTGATGCTGGCCGATTTATGATAGTAGGACTTCTCCTATGCCAACTCCCTTGAAATTTGTGACTCCATCGAAACACATTCTCCAACCATCATATGATTCTGCAATATCCTCTCCTATGAAAGATACCTCTTCATCGGGAAAATACGTCTTTAAAGGCTCGTATTCCCTGCCTACAGGATTCTCGGTGAGATGATCTGCCAAGGCTTGTCATTTGATTGCCTTCTGAGTCATGTAAACAATGTCAAATTCATTTAGCAGGATTTGCCACTTGGTGAGCTTGCCAGTGGGTATGGGCTTCTTGAAGATATAATTTCTTGATATGAGATAAGTAGTGTAGGCACAGAAATAATGCCTCAATTTCTGAGCTACCTAAGTTAGAGCACAACAGGTGTGCTCTAACAGAGAATATCGGGCCTCGTATGGGGTGAACTTCTTACTAAGATAGTAGATGGCTTGCTCCTTTCTCCCTGTTTCATCGTATTGTCCTAAAACACAACTGAATGATGCGTCCAACACTGCAAGGTAGAGCAACAGAGGTCTACTTGGTTCAGGCGGAACCAAAACTGGTGGTGTCGACAAGTATTCCTCAATTCTGTTAAATGCTTTCTGGCAATCATCAATTCATTTGGTAGCGGCGTTCTTCTTCAATATTTGAAAGATGGGTTCACAACTGACAGTGGACTAAGCTATGAACCGGCTGATATAGTTGAGTCTCCCCATGAAACTCATCACGTCATTCTTGTTCTTTGGCGGTGGTAATTCTTGAATGGCCTTAACCTTTAATGGATCCAATTCTATTCCTCGATGACTCACGATGAACCCAGTAATTTTCTGGCGGGAACCCCGAATGCACACTTGGCGGGATCCAACTTCAAATTGTACCTTCTCAGTCTGTTGAAGAATTTCCTCAGATCTTCTATGTGGTCAGCAGCTCTCTTGGATTTGATGATGATGTCATCTACATATACTTCAATCTTCTTGTGTATCATGTCATGAAAGATAGTAATCATGGCCCTCATGTAGGTGGCCCCAGCATTCTTTAATCTAAATTGCATCATCTTGTAACAATACATCCCCCACGGCGTGATAAAGTTGTTTTTTATGCATCTTCTTTATGCATCCGTATCTGATGATACCCAGCAAAGCAATCAACAAATGACTATAGCTCATGCTTGACACAGTTATCAATAATAATGTGTATGTTTGGCAAGGGGAAGTTGTCTTTGGGACTGGCCCGATTAAGATCCCAGTAGTCGACACAAACTCTATCCTTTCCATCTTTCTTATGTATGGATACAATATTGGCTAACCATGTTGGATATTCTACCACCCCGAGAACCTTGGCTTTGACATGCTTGGTGACTTCTTCCTTGATTTTCTAACTCATGTCAGGCTTGAACTTTCTGCGTTTTTGCTTTACCAGTGGACATGTTGGATCTGTTGGCAATTTTGCGAGCTATAATGGATGTATTGAGACTCGTCATATCATCGTACGACCAGGCGAATATGTCCTCATTTTCCTTTAGAAACTTCGTGTACCATTTCTTTTCTAATGGCGGCAGGTGAACACTGATGTACGTTTCTTTGACATTCTCTATCCCTCAAGTTAACGACCTCAGTTTCGTCCAAGTTAGACTTGGGCCTATTTTCAAAATCCTGAACTTCTTTGATGACCTCTTCTGGTATGTCATCCTCTTCTGAATCTACGTCTGTTTGTTGCGTTGTCTCTTTACAAGTCACAATCGTCGGTTCATCATCAAGATAAGTAATAGTAATGTTGTGTAAATAAATTGAATGATAAAGAAAATAATAAGAGCGAGACATATATAAGAAACTAAAATGCTTTGATTACAATTTCAAAACGGTTTGGGAACATCGGAGCTCTTTTTCGAAATTAAAGAAAATACGAAAAGTAAATTGACTAGTGAAAAAGAGTAAAATGTAATGCATGGTGCATTATTTAGCCTTGCTACCCCAAAGCTTTCCGGGCCCTGGTGGTTTTGATGGACCAATTACTGAGGCATTTTCCTCAGTTCACAGCTTGTATAGAAGGGACTTTCTCTACCTCCTTCTCAAAAATGATACAGCAGTCCATACTGTCATCTTCCAGAAACAAATTCCTCATTGTCGCCAATGCTTCATCTTCTTCTAGCCCATATATGGTATCTGCTGGTTGGAAAGTCTGCTCCAGACGAGGTATAGGATACTCCAGCGGGTAGTAGGGACCACACCAGGGTGGCGACCATTCTTTGAATTCCTTCCAGGTGTACTCATATCCTAAGCCGAAAGTGGTACCATGTTTCTTTAGCTTGATTGGCTTGGCTATCCCTTGGAGATTCTTGCCAAGTCCTTTGCCAGGTTCGTATCCACACCAATTCATTATACTTTCGATCTAGTTATCCCACCATTTATCTTTGTCTACATAGTTGACCCACTCGATGTGATGGTAGGTTTCTCCACCTATTCTCCTCCTTTCTCCAATCATAGGGATGGTTTGGAAACTATATATGGGGATGAATAATCACCTCTTGTTGATCCTATTCGAACTTCACTACCTGGTGCAGGGTTGACGCTACAGCTCCGGCGGTATAAATCCATGGTCATCCCAATAGCAAGTTTTAGGATGTTGGGACTTCGATCACTTGAAAGTCAACGTCGAACCAAGTTGGTCCCATTTGCAAGCATAAACTTATTTCCTCAATAGTGGACCTTTGGGACCCATCGAAGGCTTTGACATTGATGGCCCTATCTTTGATCTCATGCAGGTTTTTTCCTAATGTTCTGAGAGTTATCAGCAGGAAAATGTTGAGGATGGATCCTCCGTCGATCAAGACGCCAGTAATGAAATAATCCTCGCACTGCACGGTGATGTGCAGTGCCTTGTTGTGACTCAGCCGTTCCGGTGGCAGCTCAACTTTGTGAAAGGTGATTTTATGGCTCTCTAGTACTTGCTCTACCATGTTTGCCATTTCTCCTCCGGTTATGTTTCTGGGCACATGTGCCTCACTCAGTATCTTCATCAAGGTATTCTTGTGCGTATCGGAGCTTTGCAGAAGAGCTAGGATGGAGATCTAGGCTGGTGTTTTATTCAGTTGTTCAAGGATCGAGTATTCTTTTGCCCGTATCTTCCTCCAAAGATCATTGGGCCCAGTTTCAACAGGCCATTCAAAGATTTTCTTACTGGATTCAGCTAGGTGTTCTGGGTGTAGGCTCTGCCGGTTCTGGTCATACCTTGCACAGCAATTGCTTCTCCCAATTTGGCTTTCCCTTTCCTTTTTTCTTCGACTGTGTAATCCCATGGTATGGCATTTGAGTGGAACGGTATTATGGCAGACATCGCTACCAGAATAGGCACCCTTGGGGGTAACACAACAACGTCAAATGGTACAGGTGCTTTCGGAACTCCAAACTCAACCTCAATTGGTATGGGTGCCTTTGTAGAGGAAGGTGCTTCAACTCAAGTGGTATAGACATGTTTACTTCATCGCCCCCAGAGAGTTGGTTTTGGACAATAATCCGCTTGAGTGTGACTATTGGCTTCTTTATCTCATCACCCTCAATAATTATTCCTATCGACCTCTTGGGGTCCCAGTCATCTTCGATCTCGATCATGTGAGTGCCTCCACCCTTGTGGTTAGGCAGAGGGTTGTTGCGAACCTTAGGAGCAGGCTCCTTTGCTATGATGATCTTATTGTCAATCAGGGTTTGGATCTTATCTTTCATTGAGCAGCACTCATTAATAGTATGCCCATTCATGCCGGAATGGTACGCACAGGTTTTGTTCGGGTTGACCCATTGGAGAAGGATTTTCTAGAGTTATGGCAGGGATGGGGGTGACGTAACCAGCAGCTTAATGTCTTTCATACAACTAGTAAATTGGTTCGGCAATGGCTGTATATTGTCTGGGAGGTCTACGGTCAAAGTTTTGTCTAGGTCTACGGGAATGAGGGGGAGGCGAGTGGTAGTGAGAGGGTTGAGCATTATAAGCTTTGTAGACCGGTGCGGGTTGCGAGTATCTGGGTGAAGTGGACTGATATGTGGGAGGTGGAGATGATTGATAAACGGGTGGTAGATTTTGGTAGGAGGGTGTGGGTGCTTGGTAATTTTGGGTAGGCTGATATGTAAGTGGAGGTGATAGGTAAGTTTTGTATTTTATCAGGGATTTTGTACTCTGTGCGACCATCACGGCACTAACATCCCTCTTCTTTGATGTGCCACCAGACTGGAGAGCCTTGTTGATGGCCTGTAAAGCTTCAAGGTTATTAACCACACCACTCTTGATGCCTTCCTCAATTCTTTCCCCTAGCTTGATGATATCGGAGATTTTCTGGCCCTCGATCAACATCAACCTCTCATAGTATTGTGGATTTTGAGCCCGGATGAAGAATTTGATCATCTGTTCCTCTTCTAAGGCCGGCTTGACCTTAGCAGCATCTGACCTCCAACGAGTAGCATACTTACAGAATGTCTTTGTATGTTTCTTATTCAAATTCTGGATGTAGAACACATCTGGTGCATTCTCTGTATTGAATCTGACCTATCCATGAAATTGGACGCCATACCTGCCCAGCTTGTCCACTTATTGGGGTCTTGGCTGATGTACCAAGACAGAGCATCCCCTTTCATACTTCTTATAAAGAGCTTCATATGGATCTTCTCATCCTTTCTGACTCTAACCAATTTGTCGCAGTATGTCCTCAAATAGACTCTGGGATCTCCCGTGCCATCGAACATTTCGAACTTGGGAGGTTTGCACCCCTCAAGAAGTTCAACATCTGGCTGAATGCAAAGGTCCTCGTAATTCAGCCTCTCAATACCTTTGTTTCCTTCAACACCCTAGACTCGGCTAGTCAAATTCTAGAGTTCTACAACCAGGTTCCTGATAAGAGAGTCTTTGTCATCAGACTCAAGTATGCTCGAGATTAGTTGGGTATAGTGCGGTATTGTTTCCACATATATGGGGGTGTTGTGGAGAGGATCATTTGTGGAGTTTAAGGGTTTAGGGATGAGAAATTGAGGGTTATTGGAAGTGTGGCATATGTTGCGATGTTGAGTATGAGTGGGTTGTTCCTATGGTTGCGGGATATTTTGTGGAGGTGCGGGATTTTGTGTATTAGGGAACTTGGTATCGGGAGTGGTAATGGAAAATGATAAGTTGGCCAAATTCCGAACCTAATCCAGTACTTCTCGGAACTTCAATAACTTCTTCTCAAGTTGGGCAGCACTTTCCTTGGAGATATGGATACCCTGAGTAACCTCTCTTTGTTCACCTGAGTTCTCTTTTCGGATGTTGTTCAGGTCTTCCATTTTAGCCTTGTTCCTGTTTCTAATAGGACTTGAGGGAGGAGGAGGAGGAGGTGGAGGGCCCTTGGATCTTATGGAGTATGATGATGATGCTAGAGTGCACAAACTAACCTTTTGGGGAGGGGAATAAAACAAAAATAAAAACAAAAAGGTAACAAATCAGTGAGGGTTTTGAAAAGAAAACGTTGCAATATTTAAACTCATTGTGCAGGAATATAAATCGTGTCCTAATTTGGATGCCTTGTTGTGCCCGTGGTAGGCCTAGCGACAAATTAATTTGGAGAACCAATAATGCTAAAATTGCCTTATTTTATTGATAAAAATAAGACGAATCCTAAGAAGACACTAAATAACGGAAAGCAAAATATCACTAATGGAAATTGGCCTTATTACATCATTAGCGAAAGAAAAGACTCCTAACTACTTGGTCCTAGAATGGCCTTTTTAAGGTGAATGTTCTCGTTGATAAAGTCCTCCAGCTTGTGCAGGTTTGCTAGTAAAAATGCTATCGCCAGACATTCTCCTTTGCCTTCCTCGGTATTTTGACAGTCGATGACTCTTTTCCTCCCATTCCCTTCCAATTCCAGCAAGTTGTACTCGAGGTATTCTTTCTTCTCACTATCCTTGGTGATTCTCTCTTTCCATTCATTGATTTGTTTGCTCGATGGGAGGTTTTGTACACCAAGTCTGCAAGAGCGAAGGTATGTTGACCATACCGAAGTCGGGAACTTTGTCATTCATTTCTACGAAACAAAAGGGGTGAGGCCCTTACCCCCGCCGGACTTGACTATTTAAACCAATAATTAGCAGAAAAAGCATTTAGTTCTCCAAATAAATGCACAGAATATGGTTGTGTCTGTTTGAGTTTCAAGGAAACCCACTGGACTTTGGACAAGGCTATCTTAATGATTCATTATGCGGACAGCATAAGTGAGTCGGCTAGGTTTGACCATGATGCATGCACAGTTAAACAGAGTAAGGTTTCTATGGTGTTTTAGACTGGTACCCTTGAGCAGACAACTCAAGAAGGAAAGGCACAGAACCGTCGATTGCACCGCTGATTGACTGGTTTTACCGCAAATACGCCTTTGCCAAATATAGGGGGTGATAATATTGGAAGGGCGCAACCACTCATTATAAGCGTTGCTATGGTATTTTGTTTGGAATGAGTGGAATATGATGTTGAAGATGCAATTACAAGAATGAAACAGATTGTCATGTATTTCCACATTCATAAGATAATAATTACAATAATTGCTCCTAATTACAACTGTAGTAAAGGAAAGCGGTAAAGAAAGCATTAAAGAAAAGAAACAAGGAAACAAGTCAGTTTCGAAGTTGAAAGAGATAAAGACATTAAAGTAAAAGCAATAAAGAAGCAATAAAGTCACTAATAACATGAAATGGTAAAAGCCTAAAAGAAAATCCCCAGCAGAGTCGTCATGCTGTCGACGCCCCCTTTTTCAAAGAGTTGAAATCAGGTTCACGACATTTAGGAGGACAACTCTATTCTCTTTCAAGAATTGGGTTTTGGAATTAGAGAGTCGCCACCTAATGATTATAGTGCATTAGGACACTTTCAGAAGGGTTTGAGTTGAAGAAATCAAAGTTTGGGTAAGGGCTAGAAATTATCTCAAGGGAAAGGTGTTTGGCACCTCTCAAGATCCACTAGTGTGGTCCCGTCCATGTTACAATTGTGACTTCACAAATAAACAATCATGGCTCAAATAAGGACTTGCATTAAATTGAAACTTGTGAAAGTAAGTAGAGAGAGTAGAAATTTGAAAGGTCTAAATAATTCTAAAGAAAGCAAACAAAGGAAAAGGGGACATAGGTTAATGATTAATATGGATCACATCAATGCAATACCCAGTAATCACTCCTCTAAAGAAGGGCTACATGAGATATCAGCGCTTCGGTCATTATATCCATATTCTGCCCTTCCTACCCCGTAAAGGTCATTTAAACGCATGGATTGGTCACGAATTCTTATTGCGTGCTATTACCCGTCCCCTCCTACAACTCCTAGAGGGTATTTAGGACTAACTATTATTATAGGAAAAGGACTAGGCTGAACCCTTAGGTTTAAAGGACAAAATGCTAAGCGCCATACATAACAAGTAGGACTACACATAAAGGGATCATACAAGGCAACAACATGTTCACAAATCCCTCCACAAGTAAACATCTAGTTAGCACGTCTTTCACATTTAAGGTATCAAAACAGAAGTAGAAAAAAATAGAATGATGGAATGAGGTAAGATTTACTGAAAATCGGAAGGTTTAATTAAAACGGAGTGAAGAATTTCAGAAGTGTAGCTAAAGATGGCAGTGAGTATATAGCAGTTTAGGAATTACCAAAAGTAGAGATAAACTTGTCAAAACATACTTTGAAAAATACAGTAGTGATATAAAGATGCAATAACCTGACAAGACTTAGAATAAATAGAAATTAGCACGAGTCAGGATAAGAAAATAATCCAGTAGAAATGTCATAAAATAGACGCACGATTTTGAGATTATTTCAAAAAAGGATGGGTATTTTAATAGAAAATAGAGTAAACTTCAGCGAGACAAACAAGGAACGGAGTTCAGTAGTTTTAAAAAAAACTCAGTAGTCTGAAAACTGGCAAAACAAGATTAATCAATTTTATTAGGCCTGAAGCTTGCCTAGGCATCGTATTTATTGCCTACTTGAAAGGTGAACATGCATATTAATCCAATTTCAAGAAGTAGACGCAGTTTAACCCAAAGCTTGTGTTATTATTAAACAACTGGTGAGGTGTTCAGCAAATTGCAAATCAGATGAAAATATAAATCCTAAGTAACATGGCGTCTAATGCACATAAAAGTCCCAAACAAGGTCTCTAAATGCTAGTGAAATTACAGCAGTAGTTTTAATAGTTACTCGTTAGTTCGCTGTGATTATGAAATGAGTATGATATCAAGTTGATAGTGAATACTGTAAAACAGGATTACCACTATATGAGATGCATGTCCTTTACATGGTGTCTATTGCGCAAATGAATAAGTAAACTCCTATAAGCATGTTTTCTACCTATTAATCAAATTAAGCATCCATAATCCCACCCAATTTCACTATAACCCCAATCAGTTGTTTACAAATTATTATAAAATGTGATAACTGAATTTCCTAAGTACAGCAAAAATAAGAAGTTACTCATTAGGGAGCCTTCAACCAGGCCCAATTCTTCCAACCTCACTTCTTTCGAATTTCACAACCTTTGTCATGGTCTAGGTGCGGCAAAGCGCCCTAGATCCCCATTAGGTCCCCGGCCAATACCAGCACCTAGAGATTTAAAGGAATGCATGATAAATGGAATACCATCCTTATGTGTCAAAGTTCAGTGAGTACTCAGAGGTACTAAAAGCAATGCTCACATAAAGGGGGCTGAAATCTATTTTTTTAGATGCAGTGAGATGTGCTTGTAGTTTAAAAGAGGATGAGTTGGAAAATAGTTTTGAAAAAAATTGTTTGAAGTAAGTTTTGGAAAACAACATAAGGTTTTATTTTGAGAGGAAAAGGGAATAGGGCAATCAGAACAACAACTCAGAACAAAATAGAACACATAGAACGAATGCAAAGAACAGAACCATTTCAACAATCACAAACAGGGAAGTAAGGGGTTGGTTACAAATAGGAAACACATAAGAGACATGCTAAATGCATGGTAAACAACAGAACCATAAGTAAAACCATAGTAGAAATAAAATAAATTGAAATATCAAAAGAAACATGTTATTTTTTAACCATTAAAATAAATTGGTGACATACCAGTTAAGAGATAATAAGCACAGAGTAAGATCAAGAGAGTATAATACTCGGTCTTGGAATGCAGCGACTGAGAGTTGCAAATAACTAAAAAGAAGAGAAAGAGAGAATATGTGTGTGTGTGTGTGAGGGTTTAGAATAATGTTTTTTTCGTGTCTTTCGATAATGAAAGAGTGGAGTATATATAGTTCGAAAATAGGCCGAAGAGTATGGTAACAAATAATAGTTCACCCAAATTATAGAAGTAAATTAAAATTAGAATCCAATTAATACAAACACTCCCTTTAATTAAGGAATCAATATTGAAACGGATACAAACAGTGATAGACAAGGAAAAAAAATCAATTGAGGAACTGATTTACCATATAAGCGGTAGTAAAAGTATAGACCATGTGATTGAGACTAAATACAAAATATACCAATTAAGGAAAGTGTATAAGAATTAATTTGACAGCAGGTTTATTCATAGAGATAAGGCAGGACATAGTTTAACTTTTGAAATCAATAAGAGAACCCTCGAATGAGGTTCCAATCACAGGGAATATGTATCAATTAAGGAAAATATCCCACAAGTAAGGAAATACTCAAAGTCAGTAGAATGTATTGCATAAAAATCAATAGAGTAGTAATAACAATCCTTCAAGGATTCAAAGTGTCAAAATAATACTGATTTAAATGGCATAGACACGCATTACGAAAAATCAGAAGCACAAATTGGGGATTCACGTAGGGCATAGCAACTAATTGAAAGACTTAGCAGAAAAAAATATGGTACAATCGACAGAACAAGAGCAAACCCTAATACTCAAAGTTAGCAAGGATAGTAACAATTAGAGAGATCAATAGGACAAGCACAACATAAGTGAAAGAAATAAAGAATCAACAGACGAATAAGCAAACAAAAGGGTGAAACCATAGAGACTTAGAAAGCTCATGAGAATCAAATGCATGCACAAACGCATCACCAAAGACACACTCAGAATATAGAGTTAAAATCGAAAACCTAGGGTTTTTAGTAAAAATAAATCAGACCAAAAGGGAAAGGTTTAGATAATGATAAACATGAAGAGAATCATTTAATAAGGCCAAAAATCATAAAGAAAAGCTTTTTTGAAAAAAGTTTCAGGAACACTAGTTTAGTAGATGAAGAATTGTTCTAGGGAAAGTGAAAAACCTTTAAAGAAGACATCAAAACAATTCGAAATATGTAAAGATTTTTCATAGATCTAAAAAATAGGAAGGTTTCATAATAAATCAGCGAGAGGTAAGGAACCTGGCTGTGAAACTTGTTAATAATGATGCTCGCAGTATTGTCGAACCATAACCCATTGGAGAAAGACCGGAGACATGACATGCAAAGCTTCCGATGACCATCTCATATGGTGGAGGCTTTTGGCATCCTGAAGATGGAGGGAATCAACAAGACGAGGTTTCACGGCGGCCGGTGGTCGAGATAAGTGAGGATGAAGGTGGCCGAGCGGTGGCTTCATTGGAGATAAGAGAGAGAACCAGAAGTTTCTAAAGATACGAGAGAGCAAACGTTAGCATATATATATATATATATATATATATATATATATATATATATATATATAGAGAGAGAGAGAGAGAGAGAGAGAGAGAGAGACAGAGAGAGATCGTCTCAGAAGTGAGGGGTTTGGGGGGGGGTCATTAGATTTTAATTTAGGAAATAGAAACTAGGTCGTTGATATCATTTGATCAACGGCTTAGATCAAAACGAGGCTGTCCCGGGTCGGGTGATTTAGAAATGTGGGTCACAAGATTTGGGGTTGGAATTGGGGTTCAATTTGGCTGTAACTGTAATAAATCTCGCTAGCATTTAAATAGGCACTTTTTCCCCTTTTATTTTATAAAAATAGCGAAAAAGATTTTAAAAACAAATATAAAACCCTAAGATAATTAATAATGTATAAAAATAATATAAAAATACTGGAACTAATTGTACAATTATAAAAATATAATTAATTGTAAAATACGCTATAATTGCAATTATATATAATTTAGCTTTAAGAATACCAAATAAATGTGTAAAAATATGCAAAAAAGATTTAAACTATATTGTAGTATAAATATAAGATTAAAATGAATTATTCACAAAAATGATAATTTCGGGAATAATTATTGAATTTTGTAGTATCAAAATAGACTGTGAATCAGTTTTAAAAATCTTCAAAATTTTGGAAAAATACCAAAACACTTGGGTAAGCTCATACCTGCATATATATGTTATTTTGAAAGTATTTTGTGTACAAAATATCTAGGGAAAAATTGGGTAACAACAGTCATGAGCATGTTTCATAGAGTCTCGCAGATCGGTACGGAAACATCTGTATTTATCCTCGAGAGGCTGCAGAAACTTTAGGAAAGCATCACATTATTGAATTCTCATCGTACATCCTTGATTCAGCTTGAAAGGTAACTCTTTGAAATTCCTTCCACGCGTTCGTATGCGCACATGAGCGCTCAATATCAGATGTGCCTTAGTGGCTTGTGATTCCCTATCGAGGGGTGAGATGTGATCTATGTGAGTTGATGTTGGCTATTCTGGAGAACTTGAGGCTGGATCTTTGCCTATGGCAATAGCACCGAGGTGGCGGTTGTGTGAGTAAGTGTTTTGAACTTATATGTTCAGTATTGTCCCTATCAGTGGAAGTGTCGGCTGGATAGCTATGTGATGAGTATGTTAGTACTACGAGATGTATTTATGTGAATTACAAGTGACGTGGAAGGTCTGCTGGATGATAGAAGAACATTGTTAGGTGTTTTAATTCCATCATGATTCGAGGTATAGCCCCGAGTTATGGGCCTGTGAAGGATCTTTTCATGTTTTCCAGTTGTGAGTGAAGTAAATTCCATGTAGCGGTATGAGTTAAACTCAGGAAGACTAAGTGACTCGAGACAGTTTATGATGGTGGTAGGTACACAGAAAAACTATATCCAGGCGAAGCATGGTTTATCTCCTGCGGAGTGTTCTGAAGTGGTATGATCCCTATGTGTGTGTTAGAATACCTCATGTGTAATTGAAAAGTACGTGTTGAAATTTGAAATTTCGGGTCGCTTAAGAGAGTGGGCTTAACTGTTGCGGGGATGAATACGAGATTTGCAGAAGATTTGCAGTACTAGATAATCTGTGTTTTCACAAACTTATAAATGATTTGAGTTTGATCTCACTATAGAATTGTGGCATCAATAGAGCCAAAGTTTTTTAAGTTATTGAGTGTATCTTGATATATGGCTTCGAGCCAAGCGAGGAGTGTGTTGTGAGCAGTTGATTGCATGATTAGGTGCTAATTGGTTCTAGCTCGAGGCATTTTGGTGAGTCAGTTATGGCTTACAGGGATTGAGGCCTGAGTGAAGGGAAATTTTGACAAAGGTTATTTGGTGCTTCATAGGTATGTGAGATTCACAGGATGTCTTAAGTCATTGTTGGTAAAGAATGCTCAGTGTATAGAGCAGGAAGATGCTTGTTTGTGTTGGGATGAGGTCACACCCTACATTGTCAGAGTGCTAATGAGGCATGAGTGGTTTTGTTGGTTTGTCAGGCTAATTGCAACATAAATAGAGTAATGACTCTCGAGAATGGTTCTAATGTGTTCAAGATTCTACATGTAACAATTGGGTATCTTAAAGTTATGTAGGTGATTAGAAACTGACTCTCCATTGGAAGAGGTTAAGACTTTTGGTATTTCTATGTGAATTATGGGAATCTAGGTATTGGTATCAGGAAAGTAAAGGTAATAGATTTAGATTCGCAGAAAGTTCTTCAAATTAAAATATTCAGGACCGTGATGCTTCTGAGAATGATTGAGACAGTATTCAGCGGCTTATGGGTCTCAAACAGTGTGGTTTTATGCTTGGATCTTGTGTGGTGAGTCTGGGGAGAGGAATTGTGGTGCTATAGTAATAGGGAATATCAACTTTAAGGTGAATCAGAAGGAAACTTAGATAGCTGGAGTAGCTTGATAGTATATCGGACCAGAATGGTAAGGATATGATTATGTCCTTGTGTGTGTTCGAGGTGATGAGTTCTTACATGTGTTTTGAAGTAATGCTCTTAGGTTTTGATAACTTGCTTAGCTTGGTCGAGTTAGAAGAATTCAATCTTGGCAGGTCAGATTTGTGCAAAGGGAACTCAGGGAGTTCTTCATGGTTCTTACCATGATTTGGAGATGTACATCTTCTAGGGCATGCAGAGCATGGGATGTATAATGATTTTTCTTCTAGATGGGACCAATAGAAGGTTCTGGATTAGTTGAATACGTAGATGTCTGTGGCTCTGAAGATAGATGAAGTTCTCATGTTATCCTAGGATGATTTGGGATATCGAGATTTGCATGTGTGAGATCTTAGTTTAGTTTCTAAATGAAGCTCATAAAACTCTTAGGCAGCTGGTAGCCTCAGATGATTAAGGAAATAGTATTGTTGATTGGTACTGATTTGACGAGAGTATATGTTTCAGAAAAGAGGGCAATGTGAATAAGTTGATAGTACTTTGCTGGTACTGCAATGCTTCTTGTTAGATCGACTGTCGGTATTCAAGTTTGCTTGATGGCACAGGGAAATTTTAGAATATCTTTCATGGAATGATTTAGGTACTTGAGGTGATATATGTATTTGGACGAAAGAATTGGGATTAGATATGGTGACTCACATGTCGTGTTGATTAGATACGCGAGTTCTTATACTTAGGCTATGTTGAGGTTGTGGACTATGTGTGTCAGCACTGTTTAGCGAGTATCGGGATTTGGGAGGCCCGAGTGGATCTTTTATTGCTTGGTATGTTAGATTGGATATGATATTGGGGTTAGACTAGTTGTCTCTGTGTTGGATTATTCTGGACTATTGTACTACGAGTTACGCCGGAAATACCACGGGTTGAATGGCGAGGTGTGTTAGATTATATCCTGGTAAAAGTGGTTTTATAATTCGAAGACCCAGTGGACGGCTGGAGATGAATTGCCTTTATTATTTGGGCTTTGTGATGAGTGTCAGTGTTGGGCTCCTCATTTCGATTCAGTTTCGAGGTGAAAGATTTATCGAATGTGTTTCTCGTGGTCGAGCATGTCGCCAGGCAAGGTTGTTGATTTCGATTTTGATTTGGTGCCTTGCACCGTGTCGTATGGCACCAAACAGGATGGTATAGTTGTGGAAGGAAGGAAATTAGGATTTCCTTGATAAAGAGTTCATCGTTAGGCCAATATG
Organism: Nicotiana benthamiana; assembly: GCA_034376525.1. Taxonomy (NCBI): domain Eukaryota; kingdom Viridiplantae; phylum Streptophyta; class Magnoliopsida; order Solanales; family Solanaceae; genus Nicotiana; species Nicotiana benthamiana. The sequence goes on along the minus strand of CM067335.1, from coordinate 122,356,686 downwards.
GATGCGTGTTCTAGCTTGAGTCAGCTTGGTTGGCCCCAAATTCTGTTGTTGATGGATAGATTGATTCGATCGTTATTGAGCTTACTAGTGATCTAGGAGATCTATGAGTGGCCTCTCTGTGTTGTGCAAAATTATGATTGATTGGTTATAAGCACATATGGTGCGGTTCTATTGGGGTTCATAGTGGAAGCAACGGGGAAATTAATTGGGTATTGATCGGTAGATGGCATACCGGTTATGTCCTATCAGATCTGTGCAGTATATGTTACTTGTTTAACCTTGGGTGTAGTGATTTGCTTTGGTTCCAAGCATCAAATCGTGCGCGGTTGTCAATTTCCAGCATAGTGACTTGAGGTGTTTCATGTGGAACACTGTTTGGATCGGATCACACATTTGCAGCGAAGCTATGTGGAGATGTGACCTTGCGGGTTAGATTCATGTGTCCTATTTCTATGATGCGAGATGGCTTCTCAACTTGTGTTGTGATGATACTGGTGAGGCTGAGGTACAACTCTTTTGTTTGAGTCAGTTTCATGATGTGAGTATGTTCAAATTGTTGCTTATTTGTGCGTGCACTGCGCAAGTTGTGGCCTTATCATGTCTTGGTGTGTCATGTCACCAAAGTAATAGTGTTGGATTAGATGAGGCTATTAGGATCTGTAATGACTACAAACGGATTCGATTTCAGCATGTTTGATGGATAAATATCGAGGTTCAATTAGCAATTTTCTATGGTCCTTGCTAAAGGAGAAGTAACCTTATGGATGGTCAATATGGGAAATGGATATAGTTTATTGCATGTTTCATTTATCATTGGAAGTATATGGAAGTGTTAGAAGAAGACTTTAGTTGATAAGAGTTTTAAAACCGGTATTCGGGTGTTGTGCCTGAGGTTGCAGGCATGGGTTATTACAGCTAGTTTTGTCCTATTCAGAGTATAGGTGTGAGGTTTTGATCGTATTGATGGTTTCAGAAGTGGAAATGCGGTTCTATGGTTTATGGGCTAGATTGGCTTGTGTAATTTCAGTCATAATGTGTTATTAGACCTAGATAAGATAGGGTGACGTGGGATCACCCCCAGGTATATGCATGGTAAGGTTATTTAATGACTCTGAGTACGTTCTAGGACAAATATGTGTTTAAGTGGGGGAGGATGTAACGATCCGACCGGTCATTTTAAGCTCATGCACTCTAATCTTCAGTTCTCGAGCATGACTTGCCATTTGTAATGTATTATGACTTATATAGATCGTTGGTTATGTTTTCAGGAAAATTGGAATGAATTGAAAGAAACAGTTTTAGTTGAAAGCTTTGAATTTTAAATGTTCGGCCAAGATTTGACTTGTTTTGTTTATGATCTCGGGTCGGAATTTTCATGATTTAATTAGCTCCATCGGGTGATTTGGGACTTATGAGTTTGATCGGAATTCGTTTTGGAGACCCGGAGTAGAATTTGGCTTGAATAGGCGAAGTTGAGATTTTGGCGATTTATTGTTGGTAGGCGAGATTTTGATTCAAGAGCCAGAATGGAATTCCAAGAGTTACAGTAGCCTCATATGTGATTTGGCATGTGTGCGCAAAATTTCAGGTCATTTGGACGTGGTTTGGTCAGGTTGTTGATCGAAAGAGTATTTCAGAAGTTTTTGGAAACTTAGGGTTGAATTCAATGAGTTTTGGGTAATTTGATGTTGTTTGAGGTGTTTTGATGATTGGAACAAGTTTGAATGAAGTTATGGATTACTTTGGTGAAAAGAGCCGATTGTTTGGGAAGTCCTTCAAGAAGTTATGCAGGGACATCCTGTATTGCTGAATAGAGCACCCACTTTGCATAGATTAGGCATACAGGCATTCCAGCCCGTTTCAGTGGAGGGGCGCGCTATTTTTTATACATCCATTAGTTTGCAAGGGATTCAATGATGATTTTTTGGTTGAGGTCTCGGGGGCCTCAGGTGAGTTTCGGGTGGTCAATCGGACCATTTTCTAATTTTTAAAGTTGCAGATTTTCATTTCAGGTGTTGCAGAGATTTATCTCTTCGCGTTCGTGTGAGAAGTATCGCGTTCGTGTATGAGGAATTTGGAAGGCAGGAATTTAAGCCTTTGTGTTCGCGTTTGAGCATCATGTTCCCATCTTAAGGATCGTGTTCGCATAGTTTGGAATGGGGGAGGCATCACATTTGCATGGGTGTATTCGCATTCGCGTAAGAGGAATTGGGTCAGGTGGATTGGAAGTGAAATTTGTTCTTCATGTTCGCAGGTGTTGTATACGAGGGTTTCCGAGGCAAAGCTACGCTCGTGAGATAATAGTCGCGTTTGCATAGGAGACTTTTGGTCAATGGAATAGTTGTGATTCGTGAACACGAGGCTTTGACCGCATTCGCGAAGAAGAACTTTTAAGTGCTAGGGAGAATATTTTAAGAAGGCCGCTCTGCGATTTTGAGGTTTAGAACCTCTATTTTTAGCGATTTTGAAGCTTGGGAGAGCTAATTGAAGAGGGGCTCAAGAGGAATCATCTGGAGGTAAGATTTTTGAACTCAATACTTGATTATTATGTGAATTCCACCTAGAACATCATGAAAACTAAGCCAAAAATTGAAGAACTAGGGCTTCAGAAATTGAACTTTTGATTTGAGATTTGAAAGCCAATTTATGGTCGGATTTGATAATTTTGGGTATGAATGAACTCTTGGGGAGATCAGGAACCCCTTAATGTAAAAATTTCTCAGTTTCGAGAAGTGGGCCCGGGGCTCGGGTTTTGGTAATTTCGAGATTTGTGCCCGTTATTGATTGCTTTTGCTTGGCCTTTGTTTTCTTGGCATATTGTGATGTATTCGTTCTGATTTTGGATAGATTCGATGCGCATGGAGGCCGATTAGAGGGATAAAGGCGTCGCAAGCTAGAGATTCTTCCGGTTCGAGGTGAGTAATGATTGTAAATGATATCCTGAGGGTTTGAAACCCTGGATTGCACATCGTAGTGCTATATTAAAGTGAGACACGTGCTAGATGATGAGCACGGGGACATTTTCTACGGGGACTATGACTTGGTCCGTCTCGATTGGTGATTTTATCGTATATTTGACCAAAACTTATTTGTTGTTACCATGATTTGGGTTGTTTGCCGTATTTGTGCTTCGTGCAAATTATTTGAATCCTTTGGGGTTATCACTATTTTCTCAGTATTTTTATTTATTACTTGAACTCAGTCCTGTTGATGTCTACTGTTTTACAAACTCAGCCACTTTTACTCAGATTTGAAACTTAAACGATAGTGCTAAATGATGTTTTGGGCTGAGAACTACTGCTTTACTTGTGCTAGAGGGGCTTGAGATGATTTTCGGACTAAGTGAGGCCGAGGGCCATATGTGAGGATATGCTGAGTGACATAAGGCTGAAGTCATGAGATACTTTTATATGCCACGAGGTGGCTTGAGTGATTAGAGGCCGAGTGCCGAGTAATGATTCCACGAGGTGGCTGGATATTGCGCTTGGGCCGTAAGGGGCCCCTCCGGAGTCTGCACACCTACAGTGACCGCGGGTACCCATTATTTCTGAGAGTGAGCCCGAGGGGCTGTTATGAGTGATTGTGAGGTAGACCGAGGGGCTAACATTATTTCTAAGAGTGAGCCCGAGAGGCTGTTATGAGTGATTGTGAGGTAGCCCGAGGGGCTGATATTATTCTGAGAGTGAGCCTGAGGGGTTGTTATGAGTGATTGTGAGGTAGCCCGAAGGGTTGATATTATTTTGAGAGTGAGCCAGAGGGGCTGATATGAGTGATTGTGAGGTAGCCCAAGGGGCTGGTACTATTTTGAGATATTCCCCGTGGGACGAAATTTTATGTGATCATCTTCCATATTTACTTGTCATTTTACCTGTTATACTGTGGTATTTGTGCCTGGGGGTGGATTATCCGTGCTTATCGGCACTAATTGTTTAGCAATCATTGTGTAATTGTTGAGAAAGACATTTTCAAACAAGATTTGAATAGAGCTAAGATATTTCTAAAGATTGCATAGCTTCACTGCTTTTTCTCAAAAAGCGTTTACATTGCTTCTATACAGCATGTCAGTTTGCTTTACGTGATTTCTTGCTGCTCAGTTGTTATTTACCTTTATTACTCACTGAGTTGGAGTACTCACTTCATTCCTGCCCCTCCTGTGCATATGTAGGTATTTGTTCCCCCGGTAGTGGGTTCTGCTGATTGGAGGCAGAGCTATTGGAGTTTAGTGAGGTGACTGCCAATGTTTGCAGCATCGCTTTTCTCCCTTTTGTTCATCATTCTTGTTTTATATATTTCATACCTTGTAGTTGTATTTACGCTCCAATAGATGCTCGTGACTTGTGACACCCCGATTAGGGCTGTGTTGGGTTGTACTTCCGCTAGTTAATATCATTATATCATATTTAAATTACTTAAAAAAGGTGTTCTGTAATGGTCTGGCTGGCCTTGTCTTCACGAGAGGTGCCATCATGACTAAGTATAGGTTTAGGGTCGTGACACAAATACCATTGTAACAGTACGGGAAAACTTTTGCGATTCCATTTGTAATGGCCTTGTGTCGATCTGAAAAATATATTAAATCTTTATGAATCCCAATTGTTTTTCTTAATTCTCTGAAATACCATTCATATGATTCGTTATTCTCTGAATCTGCTACCCAAAATGCTATAGAGAAAATATGATTATTTGCATCTTTTGTAACAGCCACTAACAGAAAACCTCTATATTTATTTTTTATCAACAGCAATAAGTGGTCTACAATACCTCCACCCAGAAATTGATGCACCATATATAAAAAAATATATAAACAAACTTGTTACATTAAAAAGTAAATAACATTCAGTTATACCATATGGCAAGCTGAATACAAATAACATACTGGACAACAAGTATAAAGACAACACACTTGCATTAAAATATACTAAAATCAAACAAAACTCAAGTATTATATACTAGATTATAGAGCATGATACAAAAACAAGACAAATAATCACTCGAAAAAAATAAGGACAAATAAAACAAAGTTCTAGTTTAAACAGAACTCATGCAGTATAATATATTGGAGACAAAGCTTACACGCGGCATAAGTCCATAAAATACACTGGAGTAAAATAAAACTCAACTATGTTATAATATTCATCCAGTATAACATACTGCAGGACAAAGATTCACACGAGATTTCAGTATAATATACTGACAAAATTTATTTCTAAATGCAATAAACAAAAAAGAGTAGCAAAACCCACACTCAAAAGACAGATTTCCCATTAAAAATATTACATCATATTTATATACGAAGGCCACTAAATTTTAATGATACATAAGAAATTTACATGTTATCTGCATCTCTCTGAATATTTGTATATGATCCTGGATTTGTTTATTCGATCATATACAAATATGATGCCAACTGCTCATAATTCTGTTCAGTTGTTCCTCTTAATAACGATAACCCTTTTTGAATAGCATGCCATGCTTTTCCATAAGCAACATATACTCCATATGATCTTTTCATTTCTAAAATGACAAACTTAGGCTCTACTTCACTAGCTATGTCCCTTAAGTTGTTAATCATGTAATCTCTAATCACATTTGAAGTTGCTTGTCTTTGATTTGACTTTATAATGTCAACTGAGCACTCATGTGATCTCGGAAATTTAACTACTTTAAATAGTGTTGATTCCTTAATTTTTGAACCACGAAAAGTCCAACCACAATTTTCAACAGTACATACCAAAGAGTATCTCGTGTTACTTGACCTATCAACATAGAACTCAAAGTGCTCGTTAATAGCTGCTAAGAAAAAAACATCTGATCATAGAATTTTTGTCTTGAAAGCCAGAACTGAGATTTACATCATCCAATGAAGCATTTTCCTTTAGTATTATTTATGGGGATTCTTTTGCCTTTCCTTTTTCTTACTTCAATAGTGTCTAGTGATTCAATGTGTTTTCTTCCACATGAATTACAATTTCATTTTCCATTGTAATGTTATAAATTGGCATCTCTTGCTCTTCTGCTATTTGAGATATCAGCATCACTTGCACTTCCTGAACATATGTGGTTCTATGCGATAATTGTTTATTTTCAATTTCCATTATTGCACTATTTTCTGGTTGTTGATCTGGTATTTCTAATATTTTAACAACAAATTTGGAATATTTATAGTGTGGATCATATCTTAAAAGTATCATACACGAGATAAGATCTTCATCTTTTGTCACTTGTATTCCCTTAGCAGTAACTAGGTTAATATTAAGCCATACTATTGCTTCAAACTTGTCGTTGTTGTCACACCTCCTTTTTTACTGTTACACGGCTACCCGGAAGGATAACACATATAAAGGAGCTTTTCGATTAAAGTGGTATTATTCAAAATGGGATTATTTATTTATTTAAGAGTTGCCACTTGGGATAGGTTTGGCTTTTGGTGTCCCAAGTCACCAGTTTATTTGAAATCTCAAATCAAGGAAATTTTTCCGACTGCCCAAAGGGAGTCTGCGAACCAGAAATTCTAGAGTAAGGAATTCTGTTGACCCGAGGGAAGGTGTTAGGCACCCTTGGATACCGTGGTTCTAGCATGGCCGGTTAAACTATCATAAGTGGCCAAAAATCTAATTTGTTATACATGTTTAAACCTATAATACAATTTTAAATTATTATCCGCTTTTAATATATATTTTTTAGGAAATTTGCAATGTCATTAAAACGCATCGTGAATCACGTCACATAAATGCGCACGTAATTTTAGACATATTTCAATTCCATTGAGATTTCGATTCGTGTCACATAAATGCGCACCCGTATTTAGGAAAGTGAATTATTTAAGAACGCGCTTGAAATGAATATGCGTCTAATTTTGTGAGAACCACGGAGATTTTCTAAGTGTCATTTCTCAATCTATTCTAAAGGAATTTCATTATTACAAGTAAAGATTAAACGCGATGACCCCTCAACCTGGGCCCAATGAGCCCAGTAGTTTATTATCACCTTATGAGGACTAAATCAATGCTCCCTTATGTTTAGTGAGCCCAAATGATACTGGGGCCCAAAGTAACAATCATGGACCTAATATCAGGCCACCAACTCATGCTAGCTTTAACCGATACCAGTTTTCACGTGTAAGCCTGTAAGCCTATATTTATTTTGAGATGCCAGGTATTCGTGTACAAGGGGACTTAACAACCCCCTTCGCCAATACACTTTCCAACACTTGCAGATTTAAAATAAAACTAGCAAATCAACAGTAAGTGGAAGAACATGCACGTTGAACCTCAAACTTCAGCTGGAGCGAGGCTATACATGAAAGGGCCAAGTCATTTGACACCATGGCCCCTACATCTGCACATCAGGACGTGCAGTGCACCTTTACAATCAATAATAAATTCCAATAGGCCAAAGATCAGCTGTAGAAAAATTTGGACTTAACAACAGGACCCAAAATCAGGAAGGTAATAAACTAACATATGGATCCTAATCTAGCACAATAGGTAGAGCTACATCATCAAGCAATAAAAAAAACTGAGTCTACAACTCACAGATGTTAAATTAATCGACCCTTGTCACTACATGGTCACTACATGATATAAAACAACAACGATAAAAGAAGGGATGATCTAATTTGAACAGCTTGTATTGCTCCAAATTTTGCTTGACTTTACAGTCTACATAAGCCAGAGAAATACCTTGAAAGTGCAAAGAAAAAATGGGTGTGAGCAGTCAGCAAAGGCCTCAGGAATCGGTAATGAGACAACCCAGGTGAAGTCAGACCCAGTAATTTATCACAAAGAGCACAATCAAGGAAACAAAATCAAAATTAACTAATATCAATGCACACTCAGTCTCTAATGAACCATAGATCAACTTGAAATCAACAGTAATCGGCAAAACCAATGGAACAGTAGCAATTTTGATTAATTGTGTATATGTTTAACTCTGGTTTTGTCCAGCCCCTTCTTCAGTGATTTTCCATCTCTTTTTATATCCAAATATCTAGGGAAACATTATTATTGTTTTTTACTGAAAGTCCTTCCTTCAATTTCAGGTTTATACCTATATGGCCCTTCATTTTTTGCCTTGTTGCCCAAGTTATTGCAGTAAATCTGCTGATTTTATGCTAAAAACCCCTTCTAGAAGGGCCTAAACACTTCTACCATCATCTACCGTTCATGGACTACCTACATTACCGTTATTTGTCCCTAATATTACCAAAGCTAAGCTGAAAGTTCTATATTACCCTTATTTGTCTAATAAGTATCAGAAAATAAGCAAGAAAATCTTGTATTACCCTTGAGATACTTACTTAGTATTAACCCTATTAAATAATTTCAAATTGATACTAAACAAAGGCACGTGCTAAATAATCTTCAGCAAATATTTTCAAGCAATCCAAACCATCTCTAAGTGGACTCAGACTAGTCCGTAGATAATCATATGAGGATTAAAAAAACATGCCGAATCTCATATTGAAACTAGGAAAGGGTATGACAATAAATAGGCCCGGCTAATTTGGCTTAACAAAACAAATATTCTTGCAACCTAATAACATTTTTCAATCAAAAGAAACGAATCCAGATTTTTAAAAGAAACACAGAATTAAATCAATTCTTTTATTAACTTTGCTGAACGAATTCGAGTTGAAAGGCCTCTAAAAATGGCGTGAATGCAGCCAATGTCATTGCTGTTGGAAACACGTTCTCAAGGCATTATACTAAACGTGTGTTCATATTTGTAGGTTTTGATGAATGACAAACTATGCGCAAATTGACATATGACGAGGTCCAAGCACAAGCGCAAAATTGATATATAACGAGATTCAAGCACAAGACAAAGATTGAGATTAAGTTTTATATGAGTCGGTATTTAATTGTGATGTTGATCCGACAACTTAAACTCAAGACCTGGCTTCTCTCGTAAGAATATTTTTAACAAATCATGCATATTTAATTTAGAGCAAAATGATTTTAAATAATGCATATTTACCTTAGTCAAAATGATTTTTAAACATGCCTCTAAAATCTGGACTAAGATAATCGATTATGTACTTATGATAATCGATTATGTTTAAGTCAGCTGCTTGACAATCGATTATGTTAAGGCAGTGAGCATCAGATTTTTCAAATCTGCATGACAATCGATTGTGAACCTTATGACAATCGATTGTGATGAGGCAGTGTCCATCAAAGTTTTTCAAAGCTCAAAATAATCGATTGTGAAGCTAATGACAATCGATTGTGAAGAGACAGTGTCCATCAGATTTTTCAAAGTCACAAAATAATCGATTGTGAACTTATGACAATCGATTGTGTTGAGGCAGTGTCTTCCAGACTTTTCAAAGTTATTAAATAATCGATTGTGAACCTATAACAATCGATTGTCAAGAGGCAGTGTCTAAATTGACTTTTCAAGAATGATATATAATCGATTGTTAACTTAATATAATCGATTGTATAACTGACCGTTGCCAAAATGTTTTCAAATACCGTCAGGTAATCGATTATTGATTTTGATATAATCGATTGTTTTAATTAAAATCTGGAAAGGATTTTTTGAACGTTGCTGAGTAATCGATTATTGATTTCTTATAATCGATTGTTTTAATTAAAAAAGGATTTTTTTGAACGTTGCTGAGTAATCGATTGTAGATTTCTGACAATCGATTGTTTTACGTAAAATCTGGAAATGATTTTTTGAACGTTACCAGTAATCGATTATTGATCTTAGATAATCGATTGTTATGCGTAAAATCTGGGATTGATTTTTGGAAGAACTGGCAAACAATCGATTGTGGTAATTTGACAATCGATTGTCACAGAGTAAAATCAGCAATTCTTAATTGGCAATTAGGCAACGGTAATACAAAGTTTTTCAACTATAAATACAGCTTCAAATTAGTTTTTTAAGCACAACAACATACAACAACTGATCATACAATTGCTAAAGCTTGCATACTTTATTGCTTATCATTTTATATTCATTACATAAGCTTTTGAGAGACAAATTCTTGTCGAAAGTTGTTGCGATCTTGAGCGTATTCTTTTTACTCATATCTACTCTTAAAGGAGTGTCTTGTTTGAGTGCTAAGTGTTTTTGTACACTTGAAGGGAAGTGTTAGTCCCTTGTGTTGTAAGAAGGAACTTGTGTTTCCTTGGTTGAAGTCTTGGAGTGTTGTATCTCCGAGCAAAGGTTGTTGAGGCTTGTGTCCTCAAGTTGTAACGGTTTGTTGAGCACCCGTAAGCTTAACAAGTTAGTGGAAATCTCGAGAGAGTCTCTCGGGGACTGGACTAGCCACGGGTTATGGTGAACCAGGATACATCGGTGCGTTTGTTCTAATTTATTTACTTATCGCGCTTATTTATTTCCTGCAATTTTTAAATTCCGCAAGTTTACGCTAATTTTTATTATAACGCTATTCACCCCCACCCCCCTCTAGCGTTAAGCGTATTATCTAACAATTGGTATCAGAGCTCAACTCTCTGAAGACTTAACCGTTTGAGAGAAACATCCATGGCTTCTACTCGTGATTCTTTTGCAGGAATAGGTGAAGGACAATGCTCCACCCGACCACCGCTATTCGATGGTACAAATTATACATACTGGAAGGAGAGGATGAGAATATTTGTACAATCAAATAGTTTTCATCTTTGGAAGGTCATAATGAATGGAGAACAAATTCCAACAAAGAAGGTGAAAATGAATGGGTCCCAAAGTCCGAAGATGAATACGATGCGGATGATATCCGAAAGGTGCAAAATAATGCTAAAGCTATTAATTTATTATATTGTGCTGTAAATGCTGATGATTACAGGAAGATATCTTGTTGCACAACGACGAAGCAAATGTGGGACAAGCTGGAAATTACGTACGAAGGTACGGACCAGGTAAGGGAAGCCAAAATTGATTTCCTAACCCATGCATATGAATTGTTTCACATGAAGGAAGGCGAAAAGGTCGATGAGATGTTTGAACGATTTTCAAAAATCGTAAATGATTTACATGCTCTTAAGAAGACCTTCACGGATAAGGAACTTGTCCGAAAAATTCTCCGAAGTCTCACTCCGGAATGGCGATCCAAGGCCGATGCGATTCAAGAATCCATTGGCATTTCAAATGTCACCATCGACGCATTAAGAGGTAATCTTAAAACTTATGAATCTACTATACTTAACCCTCTTGTTGATCAAAGGAAGCAAAGAATCACTCTCAAGGCAAGCACAAGCCAACCTCAAAATGATGAGGACGGAGACAACGAGTTCGGACTCGTTATCAAGAGATTTCAAAAGTTCATGCGAAAAGAGTATGAACGAGAGGGCAAAAAGCAAGGAGATCAAATAAAGTGCTATGAGTGCGGAGAAACCGGGCACATTAAATCAAATTGCCCAAATGCTAAAAAGGAGAAGAAACCCTTCAAGAAGCAACGAGCACACATATCTTGGGGAGGCGACTCCGGTGACGAGTCAAGTGAGGAAGAAGAAGACGAAGCCGCAAATCTTTGTCTTATGGCACAAGAAGACAACAAAGAAGAGGTATGTCAAATTTCTTCCAAAAAATTTCTTTTCCCTTGAAGAAATGCAAAATGCTTTTGATGAGTTGTATAGCGAATTTATTAAAGCTTCAAAAACTGTTAAGAGTATAAAAGAAAATGCTTCTTTAAAAGAAAAAGATTTTCAAAAACAACTCTCTTTTAAGAAAAGGAATTGGAAAAACTGATTTTAGAAAATGAGAAGTTGAAAGAGGAAAACAAATTTTTTGGCAAGAGAAGTGCCGACAAGCCCGAGAGTTCTAGAAATTGTACTTCTTACATGCATCTCAAAAATGAAGTAGAAAGGCTTAAGGGCACCTTAGATAAGTTTAACTCTTCTCATAAAAATTTGAATGAAGTGCTTGTTAATTTGAAGTCGACCAAGCATGGCATAGGTTTTAGAAACGAGCCTAAAGAGAAAGTTGAAGCCAACCCCCAACCACCTAAGGCTCAACCTAGGATAAATAAAACAAATGTTCATCCTAGATACAACAAACCTAGAAATGGTTTTCATCAATCGCAACCTAGAAATAATCATGCTAGAAATAATGCACATTCTAGGCCAAACACTAGAAGGAATTTTGAACCTTTTAGAACACCTAGAAATGACTTCCAACCTAGAAACAACTATTCTAGAAATGATACATATCCTAGAACAAATGGAAGGAGAAATGACTTTCATGATTTGCGCAATAGTTATATTGTCAAGAATAGAGTAAATGAATCTCGTCCGTCCAATTACTATCAACCTAGAAGGATGCATAATCCTAACGTGACTTGTCATTATTGTAGACGAATTGGACATATTGCTCCTGCTTGTTTTACACGACATAGACATAACACTCAATCACATCACTATGATTTGCCTAACCCCCAAGGACCCAAAATGGCATGGGTACCTAAAACTCATTAATCTGTTTTGTAGGTATGTTTGAAGGGATCAAGTGTACTATGGTACCTTGATAGTGGATGCTCCAAGCACATGACGGGAGACGAATCCAAATTCCTTCAACTAGAACACAAGGAAGGGGGAAGTGTTATTTTTGGTGATAACAACAAAGGAAAGATTATCGGCATCGGATCGGTCGGTAAGGATGAAATTTCTTCCATTAAGCATATATTACTTGTGAAAGGTTTAAAACATAATCTCTTGAGCATAAGTCAATTATGTGACAAGGGAAATCTTGTTTTATTTGATTTGGATGAATGCTTAGTTTTTAGACGTAACGATTTTAAAATTATCCTTCGTGGTTTTAGAATGGATAACATTTATATGGTTGATCTTGCAAATTCTTCACCCGAATATGTGAATTGTTTAATGAGCAAAGAGGATGATTCTTGGTTATGGCATCGTAGAGTAGCTCACATCAACATGCATCTTTTGAACAAACTGATCTCACAAAATTTAGTTGTTGGTCTTCCAAATTTGAAATTTGAATATGACTCTATTTGTGATTCTTGTCAAAAAGGGAAGCAAACAAAAGTATCTTTTAAATCGAAAAATATTGTTTCAACTACTAGACCATTGCAATTGCTTCACATGGATTTGTTTGCACCATCTCGCATTGAAAGTCTTGGTAGAAATCGTTATGCTTTTGTTATTGTTGATGATTATTCCATATTTACTTGGACTTTATTTCTTGCCCATAAAAGTGATGCTTTTCAGAATTTTAAATATTTTCTTAAACGTGTTCAAAACGAACGTCACTTCAATTAGAAGTGATCATGGGGGAGAGTTTGATCACAATCTCTTTGAGGACTTTTGTGACGAACTGGGTATCGAGCATACCTTTTCCGCTCCACGAACACCACAACAAAATGGGGTGGTGGAAAGGAAAAATAGGTGTCTCGAAGAGATGGCTAGAACCATGCTCGAAGAGGCTAAGGTTCCCAAACATTTTTGGGCGGATGCGTTTTAAATAAAGTAGTCATAAGGCCAATACTCATGAAAACCCCTTATGAACTCTACAAGGGAAGGAAACCAAATATCTCCCATTTTAGAGTATTCGGTTGTAAAGTTTTTATTCATAACAATGGAAAAGATCAATTGGGAAAATTTGATGCCAAATCCGATGAAGGAATTTTTATTGGGTATTCTTCACGTAGCAAAGCATATAGGGTATTTAATAATAGAACCCAAACTGTGGAGGAATCCCCTCATATTGTGTTTTCCGAAAATAATGCTCGCTTGGCGAGAAAGGATTCTTGTTCTGATCTTGCAGGTATGTTAAATAGTTTAAAAGACAAAGTACAAGAGGAAACTCCTAAGGAAATTCAAGATGAAATTTTGGAGCAATCAACGGAGGAAACGCCACAATTGGAGAAAGAAACGAAAATGCCTAACGAGTGGAGGACAATCAAAGATCACCCTCTCGAACAGGTAATTGGCGACGTCGGAGAAAAGGTAAGTACCCGAAACTCTCTTAAGAACACCTTAGGACACACTTCCTAAGAGATCACGTTCTCATTGCATTATTTCGCTACAAATTACTAACTTGAGCGTCGGAGACGTCTAATTCTCTTTTGCAGGTATCGCCCTAAAGGCAGGGGGAATTATAAAGAAATGGCATAGAACAATCGATTGTTACAGCAAATAATCGATTATTTTACTGTGCGGACAATCGATTAGCAAGTATCACTAATTGATTATTTATGTTTGATGCTTATTATGCATTTATGGTTAATAATCGATTTTTTAACTGTATAATCGATTACCGTCTCAGCCATTCAGTACTGCTTCTCTAAAACAATCGATTGTTTCATAAATATAATCGATTATTTTCCAAGTCAGAAAATCACCGTGCTCACTGTATCACAACAATCGATTATCATAATTCAACAATCGATTATATTTTGTCAGTAATTCAAATATTTGTTACCGTTTGGGTCCTACAATCGATTTTGTGTCAGTTCCGAGTTCAAATCAAAATCTGCTCAACAATCGATTATTTCGTTTCAACAATCGATTGTCCAACGGTCAGTACAATTTATTTTTACCGTTTCTGACTGTTTTGGCTCATAAATTTCTGCAGATTTTCATCATAAATGAAATGCCATTCTTCCCATTATAAATAGGCATCATAAGTCTTCAATTTTATTCACTCAAGCATCAATCTTTGCTCCCAAACCTTCAAAAATCTTCCAAGTTTCTTACAATGTTCATTACTACTTTTTGAAAATGTCGGGCAGACACTCTAAACGTTCCCGTTCAGGTAGACAAGGTGCACCTTCTTCTGCTCCTCCACCTCCAAATTTCCCTTATCAAGATGGGTCTATTTTACAATTCAATACTGAAACCGAGCTCACTAGATTTTTGACAAAATTCGAAAAGCGTGACATTCTTCCTCCTCGCTTTTCAACAAGCAAGTATCTTGAATCATATGCCCCCGTTGCAAACATGCTTAAGGAATGTCAACTTCTTGACTTCTTATATCTTACCTATCCTTATATTAATCCTCCATTGATTCAAGCGTTTTACTCAAACCTTCATGAGGATGACGATGGTGAGCTTGTGTCAAATATTAATGGTGTTCAAATTCTTTTGTCCAATGAAAACTTGCATTCCATTGCCCATCTTCCTCGAAATGGCGAAAACATTACTCGCTACATTAGAGAGGCCGGCGCCTTATTTGATGAGAAAACTCTCCTAAACCAAATAGGACTTGGAGCTTATGATCCTAATCTATCTACTCGACGTCCTACCATTACGGGAATGCTCCCCGAATATCGTTTGATTTTCTATTTCATCACCCGAGTCCTCAAGCCTCGGAAGCATAATCATACCACTCTTTCCCAAGAGGACGCTAAGCTCATGCATGCCATTATAACCGGAGCTCACATCAATTGGTGTAAGTTCGTCAAAATTCACATGCGTGATGCCATCGGAGATGATAGACCTCTTCCCTATGCCCTCCTTATTATGAATTTTCTTGAAGCTTCCGGGTTCAACACTTCCATCGGTCCTCTCAAAAAGAGCACCAAGAAGTGGGAAATTTCCGAATCCTCCTTTCCCCATGACAGCGATCATGTAGCTCCTGCTCCTCCTCCAACTCGTCGATCGCGTCAGCCTCAAGAACCTACTCTTCAATCCATTTCCGACCAAATTGCTTCATTGACCACCTCTGTCGGTCAATTGACACATGAGATCCATGGATATTTTGACCATGTTCATTATCCATATGCCGGTCTTGTTCCCTATGAAGCAGTGCCGGATGATGAGGCGGGAAATAATGATGAATAATTTCTTTATTTGTTTTTCTATTTTATTGTTCTATGTTTTTATTGTTCCCGTTATGTAACCGTCTTTTATTAATAAATAAACAAGTTTTTTTAATTGTTCTATATTTTTTTTTTGCTAATGGCAAAAGGGGGAAGATAACGGGTATGCACTCTTAATAATTATCGGCATAAATTGAGGGGGAATTCATATATTGAGGGGGAACAAATTGCATATCTATATACTTGTTGCATATCTTTACTTGTCTTGAATCGTCATTATGAATTGCCTAATATGCATATCCCGCTTAAAGTTTGCCATTATCAAAAAGGGGGAAATTGTTGGAAACACGTTCTCAAGGCATTATACTAAACGTGTGTTCATATTTGTAGGTTTTGATGAATGACAAACTATGCGCAAATTGACATATGACGAGGTCCAAGCACAAGCGCAAAATTGATATATAACGAGATTCAAGCACAAGACAAAGATTGAGATTAAGTTTTATATGAGTCGGTATTTAATTGTGATCTTGATCCGACAACTTAAACTCAAGACCTGGCTTCTCTCGTAAAAATATTTTTAACAAATCATGCATATTTAATTTAGAGCAAAATGATTTTAAATAATGCATATTTACCTTAGTCAAAATGATTTTTAAACATGCCTCTAAAATCTGGACTAAGATAATCGATTATGTACTTATGATAATCGATTATGTTTAAGTCAGCTGCTTGACAATCGATTGTGAACTTATGACAATCGATTGTGTTAAGGCAGTGAGCATCAGATTTTTCAAATCTGCATGACAATCGATTGTGAACCTTATGACAATCGATTGTGATGAGGCAGTGTCCATCAAAGTTTTTCAAAGCTCAAAATAATCGATTGTGAAGCTAATGACAATCGATTGTGAAGAGACAGTGTCCATCAGATTTTTCAAAGTCACAAAATAATCGATTGTGAACTTATGACAATCGATTGTGTTGAGGCAGTGTCTTCCAGACTTTTTCAAAGTTATTAAATAATCGATAACAATCGATTGTCAAGAGGCAGTGTCTAAATTGATTTTTCAAGACTGATATATAATCGATTGTTAACTTAATATAATCGATTGTATAACTGACCGTTGCCAAAATGTTTTCAAATACCGTCAGGTAATCGATTATTGATTTCATATAATCGATTGTTTTAATTAAAATCTGGAAAGGATTTTTTGAACGTTGCTGAGTAATCGATTATTGATTTCTTATAATCGATTGTTTTAATTAAAAAAGGATTTTTTGAACGTTACTGAGTAATCGATTGTCGATTTCTGACAATCGATTGTTTTACGTAAAATCTGGAAATGATTTTTTGAACGTTGCCAGTAATCGATTATTGATCTTAGATAATCGATTGTTATGCGTAAAATCTGGGATTGATTTTTGGAAGAACTGGCAAACAATCGATTATGGTAATTTGACAATCGATTGTCACAGAGTAAAATCAGCAATTCTTAATTGGCAATTAGGCAACAGTAATACAAAGTTTTTCAACTATAAATACAGCTTCAAATCAGATTTTTAAGCACAACAACATACAACAACTGATCATACAATTGCTAAAGCTTGCATACTTTATTGGTTATCATTTTATATTCATTACATAAGCTTTTGAGAGCCAAATTCTTGTCGAAAGTTGTTGCGATCTTGAGCGTATTCTTTTTACTCATATCTACTCTTAAAGGAGTGTCTTGTTTGAGTGCTAAGTGTTTTTGTACACTTGAAGGGAAGTGTTAGTCCCTTGTGTTGTAAGAAGGAACTTGTGTTTCCTTGGTTGAAGTCTTGGAGTGTTGTATCTCCGAGCAAAGGTTGTTGAGGCTTGTGTCCTCAAGTTGTAACGGTTTGTTGAGCACCCGTAAGCTTAACAAGTTAGTGGAAATCTCGAGAGAGTCTCTCGGGGACTGGACTAGCCACGGGTTGTGGTGAACCAGGATACATCGGTGCGTTTGTTCTAATTTATTTACTTATCGCACTTATTTATTTCCTGCAATTTTTAAATTCCGCAAGTTTACGCCAACCTTGGAGGTGCCTGGGGTTGCTTGAGAGGGCTTGGGGGTGTACTAGGTGAAAGATACAAAAAGATTTTTAGATGTGGTTCTATAATAATTGGTGGTGTTTTGATAGTGTTGGGTGGCAGTGGACGACGTTAGATGGCAATGGGCGGCAGTCACCGCCGTGCATGGCGGTGCTGCCATCTTGAGGTGAGTATTTGAGGCGTTGAGATTATGTTCGACGATAGATACTTGTATGGTGAGGGTGGGGGTGGTGAGAGGAATCACTGGTGTTAGTTTGAGGGCGGTTTTCCACCGGCCGCCGCCGTAGATGGCGGAGCTACCACGCTTTGATCGAAAATTCGAGCATACTGGCGAGGATTTGAAGTATGATTCATATGGAAATCGGAAAAGGAGGGTGGGAGGCATCTACGGTGTAAATTTGAAAGGTATAAGGGCTACGTCGCCGCCGCCGGCGATTTTCGGCCAGCGGCGGATGGTGGGTTTGTGACGGCTCATGGGTGGTGGTGATATTCAGCCGTGAAAAGAGGAGGAAAAGTTTTGGTCTCTAATGTTATTCGTACGTTTGGACATTTTCATTTGCTTTTGGGGGAAGTGTTAGGGCCATTGGATGTCTTGTAATGGACGGCCAAGATCAATGGGGACATCGTTTTGCACCCCTGGGATTGAACCGGATCGGGAAATGATGGAAATGGGCATTTCGGCTAGGGTCTTGGGTGTTATTAAAGGTTTTTTTAACAAAAAACTTGGGCCACCCAGGTCTGGCCCAATTGTGGCCAGCCTGGGTGGTTATATATATTTATATTTTTTTTTGTTTTTTTTTCTTCTCTCTTTTTTTATTTAATTCCTAATTGTATTTTAAGACTCCTAATTAACTTAAATCAACCTAATAACTACCTATTTATACAACACAAAAATAAAATGCAACAAATTAAAACACACAAAAAGCTGCAACACAATTAACATGCCGGAAATACTAATTAAAATTTTTTAATTTTTGTATTTGCAAAAATAATCCTAATTACCAATTAAACTAGCAAAAATATCCTAAATGCTTATGCAACTTGTATATTTTATGATTTTAAGCATGCATTAATGAAAACACACTGACACGCGCAATTAAATCGCAAAATTAAATCCTAAAAATAAAAAAAAAGGAAAAATAAAAAAAGGAAAAAAAGGAAAAATCCTAAAATTGAGAGTCATGTAGGAATCGTCTCAACAAGGTTAAAAATCATATGCTCACAGTTGTCGAACTCCATAGCTTGAAAAATTTTGCTCATGAAGTCTTCAAATGTGGTCCCATCATTTATAGGGAGAAGCTTCGTTTTGTGATTCAAGTACTTGTAATCTACTGTCCATTTCTCGTCGAATGCGATAACCAAAAAATTTATGTGCATCTTGTATTTAATGAATCAAATAATTAGATATTTAGAAGTTATGCTATTAAAAATACGACTCCAATATAATAAGCTAAAATTATTTGAATTATGCATATTAATTAAGCAAATTCCAGCTTATTATATTGGGTTCCTGGAATCACAGATACTTCCAGTATGGAAGTATAATATACGGGAAGTGTCCGAAGTTTACATATTAAATTAACAAACTCCAGTTTTTTATACTAGTGTTTTGTTCTATTCTATTTTGTTTGTAATTTTTTATAGTAGTTTGAATGAAAAATACTTCCAGTATAATATATTGAAGTTTTCTGAGTTTTTCATATTAATTCATAAAGCTCCAGTATATTATACTTGTATTTTTTTCAACAAATTATATGAATGTGTGATTCTTATTTGAATCACATATATTCCCAATATAATAAGCTGGAAGAATCTTATATTTTGTCATTAATTTAAAAATCGCCAACGTATTATACTAATGTTATATTGTGTACCATTTTATTCTGCAGGCTTTATTGATTTGACATATAGTAGTTTGAATGAATATACTTCTAGTATAATATATTGGAGTTTTTCGAATTTTGCAAATTAATACAAAAAGCCCCGATGTGTTATACTTGTGTTTTGTTCATTTTTGAAATCAAGCATTGTAAAACCAATTTGTTAGATTATTCAGTATAATAAGCTAGAAGTATGTCAGGTTTAGATATTAATTTAGAAATGTCCAGCAAATTATATTGGCGTTATGTTCTGCAAAATTTTATATTATTTTTTCTAATTTTGAACAATGTAAATTTTATTAGTTACGATCTAAATTACAGAAAAAAAGATATATAATACAATGAAGAAGAGACTAACGCATTGAAAAAATTAGACATTAACACAGATTAAAACATTAAAGTCAAACTAGAAAATTCAAAGAATCAGAAGAATTTTATTATTCTTCACACAAATATATTACTGATACTTCGAACTTTTTTGTTTGAATTACAAGAAGAATCGAGAATAAATTCAAACTAGATAAATTCAAATAACCAGACAAATAACTAAGAGAGCTTACTTCAATTTGAAGATTGACGCTGCAAGATTGTGCTAGAGAAGAATATGATGTTGTAGCCACTAAGTGATCGAAAAATTTATTGAAAGAGCTTAATTCGATTTGCAGATTACTGTCGTAAGACTGTGTTAAGAAGAATATGAAGTCAAGTTGCGTAAATTTAATAAATAAAATAAAGGTATTTTAGTCAACAAATTATTACCGTACTTATTTCGCAACTAAATATTATTGACTTTTGGTTATTAGACTAAATTTGATTGACCAGGCAAAAATCTGACCATTTTTAAATTTTTGCAATAAAAAGGAATTGTTAAAAAAAGAGCTTCGTCTCCCCCCAATTAAATTGGGTTGATTTGACAAGCCCAACCTACCTACAAAAGCTAATAAGAGATGAATCTCGATTTTTGTCGTTGACTCGACTGTTTGGTTGCTTGACGCTAGTTTTGCATGGAGATAAAAGAAGGTGATAATAGTAGGAGTTAGCCAATTTTCAAACTAGTAATTGAAATATAATTAGTATTTATAAAGTTACTGAAAAATAGTTATTATTTTGCTGTAATATTTCTTTCTAGTATAATATGTTGGAGATTGGTGGCACTTGTGTATGAATTTCTAGCATATTATGCTGAAAATTTAGCATACAGAAAGTTCTAGAATAATATACTGGAGATTGGAGTACATGTGTATGAACTTCCAGCATATTATTTTGAACCAGCCTATTAGGCTGAAATATTTTTCAAAAAAATAATATTTTTGTTTCAAACTCATCTTTAATAAAAAATAAATAAATTTTGATTAATTTTTAAACTGTAACTATTATTCAATTATCATATATAAATTTAGCTATTCTTAAATTTCACCCGAACAGAAATGGTTGGGGTGGCTGAGTTTTTGTTTGGCATAGCATAGTTGTATAGTTTTTATCTATTTTTACACCGTAGTTCCTTTATTTAATATTATCCACATATGACATACTAATATTTTTTTTGTTTATTCCAAAACTTTACGTGTAATATAAACAAGTTTAAGAATTAAACTGTCCCACAAATTATGGGACCAATTTTGTGGAATAGATCCACAAAAATCGAAACTCCCATAGGAGCAGGACGAAATAAACAAACTAGTCATCGGCCGAGTATCAAGATTCTTGTTGCATACGTAGTTGATATATAAATATTGTAATGATATGAAAAAAATGATCTTAAATTGGCAGATTTTGTTATATGTATATTTGTATAATGTCAAAATCGAGAAGTATGATTTTGAAGGCTTGTATCGGGCTATAGGCTTCAGTCCAAAAGACTCGGAGAGGCTATCATATCCAGCTAAGGAACACCTATCTCGGGAAAGTTGATCAAGTGTCTAGCAGGAACTGCATTGAGGGCAGCATTGTCTCGAAATCAATTAAGAAAGAGCGGAAATTTCTCAAGGACACGTGGACCTTGGCATTAATTATAGGATAGAGGTTGTACGAAATGGTACAGATCTGTACTAGGTCGTTATACACACAAATATACCAATATAATTCTTTACTTTTATAAGCAAGGTACTATATTAGGGTTGTCTCCTCCTATATAAAGGGGACACCCTAATCATTTTGTAAAGAGATCAGATTATTCATTGCGATAGAACATTCTTATTCTTTTTGTTTAATGCACTCTCCAACTATTCTTTAGCTTTATTGCCTTTATTTTTCATACATTATTGCTTTTAGCTGACCTCAAGGTCCCTGAATAAGTCAAGCCCGAGGCCCCCTATTGCCTCAACAATATTAATTTGGTTCTTTATTTCTTCTTACTTAAGCTTCATATTACTTGTATAATCACTAGTATTAGAATATATCACGTATCTTTAAAACCACAAAATATCTTTAATTATTAAGCTTATTTTTCGAGGTAAACAGTTTGGCCCCATCGTGGGGCAAAAGATAATAGTCATTATTTTAGTGCTAGTTTTCTGATAACACACGCTATTCTTCACACTTTTTCATGTCAAAGATCTTTCATTTCAGGCTTAATCATGTCCAGCACACAAAACGTACATGCTCATGACAGTGAAGGACTTGGAGAGAACAACGGCATAGGACTCGATGTACCACCTGTAAACCCTGGGGGTGTGCCAAACGTGGAGCCAGTTGATATCATCTCCCACAATGCTTTAAACACGGACGTAGATGTAGACCCCCGTAAGAAATGCACACATGGAAGCCAGGCCGGAGGCCAAGAAGCACGAGGACTGGAAGAAGGAGTAGTTAGTCTCCAAGTGATATTTGAGATGCTGCAAGCTCAGCAAGTCGTCATCACTCAACTTCAAAGTCAGAACAGGACTCCTAACACCGCCGAACTAGTAAACATACAGCACAAGCCAGTGCTAGAAAGACCTGATAAAAACGGCTCAGGGGCTGACCCCACTATCATGAAAATGCTCGAGGAACTGATAAAAGGATTGAGTCAGGAGAAAAGAAGATAGAAGGCAACGATAAAAAGATAGAAACGTACATGAGTGTGGCTCTGATGCCCATTCCTAAGAAGTTCCCGCATGCCCGATATACCAAAGTACAATGGAACAACTGGCCCTAATGAACACATGACTTCCTACACTTGTGGGATTAAAAGAAATGACTTGAATGATGATGAAATCGAGTCTGTACTGTTAAAAAGGTTTTGAGAAATACTGTCAAAAGGAGCTATGATCTGATATCATAATTTAGCTCCTAACTCTATCGATTCATTTATTATGTTGGCGGATGCCTTTGTGAAGGCACATGCGGGGGCAATAAAGGTGGCCACGAGAAAATTAGAACTCTTCAAAATAAAATAAAAAGAAGACGAGATGATGAGTGAGTTCGTGTCCCGGTTTCGGATGGAAAGGATGGAGTTACCCCCAGTGTCTGATGACTGGTCAGTTCAGGCCTTCATGCAAGGTTTGAATTAGAGAAGTTTGATAGCATCTCGACAATTGAAGTAGAACTTGATCATATATCCAGCTGTGACATGGTCGGATGTGCACAACCGCTACCAGTCAAAATTTAGGTCAACGATGAACAGTTGGGATCTCCCTCGAGCTTAGTTCACCCAAATAGGTTCGTTGCCAAGCCTCCGAGGGACACAGAATAGGGATCAAGATTCAACAAGGAAAGATATCAACAGTATGTCGAAGATAAAAGGAATATTTCAAGGCGGAATACACCTCAAAATGATCAAATGATGTATCGAGGCCAAAGCTCTCAAGGATTCATGAGCAAAATCGAGCCTGGCATACGCTCGAGACTAGTGGAGGCTCCCAAATTATCAGAATACAACTTCAATGTAGACGCCTCAAATATCATCTCAACCCTTGGTAAAATAAAAGATACTAGATGGCCCAAGCCCATATAAACGTGTCCTTCTCAAAGAAACCCCAATGTAATGTGTAAGTACCATGGTACTCACGGTTATAAGACCAAGGATTGTAGACAGCTCAGAGAGGAGGTAGCTTGTCTATTTAATGAGGGTCACCTTCGTGAATTTCTCAGCGATTGGGCCAAAAACTATTTCCAAGAAAGAGATGCAAATAGGAAGAATGAACTCGAAGAACCTCAACACATCATTTACATGATCATTGGTGGATCGGATGTCTCGCAGGGACCTTGTTCGTATGTATGGGTAATCGCAAAGTACCTGGTTCTATACAAGTTTGTTGAGAGCACTTAGTAAAGAAGTAAGTAAATAAGGCAGAGGATTTTTACGTGAAAAAATCCTGCACAAGAAAATTAAAAAAAAAACACGACCTACATTGTAGGTTTTTAACTTCACTAACTTGTAATCTTACCTATTATTAGCTATTTACAATACTTCAAATTGTAAAAGATTTACTCAACTATCTTGTGGTACCTTTACCACAAGCCACATTGTGACTATCCTAGTTACAAAGGCTTTTTCTAACTTGTGGTATTGTCACCACAAGCCACTTTGTAACTCTACAATTACAAAGATTTTCCTTATGACTAAATCTAGTCACAACATATACCCAAAGAGTTTGCAAATTTACAAGAGCATTCCTAATCAATATGCTTCTAAGTAAGTGATTTAGGAGATATAGCAAGTATAATAACAAGGTTATAACTCAATTAGGACAGCAACAATCAATCTTTTAGGAATTGGTTCGTAGTGGCGTTCAGCCCTGTTCTTTAATCTTAGTAAGAATGATTTTTCTATTTTTTCTAGAGGCTTAAATGAGAAACAGAAACCTTCCAGTGATGTTTTTGTATAAAACCCCTTTTCTACATCTTGACCACATCAATTGAAATGATGTGAGTACTTTCTTTGGGTTGAGAATGAGTGGGTTGACAGTGTGGTGTAGTGCGGCAGAAACAGTGTCGTCGGTCACTTCTGTTCTAGCTGTGTCCAAATGACTCCATATTACTATACAGGAACCAAAGGAGCATCAGGTCTCTGTTTGGTTCCTATCTCCTGAATCTGTAGCAGTTTATCTTTTACTGGAGTCAATTGAAGTGTGCAGCAATCCAAAGCAGGTCAGATTCCCTAACTGGTTATGAGCAGTAAGTTTGTTAGATCATTAAAACATAAGGCATGAGAGTAAGATCTATCAATTTCTCCCTTTTTGATGATGACAAAATTAAAAATAATAAAGTCAAAATTTCAAAGAGTTCCCCCCTTAGATGATGCCTTACTATCCTGAGATGATGCCTTACTCTTTCAT
Organism: Nicotiana benthamiana; assembly: GCA_034376525.1. Taxonomy (NCBI): domain Eukaryota; kingdom Viridiplantae; phylum Streptophyta; class Magnoliopsida; order Solanales; family Solanaceae; genus Nicotiana; species Nicotiana benthamiana. The sequence continues at coordinate 122,331,735 of CM067335.1, read as the reverse complement.
GTTCATAAGAACCAGTTCCCCAATGTGGTTCCCCTAAGTCGTATATTAGGCATTCTTTCTTCTCTTTCACTCTTTTGACATCATTAAAATGAATAATCAGCACAAAGAAGTTCAGCTAAGCTAACTCATGCCACATATGTGCACACAATCATAAGAAAGAATAGAACACAAATAGAAGGTACTAGACAAAATAAGAGATGATTCATATTAATTATTTTTGAATATGCCTCTTCCTGTGCAAAGGAAGAGGCAACATTGGACTTGATCACGGGAGCAGTAGTAGTAGTAGTACATCCCAACGACACAAAAAAATAACAAAAACAACCACCAACCATCAACAAGGAACAAACAAAAAAATATCTAAAAAACTGGTCACTGAAGGGAATCTTAGGGGGCACTAGGAGGAAAAGGCTTGGAAGTTGCAGCAAGTGTCTCGAGAACAAGTTCTATTCGGGCATTTCTCGACTTTTTCTCGTTGAGCAGTTCAGACTTTAGGTTCTCAACTTACGTCCTGAGATCAGCATTTTCTTGGGTCAAGCGAATCACCTCATTATTCGACATGGGAACCGCTCGAGCTATCTGGCCTTCCAGGATAGCGTTTCTGGCCTTCAATCGACGTAGTTCCTCAGCTGCACTGTTTTGGGCGTTCATGAGCTGAGACATAGTTGAAGTGCTTCCTACAGCCCCATACTTCTCAATACACTCGCACTCTTCCAAGGTTGTCTGTGAGAATGTCTGCTTTCTAACACCTCCTTTTGGACACTACAACCCCGGCGAAGGGACGTAGATAAGGGAATTTTTCCAATTTAAGGACAATCGGAGCGGGATTTATTTTATTTAGAGATTTTCAAAGTCACCACTTGGAATAATTGACGATGTACCCAAGTCACCGATCCAAATCCCGAATCGAGGAATATTTGACTCTGTATAATAGCCATCGAACCAGAAATCCAGGTAAGGAATTTTATTAACCCGGGAGAAGGTGTTAGGCACTCCCGAGTTCTGTGGTTCTACCACGGTCGCTCAACTATTATATTTGTCTAAAATCTAATTTTAATACACGTTATCCTATAATGAAATTTTACATTATTTAATGCTTTTAATTGAAACTTCTTAGGAATGTGAACGTCGTCTAAAAATGCATCTTTGGATCACGTCACATGAAATGCACCCGGATTCGAAACACATTTTACCCAATATTTTGGGGTTTTTATTTGGGTCACATGAAATGCACATCTGTATTTAGGAAGGTAAAATTATTAAAAGACGCGCCTAAAGCGACTAACGTATTATTATCCTTGCGAGAAGTCGTGAAGTTCGCTAAACAGCATGTCACGAATTTCTAAGTATTTTAATAGGAGTATTTAAAGAGGGCACACAATTTATGGGTTTTATTTGGTGTGGCGCACCTCATTTATGTTTTAGAAGGCCAACCTAGAGCAAACTATTATTTTTCTACCGAATTTGTCTCTAATAACACCTTGTTAATATTGTAAAACTTAGGCCTCAAGTTCAAGTCCGGATTCAAATAAAAGGGGAAAACCACTTAATTTGAACCTGCTACCTAACTCGAAAACCCAAATCTATGTCACACAATTAGACCTATAATCATAAAACAAGTTCCAACCGCTTATGGACAACGGCTTGCGTTGGGCCCTTGGCACGCAGACCTTCAGGCCCAATTGTGTTTATATATAGGACTGCCGGGTTTTGGCTCAAGGAACCCAATCTAATAATTTTCAAAAATTTCCAACTATTGCTTTTAGTCCAAGGTTAATTCAAAAGAAGATTGATTTTAGTTTCATTAGTCCAAGAATAATCTCGAATCTGAACCTGATTATCACAAGACTGTACATTTCACTAAAGTAAAACAAATATCAATTTCATTCCATAGCCTCGGGGAATATATATATCTATCAATGAGCACACTTTTACACATAAGCAAGATTAAAACGTTTTTGTTCATGTAAATTTCAGGAACCAACAGACATCACAAGCACACTGTCTTTTAACTTAATGATTATTAAGTCAGAAGCAAGATTTTATTATTCCAGATTTCAAATTAAACTTCTACTACTAAATCTATGACATTCACGTGCAAATTGAATCAGGTCACTCATAACTAAATACCATACTCAATATTAACTAAAAGGGTTCATAAGCTCTTAACTTATTTAGAACAGTAGAGCTAGCATGAAGGAAATGAGCTGAAAATTTCTAAAAGTATCAATTCATTACGGACCAAAAGTCCAAGAACAGTCCATAATATTTACAGTCAATTACTACAAAGAAAAGCCTAAATCTATTACAAAATAAAGCATCACTATTACTCGTCTTCCATTTGAAATATATAGTAAAGGAGCTCAGAATTTGTACCTGGAATTACAACAAATAAATATCAATGAGTATGCAGGCAGGAAGCAATAACAGCAACAAATCTAGCTCAACAAATGCAGCGGTAAACCAAGGTCGAAACCCATAATCGAAATAGGAGAGTTTATCCAATAGACCAGGATACACCCAACTTTAAAGTAGATTCAAATGATTCTAACTCAAATTATTCTTGCACTTTTGAAATCTGGAACTGTAGCAGTATTTCTTCCTATTTTCTTTTGTTTTCAATTTTTCAGATGTTTTCTTAAAATTATATCTTGTATTTTTGTATTTTTTGCTTTTTCACTTATGATCTATTTAGAAGGATTTTTAAGAGGGGTTTTCTCGTGCCTTTTCAGTCAAGATACATATGCCTTTATAGGCAAGTAAACTAGGGTAAAACCTTAGCTCTTATTTTACACTTAGTCCTTTCAATTTTTCCATTTTAGCCAATCAGTCCCTTAAATCTTAACTTGTTGGTCAAGTTATATCAATAAAAACCCGAATTTCAAATTTTAACCCTATCCTAGAAGGTTCTAGATTCAACAATAGCATTGTGTTCTATTTAGGAATACATACACTACCCTGTATTCAAACTCAAATCGATCAAAGGTTGACCTAATCGTCTATATACAAACCACTCTAAAAGGAAACCCAACAGTTGCACTTAATTTGAACAAAAGTAAAATTTAACTCTGATTAATACAACTATTCTAAAGTTAAGCCTGGCAGTAAACTATCAACCAAAGGAACAGGAAAAAAGTTGATATAGGAGAAACAGTAATAAAACAATCTGCATTCAGTCAAATCTATTTTCTATAAACCTAAATAAACCCCTATCAATTCAAATCAACAAGCTACATGCATTTAACAGATAAAACTAATAAACTGAACTCATTCACAAACTTATCCTAACAAATATAAGTACAGATGAGGGATTACAATATTGAAAGCTGACCAAACTAAACCAAAGAAACATGCAGTATGGACTACTGCTAGAAAAAGAAAGAAGAAAGCATAAATGAATTAACGAAACTAAGGAAAACCATGTTTAGACATAAAAACGACTTACAAAGCATCAATTAACACTAAAATTAAAAGAAAAGACTAGAAGACTTAGCATAAAGTTCTTTGAGGCTCAGAAATCTTCATGCATTGTGCTTGGGAAGCCTTAAATTCAGGTTTGGTCAAATTAGGGTTCTGTGTCAGACTTCGATCTGAAATTCGAGGTGGTCCGTCGAGATTCGAAGGGATTCATTATATGGTTTAGGATGAGGAGGGTGAGGACAGTACAGGGTGTGAATTTGGTCAGATTTGGAAGGGTTAGGTTTTTTACCGGGGTCTTCAGTTTGATATTCGAAGAGATCTGCTAGTGTTTGAGGGTAATAGGCTATGGATTTATGAAGAGGGAGATGAGGAGGTTGTGTGGTGTATTTTTGGTGGCCATCGGAGCCGGCGCCGTCGTGGACGGCGGAACAGCCACTACTTTGATTGAAGATTCAAGAAGGATAGTTATGATTCGAAGGTTGATACTTGGGGCGTTGCAAAGAGGAGGAGGAAGAGGGAATTCGAGGGTGTAAATCTAGGGTTGATTAGAGACCGGCCGCCAGCGGAGGCGATTTCCGGCCAGCGGCGGACGGCGGAGGGACGGTAGTGAATGGTGGCGTTACCCCGGCATTCGTTGGAGTGTTTTGAGAGGTACTCGAGGGGTAGGGGCGTCTATCCAACATGTATATAGCAAGAACCTCGTTAGTTCTCGTCTGTTGGATGAAGAAAAATCAATGGTTGTGATTGATCTTGAGGAAATAGGATCGTTTTGGTAAGGTGTGGAGGTTGGACCGGGCATAGGGTGTTTAGGCTTGGCTTGGGGACAGTTTGGAAGGGGTTTGTTTGAGCTGGCCTCCAATTTAGCCCACAGATTAGCCTAAGTCTTCTTCCTTCCATTTCCAATTCATTTTATTTGTTTTCTTCTTTTCATTTAATTAATTCTATTTTTGTTTTCTTTCTTTTTTTCTATTTTTTTATATTTATTTTGCAGATTTTATCGTGTACAAAAATAAGAATAAACAAGACCAAATTTAAGCTCTACAATTAAACTAATTAATTTCTAAAATAGCCCAAATCCTAATTTTAAAAAGAAAACTAAGTAAATGTAAACGTGACTACTATTTTTGTTATTTTCTCTTATTTTGGTAATATTGATTAAATAATAAACCTAAAAAAATAAAATTGGGTCATAAATACAAATATGCTATTTTTTGTATTTTTTATGAATTATATCAATTAAAAATGCACAAAAATGCAAACAAACATAAAGCCATGCAATTAATTCCCTAAAATTCAAATAATAAAAGAAAAACCCTAATTTTAATGAATTATATAGCAGTAATTTAAGCACGGCACAATCACGTACTCACATCTGCCCCTCTTTGCTCGAAGACGCGAAGGGTTTTCGGGCAAAGATAAATGAGCGACATGAGGGATTTTTGCCCTCTCGGCACTTCCGGAGAAGCACTTTCAAAACTGTCTGACCGAACCCTACTTCAAAGGTTGCCTACATATCCTTGGCTATAAAGAAATCAGGTCAGTGTAGTTTCTGGAGTGTTTTGCAGTTGGGACTACCTAAGCTCTGATTCCGCAGCTGCTGCTATTGCTACTAGACCCCCTTGTTACACCTTGTGAAAAATAAATAAGCTAGACTAAGCTATGAACTATGGATTACAAAAGAACCTATATACTTCTTCAATATTGCTCTTGATCCATGTTGCTTTTTCGCCTTGTATTTCTCCCTGCAAACTCCTTGTTGCCTTGTTGACTTGTATTTCTTCCTATAAACTCCTTGTTGACTTGTATTTCTTCCTGTTGAACTTCCTATTGCCTTGTTGACTTCTTGCTTTCTCTTCTTATATGTTTATTGACGAATTGTTAGACTTGAAGTGTATTCCCTTATATTGCATGTGAACGCGTGATTACCAAAACTTGAATCTTGAAGAATATTCCATTGTTCTACAGGTGGGCGCCTGATTACCGAAACTTGAATCTTGAAAAATATTCTGTTGTTTTACAGGTAGGCGCCTGATTGCCGATACTTGAATATTGAAGTATATTCCCTTGTTCTACAGGTGGACGCCTGATTACCGAGACTTGAATCTTGAAAAATATTCCCATGTTCTATAGGTGGGCGCCTGATTACCGAGACTTGATTCTTGAAGAATATTCCCTTGTTCTACAAGTGGGCGCCTTATTACCGAGACTTGAATCTTGAAAATATTTTCTTGTTCTACAGGTGGGAGCCTGATTACTGAGACATGAATCTTGAAGAATATTCCCTTGTTCTACAGGTGGGCGCCTGATTATCGAGACTTGAATCTTGAAAAATATTCCCTTGTTCTACAGGCGGGTGTCTGATTACCGAGACTTGAATCTTGAAGAATATTCCCTTTTTCTACAGGTGGGCGCCTGATTACCGAGTCTAGAATCTTGAAAAATATTCCCTTGTTCTATAGGTGGGCACCTGATTAACATGAATCTTGATGAATATTCCCTCGTTCTACAGGTGGGCGCCTGATTACCGAGACTTGAATCTTGAAAAATATTCCCTTGTTCTACAGGTGGGCGTCTGATTGCCAAACTTGAATCTTGAAGAATATTCGCTCGTTCTAGAGGTGGGCGCCTGATTACCGAGACTTGAATCTTGAAAAATATTCCCTTGTTCTACAGGTGGGCGCCTGATTTCCAAACTTGAATCATGAAGAATATTCCCTTATTCTATAGGTGTGCGCTTGATTACAAAAACTTGAATCTTGAAGAATATTCCCTTGTTCTACATGTGGGCTCCTAATTACCAAGACTTGAATTTTGAAAAATATTCCCTTGTTCTACAGATAGGTACCTGATTACTGAGACTTGAATCTTGAGGAATATTCCCTTGTTCTACAAGTGGGTGCCTGATTACCAAGAGTTGAATCTTGAAGAATATTCCCTTGTTCTACAGGTGGGCGCCTGATTACCGAGATTTGAATAATGAAAAATATTTCCTTGCTCTACAGGTGGGCGCCTAATTACTGAGACTTGAATCTTGAAGAATATTTCCTTGTTTATAGGTGGAAGCCTGATTACTGAGACTTGAATCTTGAAGAATATTCCCTCGTTCTACAGGTGGGCGCCTGATTACCGAGACTTGAATCTTGAAGAATATTCCCTTGTTCTACAGGTGGGCGCCTGATTACCGAAACTTGAATCTTGAAGAATATTCCCTTGTTCTACAGGTGGCCGCCCGATTACCGAGAGTTGAATCTTGAAAAATATTCTCTCGTTCTACAGGTGGGCGCCTGATTAACATGAATCTTGAAGAATATTCCCTTGTCCTACAGGTGGGCGCCTGATTACCAAGACTTGAATCTTGAAAAATATTCCCTTGTTCTATAGGTGGGCGCCTCATTACCGAGACTTGAATCTTGAATAATATTCCCTCATTCTATAGGTGGACGCCTGATTACTGAGACTTGAATCTTGAAGAATATTTCCTTGCTCTACAGGTGGGCGCCTGATTATCGAGACTTGAATCCTGAAGAATATTCCCTTGTTCTACAGGTGGCCGCCTGATTACCAGGAATTGAATCTTGAAAAATATTCCTTTGTTCTATAGGTGGGCGCCTCATTACCGAGACTTGAATCTTGAAGAATATTCCCTCGTTCTACAGGTGGACGTCTGATTACCGATGCTTGAATCTTGAAGAATATTCCCTTGTTCTACAGGTGGGCGCCTGATTACCAAAACTTGAATCATAAAAATTATTCCCTTTTTCTACAGATGGGCGCCTGATTACCAAAACTGCTGCTTGTATACCTGATCACAACAAAGCAAACAAAACAAGAGAAATTCTTTCTTCCCCAGTTTAGTGTTGGATGCGCCTGTAATTGTTAATCGAATCCTACGACAAATTTTAAAATTAAGCTTTTGTTTTCAAAAGGTATTATTTTCCATTGTGTTATGTTATCTGAATTATATCTGCTGTAAATCTACTAGGGATCAGTGATTGAAGCTACTTCCCATTGTCCAGGAAGGTCCTGACAACTTTTAATTAGCTGAGAGATGTGTCTGCTGGGGATTATTGATTAGATCTACATCCCATTATCCATGAGGTCCTGATAAGCTTCTACAATTAAATCCCATTATCCAGGCGGGTCCTGATGACTCTTGTTGACTCTTGTTGGGCAAAAATATTTGCGCCTGCCCATGCTACGGAGTATTTATGTTTTATGTTAGGTCCCATCTTCAAAAGGATCCTAACAACTCTTAACTGAATCCTACTTCAATAATGCAAGTCATTTTATGCCCTTTGCTATCCATGATTACCTCTAACCTTTAAATAAGTTCTATTTTCCAGGAGGTCAGACGGTTCCAGATTAAATCCCAATTCTAACTTCTGGTTGTTTCTGCTGGTGATCATTGTTCAGTAGGGTTTTAGTGACTCTTACTGGGGAAGGTGTTTGTGTCTGCCCACGGTGCCCGTGCCTGTTTGGGTTTTAAACTGAGCCCAATTTCACTTCCACGCCCCTATTAACCCTTAGTTTGTTTTTGTCGGGGTTTGCTGATTAAAGTTTGTCCCACTATACCCTTGGTGGGGAGAATATTTATGACGGATTATGTTCCTTTTGAGATTTAACTGGGTCCCATTTTCAGATGGCCCTGAAGTTTTGATCATACCTGCCATGTGCTTGCCCTCCCTGGTGGGCGGCCTCCCTTAAGGTCTTCTGGCATTTTCTGCCCCTGTGTCAATCAAAGAAACTTGTCAGTTTGAAAAGTAGTGGTTAGCTTGCGGCATTCTTATTGGACGCGGCCTCCCCACTGTCATTTTCCATTGTGTTCATTATTCGTATTGATGATGAGTTTCCTGAGTTGATTGACTGACCCCCAAACCTTTATGACTTTGCTTTCCCGTTGTTGTGTTACACTCTTGGCCCTTTTGCCAGGACTTTTACATCTTTCCTGGGATTAACCGAGCTAGTGCATTGTGCTCGTCTGACCCCTGAACCCTTGTGGCTTTGTTATGCTCCACATCTTTGTGTTTCACTTTCGACCCTCTTGCTAGAATTGTTACACCCTTTCCTGAGGTTGCTGAGTCAAAGTTCGGCAGACCTTCTAACCCTTGTGGCTTTATCCTGTTCCCCATCTATGTGTTGCACTTTCGACCCTCTTGCTAGAATTCTTACACCATTTCCTGAAGTTTCTGAGTCAAAGTTCGGCGGACCTTCTGACCCTTGTGGCTTAATCATGCTCCCCATCTTTGTGTTTCACTTTCGACCCTCTTTCTACAATTCAAGTCAATGTATTATACTTAGTTAATCCTTGTGGCCCTTTCTATTTTTGTGTTGCGCTCCTGAATGTTTCGTTAGACCCTTGCATCCTTTCAAAGATTACCCGGTCAGTTAATGATGTTTGGCTGATCCCCTGAGCCCTTATGGCCTTCCTATCTTTGTGTTTCGCTCTTTCACTTGCCAAACTTTTTCTTCTTGGGCCAATTTTATCATTGAAGCTTTCGTGAATCTCTCCTTGCGGTTTCAACCTTTGGCTGCTTTTGTTACGTTTTGGGTGTCATGTGCTTCATCCCTTTGGGAGCTGGTAGTAAGCTTTGAAATTTCTCTCTTGTTTGCTTAAGCAAAAGACTTTAGAGAATCGAAAGAAAAATGAAATACAATGACTTATAACTGTATTAGGGTAAAGAATTTCACATTTAATGACTGTAGAAGGGAAGAGAAAAGAGACTTATCTGAGGAAGAGTATCTGGTTTTTCATGGTCATGACATGCACTTCGGCCTAGTTGACCCAGTCTGTCCCGATGACCGGCCTTCGATTGCCATGCTTTTGTTTTTGCGTCCATTTTAACCCAATTCCTCTAACCAAACCCTAACTTTGCTTGATTTACAGTGTTCTGAACAAATTTCCACCAACGACCCTTTTCCAATTGTTCATTCCTTGCCTTGCCTTTGCCTTATGGTGCTCCTGAGGGTTTTCACCAACAAGACTCTCTCATTTTTATTTCCCTCAACTCTCGTCGCCTTACGGTGCCCGTGAGGGTTTTCACCCATAAGACTCTCTCCATTTTATTACATTTTCTGCTTGTGCCGTCCCGGGGTATGGTCCACCTCTCCTTTCCTGTCTCGACGTTTCTTAAAGACTGATCAGAAGGTCTTTCTTTGGACTGTAATGTAGGCTTTTGGATAAGGTTAGAAAGAAAAGGGCATAGAAGGCTCAAAAATCACTTTTATTGGTTCAGAATTTACAACTTTCGAAATCCAATGTATCATAAAAAACGCAATTTCTGCCCCAGTTTCTTGCTTGGGGCCTTTGGATTTTATTTGAATAAGACCGAGCGGTGAGGCTACCTACGTATCCGTAAAAGGAATCAGATCAAATGTAGATCCTGCCGATTCCTTGTTTTTGCTGTTGTTTGTCTGTTTTCCCTTTTTTTCTCTTTCTGTTTTTATTTTCTCTTCTTTTTTTCTTTTTTTCTTTGTTTTGTCTTCTTTTTCTTTCTTTCTATTTTTTTCTTTTCCCTTTTCTCTTTTCTTTTCTTTTTTTTCTTTTTTTTCTTTTATATTCTTTTCATTCTTTCCTTTCCTTTCCTTTCCTTTCACTATCTTCTCACACTTGCATTTTTGACTTTCCTTATTGATTCCAAAATAGGGATACAAAAAGAAAGTAATTGAAGCTCGAGAGGGTTAGCAAAGGGTAAGGTGGTTAGATAGCAGAACAAAATGCCTTCGTCATTTCAATCTTCATAATGTGCCAAGTACAAACAAACATTCCAAGTATAGACAATGATTCAAACAAAATAAAGCCATACATAGTATCTTTTGACTGCATCTAAATTGACAGTCATTTCTACACATTTTCCTTCTACATCTGTTAGATACAGCGCCCCATTGGACAACACTCTTGACACGACAAACGATCCTTGCACAGTTTGGAGCAAACTTGCCCTTTGCCTCTGCCTGGTGAGGAAGGATCCGTTTCAACACCAATTGACCCACTTCAAACTTTCTTGGATGCACTTTCTTGTTATATGCTCTGGTCATTCGTTGTTGATACAACTGGCCGTGACACACTGCTGCTAATCTTTTCTTACCAATCAAACTTAATTGCTCCAGACGGGTTTTAACCCATTCTTCATCGTCGATTCCTACTTCGGCCACAATCCAAAGTGAGGGGATTTTAACTTCAGCTGGGATTACTACTTATGTGCCATATACCAACAAATATGGGGTTGCCCCTACCGAAGTGTGGATGGTAGTGTGATAGCCTAACAATGCAAAGGGTAACTTCTCATGCCACTGCCTGGATCCTTCCACCATTTTGCGAAGCATCTTCTTTATGTTCTTATTGGCTGCCTCGACCACTCTATTGGCCTTGGGGAAATATGGAGTGGAATTGCGATGTGTAATCTTAAACTGCTGACATACCTCTTTAATCAAATGACTATTGAGATTTTCCCTATTATCAATGATGAGAGTCTTGGGGATTCCAAACCGACAAATTTGCATGTACAAAGTCGACCACTGCTTTCTTGGTCACGGCCTTGAAGGTCTTGGATTCAACCCATTTGGTGAAATAGTCAATAGCAACGTGGATGAACCTGTGTCCACTGGAAGCTGCTGGCTCGATTGGCCCGATGACGTCCATGCCCCAAGAAACAAAAGGCCATGGTGCAGACATCGTATGCAATTCAGACGGCAGGGAGTGAATCAAGTCTTCGTGCACCTGACATTGATGGCATTTGCATATGAAACTGATACAATCCCGCTCCATAGTGAGCCAATAATATCCTGCCCTGAGAATCTTCTTTTCCAAAACATATCTGCTCAAGTGCGGCCCGCAGAATACAGCATGCACCTCACTCATGATGGATGTAGCCTGCCCAACATCTACGCATCTTAATAAACCAAGATCCGACGTTCTTTGTATAATATCTCTCCGCTGAAGAAGAACCTACTTGACAAATGACGTATTGTTCTCTTCTGGTCACTTGTGGCTTGTACCAGGTACACACCCATCCTCATATATTTTTTTATGTCATGGAACCAAGGGTCACCATCCACCCCTTCTTCCACCATGTTGCAATAAGCATGTTGATCATGGACTCGGATATGTATCAGGTCAACATAAGCCTTATCCGGATGATGTAACATTGACTCCAAAGTAGCCAAGGCATCAGCAAAATCATTGTGGATCTGGGAATGTTCCTGAACCCTATTGATCAGAATCGTTGACAAAGATCATGCAAGCATTGCCGGTATGGTATGAGCTTTAAATCTCTTGTTTCCCACTCTCCTTGAATTTGGTATACCAGAAGGTCCGAGTCTCCCAAGACCAAGACTTCCTGGACACCCATGTCTGCTGCTAACCTCAAACCAAAAATACATGCCTCACAATCTGCTATGTTGTTAGTGCAATAGAAGCGGAGTTGAGCTGTGACTGGGTAATGATGCCCTTCTTCAGAAATGAGCATTGCTCATATCCCGATGCCTTTCATGTTGGCAGCCACATTGAAAAACAATTTCCATCCTGATTCCTCGCCCCGTTCCATTTCATCAATATGTACTACTTCCTCGTTTGGGAAGTATGTCTATAAGGGTTCATATTTTTCATCTATCAGATTCTCAGCTAGATGATCAGCCAATGCCTATGCTTTCATTGCATTCCTAGTCACATAGACAATGTTAAACTCAGTGAGCAAGATTTTCCATTTTGCGAGCCTTCCTCTGGGCATAGGCTTCTGGAAAATGTACTTCAATGGGTCCAGACGTGAGATGAGATAAGTGGTATATGATGACAAGTAATTTTTTATCTTCTGGGCAACCCATGTCAAGGCACAGCATGTCCTTGCAAAATGAGTATACTTAACCTTGTAGGCCGTAAATTTCTTGCTGAAGTAGTATATGGCCTGCTCTTTCCTCCTGGTGACGTTGTGCTGACCTAACACGCATCCAAATGAGTTGTCCAAGACTGTCAAATATAAGATCAAGGTCCTTCCTGGTTATGGGGGGACCAACGCCGGTGGGTTCAACAAATTTTCCTTTATCTTATCAAATGTCTCTTGGAACTCTCCTGTACATTTCACCGTAACATCCTTTTTCAATAGCTTAAAGATGGGTGCACATATGGTTGTGAGCTGAGCAATGAATCAACTAATGTAATTCAATCTTCCTAATAGACTCATCACCTCTATTGTTCCTCGGCAGCGGTAGTTCCAGTATAGCTTTGATCTTTGATTTTCATGCTCACATCAGTTTTAAACTTTCTCAACTTTTTCTTGACATGAGGACAGGCTGGGTCGCAGGGCAATTTGTGAACCACCAAGTCAATGCTCAATCCGGGCATATCATCATAAGACCATGCAAAGACAGCTTTGTATTCAAGCAGTACTTCAACTATTTCTATCCTAAGTTGTGACTCCAGATGTACACTTATTTTGGTTTCTCTAACGTTATCCGGTCTCCCTAAATTGACTGCCTCTATGTCGCTCAGGTTTGGTTTGGATTTCTCCTCAAATTGGCTCAACTTTTTACTAATTTCATTCCATTCTCCTTCCTCGTCGTACTATGGCTCATCCTCATGTTCTATTTCTTCAATTATTATTCCTGATCTAGACCAATTTTTAAGACTAGGATGAAGAGTCCGTATGCATGTCAGATCATTGGAACCAACATAAAAATAATTGTACAAAAGAGAAAAGAAAAGGAAGCAAAGAAAAATGGAAACTATTAGCACTACTGCAAAAGAAATTGCATTTAATTAGAATCAAAAAGATAATAGAGTTTACACATCCAAACGGACAGAAATAACAACTGAATTAACAACTCTGAAGCTAATCCAAACTAGTCTAAAAGAAAAATCAAAGATGATTACCACGTCTCCCTCCGGGTGGGAAGAGGACTAGCTTCCTAGTTGTTGACTTCTACACGTTCTCCCACAAACTGCTCATCTACCCTGCTCGGCCCTTCTCCTGCCTCAACCATGTTTACCTCATTGAACAGCCTTTCTAATCCCTTATCTAAGTCCCCATCCGCATCAATCAGCAGACAAGTCATCTTTGGCACTGGGCACTTGCTAGTACTGGGCTTGACAAACGATCTGGACAACCTTAGAACGGGCTTTTGGAGGGCCCAGGCCAGCTGCTTTAACTTCCTGGCTCACCTTGTCTCCACAGCTGTAGGTTTGAACCCTAGACCAAAAGTTTCCAGATTTTTGGGGATCGATACTGGCTGCACGATGCCTTGTGGAGAAGCACCCAATCCCTTGCCGTGCGTGAAACCATTCTTCAAGATTTCTGAAGCGACCATCACTAACGCGGCTGCTATCTTTGGAGTTGTGACAACTTCACCTTCTGTGATCTTCTCAACTGACACCGTGTCAAATACCTGGTAAAACCATGGACCTTTGTTGTCTTCAGATTCAATAAAAGGTAAGATAGCATCATCTGAAATGCACTGATTATCTTCACTGTGTACCACAATCTCTTGCCTGTCCCATTTAAATTTGACCAGCTTGTGCAATTGAAACTCCATGGTTAATTCAACAGGCCCTATTGTCAGTTCCAACACTATATCCCCTAATGAGTCTTTGCCTCCGCCATCGAACCCCCAAACAAAAATGTTATTCTTGTGGACCCTTTCATTTTCCACCTACAGCTTGATCAATATGGAGAGCGGACAAATATTTTCACTGGTCCCCTTGTCAACTAGAACCTGGGTGACCACAACATCTTCACACTTCACTATCAAGTAAAGGGGCCGAGCCCTCCATGGGCAGCTCATCGTTAGAGAAAGAGACCCTATTTACCTCGAATATCTTGTTTGCAATTTTCTCCAAATGATTCACTGTTATTTTGTCAGGGACGTGGGCTTCGTTCAAAATATTCATCAGCTGGTGTGTGCATCTAAATAGATTAACAAGGACAGTAAGGAGATCTGAGCTGGTGTTTTCCTCAACTACTCTACGATGGAGTAGTCCTGCATCTTCATTTTCTTTAGGAATTCTTCTGCTACAGCTTTCTTCACCAATTATGGGTTATCCTTGGGGATCCTGCTTTTCCTCAACTCCTCGCGGGCAAAGTATCTCCCTGGCTGAGTCAGACCCCGGGCTTAACAAACCTCCTCCCTAACTTCCTTTCCTTTGTACATCACTATTGCTTGTTCATATCTCCAAGGAACGGCTTTTATGTTGATGACTGGCGGCTGGATTACTGGTTTTACAATGACAGGATCTACGCGAGCACCTTCCACAACTATGATGGGTTCCCTAGCTGCCCCGTGTACTATCACTTTTGGTTTTTCCTGTTTTTGTACAATCATGCATGATGACCTCCCTTGAACCACAACAGGCTTACTGTCTCTTCCCTTCATCTCAATCCTGAATTCTCACTGCTCATATGCTAAGTTGGCTTGACTTCACTGGATTTGATCATCATTATCGTTTGTGAGGGCTTCTTAGGCTCTCCCTCTTTCTCTACGATCTCAATCATATTGGTCTCATGATTGGCCGGTGGGTTTTGATTAATGTTGGGTGTCTCTGGAGCCTACACTTCAATCCGGTGGGAGTCAATAAGTTCCTCAATAGCATTCTTCAAAAATTTTTGGTATCATGCCCCGAGGTGCCGGAGCAGTATTCAAAGCTAACAGAATACTCTAGATTCTTCGCGGGAGGATTTGGCAATTTTGATCCGATTGGCCTCAACATGTCCAGTTGCCTCAATCTGTGGAACAGACTGGTATACAACTCTCCCAATGGCGTAAAAGTTTTATTCCTCTGCACTCTTTCAGTTTTAGTACTTGATTGGCTCGGAAAGCTGGTCTAGGTGGTTGTTGGTAGGCTCTTGGAGGGTAATTGTTTGGTGGAGTTGGATAATTATTTTGTTGAGCTGGTGCACGCCATTGTGCGTGGGCGGTAGGTTGGGTATATGCTTGAGCGTGATGGACTGAGAATCGAGGTTCTGACAGTGGATAGTAATGTTGTGGTGGGCCATTTCGAGCGTGTGGGTATGTTTGGTGTTGAGGACGGGTGTTAACTGTAATGGGATGGAGTCCGAAGCCGGAACCAAGTTCCCGACTCAATTGTTGCTACTTCCTCCTTCTTCTTCTTTCCAAATGTTCCCCCAACCCCACCCTGGATGGCTTGAGTGGTCGCCTTGATTGCAGAGTAGCTCATGATCTTGTTGGATTTGAGGCCTTCCTCGACCATACTCCCCATCTTAGCTACCTCGTTGAAAGATTTTCCTACTGCCGACACTATATGCCTGAAATAGGTAGGTTCCAAAGCTTGATAATCCACCATCTCACTCTCCTTCATTGGGGGATCAACCCTGGCTTCCTCTTCCCTTCAACGGAAATCGTATTCTTTGAAGCTCTCGTGGTGTTTCCTCTCCAGTTTTGTCAAAGATAGACAGTCCGGGACAATTTCGAGATTATATTGAAAGTGACAAGCGAATGCTTGTGCCAAGTCATCCCAAATATACCACCGATTGTGATCCTGCCGAGTATACAATTCCAATGTCGACCCACTTAAACTTTGACTAAAGTACGCCATTAGCAACTCATCTTTTTCCCCTGCTCCTCTCATTTTGCTATAGAACCCCCTTAGATGCGCGACTGGATCGCCATGTCCATAATATAAGTCAAATTTAGGCATCTTAAAACCTGGAGGCAACTGCACGTCTGTAAATAAACTTCTGACCACCTAACGCCACGATCACCTGGCCACCTAACCCTTGCATGTCCCCGAACGGTTGTTCTAAACTTTTGACCTTTCAGAGCACCTCCTCTTGCTTAGAAGTTTTGATTGGCTTTTCAACTCCTGCCGGGATTTCGAAATGGGGAGCATAGGAGTAAGGTTCATGGGTTTTGTAAGTGGGTTCTTGTGGGTAGTCCTGGTTGTCGTAAGCTTGAAGCAAGGGCTCACTTGATGATCTATGGAGTGCGGGAGGAGGAGGTGCCACATAAAAGGGAGTAATTGTTGGAGGGGGATGAGGAGCGGGTTTGGGTAGTGGAGCTAGGGGTGGTTGAGAGCTCGTACCCTGGTGCTGCGAGTAGACAAGAAAGCTTGGGGGTGGATCAGTGGTGGAATGGTCATGAGCCTGGACAAGTGGAGAAATGAATTTTGGATTTGCAGGATATGTTGGTGGTGGTTGTCCTCTCGCCCATGCCTGATACATCTCAGCCATTTGGTGTTTCGGTTTGTACATTTCCTCCTTCATGGCATTGACGTCCAATTCCTCTACCTCTTTCGAGGGATCAATATCACTGACATCGGCTTCTTAATTGGCCATAACTTGCTTGCTTTTAGACCACGTATTGTAGGAGTTGGTTGCCAGAATGCCGCAAGTACTAACCACCTGTCTAGTCCGGGTACAAAAACACTAAAACTTGTTAATGGTTAGGTTTCGACATGTAAGCGGCCACATATTGGGGAATGAATGCACCTAAATAGTTATTGGTTACTACATGCATCGGTTGCTTGCATCATCCCGGATTTCCCTTTTCATTATTTGCAATGCCCCCTTTTTTAGCTTTATCCTCTTACACTCTCTCCTATTTTTTTCCCTTGTTTGTTTCTTGCCTTTCCTTAGCTTTTCTCTCCTATTCGCTCCCTCTTCGCTTCTTTTCTCTTTTCTTTTTCTTTTACTTGGTTACGGTCAAATCCTATGTAGATTGCCTACGTATCATGACCTCGTGTGAATCAGACCCAGCATAGTTCTGGCAAAATAAGGAAACAATTGTTTTTTTGGATTTTCAAATTTTTCGTTTATAAAACTCCGATTACAAATACGCTAGACTATTTGTTTTTCTTAAAAGGAAATTACAAAACAGACTCAAAATGACAAATACAGACTCGATGACTAAAATTAGATCAAGAGTACAATAAAGCTTCAAATATTGGGGCCCGCGGAGTGTCATTCGGCATCGCCGTGGGCCTATGTGCAAGACCCCTTTGTAACTGCTCCAGATCATTCATAACGTGACGAACAAATATCATCACTGTAGCAAAGAAAGTGGTACGACCCATTCGTTCACCATCCCTTAATTTCATGACAATACAATTTGCAATGTCCCTGATTCTTTCCCTAATCCGGCCCTTTTCTTGGAGTAGTCGGCTTATCTGTTGGTTACGAGCATCTAATACTTGGGAGTCATGGAAGTGATGGTCTTGTAACAGTTTTATTTCCTTCTCCATTTCGGCGATTAACCCATAGCACTGTTTCCTCTCAGTCTGAAATTCATTGTCCTGCAGGGTTGCCTTATCTTCAGAACCGCTCATTTTTCTCTTCATGTTAGCAATGGTTCCCTCATAATTTCTTTTCATTTGTTGTATAAACTGGGCTCTTTCCTCTGTCTTCTTTGCCCATTGTACACGAAGTTTTTCCATGTTTCCTTCAGATTTTTCCAATTCTTCCTGACATTCTATGACTTGCTTCTTCAGCCTTTTTATCAACCCCTCATCAGACCGACTTCTTTCTTGAGTTTCGGCGGCTGTTTTCATCTGTTAAATTCAAGCCTTGAGAGCTTCATTCTCTTGGGCTAGTTTCTTTTTATCACCTTCAGCTGCTACGGCTTGCACACTCTTTTCAAATTGAAGATCTCGAACTTATTGCTCCATCTTCCCTATTATCGTTCAGTATTCCTTTTCTTTGGCTAGGCACTCCTACTGCAGCTGGGCCCCATCTGTGAATTGTTGTACATGTGGCCTTTTGGTGGGTCTCTCAGGGATTTGAAATCTTTTACCGATCCAGGTAAAGTATTTGGGATCCGCTTCGCTTCCAGCCAAATCTTGTGCTATAGTCTTGGGCTCAAGGTATCTGCATTCATTCCATATTTGCTAGATTTTATCTTTCGGAAATGTAGCTTTTGGACCTAACTCAAGGATTTGTCCACTTAGGTCTTCATCATCGTGGATGGTTTGGAATCTTCCAAGTTACCTCAAGACTCGGTAGGGAGTGTAAGGTTGGATACTTTGAATGCCCATCAAAAGAATATAAGGTACCTTTGCCGATATGTACACAGCCTCAGTAGCGGGAAGCCATTTAAAATCCCATTTGACTTTATCCGCAGTCAAAGATATAAAGCACGACAACCAAGCCTCAACGCCTTCCAAGAACTCAATACATGTTACCCTACCTCCGAACTCCGCAATACAACTTAGTCCGGTTAGACCATAGTTCATATACCCTGTGCGATGACAAATGTGCTCCTTTATCCATAACTGTAGTAACAAACTGCAACCCTAGAAGAATTTCATACCCTCTCGGCACATGGCTAAGGCTCGATATATTTCTGCAACAATCAAAGGAACCACTGTGCTAGTAGGCTTTTTTATGGCAACATCCACCATTCCTACAAGGCCAATGTCTATGTGACCGTCTTTTCTTGGACAGACCCTTATTCCCAGGAAAGCTACCACGAATGTCAATCCCCGCCATGCCTCCCATTTATCCTTGTTCCCGACATGTGTCAAACTGGTATTGTGATCCTCAAAACCTTTCCGGTAGCCATATCGGCGGTATAAGAAATGAAGTGTGCAACAACTTTCTGATAGATGCTTATCTTGAACGTCCCGAAGAATGCTCAACAGGTCCAAAAATCTTTGGATGGGTACCGGTCTCGGTGCCAGTGGATATCTACTCCTAAGGTTCCTGTTGAGACCCGCTTAACCCGCAATCTCCTCTAGTATTGGTGTAAGCTCAAAGTCCGAGAATCGGAATACATTATAAGTTGGATCCGAGAATGGTATCATAGATTCAATAATATTTGTTCTTGGTTTGATGTTTAACAATCCCACGAGACCGCCCAAAATCTTGACCATGGTTTCTCTGCTACCTTTTCCCAAGTCATTCCACAACATGTGGAGTTGCAAAGGGATCTCACTCAGGACTGAGAAGGGTTCGATGTCAGTGGTGTCACACCTCCTTTTTGGCTACTACAACCCGGAGAAGGGCGTATATAAGGGAGTTTTTCCAATTAAAGGACAATCGAAACGGGATTCAATTATTTAAGGGAATTTCATAGTCGCCACTTGGGAGATTTATGGTGTCCCAAGTCACCGTTTAGAATCCCGAATCGAGGAAAGAATGACTCTATTTAACAGTCCGTGAACCAGAAATCCGAGTAAGGATTCTGTTAACCCGGGAGAATGTGTTAGGCATTCCCACTCATGTTATGATCTTCTACATCATAGGTCTTCCCGTTCCGTCATCTGGCTTATGTTCTTCATGTAGCATTCAGACCGAATGACTCTATGAAATTACGTCGATACTTCCACATATTATGGGTCCTATGGTTCTAGCACGGTCACTCAAGTGTTATATTTGGCTTACATTATCTGATTTTATACAATTATGAACCTATGTGCATTTTTAATCTTTTAACACTTTTATTATTGTTTTTTTAAAGAGAATTGCAACGTCGTTAAAACATGCCTCAAACCACGTCACATAAATGCACCCGCGGATTTTGACACATTCCAACTTCGTCGAAATTTGGATTTGGGTCACATAAATACGCACCCGTGTTTAGGGAGATGAAATTATTAAAGACGTGCCTAAAGCGACTAGCGCGTCATTATCTTTGTGGAAGGGCCATGAAATTCACTAAATGGCGCATCCCGAGTTCTCTAAATATTTAGTAAGAATTTTACGAGGACCAAATGGGTTATAGGTTTCGTGTGCATGATACACCTCGTTCTTATTTTAAGAGGGCAATCCTAAAGTGAGATACTAGCGTCTATTATCAAATTCATACATTATTCACAAGATCACAATTCCTGAATAGATCTATTATGCAGTTTCTAGTTTTGCTTGACAATACTTCAATATCGAGGCCTAACCATAAGCCCAAGACCTCATTCTTCCCAAGAGGACCGTCTGGGCTTACAATAGATGACAATAGCCCAAACAAACCGTTAAATCTATACGAGACATGTTGGGCTCATAGATGAGCCCAAACTTCAATTCAAGGCCTTCGAGAAAAACAAAACACAAAAGGCTAGCTTTGACCCCAACATTTAAACTCAGAAATTCATCTAAGCTAATTATGATAACCGCATAACTACAAACTAAAAACGGCGCAAATGAAAATCCTTTTGAAGTGCATAATCCTGGGAATTCATTTTTATGTAAGCACATAAAAATCAATCTTAACAAACTAAGTGTATTGTTCTATACAGTCTGGTCAAGTCCGAATAATATATAAAATATACCTAAAGCAACCAATACAAATCATTATGAGGAAAAAAAGAGCAAAACCACAATATTTCTTGTTCATTCAGGGATCTGGACAGCTGAGTCCTCAGTTCATATGCATACATTCAATTCGTAAACATCAAATGATAGGTTTTTTGGCCTTTGGCCAATATGAATGAAGAAAATACCTGGAAATGAAATAAACAGATGAAGACTAAAGGTCAGCACTGAGCAACAGAGCAATCAGCAGGCAAATGAACAGTTGTATAGCAAGGAAACTAATCTAAAGCCCAGATTTGCACCCAGGACTTGATTTGAACCACAACAAAGTTCAAGTGACCCCCAAACGACTTGCAGTCAAACCCATGGACTCTAGGAAACAATTAAGAACCAAGTAGGTGAAGCAAATCTTAAAACAAAAACCAAAATAAGCCCTAAAAAACAACTGGATTTTAATGGAACAGTATTTACTGACTTTCAGTTGACTTTTGGAGTCCTAAAATGCCCAAATTTGAAGGAAAAGCTTCCAAGTGTTCCAACAAAACGAATGTATTTTTTTTATTTTTGTTATAATTGCAGAAATTGGAAAGTTAATTTGACTATGGCTGGGAATTTTCATTAAAAAAAAAATTCAGAGTGTCCAACCTCCCTTTTGAATGAATTAGAGTCCCTTTTTGTAGCCAAAGACTAAGGCACCACTTTTATTTTGTTTTAACTGAAGGTCCCTCTTTTAATTTCCAGATTTTACTGGACCCTCATTTTTGACTTTTTTCCCAAGTTACTGCAACAAAACTACTGATTTTATATTTAAGACCCCTTCTAGAAGGGTCCAAAGGCTTCTACCATTGTCTTCTATTTATAGACTACCTATACTACTCTTATTTTATTCCTAAAATTACCAAAGCCAGGTTAAAAACTCTATATTACCCCTATTTTATTCTGAAAATTACCAACACTAAACTAAAATCCTATATTACCCCTATTTATCCTAATATTATCAGAATTAGGTAGAAAACCTTATACTACCCTGAAATTACTTTGAAATTACCATACCCAAACCCCTTTTGTATCAATTCTACTAGGGTCAGTAAACTTACACTCAAACAACCCTTAATTCTAAATAGATAAGCATAAATACATTTGACAACTACAAACCAACTCATTTCACACAAACGGGCTGAGATTCAACAATCACGAGGCAAGGCTAACTACAGCTTTTATTTGAACTAATAAGAGTTGAAATCAATTCTAATTCATACTAATATTGAACATTAGACTAAGCTAAGCTAAGCATAACATGTGAAGAATCAAAGACTAAACTAAATTTAAGCTAGTAATGAAACTACTCAGGCATGGAAATTAAACTAAAAGAAACGAGTAATTCATGGAATCATCAGAAAACAGGATGCAACTGCAATAAAGGGTAATCAAATTTAACTAGATCACCTAGAGAAAATTGAGTATTTCAAATGTTTAGAGCTAATCATTATTTCCAATTGAAACAAATAATTAGAACAAAATCAACCAAAGAATCAAAACAATCGATAGAGAATAAACTTACTAGTTTTCTTCAATTAAACTTGGCGGAAATAAATTCGAGCCTCCGAACGGCACTCAAACGATCTTTTAAAAATTAAACTTAGGTTATGGCAGGTTTAAAAATTGGAGGGGTCTGGGGTTATTTGAAAATGATCGGGTGTGTTTTGCGGTAGATGAGGGATGGAGGGGTGGGTGGTTGCGATTTGGAGGCCATAGGAGGTCAGCCACCGCCGTGCATGGCGGAGCTGCCTACTTCTAATGAATATTCGAAGGGCTGGGGTTATGTTTAAGGGTGATTGATAGTAGGGTTGGAAAGAGGGGAGTGAGGGGAGTGCGGGGTGTAGCTGTCGGGCTTTGAACAAATATTCAACACGTTTCATGGGGTTTCAAGGGGCGATCTTAGGAGGGTTGGGAAGAGGAGACAACGGGGATTTCAGGGTGTAATTTGGGAGGTCATTGGAGTTGTGCCGCCATCGGCAGCAATTTTCGGTCGGCTGGTACGGTGAATTGGCGGCAGCGTTACACCGGCGGGTAGTTGGTACGAGGAGGGTAGGGATTGTCTCTAGGGTTTCCACAAATTAGGACAATGTTATCTAAGGTCATGGATGAATCTGGACCGTTAGATGATAATGGACGGACGGCTGAGATGAACGGACGCCAAAACGGCGTCGTCTTGGGGGTGTTACAAGGTTGGACCGGGTTTGGGATGTGGATTTGGGTCAGGTTTAGGGATTTTAGGCTGGGATTAATTAAAGTATGGCCCAAATTTATACCTTTTTCTTTTCCTCTTTTTTTGTTTCTCTTTCTAATTATTTCTTTTTTATTTTATTTTCCATATTTTAATAATTATACAATAAAAATAGACAAAGCCAAGCTTAAATTCTACAAAATAAACTAATTAACTTCTAAAATAACTTAAATTCTAAAATTCAAAAGAAAATTAAACAAACGTAGGTGTAACCAATTTGTTTTTTTTTCTCACTTTCAATATTAACCAAACATGCAAAAATTAAATCCCAAATGCAACCATGCCATTTATATTTTTATGGATTATGCATATTAAAACATGCAACATGCAAATAAACATGAAATATGCAATTAATTCCCAACAAATACCAAATCATGCAAATAAATCCTAAAAATTCAAATATAAAAGAAAGACGCAAATAAACACAAAATCACATAATTGATTCCTAAAATAAAAGGAAAAATATAAATAAACACAAAATCACACAATTAACTCCTGAAAATTCAAATAATAAAAGAAAATTCCTAATTTAACGCATTTATAGGAACATTTCGAGTGAGAAAAAAAATCATGTGCTCACAAGTGGTATTCATCCTGCACATTTATTTAAAGGGGATTTATTGATTTATTTCGACCTAAAAGAGAAAAATTTATATTTTGCAAAAAATTCTTTATTTAGGAAAATAAGGACTTGGTTTTGCCGATACGGCCATTCGGCACTTCGGGAAGTAAGATTTAAGGTTGTGCCCACAAACCATTTAAAATTGACTCATGGTGGCTGTTCTTGCACAAACAGCCTTCCGGCGTCCTTTTGCGGACATTCAGTTTGTTTTTACAAGAACGCCATCACCCATTTATTTAGGATGGCAATTGACATTTTTTGGCTATTTTTGCAAAAGGGAGGTTGGACCCGAGGAGGAGTTGCCTATCTATCTCACACCCGGTGAGAATTAAACCAGCGTAGTTTGAGCAAAAATGTTTTGTCAAAACCAAAATTGTTTAAAACTCTCCTTTTTGTTTTTGTTTTTCTTTTTTTTTTTCAAAAATCCGGTAGCATTTCGATGCTATTTGAACATTGATTTTCCGAAACAAGTGGTTACTCTCATTTAGCCCTAACACTGCTATTTTTCTCAATATTCATTCCTTATCCGCAAGACGGTCAACATGCAAATCCAAAGTAAATAAATGCACAAGTAGCACGTAAGATTCATCAGGATGGTCTTTTCATTTCAGGCCACGTGTCCTAGACGGACCCAATCCCTGTGTTGAGTCTCCTAAGCCAAATGGACGTGATGCAAAGAAACGTTCCTACTAGGGATACGTCATGAGGTTTTGTTATACTTGGGCTAAACCCTGATTTTATTGTTCTAGACTTGGATTACCCGAGCGAACAACTCGAGCCGGAGGGGGGGCAGCTTACCGGGGATACAGAAGCTCCATTGCCTTAGCACCTAATCCGAACTACGTTCTAAATGGGAAAGACTCTAAACAGAAGATAAGTCACACGAAGTACACCCTTCTCCATGATGTAGAAAACTCAAAGAGGGGAAGGGATTCGTAACATTCTATATATACAATTCATCTAATATCAAAACGATAAAACGTTTAGCACATAGCATGGAACATGAAGAAAAACTAGGCAAGCCAAATATAATAGTTATTCTAAGCTCGAATTCCAGAACCCTCAACCATAGATTCTGGGTTCGTTCCCCAGCAGAGTCGCCAGAGCTGTCACACCTCCTTTTAGACACTACAACCTCGGAGAAGGGACGTAGATAAGGGAGTTTTTCCAATTTACGGAAAATCGAAGCGGGATTTATTTTACTTAGAGATTTTCAGAGTCTCCACTTGGAATAATTGACGGTCACCGATTTAAATCCCAAATTGAGGAAGATTTGACTCTGTTTAACAGTCAGCGAACCAGAAATCCGAGTAAGGAATTATATTAACCCGGGAGAAGGTGTTAGGCACTCTCGAGTTCTGTGGTTCTAGTACGGTCGCTCAACCATTATATTTGGCTAAAATATGATTTTAATACACGTTATCCTATAATGCAGTATTAAATTATTTAATGCTTTTAATTGAAACTTTTTAGGAATGTGAACGTCGTCTAAAAATGTATCTTTGGATCACGTCACATGAAATGCACCCGGATCCGAAAAACATTTTATCCAATGTTTTGGGATTTGTATTTGGGTCACATGAAATGCACATCTATACTTAGGAAGGTAAAATTATTCAAAGACGAGCCTAAAGCGACTAACGTATTATTATCCTTGCGGGAAGCCGTGAAGTTCGCTAAACGACATGTCCCGAACTTTTAAGTATTTTAATAGGAGTATTTAAAGAGGCCTTGCGGGGTGCACCTTATTTATATTTTAGAAGGCCAACCTAGAGCAAACTATTATTTTTCTACCGAATTTGTCTCTAATAAGACCTAGTTAATATTTTAAAACTCGGGCCTCAAGTTCAAGTCCGGATTCAAACAAAAGGGGAAAACCTCTTAATTTGAACCCGCTGCCTAACTAGAAAACCAAAATCTATGTCACACAATTAGACCTATAATCTTAAAACAAGTTCCAACCGCTTATGGACAACAACCGTGTTAGGCCCTTGACACGCACACCTTAAAGCCCAAATCTGTTTACATATAGGACTGTTAGGTTTTGGCTCATAGGACCCTAATCCAGCAACTTCCAAAAATTTCAAACTATTGCTTTTAGTCCAAGTATAATTGAATAGAAGATTGATTTTAGTTTCATTAGTCCAAGAATAATCTCAAATCTGAACCTGATTATCACAAGACTGTACATTTCACTAAAGTAAAACAAATATCAATTTCATTCCATAGCCTCGGGGAATATATATATAGCTATCAATGAGCATACTTTTACACATATGCAATATTTAAATGTTTTTGTTCGTGTAAATTTCAGGAACAAGAAAACCTCACAAGCACATTGTCTTTATACTTAACAATTATTAAGTCAGAAGAGAGATCTTATTATTCCATATTTCAAATTAAACTGATACTACTAAATCTATGACATTCTCGTGCAAATTGAATCAGGTCACTCATAACTAAATACAATACTCGATATTAACTACAAGGGTTCATAAGATCTTAACTCATTTAGAACATTAGAGCTAGCATGAAGGAAATGGGCTGGAAAAAAATCAAAAAGTATCAATTCATTACGGTCCAAAAGTCCAAGAACAGTCCATATTATTTAGTGTCAATTACTACAAAGAAAAGCCTAAATTTATAAAATAAAGCATCGTTGTTACTTGTCTTCCATTTGCGATATACGGTAAAGGAGCTCATAATATGTACCTGGAAATACAGCAAATAAATATTGATGAGTATGCAGGTAGGAAGCAATAACATCAACAAATCTAGCTCAACAAATGCAGCAGTAAACCAAGCTCGAAACCCAGAATCAAAACAGGAGAGTTTATCCAATAGACCAGGATACACCCAACTTTATAGTAGATCCAAACGGTTCCAACTTAAATTCTTCTTGCACTTTTGAAATCTGGAACTGTAACAGTATTTCTGCCTATTTTCTTCTGTTTTCAATTTTTCAGAAGTTTCCCTAAAATTAGATCTTCTATTTTTGTATTTTTTGCGTTTTCACTTATGATCTATTCAGAAGGATTTTTAAGAGGGTTTTTCTCGTGCCTTTTCACTCAAGATACCTATGCCTTTATAGGCAAGTAAACTAGGGCAAAACTTTAGTTTTTATTTTATACTTAGTCCTTTCAATTTTTCCATTTTAGCCAATCAGTCCCTTAACTATTAACTTTTTGGTCAAGTTATATCAATAAAAACCTGAATTTCAAATTTGAACCCCCCACCCTAGAAGGTTTTAGATTCAACTACACCATTGTGTTCTATTTAGGAATACCTACACTACCTTTTATTCAAACTCAAATTATCAAATCACCCAGGCTGACTTTCGA
Organism: Nicotiana benthamiana; assembly: GCA_034376525.1. NCBI lineage: Eukaryota > Viridiplantae > Streptophyta > Magnoliopsida > Solanales > Solanaceae > Nicotiana > Nicotiana benthamiana. The sequence goes on along the minus strand of CM067335.1, from coordinate 122,304,879 downwards.
AACTAGTTATCCTTAGTTTTAACCAAGATTAATCGATCAAAGAATTGACCTAATCGGCTATATCCAAACCAATTTAAAAGAAAACCCAGCAATTGCACTTAATTTGAACAAAAGTAAAATTTAACTCGGATTAATAAAACTATTCTAAAGCTAAACCTGGTGGTAAACTATCAACTAAAGGAACAGGAAAAAAATGATATAGGAGAAACTGTAATACCCAAATAATCTACATTCAGTCAAATCTATTTTCTCTAAACCTAAATGAACCCCTATCAATGCAAATCAACAAGCTACATGCATTAACGATATAACTAATTAACTGCACTGATTCATAGACTTATCCTAACAACTATAAGCACAGAAGAGGAATCACAATATTGAAAGCATACCAAACTAAACCAAAGAAACATGAAGTATGGACTACTGCTAGAAAAAAAAAGAAGAAATCGTGAATGAATAAATGAAACTAAGGAAATCCATGTTTAGACTAAAAACGACTTACAAAGTGACAATTAACACTAAAATTAAAAGAAAAGACTAGAAGACTTAACTTAAAGTTCTTTGAGGCTCAGAAATCTTCATGCATTTTGTTTGGGAAGCCTTAAATCCAGGTTTGGGCAAATTAGGGTTCTGGGTCATACTTCGATATAAAATTCGAGGCGGTCCATTGATAAAAGTATGTGATTTTTGCCTCGTTAAAATTACTCCTACAGAATTCTCAAACTTAGGATTTTTTCTTTTATTATTTATTTTCAGGATTTAATTGCGCATAATAGTGTGTGTTTTCATTGATGCATACATGACAAGTCGTAAAAATACAAAAAAATTACAAAAAAAGCATATAGGATTTAATTTCACATATTTTGTTAAAATTAATTGGGAATTAAGGTTTTGTTCTACAAAATATAAAAAATCACAAAAATAAGTAGTTTATTTTGGCATTTTATTGTTAATTTTTATTTTTTTGGAATTTTATGATTAATTTTCATTTCATTGTTAATTTTCATATTTTTCTATGTTTAAGTGGTTATTAGTATAATTTAGTCTAATTAGAATTTTATAATAAAATTAGGAAGCTTGTAAAAAAAACAAAATGAAAATAAAAAATAGGATTAATATGTTTTAAACCAGGCTGGCCACAATTGGGCATAGCCTGGGCAGCCCGAAACCCGTCTCTACCCAAGTCCATATAAGAGACACCCCAAAATGATGTCGTTTTGAGGCAATCAATCTCATACATTCATCCATATTGATCCAACTGCCCTAAAACCCTCTTCCCAAATCCAATATATATGTCTAAACGCATGTGTATACTAAGAGACAAACGACATTCCTCCTCGTACATATACACACCATTGTAACACCACCTATCAACGACTGTAACGCCGCCATCCACCACCCTAAAACCATCGCTAGAAATCGTTTCACGGCGGCGGCCGACCACCAAATGGCCCAAAATTTACATCATAGAACCCTCGCAACTCCCATTTCCCCTCATACCGTTAGATTCCCTCAAATATCCCTCCAGCCCGTCGAATATCCAATTTAATGGTCGTCGTCTCCGCCGCCTACGGCGGCACCAACCCAAAACCTGCCCAAATTAACACCCCTAAACCACCTCGTTCTCCTCTTCCCAAACCTCTAAATCTCGTCCCTCGAATCCTCACCGATCTTTTTAAATATTGAATCGAAGCTCTGACCCAAACCTCAACCTCACCGGAATCCCTGAAAAATGGTCCCAGGTGACCACCTCATCTTCCCATCCACAACTCCATGACCAACGACCTTCGAATGCAACTAGGTTTGGCCAAAAATCATATCTGAAATGCAGACCCACCCCCCAAACTGGCTAACCCTAACCTGACACCCTCTCCCCCTCTCCAATAATGAGGCAAAAGTCTCAGAATTCCAAACGACCCTCCTAGAAATGGTCGAGAACTTTGAGACATGAAGAGCCCCAAATTGTAGGGTTGCATTTTTAAGAAAGCTAAGTTTCTTCTGTTCTTCTTTTCTAATTGTTGTTAATTTCTTTGGTTCATTCTAATTTCCTTTTTTCTTCTTATAACTGCATTTAGGTTTCATCTGAGTGCTTTCTTTGAATTCCTTTGTTCGTCTTTATAATTGTTTAATTTCTTGTGTTCTTCCTTATAATTGCTTTAGGTCTCTTGTGAATGTTTTAATTACCTTTTTTTCATCCTTACAATTGTTTTAATTTCCTTGTTCCTTCTTCTAATTGCTCTTCTGATTGTTTTTAAATTCCCTTTGTTCTTCCTTCTGGTTGTTTTTTAGCTAATTTGTTTGTGTAAATGCATGAATGTCCATTTGCTCATCTGTTAAATTTTTTGATTAGTGACTTTATTTCCACCCCATGATTTTGGTTTTAAGCCTTGATAACCTGCTTCTGAATGGTTATCTCATAATGTGCAGTCATAATTGTTCTTTCGACCCATTTGAATTATCATGCTAAGCTCAGAATTGTTCATCTTTGGTTTAAAATTGATCAGTGTCCTGTGTTTCAGAATTTTGTGCTATTTAGCTTTGTATATGCTTATGAGTAATTTAGTTTCACATTGTGATATTTGTCTGAATATATGTGTTGCACGGATCAATTTTTGACCCTTGGTCGTTTGTTTTTGCATAGAATAATATAATCTTTAATTAAACAGTTGGCCATGGCTAGCTTTCTCAAATTTGATCCCAATTGATAATAACCTTGGTATGTGACCTCAGGTAGTTAATTAGGGTCAGTTGTTGACCAAATAGATAGGCACCAGGATGTAACACATACAGGTCAGTAATCAAGAAATGAAGACAGGGGTATTAAGGGTATTTGAACATGGGAATCTTGTAACAAACTCCTGGAACATTCTAGTGAAGGGTCAAAATACAATTTCTGTTAATTCTTCCTCAAAACTTGAGGCACAAGTTAGAAAATCAAGGATCATTTAGGCAAATCTGAAAAATGGGTAAGATACTAAAAGGAAAAACAAAAAGATTTTGTTGCCCTAAGGCTTTGGTTATAAAAGAGACGTCTGATTGTATAAAAATGAGGACAATTTTAGATATACAGGGGATACACTTTTAGAAACACTTTAGATACATTTTGAGATATACATTCTGAAAATAGGTCGAGAACTTTCAGCTAAAAATCAATTTTAAGTTTTCCTAGAAAACTATTCTATAATAAACAAAAATTACATTCATTAGAAGTTGAAGATGACTTGAAGATTAGGCATTAAGGATCAATATTTGTGTTGCTTCTCAAAATTTCCTGAGTTCCTGATACATTCCTGGGTTTATTGGTTAATTTGGTTGTTGTTGCTTGCTTGCTTCCTGTTTAACTTGCTCATAGGATTCTCTTTTTGGCTGTGATTCCAGGTACTACTCTCATTCAAATTTGGGAAATGCACAGCTGTATACTCGTGACCATGATTGATAATGAAGATGTTTTCATTTTTATATCATGATGTAAATATCATTAGTTCAGTAATATTTAAGATTTCTACCCCATTTTTATACTATAATATGCATAAACATGTAATGATGTTGGACTGTGCCTGGACTATGACTCTAATTTGTTTTAATTTCAGCAGGTTTAAAATGTATTAGTTGAATAACCTACCTAATTTTATGATTGATTCTGTAATAGGGATTCGACGTCTGTATATGTACTCTAATTGACAAATATATCAGTTTTTTAGATGCTAGATCTGAAACTTGAGTTGTAATTTATTAGTTTACTAATATAAAATCACTACCAGAAGTCTCTTTGTCAAATGCCTTCAATATGTTTAAAGATGATCAATTACATAACGTCAACCATTGTAGTGTAACAATCTGAAAAATGTTGTCATACTCTTTATGATTAATTTGTAGTCTAATGTTTCTGGGCTCAAATTGAAAGCCCAAACTGTTGTAGTTGCGAAGCATAAGGAAATGCATTCTCTGGGCTTGCTATTTCCAATAACGAAGCCCAAATTGCAAAATCAACCATGAATTATGCTGAAACTATACGTGCTGAATCTTTCTTTTGAATATATCATTTACATATGAAATAATTAGGGCGTATTTTTTGTTTTAGAGACGCATATAATAGAAATTATAGCCTCTTTAGGTTGTCTTTTCTTCAAAATAAACGGGTGTACCACGCTAAATAAAATCATACACTGCGTTGGTCCTTTAATTACGATAAAAAATGTGTAGAAATCTGGAGGTGCCGTTTAGCAAATTTCATGGCTCCTCCATGAATTTTAAAACACGTAGTTGCTATAGGCGCGATATTTTAATAAGATATCTTCGTAAATTCAGGTATGCATTTATGTAACCCAAATCCAAGTCTAAACGATATTAAATGTGTCGAGAACCCGGGTGCATTTATGTGACGTGGTTCGAGACATGTTTTGATAATGTTGAGAATATTCCAAAAAAGTGACATAAAGCGGTTAATAATTTTAAAATTGCATTGTAGGATGAACATGTATAAAAATTATGGAATTAGCCATTTATGATAGTTTAAGAGACCGTGCTAGAACCGCGGGATCTGAGGGTGCCTAACACCTTCCCTCGGGTCAACAGAATTCCTTACTCAAGAATTTCTTGTTTGCAGACTCCAATTGGGCAGTCAAAAAATTTCCTCGATTTGGGATTCTAATTAAACCGGTGACTTGGTACACCAAAAGACAAACCTATCCAAAGTGGCGACTCTTAATTAAGAAATAATCCCATTTCGAATAATGTCACTTTAATTGGAAAAACTTCATTATATGTGTCATCCTTCGGGGTAGCCGTGTAAAAAAGGAGGTGTGACAGTCGAGATTCGAAGGGATTCATTTTAGAGTTTAGGATGAGAAGGGTGAGGACAGTATATGGTGTGAATTTGGTCGGATTTGGAAGGTTAGATTTTTGGGTGGGGTCTTCAATTTGATATTCGAAGAGATCTAATATTATTTGAGGGTTATAGGCAATGGATTTATGAAGAGGGAGATTAGGAGGTTGTGTGGTGTAGTTTTGGTGGCCATCGGAGCCGGCGCCGCCGTGGACGGTGAAACAGCCACCAATTTGATTGAAGATTCGAGAAGGACGGTTATGATTCAAAGGTTGATACTTGGGGCGTTGGAAAGAGGAGGAGGGGATTCGAGGGTGTAAATCTAGCGTTGATTGGAGACCGACCGCCGGCGGAGGCGATTTCCGGCCGGCGGCGGACGACGGAAGGATGATAGTGAACGGTAGTGTTGCGTCGGCATTCGTTGGGGTGTTTTGAGAGGTGCTCAAGGGGTAGGGGCGTATATCCGACATATATATAGCAAGAACCTCATTAGTTCTCGTCTGTTAGATGAAGAAAAATCAATGGCTGTGATTGATATTGAGAAAATGGGGTCGTTTTGGTAAGGTGTGGAGGTTGGACCGGGCATAGGGTGTTTGGGCTTGGGCTGGGGATGGTTTGGAAGGGGTTTGTTTGGGCTGTCCTCCAATTTAGCCCACAAATAAGCCTAAGTCTTCTTCCTTCCATTTCAAATTCATTTTATTTGTTTTCTTCTTTTGCTATTTTTATTTAATTAATTCTCTTTTTGTTTTATTTCTTTTTTCTCTTTTTTTTATAATTATTTTTCAGATTTTATCAAGTACAAAAATAAAAATAAACAAGACCAAATTTAAGCTCTACAATTAAAACTAATTAATTTCTAAAATATTCTAAATCCTAGTTTTTAAATGAAAACTAAGTAAATGTAAACGTGACTACATTTTTTGTTATGTTCTCTTATTTTGGTAATATTTATTAACAATAAACCTAATAAAATATAAAATTGGGTCCTAAATGCAAATATGTCATTTTTTATATTTTCTATGAATTATATCAATTAAAAATGCACAAAAATGCAAACAAACACAAAGTCATGCAATTAATTTCCTAAAATTCAAATAATAAAAGAAAAACCCTAATTTTAATGAATTCCATAGGAGTAATTTAAGCGCGGCAAAAATCACGTGCTCACACTTACCGGTCCATACTTTACCTGGTCCCAAAGGAACCTCAAAGTGTTTGAACACTCGGGTGAGTAAGAATCCAGAGGAAAGCCCGTGATTTCCATCCTTGAAATCAGTCAGTTTTTGTATATGCTCAATCATTATGGCAGGCATACTCACGGGTTTGAAACCGTCCAATTGCTCCATTAAGAATAGATCAGATTTTGAAGTTATAGATCGCCTTTCTGCTCGAGGCAATAGGACTTTGTTAACCAGCTCAAACAACAACTGGTAGACAGGAAGTAGTGCCTTCTTATGGATTTGGTCCCCTTTCTGATTGAAATTATCTTTCACTACTGCATTTCAGAAGTTGTACTAGCAAACATCTCGAACACTCATCACTCTAACTGTAGGAACTTGCAAAATTTCTCCAAGCACTTGCACGCAAAGACAATGTCCACACCATTGACCAAAGCACAAACATGGTCAATATCGACTGGAAACAGACTGACGAAGAAACTCTGGACCTCCTTTTCAAACACTTTAAGAGCGTCTACGTAGAAAAGATGCGTCCACTCTTGAAACTCCACCATTTCCAGGATTTGGTGCACTCCGGCCATTTCTAAGATTTTTGGGTCAAGCGCATGACCCAGCAGAACTTTCTGATACCTTAGAAACTCAGAGCCTTGGCAGACCTCACTTCGCGCTTTCTTTCCAGGACTAGGTTCTTCAACTGTTTCATGCTTGCGTTTTCTATGGTTTTCTCTACTGACTTTACTTTTCCCTTTGGACTTGACAAGAATATCCTTATAACTCACTACTTCTTCATCTTAGACTTAGAAGTACACCCTTTCTCCTGTAAATAGACTCATCCTTTTTTTAGGACCGCCTTACAAGGGAGCCGGGTTCCTCAGAATTTCCTTCTTCCACCTCAACGATAGGGATATCTTCATCACCTACAGGTACACCATGCTTCACCAACTTTCTTCTTTTCTTCTTATTACTTTTCTTGCTCCTTTGGAGTGCAAATCGTAGGCCATTTTGACTTTGAAGCCTGGTGGTGGGGCACTTGATTTCATATCAAGAGTCGAAACAACCCTTCCCTTAATTATGAATGCGTCAAGGGACACATTCTCCAGGTCTTCTTCATCACTAGATTGCATCTCCAATCCTTGAATTTCCAGGGGTACAACATCAAATGCAGGAATAGCACTATCCTAGGGATGTGACTCTTGACCTGGGTCCTCTTGAGGGGGATCCGGTTCCCATGTGAAGCCCCAGTAGTGTATGCTACTACATCTCCTTCAATTACCATAATGGCCCCTTCTTCCCTTACACTTTGTGACGCATGTTTCTGGGAAATAAACTTATGCAATACCTTATCTGTGTATACCACAAACATCGTCTTTTCTTCATTAACCAGTGCTTCCACAACCATGGGGTCGACTGCAACAATGGTGGAGCCTTTTGTGAACTCAGTATTTTGACCTTGTTCTCCACTTAGGGTTTGACTGGTGTGGGCAACAGACGATAGAGAGAATGGAATAGTAGTTTCAAGGGTTTCTATGTTGGAAGGAGATTGGGAAACTAGGGGAGGTGTGACTGTAGCAGTATGAGTTATAAGGGTAACCAGGAACCAGAGATGGCGAGAGGTTCCATAAATGAGTCAGAGGTTGTTATAGATGATGCAGAAAGATCGGAAGTTCTCTCAGCCATTGGCAGAGGTTGTGTGATGATCCTTTCCTTTTTGGGTGAATTTAAAATAGGGCTTATGGTTAGGAAGAGAAAAAGAGAGGGGTTTTTAAATAGAGAGGGTAATTATGAAGGGAGAATAATAGGCACCAGTTCTGAAATGGCAGTTGGGCATGGAGAGTTATGATGTTTCAGATGAAGATAGAATGTTTGAATTGAAGGGACGTGACAATCGAATCTAAAAATTCTATGATATGGTAGTTGTATGTTTTACCTTTTTAGACATGTATTAAAGGATGCACAAAACTACTAACCTTTAGTACAAGAGCCTGGTTCTTGAGAAACATTTTCTTCAAGCTCCCCCATTTTTGAAAAAAATAAATTAATCCTCTTTTATCGGTCATGTACTGTATCTACTCCTTCTATGCTTAAAATGTGTGTCTACCTACAATTGTATTTGAAATGAGTTAGACAGGGCCAAAAAAAACTTTGAGCTAATTAATTCTTAAGAATACGAGCTAGCTAAAGAGGAATCAGGTTCTCAACTTGGCTTCAACACTCCCGGATTTACTCAGTTTCTTTCAAATTGTTCTCTACTTAGTGCCTTGGTAAAAATGTCTGCAATTTGATCTTCTGTGCTGCAGAACTTCATGCATATCAACCCTCTCTCCACATTTTCTCTCAAAAATAATGCCTCACATCAATATATTTGGTCCTTTTATGTTGAACTGGATTCTTTGTAATATTGAGTGCACTGGTGTTGTCATATAGGAGAGGAACACTCTCAGTGAGAACTCCAAAATCCTCCAGCTGCTGATTGATCCACAGAAGTTGAGCACAACAGGATGCTAGAGCGACATATTCAGCTTCAACTGTTGAAAGATCCACTGAATTTTGCTTCCTTGTAACCCAAGAGATAAGACATAATCCTAAGAAGTTAGTCATCCCAGAAGTGTTTTCCTTTCCACAAGATAACTTGCATAGTATGCATCAGCATACCCAAACAGATTAAAATCGTCACCTGATGGATAATATAGCACCAGGTCTTGCGTTCCTTTGAGATATCTCATTATTTTTTTAGCAGCCTTCAAGTGAGATTCCTTGGGATTTGATTGAAACCTCGCATACAACCCTACACTAAAAACAATATTAGGACGACTGGCAGTGATACAGAGAAGAGACCCAATGATGCCTCTATACATTGTTTGATTCACAGGATATCCAATTTCATCCATGTCTAGTGGGGTGGCAGTTGCAATGGGAGATTCTATCACTTTTGATGCTTCCATGTCAAACCTCTTCAAGAGTTCATTGATGTATTTTTGCTGACAAATGGAAGTACCCTTTGGGGACTGTCTCGCTTGAAGACCCAGGAACAAGTTTAAGTCACCTATCATGATCATTTTAAATTTAGTTCCCATAAGTATTACAAATTCTTCACACAAAGAGTCAGTTGTTGCTACAAAAATGATATCATCAACATAAACCTGAACAATGAGCAGGTTCCTTCCTCGTTTCTTTAAGAATAGAGTGTTGTCAATTTTTCCTCTCTTCAAGCCATTTTATAAGAGAAATTTTGGACAATCATTCATACCATGCTCGAGGAGCTTGCTTTAGTCCATATATGGCTTTGTCCAATTTGAACACATATTCAGGGTGCTCATGACATTCAAACCCAGGGGGTTGTTTCACATAGACTTCTTCCTTAAGCAATCCATTAAAAAATGTACTTTTGACATCCATTTGGAACAAAGTGAATTCCATATGAGAAGCAAAGGCGATCAGAATTTTGATGGCTTCCATGCGAACCACTAGAGAAAATGTTTCATCATAGTCAATCATTCCTCCTAATTGTAGCTCGGACCACTAGATTGGCCTTTTTTCTTGTGGTAATTACATGTTCATCAAGCTTGTTTCTGAATACCACTTGTTACTTATAATGGTTCTATCCGGGGGTCTGGTTACCAGGTGCCAAACACTATTTCTCTCAAACTGATGTAGCTCGTCTTGCATGGCTGTAATCCAATATGCATCTTTTAAGGCTTCCTTGATGTTCCTGGGTTCTATCAGGGAGAGAAAGGCTAAAAAGGCAAGTGCATTTCTTGTTCTTGACCTGGTTTGAACTCCAGAATCTAGAAGAGTGATTGTGTTATCTATAGGATGAGAACTTTGATGTCTCCAATTAGATGTCTGGGGTTCATTCTGAGATAAAGACTGTATGTTTGGTTGATTCTCCTCTATCCTTCTCTAAGATGCCTGTGGAGTTCCCTGACCAGCATCAACCACTCTTTCTTTAACTTCAGTGATTGTAATTGAAATGCTTGGTTTTGTTGATGATGAGGCCGTGTTATCTTCCTTTGCCTCCTTCACTTGACTCATCAAGTTTGTCTTTCCATTAGTCGTGTTAATTACTTCACCGGGGATAAGAAAGGGTTCTCCATCTTGATCTTCCTCAGCACTCTTCTCAAATAATGGATGAGATTCATCAAAGATAACATGGACACTTTCTTCAACACATTGAGTCTGTTTGTTATAAATTTTGTAAGCCTTGCTTTGAGAAGAGTAGACAATAAATATGCCTTCGTCACTTTTAGCTTTGAACTTACCAAGTCGATCCTTTCCATTGTTGAGAACATAACATTTGTATCCAAATGTTCTTATGTAGGTCAGCTTGGGTTTTCTTCTATTCAGCAGTTCATACGGGTTCTTGTTCAGAATTGATCTGATCATGCACCTATTCACTAAATAGCAAACAGTATTGACAGTTTCAACCCAAAAGTTCTTTGCAAGTCCACTATCAATCAACGTTGTTCTTACTATTTTTTCTAAAGTTCTATTCTTTATCTCTACTACTCCATTTTGTTGTGGAGTTCTGGGAGCTGAGAAGTTGTGAGTGATGCCATTTTCATTGCAGAATTCATCAAGATTGACATTCAAATTGTCTCCCATGACCTAATTTAATGCATGCAACTCTAGACTCCATCTTTACCTGGATTTTCTTCACAAAGGCCACAAATACTTCAACAGTTTCATTTTTGGTTCTGAGAAATAGAGTCCATGTGAATCTGGAATAGTCATCCACGATCACAAAAATGTATCTCTTTTCTCCTCTACTTTGCACCCTCATAGGTCTACACACATCCATATGCACGAGCTCAAGTGTCTTTTAGGTGCTCACATCTCTTTTAACTTAAAGGAGGACATTACATGTTTTCATCTAGCACGTGCATCACAGATTTTTTAAGTTTTAAATTGTGACAGGCAGGCGATAGACCAGGTCCTTCTAAATTAGTTTTTTCATAAGGGAAAAGCTTGCATGGCCCAGTCTTATATGCCATAGTTCAACATCATTGTCAACCACCTTCAGACAACTCAGATCACCACTCTGTGAGAATTCAAAATCGGCAACATAGATGTTCTTGTAAGGCTATATCTGGTTCCGGTTCTGGGTCTATTTGGGTCTGCGGTTCCGGTTCTGGCGGTTCCGGTTCTGCGGTTCTGGTGGTTCCAGTTTTGGCGGTTCCGGAGTCGGAACCGCTACCATACGGTTCCGGAACCGTCCGGTTCTGGTTCTGGCGGTTCCGGAACCGCGGTTCTGGCGGTTCCCGGCGGTTCTGATTTTTTTTTTTAAATCAATATCTTGTATAGTAGTCATTAGTATATTGTAGAATATATTTTATATGGTGTACTATGTTATTAGTATAATATATATTGTGTATAAGTAGTGTATATTTTGTATATAAGTAGTATATATTGTATATAAATAGTGTATATTGTGTTGTACACTTGTAGTTAGTATCTAGTATAAATTGTATATAAGTAGTATATATTGATAAAAGAATATTGTCATTAGCATATTGTGTTGTATGTTATATATTGTATGTTATATAAATATTCAAGGATTGATATAGAATTAAAGACAAAGAAATATTGAGACAAAAGATATTCAAGGATATGATAAAGAGCATATTTATTGACCAAAATGGCATATCTTTTTTTATTCTTCCTTCCCCCAATGGAATGAGCACAACATGGTACTAATACAACCATTAAAAGGAAAAAAACTAAAAGAAGACATGCCAATGTACAAGTTACATCATAGTTTATGTATTATTTCTAACAAATCTCATAAAACCTTCAAGGTTTGGAGGTGGTTGTGTTGGCGGTGGTGGAAATGAAGCTTGTTCATCACCACTTCCGGGTGAAGATGTTTCCTGAGCAAGTTCCGCTAGCATTTCTTCATAGCACTCATCTATTTCTGGTTGTGATTCAGCTAGCCCAAAGTTCCTTCTTAATGTGCGGATCCAATCTCGAAAAAGCACTGATTTTCCAAGCTGTCCCGCATCGACGCCCTGTGATCACCTATTTGTAGTCTTGCTTGACTAAAGGCACTCTCCGATGAAACAGTTGACGCTTGAATCAACAGAACATCCCGAGCCATCCTTGCAAGAATGGGAAAATGCTTTTCCCTTGCCTTCCACCAATCCAAAAGGTCGAAAGAGCTGTCTGGATTCTCATTCTCTAGTCCCTGCGACAAATAAACTTAAAGCTCATTTAGATGGGAAAAACCATCTACATTTTCACCTTGAGTACCCCTGAACTCCGTCCACGATTTAAGAGCTGTTAAGCCAGCAGCTCTTTTAGGCGCCTGTGATGTGGACGAAGTAGGGGTTGGAATATTAGGCCTAGCATGCTCTAACGCCTGTTTATAAGCATTATAAACAGTTTGAGCATTCACTGTAATTGATGCTTTCGCATCAAATAGTGTAGCCATTTCTTCTTCTTCAAGATCTAAAGCTTGATAAATAGTAGAATACCAAAAGTTAGGACCTCCTACTTTCATAGTAGGATTTAACATAGCAGCCACACCAAATATATGAGGGATTGGAAAAAAATATTTTTTAAACTTCTTTTTCATTTCAGTAATTGCAATTTCATAAATTTCCCCTCCCTCGTTAAAATCAACAAACAAATTAGCAAGTGCGGTAATATAAACTAAACAGTTAGAAATAGTTGGATAATATTGGCCAGATAAAGCAGTTGTAGCCACATGAAAATGTTCTAAAAAATCTAAAAGAATTTTAACGTTAGTCCAATCTTGATTAGTTAGCATGTCATTATCTTCCTCCCCACAATCCCGAGAAATATAAGTAGCGTTAATTGGGTTTCTATATTCGTACGCCACCATTAAACTTTCGTACATGTAGTTCCACCTAGTCGGGCAAGGTTTAGGAACCTTTCTTTCTCTAAGGCCATATTCGTCACATTTTTTAAAATATTGTCTAAGTCTACTTCTACGGTTAGAATAAAAAAGCCAATTAAGAGCGAATTTGACCTTTTCAATTTCTATGTTTAAATTCTCATACCATCACCAACAATTAAATGATAAATATGACATATACATCTAACATGGAAAATATTAGTAAAAGCAGGATTAAGTGTTCTAGTTAACATACCTATTGCACTAGTGTTGCTACTAGCGTTATCCATGGAAATTGACATTATTTTATCACTAAATCAAAAATATCTACATACATCTGAAACAGTATTAGCAATAAACTTACCCGTGTGCGTGAATTAATTATTCTATATGCAATAATGCGTTTTTGCATTGTCCAGTCTTCGTCTATCCAATGACTGGTTACGGTTAGATAATCACAATCATTATTACTTCTACCAATATCAGTTGTAATAGACATACGATTACTTATATGGGTAAATAAATAACGCAAGTATTGTTCATATTCATGCTTGTATTTATAAATGTCGTCCTTAACTGTGGCGCGAGGCCAACCTTTATACGTAGGATTAAATACTCTTCTAATATAATGAATCCAAGCAGGATTAGAAGCAAAAGAATAAGGCAAACACATAACAGTAATCATTTTAGCTAATTCTTCACGATCCTTATTTGGATCGTAATACAATATACCTCCGCTGACTGTGTTTATTCCTGGTTGAACTAGATTTGAACCAGTACTTGGGTTAACTGTAGAATCAGGACTTGTCTTCCCCTCTTGTTGCGCTTTCAATTGGAAATATCTAGCCTTATCGCTAGGGTGTAATTTTATATGTTTAACTAAACTACCTGTGCCGCTACGATCTCCAGTATACCTATGCACAAGTAATTTCCCACAAGATTTACACTTAGCCTTATTTTGTTCTCTTAGTTGAATAAAAAATTGCCAAACTAATGAAGTTTCTGAACGTTTAGGAGGTTGTCTACTAAAAGTGGGAGTTTGTACGGGTGGGTGTTCCGGTTGATTAGTAGCAGGACTAGTAGGCGTATCATCTAAATCTACCGAAGCTTGGGTTTCATCATCATCATCAACCTCATTTCCCTCTAAGATAGGTGCATTAGGATAAAGAATATTCATAATATCATCGCCTATTCTATCACCAACTGCTACATCATGTATAAAATCAACATCGCTAAATTGAAAACATGGGTGATCACTATCAAGGATTCCGAAGGTTTCATTAGTATTTCTAGGTTGGCTACTACTTTGAACTTGTTTATCTTTTCTAGGTCGGGTAGCCGGGGGAGGGGTAGTATTTTGGCGACTACTTTCACCGGTTTTAGATTTTCCTTTTCCGAACATATTTTTCAATGAAAATGCCATAATAATTACAATTAAGCAAAATAACAACACACAAAAATATTCTTAGCACGTAAGAGTTGAAACGAGTTTACCGGATTGACGAACAACTTCGTGAAATTGAAAATCGTTGAAATTGAACACTTGAAAACTTCAATTCAACAACTTCACAATGTTTCACGAATTTGCAACAATAAATTAAGCACTTGCACTAGAAAGATTGAAAGTGAGCTTGAGAGAGATTGAGAGAGATTGAGAGATATTGATGAATTGATGAAATAAAATGAAAGAATGAGGGGGTATTTATAGTTGAGAAATGAGAAATTGTGTAATTATATAAAGTTTGGGGTTAAATTAAAGTTTGGGGGCCAAATGGCTATTTTTGAAAATTCCAAACGGCTAGTTTTGAAAAAGAGCCGTTTGGAAATTTTTTAATTTTTTTTTTTAAATCGGACCGTTGCGGAACCGTATGGAACCGTTTGGAACCGCTTGAATCGGTCCGGTTCCGGTTCCGGTTCTGGCGGTTCCGGTTCCGCGGTTCCAATGGGTGGAACCGCCCCATCACGGTTCCGGGAAACCGCCGGAACCGGAACCGCAGAACCGGAACCGCCGGAACCGGCAGAACCGCCTGAACCGCGGTTCCAGTCCAGTTCCGGTTCGGAACCGCGAAAAATACAGCCTTATGTTCTTGTATCTTTTGGCCACCAGAACTACTTCACCAGTCACAAGGTCAGTGACTGTACATATTTTGGACAAGAACTCCACCTTGTTTCCTTTATCGCAAAATTTGAGAGACACTCAGGAGACTGTACTTAAGTCCATTGACATAGTACACATTTTCAATAGAGTGAGTGAGTGACTTCTTAACTTTTCCAACTCCAAGAATGTATCCCTTTTTGCCATTGCCAGATGATACACTCTATACTTGCAGGGCTTTTAGTGAAAGAAAGTATGTGGTGTTCCCAGTCGTGTGTTTCAAACCCACTATCCATGAACCATTGTTGACCATTTCCCTTCATTATTTCCTGTACAAGAAATTAGGAATTAGTTTTAGGAACCCAAACAAGTTTAGGTCCCTTGTAGTAACCAAAAGGATGAATAAGAGCTCTCTTAGTCCATACAGGTAATGTGTGTTTTCTATGAGTGGAACATGGTCCCTCTTTTGTGGTCATAAATTCAGCTGCCACTTTCTCTTTTGGTACTGATTTAATCTTGGCCTGGACACCTTCCATGGAATGCCCAGTGTTCCTACATTGAGTACGAGGCTAGTTATCATATGCAGTGGCGCTCTTACTGTGAGAGTTGTAGGGAGCTTTCTTCCTTGGGAACCCTGCTCCCTGCCCTTTTTCACTCTCATTAGTGAACAAGGTAGTGGTAGCTTCTATGGACCAGGTCCACTTTAGAGACCTTTCAAGATCATTCATTACCTTTTCCAGATTGGCTTGGAGGAGCTCGTTTTTTCTCAATTTCAGCACTTATCCTACATCTCAAGGCCTTCACCTCATTTTCAAGCCTAAAATATTCCTCACTGACTATCTCCTTTCCTTTTTTAGAGCTTTCAGGTTTTGACTTAGTCAAAGGCTTTATTATTAGTTCCCTTTGGTCAGCAGTTTCTGCCAAGAGATCACTATTTTCTTTTCTAAGAATTTCAATGTCTTTTTTTATCAGTAATTGCAGCCACTAAGTCTTCTCTAGTATGTTCAGATTCTTCTAGTTCTAAGAACAAGGAATCCATATCCTCCGCAAGACTACAAAAGGCAATAATTAAAACATCATCTAAACACATGAGTTTTTTTTTGGAGAATAGGATTTCATATTTTTCTGAACATCCCTAAAGTTTACCTCTTCGTTGCCATTGTCTTCATCATTGTCTGATTGATCCATCAAAGCAAGCGTTCAGTCATATCCAATCTCCTCGCCTTCAACTGACAGTGGAGCTATCATCAGTATTAGATTTATCTTGTATTACTTATGTAGTTCCCTCATAAGCTATTTGTAAAGCCTATCATATTTCCTTGGTATTGTCGTATGTAGAGATTCTATCGTACTCTTTAGGTCCCAAATCATGTACCAGAATTTTCTTGACACAAAAATTCTTCTCAACCACTTTCTTGTATCTTCAGTGTATTTTCTCCAAGTCTTGTTTATTGAAAATGGAAATTCATTTAGTACCATGATTGGAACAAACGGACCGTCACAGATGACATCCCAAAGCTCACAATCCACAGCCATGATGAAATCATGCATTCTAGCTTTCCACCACCAATAGCATTTTCATCAAACTTGGGTAGGTGATATATGGATTGACCTTCTTCAAAATTTAGTGGAGCCGCCATGAGGATCCTTCTGAGATCAATTGTTAGTTTATATGGGTCCACCAAATCATAGAGTACCTGGTTCTCTACAAGTTTTTGCTGAGAGCACTTAGTAAAGCAGTAAGTAAATGAGGCTGAGGATATTTACGTGGAAAAACCTTGCACAAGGGGATAAAAAAAACCACAAACTACACTATAGGATTTTAACTTCACTAACTTAGAATCTTACCTATTACAAGCCACTTAACAACACTTCTGATTACAAAGGATTTACTCAACTAACTTGTGGTACCTTTACCACAAGTCACTTTGCGACTATCCTAGTTACAAAGGTTTTTTCTAACTTGTGGTGTTGTCACTAAAAGCCACTTTGTAACTCTACGATTACAAAGACTTTTCCTTATGACTAAATCTAGTCACAACATAAACCTAACGAGTTTATGAATTTATAAGAGGAATCCTAATAATTATGCTTCTAAGTAAGCAATTTAGGAGAAATAGTAAGTACAATAACAAGGTTACAACTTAATTAGGACATCAACAATTACTCTTTTGGGAACTGCTCCGTAGTGGCATTCAACCTTGTTCTTTAAGCTTGAGAGAATGATTTTTCTGTTTTTCTAGAGGCTTGAATGAGAAATAGAAACCTTCTAGTGATGTTTTTGTATAAAACCCTTTTGGTACATATTAATCACATCACTTGAAATGATGTAAATACTTTGTTTGGTTAGAAAATGAGTGGGCTGACAGTGTGATGCAGTGCAGCAGAAACTAGGGGTGTTCAAAACCGATCCGAAACCGAAAACCGATCCAAACCAAAGCTTAACGGCTTATTGGTAACGGCTTAACGGACGGGGAATGAATTGAATTTTTTTTATTAACGGCTTATCGGTTTGGAAATGGATTATTCAATTTTCTTAACGGCTAATCCGTTAACCCGTTAAGAATATAAATATTATATATATATATATATATATATATATATATATCAAATTTATTTATATTTATATATATTAAATATAAAAAAACTAAAACCCTTGAAAATGATTAACAAAAGTTTATTTCTACTTCTAAGCATTTTTAATCTCGGGATCTAGATGATTTGCAGGTACTCGCCCAACATAAAGGAGATGAAGGTGCTGGACAAGAAAAAAGTGATGAGGGCAAAGCTATACTACCTCAGGGATAAAATGAATGCCCAGAAAAAACATTAACAAGCTAGCTCATATGAAGCTATACTTGAATAGGTGTTTGATCTGTAATTGCCTGAAGAGATCTATCAAAATTCTAGTAAACATGTATGTTAGGCCGATAAGCCGCCCAATAACCGCCCTATAAGAGCTAACCCGATACCAATCCGCCCGATATCTTATCGGGTGGCTAACGGATTAATACATTTAAAAGCCGATAACCGTTAAGCCAAACCGTTAAGAGTAAAAAGCCGCCAAATCCGCCCGATGAACACCCCTAGCAGAAACAGTGCCGTCAGTCACTTTAGCTCCAGTTGTGTGCAAATGACTCTGTACTGCTATATAGGAACCACATGAGCATCAGTTCCCTGTTTGGTTCCTAGCTTCTGAATCTGTAGCAGTTCATCTTTTACTAGAGTTTGTTGAAGTTTGCAGCAATCACAAGTAGGTCAGGTTCCCTAACTGGTTCTGAGTAGTAAGCTTGTTTGATCATCAAAACATAAGGCAACAGTATTTAAGTTCTATCAAACCTACATTCAAAAGTACTAAAATATCTATCACAAAGGAACAACGGACTCAGAGATATGTGCTCGGGCATCTGCAGCTTTTGCATCATCTCGATAAGAGGCCATAACTACCGCAACATTTGATTTGGCCTTGAACAGCTCAACAACAGATCGGGTTTTTAGCTCCTCGATTTCAATGACCCGAGCTAGGCTCTCCTTCTTCGTGCCTCGAAGCTGGCATTCAAGCGAATATAACTACTATTTTAGAGTGTCCTTCTCGAAAGAGAGTTCATCCATACCTCGCCTCAACCTCAAGGCATCGACTTCTTTTATCTTAATCTCCTCCTAAAGTTGCTCCTCTACTTTTTCTTTCTAACTGAACTGTGAAATTTAATGATGTCAACCACTAAAACAAAACAAATGTGTGACAAACTCTAAGGAACTATCTTACCTTCTCGATATACTCTGCTCGATCTTGGTACACCCGCATCAACTTAGCTCGAAGATTATGAATCTTTGATGCTTTCTTTGCATATAAGGCATTTACGGCGTCCCTTTCCTATGAAGTTTCCTTAAGCTTAGCCCCGTACCGAGCAAGATCATCTCGGGACTTGGAAAATTTCCTCTTTTGGAGCACCATAGCCTTCATGAAAAAGAAGGTAAGTCGGATCTGTAAGTGTTAAAACAAAGGCGCAATGAACAAAAGACTCGTTTATTCAAAAGAGTCTATGTATCTCATTAAAAATTAAAGAAGCATTGGGGTCGAGGCTATCATCAAGCCCTTTGATACATCCTCGAAAGATGTCGTGCCCTTCTTGGATGTCATTCCCTTCTTGGTTTACTCCCACCCCAGAAGAGATCTTGTTCATATCCTCCCGTATCAGCCCCTTAGAGAAATCGGGGCCAGGGGAGAATCATCCATGTTGATCACCTCGAGCGATCCGCTCAGGGCATTTTCTTTCATTGAAGGGGCTCTAGGTAAGGATGTGTGGACTCGCCCTCATAATGATCTCCAAAATGAGATGCCTTCTTTTGGGTGATGGTCCAGGGACCCTGTTTGAACTCCCTTCGGAGATTTCTTCAGCCCTGGAATGAGCGTCATCAGTCGTCGCCTGTTTGGTGAGCTTCAGAGTATCAATATTCTTTGTTTTGCAATTTACCAACAGGCAATCATCATCATCTTCTTCCTCCTTTTCCCGAAGGCATTGGGCCATTTTTGGGGATAAGGCCGCCGTATCAACCTTAGCTTTTCGAGCCACGATTTTCTTTGGTTTTGAAGGATTTTAGGACATCTCCTTTCTTCTTTTTCTTTCTTTGGGATTTTCTGAAACCTCCATTTTACAAATTGGAGTCGGCCTCAATGCAACGACGTCCCCAAGACCTGTGTAAAATCGAGATCAACTTCCTATAACCGAAACACTAGAAAATAAACAAAGAACTCACCGTGGTTTTTTGCCTCTGATCGACCCTCGCCAAATCTCGCCAACACCGCTCCGAGTAAGGGGAGGCGGAGGTGAACTTTCAGTCCCAACCCTCGGGGTCCAGGACCCCACAGGGAAACCAAGCAACAACTTCACCATCGCAAAGAATTTAAGTCAAAGGAAAATACAAAGTCGGGAAAAGAAAAGGAATCAGGCTATACTCACGATTCATGTTCCACTCCTCGTCGAATAGCAGCTAATTGGTAGGAATGAGATCTAAGGTTTGGACTCGGACAAACCGGCTCATCCACCCACGCTCTTTGTCCTTATCGATACTAGTAAATAGAGATTTTAAGGATCGGCATTGCAACTTTAGCAACCTTCTTCTCCCCTAAAGTCGAGGACTATACAATCTGAGAAAATTATCGAGAGTGAAGGACATCTCTTCGATTTGGTTTGAAAAAACCCAAAGTAAGTAAACAATTCACCAGAAGGAAAGGTAGATCTAGCTGAGCTTCACTTGGAACAGTTGACAAAAATCGAGGCCGGGTCTATGGGACCCTGGGTTGGAATTCGAGGGCTAATGTAAATGGGTAAGTATATACACTCAAGTACCCCCTTTATATGTGGTTATATCTTCCTCAGAGGAAAGAATCACTATATGTATATCATTGTACTATTCGCAATCCTCTTTTACTTGGTCAAGCTTGGTCTTGGTTGCCAAAAAATATATTGAGACATAGGCACGCATTGACCTGGTATGGAAACGGGGTTTTTGATTTTGAAATCAGACGTTATCTAACACGGCAGGGGAACATATTTCACGATACGAAGTAGCACTGCCATTTTGCTTTTGGTAGATCGAGAAGACAAAGGAGCTTTTTCCTTTTGAGGAACAAATTTAGAGCCATCTCTAAGCGAAAGATCCTAAAAGATGGAAAATATTGTTAGAAAAGAGAAAGGGGTAAATCAAGGAGATTAGAAAAGGCTAAATTAAACTTTGGAAGCACTAAGGGAAAAAAATTTGTAACATTATGGGTTTTGTCTATTTATAAATATCGTTTAAACTTGCTGAGGAAGCCAAAAGGCCGACCGTCAGCCGCCTACAAGCCTTTCCGTGGAACCCACATTACTTATTATATGATGTATATATTTATTAACTATATCCAATTGATGCCCATCACGTTAATTGCACATAAAATATTATAGTTAGCATACATGGCACCATGAAATTCTAGATTACTTAGCGAAATTTTCTGGGGCCTTACACATCTTCCCCATATCTGACATCGTACAAAAAGTAACCCTTTAGTCACTTCAACCGCTTGTGTCATGATGTTGACGTCAGGACCTAGGCATCGAAAATCAGTTTGTCAGAAATCATTAAGAATGATCTACGAGTTGAGTTCGAGTAGACACCCACTCGACTACTGAGCCCAAGGGCTATCCGAGTTCGAGAAAGTTCTCACTCAGGGACTATTTATAAAGCCTCAATGCTATCTTTATTTCGAGTTCAATCAAAGGCTCACTCGACTATTAAACCCAAGGGCTACCTGAGTTCGATAAAGTTCTCACTCGGAGACTATTTATAAAACCTCGGGGGTATCTTTATTTCGAGTTCGAGCAAATTCTCGCTCGACTATTAAGCCCAAGGGCTACCCGAGTTCGAGCAAGTTCTCACTCGGGGACTGTCTATAAATCCGTAGGGATATCTTTATTCCAATTTTAAACAAATTTTCACTCAATTACAAAGCCCAAGGGCTACCCTCGAGTTTGAAAAAAACCTCACTCGGGGACTATTTGTAAAGCCTACGAGCTATCTGTATTTCGATGATCGAGCAAATGCAAACCCGATTACTAAGTCCAAAGGCTACCCAAGTTCGAGAAAGTTCTCATTCGAGGACTATCAACGAAGCCTAAAAAGGCTAGATTTATTTAAAAAATCGAGACCCTGCTCTCACTCAACTCGGACTCAGAAGTCCCGGTGACCTAATCAAATCAATCCAAGCTCAGTCCGAGGGATAGCAAAGAAATTTAAGAAGTATCATATTAATCAATAAAAAGCCTAAGGGTTTACTATGTTCCGGGTCCAGTATTCAGACTAATCGTTAGAGTCATACACTTAGATTTTTCACAAACGAAGGCATAATAACACAAGTTGAAGGCAAAATGGAAAAAATTCTTACATTAATAAAAGATGTTTATAAAGCCCACGAGGGGTCCTTACACAGAAACAAAGAAGCAAAAATAACAACCAAAGGCCTAATCTACTTTCGAGGGTATATCCTCAAGAGTGACATCTTCGAGAATCTTTTCCTCGGGGACTCCATTTTGATCTTTAGAGCGGAGCCTTCGAGAACCTCCTCTGAAACATCAATAGATGAAGAAAAAGCTATAGACTAT
Organism: Nicotiana benthamiana; assembly: GCA_034376525.1. Taxonomy (NCBI): domain Eukaryota; kingdom Viridiplantae; phylum Streptophyta; class Magnoliopsida; order Solanales; family Solanaceae; genus Nicotiana; species Nicotiana benthamiana. Next base: position 122,282,789 of record CM067335.1, on the reverse strand, counting down.
CAGAGAGCAAAAGCTTTTAACAAGCGAAGAAAATTGTGGCCTGATGAAAGACTTGGCGAGTATGGGTCTCGTCAGCACTACTATTATGAAGCCACTTCTTGAGATATTGTACCAGTGTAGGATGCAAAAGTTAGTAGAAGGTACCACCTCACTCCACGGAAAGCAAAAGGAATGAAGCGCCATATCAGGTTGAAGTTATAAGAGATGAGCAGCGGTGTAAAGACCACATATTTTCTGATACATGAAGAATTTGGTGCCTTTCTCTCATTTTTTTGAGCCAACAATAAAAAAAACAACAACAACAACTCAGTATGATCTCACTTAGTGGGGAAAAACTTTAAAAAAGAGCCATGGCATAACTGACAAATTTGTTGCTGTATACCTTGTAGTTACAGGTTTGAACCATAAAAATAGGAGGTTAGAAAAGGATATAGAGAAGGAAAAGGTCTAAAGGTTGTTAAAGAAAGAATGAGCGATGTTTTGGTTCAAGTAACCCCTTAGCTTATTTATAGAGAAATAACGACGAAACTGGTTGCATATTCTTCTGGAGGAATGAACCTACGAGCGTTTCGATTACTTCGAATGACTACGTCACGAGCATGATGTCATCACAAGAAGCTCGAGAAAATCGAAGTCAAAGTTGTTTCATATTATTCTATTATAAGAAACGTGGAGACTATTTGTATACGGTCAAAATTGAGAAGTATGATTTTGAAGGCTTGAATCGGGCTATAGGCCCGAGTCTGAGAGACTTGAAGAGGGTATCATATCCGGCTAAGGAACACATACCTCGAGGAAGTTGATCGAGTGTCTGGCACGGACTGCATGGAGGCCATAATTGTCTCGAAGTCAATCAAGAAAGAGCGAGAATTTCTCAAGGACAAGTGGACCTGGGCATTAATTATAGGATGTGGATTGTATGAAATGGTACACATCCGTATTAGGCCGTTATACACCGTATCAATAGAATTCTTTACTTTTATGAGCAAGGTACTATATTGGGGTTTTCTCCTCCTATATAAATGAGACCCTAATTATTTTGTAAAGGGATCAAATTATTCATTGCAATAAAACATTCTTATTCTTTTTGTTTAACGTGCTCTCAAACTGTTCTTCAGTTTTATTGCATTTACTTTATTGTTCATATTTTATTGCTCTTAGCTGACCTCGAGGTCCCTGAATAAGTCAAGCTTGAGGCTCCCTATTGCCTCAATAACACCGATTTTGTTCTTTATTTCTTTTTGCTTAAGCTCAATATTACTTGTATAATCACTAGTATTAGAATATATCACATATCTTTAAAACCACAAAATATATTTAATTATTAAGCTCATTTTTCGAGGTAAACAATATTACTAATTACAAATAAAATATTTCATTACTATAAATACAGTGACGGATCTAGAATTTTAAAGTCGTGAATGTTCCCGTGCTTTTAACGAAGACATATTACGACCGCAATATTATAACTGCTCAACTATATTTTGAAACTTGATGGCAGAAATATTTGACGAGGATATTTAATGTTATCGTTAAAGGATCAGTATATTTACATTTGTCTTCAGAGTTTTCATACTTTGAAAAGTGCGAATAATAGCATTATTTGTTAAACTAAGTTTAGTGCAAGACTGATCTAGAAAGAAAACAAAGGATATCTAGAACAGCTGGTTTATGAAATGGAAATGGTAGTAAAAATTGAAAAGAGAATAAAAGAAAGATCAAAACAAAATAAAATGGCAAAGAAAAAAAAGGAAATAAATTCTCGTGGATTAAAAAAGAGCCAACCAATTCACGATAAAAGGTAGAAAAGAAAAAGAATGAGTCAAAATGAAAGTTAGGGCGTTTGGACATAAGAGTTGTAAAATTTTGGAAAAAAGTGATATTTTTTTTCAAATAAAAATGATATTTAAAAATTAGAGTTGTGTTACAAAAATATAATTTTTGTTATAAATAGACTTCTATTTAAGGTGAATGTCTTTAATTAGAGAGATTCTAGAGTTCTATTCTTGGTAGCTAAATCATCCTCCTCCCTATAAATAGAGGTGCCCTCTACCATTGTAAACAACTCAAAACATTCTCTAAGTATCAATAAGAAGAACTCTCTCTACTCTTCTCTCTATTTGCTCTTGTTCTTGAGTTATTGTTCTTGTCTTTTATATTATTTCATAACACGTTATCAGCACGAGACTCTACCGTCTCAAGAACCATTCTCGAGAAATCTAAGGTATTTCCCTCTTCCTAATTTAATTTTCGATTATGTCTGACATTACGAAAAGAAAGTTCGTTGCCCTTGAAATTTCGGGCAAGAACTATATGACATGGGTGTTGGATGCTGAAATCCACTTAGATGCTATGGGTCTCGGAGACACCATCAAAGATAGAGAAAAAGCATCCACCCAAGAATGTGCGAAGGCCTTGATTTTCTTGCGCCACCACCTTGATGAAGGTTTGAAGATTGAATATCTCACCGTCAAGGATCCACTCGTCTTGTGGAACGGCTTAAAGGAGAGATATGACAACCTGAAGTTGGTCACTCTGCCACAAGCACGATATGATTGGGCTCATCTGAGGCTCCAGGACTTTAAGTCCGTTTCTGAATATAATTCTGCTATGTTCAGAATTACTTCTAAATTGAAGCTATGCGGGGATAATATCTCCGATTATGATATGCTTGAGAAAACGTTTACAACGTTTCATGCCTCCAATATAGTACTGCAACAACAGTACAGAGAGAAAGGCTTTACAAAGTACTCTGAACTGATTTCTCTTCTACTAGTGGCTGAGCGAAATAATGACCTGCTCATGAGAAATCATGAAAATTGACCCACTGGGTCTACACCACTGCCTGAAGCAGATAAGGTGCACTCTCATTATGCCAAACATGAAAAGGACCATGGTCATGGTCGTAAACGGGGTCATAACCAGGGACGTAGACAAGGAAGAAATTCCAATGAAGTCCGTCAACCCCCAAGGAGAGATAACCGCCGAAAGCAAAAACGGGGTCATGAAGATCCTAAGGCAAATAGTTCAGAAACTATATGTTATCGTTGCGGTGGGAAAGGGCACTGGTCAAAGACTTGCCGTATACCAAGACACTTGGTTGACCTTTATCAAGCATCTCGAAAGAGAAAAGGCCCTGAAACAAATTTTGTCTATGACGACGATGAGGACATCACCCACCTGGATGTGGCAGACTTCTTTGAGCAACCCGAAGGGAAAATAGACCACCTAATCGGCGATGGGTCCGTAATGAAAGAAGATGGAGTTATTTGATTTTGTTCTACTTATTTGTATTAGTTAGTGAATAAACTAATAGTCATTAGTATTAGCTCGTATTAGTTAGTTCATGATGCAATGTTAGCAGTAGTTCTTTAGAATATCTTCAATATGCTCAAATATCAATAAAACTTTTATTTTCCAGTGGGGGTAATCGACTAGCCTGAAAAACTAGTCGATTATCAACTATTTTCGCATTAAAGTTGAAAAACAATTGATCAACAATCGATTGTCGTTGACTAACAATCGATTGTCATTAAGACAGTGTAATCTGGAAATTTTCAAAAATCATCCACAATCGATTGTCTTTGTCTAACAATCGATTGTCATTAAGACAGTGTAATCTGGAATTTTTCAAAAATCATCCACAATCGATTGTCTATGCATAACAATCGATTGTCTTGAAACAGTGTGCTCTGGAATTTTTCAAAAATAGCCAACAATCGATTGTCAATGCATAACAATCGATTGTCTTAAGACAGTGTGATCTGAAGTTTTTCAAAAATAACAAATAATCGATTGTGTGTGTTTAACAATCGATTGACTATGTTCAAACAATCGATAGTGTGTGTTTAATAATCGATTGTCTTATGAAAAACGCTGAAATTTTCAAATTGCAAAGTAATGGATAACATATATGATTTTGTTAGTCAACTGTTAGCAGCAGATTTTGAAAATATTATGTGACACAAAAGAATTGAACTTGTTTATTCTTATGTTCTTGTATCTCTTTTGTATGTCAAACTATGGGATAGCAAATATGGATATCTCACAAAGCGAACTTGGATCAACATCCAACTGTAAAAGTATTTGCCTAATTGATTCATGTACTACACATACAATACTCAAAGAAAGGAAGTATTTCTCTCAACTAAATATGTGTAAGGCAAACGTTACTACAATCTCTGGAAGTAGTAAATTGATTGAAGGCTCCGGAAGAGCAATTGTAACTCTGCCCAAGGGCACGACGTTAATCATAGAGAATGCAATGTTCTCCTCCAAGTCTAAGAGAAACTTGTTGAGTTTTAAAGATGTACGCTGGAATGGCTATCATATTGAGACAATGGATGAAGATAATCTTGAATATCTCGTCATCACAAAGAATGTCTCCGGCCAAAAGAGGGTTATTGAGAAATTCCCGTCTTTATCTTGTGGCCTGTATTGGACAAGAATTAGTGCAATTGAGGCACATTCAACAGTAAACCAAAGGGTTACTGATTCCAATACCTTTGTACTTTGGCATGATCGATTGGGACACCCAGGATCGGTCATGATGAGACGGATTATAGAAAGCTCATATGGGCATCCGTTAAAGAATTTCAAAATTCTTTCGAATAATGAATATCCTTGCACTTCGTGTTATCAAGGCAAGTTGATTATCAGGCCATCACCAACAAAGGTTGGGACTGAGTCACCCACGTTTCTGGAACGTATACAAGGGGACATTTGTGGACCTATTCACCCACCTAGTGGGGCGTTTAGGTATTTCATGGTCTTGATAGACGCATCCTGTAGATGGTCTCATGTGTGCCTGTTGTCATCACGCAACCTTGCGTTTGCGAAATTAATGGCATAAATAATTCGACTACGAGCACAATTTCCAGATAATCCAATCAAGTCCATTAGACTGGATAATGCTGCTGAGTTTACATCCCAAGCATTTAATGATTATTGCTTATCAATCGGGATAAAAGTTGAACATTCTGTAGCTCATGTTCACACTCAAAACGGTCTTGCAGAATCGTTAATTAAACGCCTGCAATTGATTGCAAGGCCATTACTTATGAGAACGAGGCTGCCCACTTCGGTATGGGGTCACGCCATCTTACATGCAGCAATGCTAATTCGTCTCAGACCGACGAATTACCACAAGTATTCCCCGTTGCAATTGGTTTTGGGTCATGAACCCAATATATCCCATTTAAGGATTTTTGGATGCGCAGTATATGTGCCTATTGCACCGCCATCCCGCACCAAAATGGGTCCGCAAAGAAGGTTAGGAATATATGTTGGGTTTGAATCGCCCTCCATCATTCGCTACCTCGAAACATTGACAGGCGACTTGTTTACTGCACGATTTGCAGACTGTCGATTTGATGAGTCACTTTTCCCAAAATTAGGGGGAGAAGTTGGTGAAACCAAACGGGAAATTTTATGGAAAAATGCATCATTATCTCATCTTGATCCACATTCCTCTATTTGTGAAAGAGAGGTACAAAAGATTATCCATTTGCAAAGAATAGCAAATCAAATGCCTGACGCATTTACGGACTTGAAAAGGATAACGAAATCCCACATTCCCGCGGAAAATGTTCCAATCCGTATTGATGTCCCTGTTGGACAATCATCTAGTGTCATATCCAATGAGTCAAATGCACGCCTGAAGCGTGGCAGACCATTAGGTTCCAAAGATCGAAATCCTAGAAAGAGGAAAAAGAACGATCAGAATGACACCACGAAAGAATCTCATGATTTAACAAATTCTGAGATTCATGAAGAATCCATTGAGCCCGAGACTCTGGAAAATACGGAACTATCCCTAAATCCAATTAATATTGAGGCAAATATTAATCGAGTGGATATTGTGGTGGATAATGCCTTTGCTTATAATGTAGCATCTAGCATTATGCAAGAATGTGAGGATCTCGAACCTCAATCTGTTGAAGAATGTCGAAAAAGACAGGATTGGCCAAAGTGGCAAGAAGCAATTCAATCAGAATTGAATTCGCTGGCAAAACGTGAAGTTTTTGGCCCTATAGTTGAAACACCTGATGGTGTTAAGCCTGTCGGCTATAAATGGGTCTTTGTACGCAAAAGAAATGAGAAAAACGAGGTACAAAGATATAAGGCACGCCTTGTTGCACAAGGTTTTTCTCAAAGGCCTGGTGTCGATTATGAAGAGACATATTCGCCTGTAATGGATGCGATAACCTTTCGTTATCTCATAAGTTTTGCTGTCCATGAAAAGCTTGACATGCACTTAATGGATGTGGTTACTGCCTATCTTTATGGCTCACTTGATAATGAGATATACATGAAAATTCCCGATGGACTCAAGATGCCAAACGCGCTTAACTCAAAATCTCGGGAAATGTTCTCAATTAAATTGCAAAGATCCTTGTATGGTCTAAAGCAATCTGGACGAATGTGGTATAATCGTCTTAGTGAGTACTTGTTAAAAGAAGGCTATATAAATGACGCCATTTGCCCGTGTGTTTTTATAAAGAAAACAACATCGGAATTTGTTGTACTTGCCGTATATGTCGATGACATAAACCTTATTGGAACCCCTATAGAACTCCAAAAGGCAATTGATTATCTAAAGGATGAATTCGAGATGAAAGATCTCGGAAAGACTAAACTATGTCTTGGTTTGCAAATTGAATATTTGGCAGACGGAATTTTTGTTCATCAATCTACCTATACAGAAAAGGTACTGAAACGGTTTTACATGGATGAAGCACATCCTTTAAGTACACCGATGGTTGTTCGATCACTTGATGTGAACAAAGATCCATTCCTACCACAAGAAAGGAATGAAGAGCTACTTGGTCCTGAAGTACCATATCTTAGCGCAATTGGCGCACTAATGTATCTTGCAAATACTACAAGACCTGACATATCCTTTTCAGTTAATGTCTTAGCAAGATTTAGCTCGGCTCCTACAAGGAGACATTGGAATGGGATCAAACACATATTGCGGTACCTAAAGGGAACTACCGATATGGGCTTATTTTATGGCAAGAATTGCAGCCCGGATCTTGTTGGTTATGCTGATGCTGGATATTTGTCCGACCCACACAAGGCTCGATCTCAAACGGGTTATGTGTTTACCTGTGGAGAAACCGCCATATCTTGGCGATCGACTAAGCAATCAATTGTGGCTACTTCATCTAATCATGCCGAGATAATTGCTATTCATGAAGCAAGTCGGGAGTGTGTGTGGTTGAGGTCTATAATACATCATATCCAAGACAAATGTGGTTTGAAGTGTGATAAACTACCCACAACTTTGTATGAAGACAATGCAGCATGTATAGCTCAATTGAAGGGAGGATTCATAAAAGGAGATAGAACGAAGCATATTTCACCAAAGTTATTCTTCACACATGATCTTCAAAAGAATGGTGATATCAATGTTCAACAGATTCGTTCAAGCGAAAATATGGCTGATTTGTTTACAAAATCTCTACCAAAGTCAACCTTCAAGAAGCTAGTTCACAAGATCGGGATGCGAAGACTTAAGGACATAAATTGATGTTCTTATCAGGGGGAGTTAAGGCGCGTTGCACTCTTTTTCCCTTACAAGGTTTTGTCCCACCGGGTTTTCCTTGCGAGGTTTTTAACGAGGCAACCAATAGGCGCATATTCAAACATGTGTACTCTTTTTCCTTACTTTAATTTTTCCCATTGGGTTTTGTTTTAAGGTTTTAACGAGGCACATCATTGAATAGACATTCAAGGGGGAGTGTTATAAATAGACTTCTATTTAAGGTGAATGTCTTTAATTAGAGAGATTCTAGAGTTCTATTCTTGGTAGCTAAATCATCCTCCTCCCTATAAATAGAGGTGCCCTCTACCATTGTAAACAACTCAAAACATTCTCTAAGTATCAATAAGAAGAACTCTCTCTACTCTTCTCTCTATTTGCTCTTGTTCTTGAGTTATTGTTCTTGTCTTTTATATTATTTCATAACAATTTTGGACTATTTTTGAATTTTTGGAGTAATCTGAAATGAAAATTTTAAAAAATAACTTTTTTTGATAGAGTTTTTCAAATTTTTAAAATTATCTTCAAATAAAATTTCATAGCTTTCGAAAAAAAATTTTAAAATTTCGATTTATTTTGTATAGCCAAACTGGCCCTAAATGTATGCAGGTGGATTAGATCCCGCACCATTTTTGTTACAACCGTTCCTTCAGCTACCTCAAACGACCAAAGCACCCACAAAATTTCTTTGTTGATGTGCTCAATAAACATAGTAGAAAAATTATTGACCATTGTAAGTACAAAATAACAGTACTACCTATGCAGCAATGGGTGCTCTAGCCCCCATAGGGATGTATTTGGATCCGCCCATGTGTAAATGGTATTATATCTATTAGTAAATATTTCAATTTGTTCACATTATATTACTAGTATTACAAGTATAATAATTAGTATATGAAAAATATTTTTGGAATTAGTAATGTAAAAGTATGGGCATCTTGGTATACTTAATGTATTTTTTAACGTATATTTGATGTACTTTTTGAGTTATATTAATTTACTAATACTTCTATGTTTCTGTGTAAAAAAGAATATTGCTAAATTATAATTAATCCCCCTTATCTAAAGACGTGGGGAATCACTACGCGCCAAAAATTGTCACGATCTTCTTCTGTGTAGGCGCCAATTCTTCCATTTAATTTTCTCCTTCATGCTTTTGGGAAGATTTGAATTCACAACCTCTTGGTTGAAAGATGTTGTCTTCCTTTTACCTTATAAACATTAGTTCTTTCTTTTTCCAATCATGGTATAAGTTTTTTACTTTATTTTCCAACTTCAAAATAACTACAGTAAAAAATTAAAACTACAAGTTCAAAAGATAAAAATTTAATTGCTTACAATAAGTAACAAAATATTAATTTGTATACTGAAAAATATAAACTATTCATACAAGATTGCAACAACATTTGTTGTCGTATTTAAGAAAGTACTGATCTAAACAACTACTTATTAAACATATTTTGTGAAACAATAGTTAGAAGCTTCCGCAGAATAACTTATTGTAAAAATAAAAAATTAAACATTTCTAGAAATGGAATTGTGTTAGAATCATTAATATTTATTTATTTCCCTTGATCCCTCTCATGAAAAATGCATCGAAAATAAAAGTAACAACAAATCATTAAACTATCATCCTATAAGATATGATATTGTAATAACACAGTACTGCTAAATTCATTAATTTCTTAATTAATGACAGTTAATAAGTACTGTATATATTTTACAAATAGCTGCGGCTTCCCTCCACAATCCTCATATATAGCCGAACCAAATTCCCTCCTCTCTTTTGTTTCTTCCTTTCTTCTTCTTCTTCTTCCTCTCCCCTTCATTTTTTTCTTCCCCCCTCTCTCTTCCAGCTTTTTAAATTCCATCTCCCAATATCAGACCTCATTTTCTTCTCCTATTCCTTTTCTTCCCTTTCCAATTCCATCTTTCCCCACTCCCTACCCCCACTACAACCCAAAACCTCAACAACCAAAATAGGGTTTTCAATTCCATCATTTTTCCCTCCACTATTTCCACTAAAAAATCAAAAAGATTGATTTTTTTAGGACTTTTAATCTCAAAAACCAAAAAGAGTTTTCAATTCCATCAAATTTTCCTCTACTTTTGTTACTAATTTTTTTTGGAAGATTGGATTTTTAGGATTTTTTCTCAGCTGGGGCTGTTTAAAAATCAAGAATCTAGCAGATCATGCAATCCCAACAGCAGCAGCAGCAACAACAATCTTTGAAGCGTCAGCTTCAGTTCTCATCCATTAAACCGGCTTTTGGTGATTACCACTGGTTTTCCACAGACCCGGTTCATTGTTCTTCTCAAGAACCTCCTGCAGGAATTGTTGTCAAGACTCCTGTGAGCTTTCTTTCTGATTCTTTAGTGCCTTGTTGATGTTATATTGAGGTTTATATGTGATGAATGAACAGTTTTGTGCAAATTCTGCTATTGAATTTTGGGTATTAAATGTTAAAGATAGCTTTATTGATCGCTCTCGTTAAGATTTTCGGCTGGAAATTTGAGGTTCTCTGTTGTTTAAGTGAAGCCTTTGGTGCCTTAATGATGCCATATAATAGGTGGTTATATGGGATAAAATAATTAATCTTGGTGTAAAATTTGCTGTTGATTTTTGGGTATTAAATGGTTAAGGATAGCTTTATTGATCGCTCATTAAGATTTTTGGTTGGAAATTTTAGGGTCTATGTTGTTTAAGTGAAGTCTTCAGCGCCTTAATGATATAATATGATAGGTGTTTGTATGGGATAAATGAACACCTTTGGTGTAAAATTTGCTGTTGAATTTTGGTTATTAAATGTTTAAAGTAGCTTTATTGATCACTCATTAAGATTTTTGGCTGGAAAGTTGAGGTTTGTGCTGTTTAAGTGAAGTATTGAAGTGGGTTTGAGTGGAGATCTTGCCTTAAGGTGTCGTTTGTGTATGGCTCAAAATCTAACCATGCTTGCTTCAACGTTAAAAGGAATGGCGAGGAGTCGACTGAACCATGGTTGCATTCATAAGACGTCACAACCACGAGTATCTCGGCTGCTGCCGAGATCGAACTATCTAAGAGCTTGTACGGCGAGGCATATGTCGTGACATTTAAGGGGGACTACTCAATGCACAATGAGAGGCTCATAAGGCTCACTGGCTAAGAACCGTTGGATAAAAAGGAAATACATAGGGAGGAGATAAAAAGAAAAGGGGCTCCTGTCCGATAGAAGAAAGAAGGCAGAAGAACTAGAGAATGCTATAGAAGAAAGACATGAGAAGTTACAGAATTTGGCGACAAATCTTTGTAATCATCTTTCTTGAGTCAATAAAGATAGATCTTGCAACTATCAATGGGATTCCCTCTTTTCCTCCTTTATTTCTATATTACGGGACAATACATGATGAATGTAAGCTTGTTATACTATAAGTCTTGAAGATTCATGAGCTTGACTATGTCTTATTCTCTTATTCAATATGCTTTGATGTTTAATCTAGAGTTAATTATTTTTGGCTAAGATTTATCCTCTTTATTTCATTATTAATTAGTTTAACAAAAAGCTTAACACTTTTGGCACCTTCCGTGGGTATTTTTTAGCCAAAAGTTTAGTTTCTTTTAGATCTAAAACCAGCCAAAATATCACTTTCCGGCTATCATAGCCTCACCATTTCGGTATAAACACCAACTCGAAAAAGTGGTAGATAAGTTTTGGAGATAACTAAACTAGTTTGGGTCAGACCTCTACATGAAATCAAAATTAGGTCTTGCCTGTAGCGGTAGGTTTAGACCATCGTGTGAGCACTCAAAGTGGGATTGCGGTCACTACACACTTAGCATGCCCGCAATCCATACTTCCACCTCTTAGAAAGGGACGACAACCTACTGTGTGATTCATTGAAATAACCAACGTATCATGCTTTGTTTCTGTATCCATGTGCGCAATTGCAATTTAGGAACATGGTATATGACGTTCCCTTTACTAACTGTGCACATCGGACGAGGTCAAATCGGTACGCGAGCTCGGGATCCATTGGGCAGGGTAAGTTCAGCCCATGAGAAGCCTAGATGCGATTAACGCAAAGCCAAACATGGGGCTACCAAATCTGAAACCGTCATTCGAGTACACGATGGAATGGGTTGCCTTACATTGCCCCTTCTCCCTCACCGACTTACTAGGTCAAGGTAACAGGCAATTTCGTTTGGATCTAACTTGTCATTTTTCCCTTTGTATTCAAACACAAGTAATACGAGTACTCACAGGTACGCGAACAAGGAACGGACACCACCGAACGCACCAAGCAATCCTTCCACATCACATCGTATTGCAAATAACAGGCAAGTGACTCAAAACGAGCCGGTATTGTTAAGAAAATCTCCATGAGCTAGGGCTAAGCGGTGAGCCCATGGAACACACAGTCCTTTTGCCGCAAGCAGAAATTGAATTCGAAAAGCTTGCATGTATATTTGCCATGCCAATTCAGCTGACTAAATACTGCGAATCGCATTTGAACTTCGTTTGGTCCAAGGGTACCCAGAAGCCCAAGCAATAAGTTCGTCGCTCGTCCCGATCATGGCCTCTCCCGGTCGAGCAAAGAGAAGATTTGGTAAATTGGGACTCCACCAACACATACACACTGCAATGACGCATAGAGTTCTCCAATGAAAACAAATTAAACAAACTGGGAATCGCCTCAACGCACACAAACAATACATCAATGAATGATGTTCTCCAATAAAAATAACGCAACAGGCAAGCCTGCTCTATCGCCAAGTAAAAGGGAAATTCGACTTCGCTCGAATTAACACCCTTAAAGCCATCGCCAAGCGGGTTATAATTCGACCTCGCTCGAATTAATACCCTTACAGCCATCGGCCATCGCCGAATGGGTTACAATTCGCTCTCGATCGAACTCGCAATGGGTTATAATTTGACCTCACTCGAATTAACACCCTTACGACCAGGGTTATTAAAAGCGCTCGCTTCTCGCTTTAAGCGACGAAGCGAGGCGAGGCGCATGGGTTATGCTTTTCTGGAAAAGCGACTCACATTAGAAAAGCGCATGCTTTTCTCGCTTAAGCGAGAAGCGACGAAGCGATAAAAGCGTTAAAAAGCTCGCTTAAGCGAGCAGAAGGCTGAAGCTAGGGTTTTTTTTAAAAATTTTGGGCAAATAAACATACGCTCCAAAGGCATCTGTTGCCAAAACATATGCGAACGACCACTTCTGTTCTTCTGTTCATCTTCTTCTGTTTTTCTTCTTCTTCTTCTAGTCTTCTTCTTTAGTTCTTCTGTTCTTCTTCATGCTCTATTTTTTGTCTTCTTTTGTTGTTCTTCCTCTTTTCTATTTTTCTTTCAATTTGTTTCTCCAGATTATGCTCTGTTCAGCTAATGACCACTGCTGCTCTGTTTTTCTTTTTGTTCTGTTATTAAAAGTGTTGTTTATGCTCTGTTTTCTTCTTTTATGCTCTCTTTATGCTCTGTTTCTGTTATTAAAAGTGTTGTTTATGACTTTATGCTCTATTTTCTGTTTAGGGCAGTGAATTAATTGTTTTTTTTGCATTTGCTTAAGATATTAAGACTTTTGAGGATTATTCACTATCTAGTTTTAGTATCTATTATGAAACATTTGCTTAATATGTTATTTTTAATGAGTTCTTAGCTATTTATCTATGCCTATTTTTTTTTGTTTATGTTAAATTACGCTTCAAAACAAAAAAGCGTGCGCTTCGCTTCACGCTTCTCGCTTCTGTGAAGCGAGGCCTCGTCGCTTTTTTGCGCTTAACGCTTTCCAAAACACTGCTTACGACCATCGACCATTGCCAAATGGGTTATAATTCGACCTCGCTCAGATTAATACTCTTACGTCCATCGGCTATCGTCACATAAAAGGGAAGTTTGACCTTGCTCGGGCTCACAACGGGTTACGATTTTGAGCTTGCTCGCCATCGCCAAGTAGAAGTGAATTCGCTTACCAGAATCAGATCAAAGTTCGACCCCATCAAACTCATAACGGGTCGTAGTTCGACCTTACACGAGCTCGCCCCCCGCCATCGCTAAACTCACCATGCGAAAGGGACTTCACCTAAGTTGGCAAGTTTGAATTCGACCTCACTCGAATATATAAGTCGAAACTGACTTCGCCCCAGTTGGCAAGTCTGAATTCGACCTCGCTTGAATATACAAGTCAAAAATGACTTCGCCCAAGTTGGCAAGTCTGAATTCGACCTCGCTTGAATATAAAAGCCAAAATTGACTTCGCCCAAGTTGGCAAGTCTGAATTCGACCTCGTTCGAATATACAAATCAAGGTTGATTCCGCCCAAGCTAGCAAATCAGAAGTCAACCTAGTCCGAACTTACACAACGAGATCCGATCTCGCTTGGGTCAAGCAAACTAAATCCGCCCTCATTCAAATTCCCAATTACAAGATCAGGGACTCATCACATAGAAATCCGGAGATCTTCTTCCAAAAAAGGGGGGGAGAGAACAAAGAAAGTAAGTCAAAAGATACATAAACAAAGGCAGAGCAACTATTTTATTCAAATGTGTGTGCGCAACAACCGCGCCTTACGGAAGGCCTAAAACGAGCCTTCAAGAAAAAGACGAAAATATACAACAAAAGAACAAAAAAAACTAGTAAGTACAAAAGCTGCAACGAAATTTCATTCAGTGTTATCTCCACCGCCGTTCTCCCTAGCATCAGCGTCCTCAGAAAGAAGTCCTCTCAATCTCAACGCCCTCAGCGGAGGGTCGTAGCTGCAGGTAATACGAGCCTCGCGTGCCTTCGCCCGAACATCTTCAAAGGCGGCCTCAAGAACACTCCCCACCTCCCACAAACCCTTGTATATATCTCGTAGGGCCTTGTCATGGACCCATAATTCATACAAGCGGGGAGAGGAGAGGGAAGCGGTGGAGGAAGATTCAACTTGAGCTAACAATTGCGCCTTCTCGGCCTCAAGAGTTGCGACCTGGTCTCCCAGGCTCGAAGCTTCCCAGTCAATTTCACCAATATGCTCCTGGAGTTGTGCCTCCCTTAGTGTGTCCGTCGCCGTCTCAGATTCCTGCTCAGACTTGAGGACACGGATAGTGTCCTCTAGTGCCGCCCTCGAGCATCCTCAACTCTCTCCATCTCGACCACCTTCTTTTCTAGCTCGGCCACCTTCTCCGTCCATTATGCACTCAGAGCATCGATCCAAGTAGCATTTTGCTCAAGTTCAGCTCGTAAAGATAACACTTTCGCCTGAAGGTCCTCGCACTCCGTGGTGACTCCTTTGCCCACCTCGAGCTCCTCATCTTTGGCATGAACCAAGTCCTCAAACGAATTGCATCTGTTGATAGACCGCATTAGCTACTCATCTCTTTTCTCCAACTCCTCCCTGATGGGCTGGGTACTAGCGCCTGCTCTAAGCTGCTCATGAATTTCACGGCATCTGTTGCGATACCGCCGATACTTCTCGGCTACTTTTAGAAAAAAACGGCCCGTGTCTCGGCCGTACAAGCACTCTCGATCCCTTGCATGTAAGTCTAAAAAAGAGAGAGGGGAGCGAGAGTCAGTATAAAAACAAAGGTCACAAAATGAAGAAAACAAAAGGGAGATCACCTTTAAGGCCATTGCGGCCACACCGCGTGACAACCCAGAATCGTTGACCTCCTATAAAGATGCGCTTTTAGCAGCGAAGTATAGAAGGTCAAACTACGGCACCAAATCCACCGTGTCTTGCAACAGGTTGAAATCCGACAGAATTTCGAGTATGCGGGAAGGGTCTTCCGCCCTTACCTCAGTTCCGGTAAAGCCCTCCTCGAACATCCTCATGTCCTCAGGGTCAATGTTGGATTCAGATTCATAATCCTCAACCATGACGCCCTTCCCCTCTTATTGGCCGAATAAGGGGTGCGATTCGATTGAGATGATGATGGTTTGCTCGGAACAACCACGACAGTCTCGACACTCTATCCCTCCGCCACAATAGCCTCTTAAACGCTCATAATGGGCGTTGCCTTCGCGTCCAGGCCGACACCACCGTCGGTTTCGGGTACTGTCGAAACAAGGTCGCCCTTCAAGGGCAGTTCGGCTAAAGAAGCCCCTTCCAACATTACCCTTCGCCTCTTCGACGGGCCTCTCCACTACTGGTGCGAGAAGATTCGCCCGTTGAACGAACTGCGGGGACCAGGGTTCCCGGTTGAGGAGCGACTTCCAAGTGTACGGTCTCGGCTGCGGGCGTGGTCTAACGAGTGACCCGGCCTCTACGCCCTCGCCTGCAATAACTCGTGGTGCGGGCCAAGCGGAGGGGGTCGGTTGACGAAATGCGAGTGTAGGAGCCCTCGTCCTTCTCACTATTCTCCAACATATCAATAAGAAAGGATTTGATCATAGAACGACAAGGTTAAAGAAACTACGGAACAAAGAACAATGAGCCAACTCACCGGTAAGAGGCTTGCACCCAAACTTCTCATATAAGACGCTCATTCACGAATCCCCATTGTGTGGGGGAGAATTGCGCTCACCCATTCGCGGATATCGGCAACTAGCAGGGGAGGTAGTCTCTCGGCTACAAAAACAAAGGCAAACCCTCAATGAAGTCATTAAACGGAGGCGCCTTACGGCCGTCTTAAGAAAAATTGCATAAAGTAAATAGAAAGGAAAACTTATGAGCAAAATTCCATATCTCAGAAAACCCCGCCGGATTCGACACATCATGCTCTGTTCGGACGTAGAAGAAGCTCTCCTAAAAGCGGTGGTTGGCCTTATCGTCCATTTTCACCACCAAACTCTTGATTTCTCGATGACGCATGTGAATCATCGTACACCGAAGAAAATGGGGGGCGAAGAGGTAGAGCATGTGCCCTAGATAAGTTCCGCGGCTTGCCAGCTCCACATACTTGATGAGCATGAGGAAGAGCTTATACGCGTGCGGAGAAAGTTGAGCCGAGCACACCTCATAGAAACGGCAGAAATCCACCACCAAGGAAGGAAGGGGAAGCGTGTTCTCGATGACAAAGGGATATGTGTAAAACGCGCAGTAGCCCAGGTGCTGTAAATGCATCCACCGGCACCATTTCAATATAATCGGGGATCCTCCATTCGTCCTTGAACGTCATGAGCGCCGCGACATCCATCGTGGAAGGAACGAGTTTCGGTTCGTCTTTGGCAGGGCTGTTAAAATCAGTCCTCGCGTTCCCCGAGCGGGGAACCACCTCATCCACCGTCAGAAACCCCTCGTCTTCTACCACTTCCACCCCTCTTCAAGTAGGAATACGCCATTCTCCGGCACCAGAGCACCTATAACTTTATCAGAATGGGAAGAAGCACTGACCATTTGTTTTCTTTGATCGAAAGAAATGAAAAGGATAAAGGAAAAAGACAATAGTGTTTGCGAATCCTAGCAAAAGCAGAAGTATGAGAGACTAAAGAAGGAGATGAAGATCTGTGAAGTTCTTTCTTAAACGATTGAAAAGCATAACATTCAAATGAAAAGCTCCCTCCTATTTATAGGGATGTAAACACCTTGAGCAGGAAAACCAAGAGTCGCCAGTTAGAAAACGGAAAGGGCAGGGGAAGCGATGCAAAGAATAGGAAATGTGCGCCATAATGACGCACGAGAAACATTAATGACATTTTAAACTGACGTAATGGTCCGACGCAGTTCTCGAAATGTCACGTTGCTAGCTCGCCAAGAGATGCTTGATTCTCACACAATGCGTTCAGATCTCTCCTTTTCAAATCGACCGAGTCCGCCTATCGAGCTCGCCTAGAGGCGACCTCAACATGCGGAGGGACTAACTATATGAGTCAAAATATGACCACGCGTGGTTCAATGTTAAAAGGAATGGCGAGAGTCGACTGAACCATGGTCGTATTCATAAGACGTCTTAACCACGAATATCTCGGCCGCTGCCGAGATCGAACTATCTAAGAGCTTGTACGGCGAGGCATATGTCGTGAAATTTAAGGGGAACGACCCAATGCACAATGAGCAGAGTATGGCCCACTGGCTAAGAACCGTTGAATAAAAGGGAATAATTACTATATAAATAGGAAGGAGATAACAAGAAAAGGGGCTTCTCTTCAACAGAAGAAAGAAGGCAGAAGAACCAGAGAAGGCTATAGGAGAAAGACATGAGAAGTTATAGATGTTGGCAACAAATCTTTGTAATCATCTTTCTTGAGTCAATAAAGATAGATCTTGCAACTATCAATGTCATTTCCTTTTTTCCTCCTTTATTTCTATATTGCGGGACAATATATGGTGAATGTAAGCTTGTTATTTATTTGGTATCTTCTATAAGTCTTGAAGGTTCATGAGCTTGACTATGTCTTATTCTCCTATTCAATATGTTTTGATGTTTAATCTAGAGTTAATTATTCTTGGCTAAGATTTATTCTCTTTATTTCATCATTAATTAGTTTAGCAAAAAGCTTAACACTTTTTGGTCAAATAGTTTGGTTTGAAGATAAGTTAGCATGGGATTAGTTATGCTGGGATTGACTGTTTGGTATGTCGTATTAATGTTGAGATTGTTAATTTTACTTATCGTGGAATTACTATTCCACCTCTGGCAGCTATAAGTTATCCCGATACTATTTTTAATTCTGTATTAGTAACCAAGCAAGGGATAAGGTGGTACTAAATTTTTATCCCAATATTATTTTGCTTATCTATGATACCGAACGACCCCTAAAGCTACACTGTGTATATTTTTATGGTGTAAATGATCAAAAGGATCTGGTTATGTAAAATCTGTTGTTGAATTTTGGATATGAAGTGGTCAAACTAGCTTTATTGAACCCAATTTGAGTTTTCCAATTGGAAAAACAAAGTTTGGTTTGTGTTGCTTAAGTTTAATAGGCTTCAAGGTGCTTGATGAATTTACTTAGTTTTGCTTTTTTAAACTTTGAAAGCTGTAATCTTTCTTGCTCGATTAGAGGTTATGCAATTTCAGCAGTGACGTTCTCATCTGTGTTTCTTCATTTAGTTGTCTTTTGATTTTATGGGTGCTGTACTTCCATATAGTTTGATGAATAATCCGTGGCAAAGGTTGTACTTTTCTTGTGCTTGCAGACACTACACACCAAATATTCATTTGGCCCTCTTATCATCTTAGTTGCGGCTCCATTCTGTTTAAAGTATGAAAGTGTAAAAGAAAAAAGCATATCACAGGATTCATCTAGTTCAAAACAATAATGATATAGGATCAAATAGATCAGTTAGACGAAGGTTGATGAAACAAGTTCATATTGTTTTGGCGGTTGAGATCTAAATTGCATTTGAGTAGTTGCAGGTGAAATTTCAAGGTCCAAGATTTCCTAATGTGTTTGTATATATTAACTAGGAATTGTGTTCCCTTTCCCCTTTTCCTCTGTATTTCGGCTAATAAATTGAGTGTGCCTTTGAGACTTTCAAGATGGTTCACAGACACTGTTCTGCTTGAGTTATAAGGACTAAAGTTGTAGGAACGAGACTTCCTCTAGCTTAAGCTTAGTTTTCTAGGTTAACATGAGAATAATAGCTGAGTCAGTTCTTCTCTTTTCTATTCCCTCTCTGAAGCTTCTTTTTGTCATTTACCTATCACTACAATCTGGATAATGCTTCAGAACATCAGTCAGTCTTTAACTATGGTTTAATTTTTTTCTCCTCAAGCCAATATAAAATTAAAGGATCTAAGTCGGACTCACCTAATCATTACTGCGGTGTGACAAGTTTTCACATATTATTGAACTGTTAGTAATATGCACTTAGTATCTTCCATTTTTTATGCAAAATCCTTGTTAATATAAATTGGAAAATCAGAGCTAGCCTATGTTGACTCAATGGAAATGATTGCAATTCACAAGTTTATATTTATATATCAATTTCATATTCAAACACGATTTGTAGTAAATCCTTTAAATAAATTGCTGATAGAACTTGGGGACTCATTGTCTTATTCAGCCACTGAAGCGGAAGAGTACGGCAGCAAATTATGAACAGGGGGTTGGTGACCAGAACCCAGGTTTTGAATATGCTAATGTAAACAGTCCTGTGCAGACCCCAATGTCTGGAAAAGCTGGGAACACACAGAAAATTCCTAAGTCTTCGAAAGCCAGATTTTCTCAAGCTGTTGCATCCAATGTTGGTGAGGATTTTCGATGTAAAAGTTTTTCCTTGAAATGCTTATGTACTACATTTACTTTCAGAGGAGCATTCAATATAGCAATCTTACTCACTTCTGCAAGCCAGTGCCTTATAATAATTGCTGTTTTTCCCCCTTTTCCCTTCTCTCTCACAATCCTTATCTTTATTGTTCACTTTGCTGAGACCAACCTTATATATAAATAGAGAAAATTACTAGTTCTAACTTTTGGTTATTGAATTTGCAGGATCCCCTTCAGGCAATGTTACCCCAGTTGGTCCTTGTCGATATGATAGCTCCCTGGGTAAATTGAAACTTCAATGGCATAATTATTCTTTTGTCTTTCCATCTGTTATTAATCTAATGTCTGGGTTGTTGTTCTAAAGTGAGTAGACCGTTGTGATTTATAGGATAGTTCACCACAATTTCTTATTATACAGAAGAATTATGTAGTAAAACTGTACTTATGACAACATCTCTAAATTCTCATTCAGGTCTTTTAACAAAGAAGTTCATCAATCTAATCAAACATGCAGAAAACGGTATGCTTGATCTGAATAAAGCTGCCGATACATTAGAGGTATCTTCACATTGATGCTGTTATGCCGGTGACATGAGGTTTTTTACCAGCTTAGGTGTTTTATTCTTCTAACAGGTTCAGAAAAGGCGTATATATGATATCACAAATGTCCTGGAAGGCATTGGTCTGATAGAAAAGAAACTCAAAAACAGGATCCAGTGGAAGTATGGGAAGAGATACACATCCAATTCAAATAAATTGCGTAGTTGTTCTTCATTGATGTTTTATGTGACTCGAGATAATTCGAGGAAACAATGTTAAAATATCATTTGCATTATTATGTAGGGGTCTATATGTCTCAAAACCAGGAGAATCTGATGAGAGTATTGCAAGTTTACAGGTGAGGACCAATACCCCGATGGCTGATGTATTTTTTATTTATTTTTGTCACGCATTTGTCGGTCAAAAGTGAAGTAGCCCGAGCAAAGGGGATCATACTCATAAGCATATCCCAAGTCTCTTCAAAATGTAGTGGAAATAGTTTTCATAAAGCAACTGTTTTAAGCATTCTAGTGCTCTTAATGTTTACTTGTATCTGCTTCCTAAAGAATGCTCACATTATTTAACTTACATTGACCTGCTAGTATCACTGTAAATATTGATTATGGACGAAATTGGAATGATAAAAATATGGGTGCTTCTTGTGTCATAGTCAGCACTTATTGGTAGTATGTACTCCCCTTGCAGGGAGATGTGGAAAGTTTGACGATTGAAGAGCGTAGATTAGATGACCAGATACGGTAGCTTCTTTGCCTGTAATACAAAACTCCAACATTGCTGTGCTTCATTTCTGAGCTGATATTGTGGTCTTGTTGGCTTCTTTCAGAGAAACGCAGGAACAGTTGAGGGACTTGAGTGAAGATGAAGATAATCAAAGGTAGCATCTTTGAGTAACATACGAACAAAGTTCTGATCATGCGCTTTTTCATAGATTTTTCTGCTTACGTTTTTCCTTTTCATTCTTATCTTCTGAAATCTGTAAATTCTCTGTAAAAAAAGATGGTTTTTTGTTACTGAAGATGATATCAAGAGTTTACCTTGTTTCCAGGTATATTTTAACTGTTCTTTCCACCTTTCCATCCTTTTCTTTCTGAGTCCATGTTCATTAATAGACTGATGCTCTGCTGTAAATTGATTGCTTTGATCAGAATAAAACATTGATAGCAATCAAAGCTCCACATGGCACCACTTTAGAAGTCCCAGATCCTGATGACGTAATTGCTTTCTCTTTAGATACAGCAAAATTTTCTTATTTCCTAGCAGGTCTACCATTATTCAACTGCTTAGCGCTTTCACATATCTTAGCATGTCTTTCTTGCCTCTAACAGGCTGTTGATTATCCACAAAGAAGATACATAATAACATTACGGAGCACCATGGGCCCCATAGATGTATACCTTGTCAGGTACTTTTGCTGCTTCTTAACACAATAGACTGATCAAAGAAACCCAAATATGAATCCGGGCCAGAGGAGTGGGGGGGGGGGGGGGTGTAGAGGTTTATAAGCTTTCAACATTTTCTATGGATAACTATTTCTAACTTTATAGAAACTTGCATTATGTTGATTTAGTCAATTTGAGGAGAAGTTTGAGGAGATAAATACAATTGAAACACCGCCAAGTGTGCCTTCAACATCTGGTTTGAATGAGAATGCAACTACAACATTGGCTGCTGAGGAGAACAGAGAAGTTGATATTGGGATGGATGAAAAAGAAAATCAAAATATGTGCTCTGACGTAGGTACTTCACAAGACTTCATGACTGGAATCATGAAGATTGTTCCAGATGTTGAGGTAAGTTATTCTTTACGAGCATTACGTTATTGTAAACTCCTAGTTTTGCAACCTCCCGTTTATGAGCATTACACAACTGCAGTGTTATTGAATGCCAAGCAGAAGAAGGAAAAAAACATGATTCGTAAAACATTTGCTATTTGCCTTCCACTAAGAAGAGATGTTTCAGAGAAATTCTCATTTGTTATGATAAAATTCAGGATTTATATCACTATGATTTTCAGTTACTAACTGTTTTCCATCTTACAGAATGAAGCAGATTACTGGCTTTTGTCAGACGCTGATGTTAGCATCACTGACATGTGGAGGACAGAATGTATCCTACTGATTTCTGTTTTCTGCTTATCTTGATATTATTTAATTTACTTCTTTGAATATCCATAACTCAGAAATAGCTGCTATTGATTGGAACGAGTTGGATGTAATACAAGAGGATTATTCAATCCCTAATGTCAGTACCCCACGATCCGAAACCTCACCAACCAATACAACTGAAGTACCTTCTGCTGCTAATACTACCGGGTGCTGAATGGTACTTGCTGGTGTTTATGTGGATGCTGGGGCTTAGTTTTCTAAAATATGAATGCTCCATCAGCAAGATGATGCTCGTTCTAGTTAGAATAAGAGCTTTTCAATTAGATTAAATCCGCTGTACAGCTATTTGAACTCTTATAGGAGAGAACAAGTGCATTCAGGAGCTTTTTCATTTGAAGCTCAAGAAATTGCAAGACCCACACCGTCTGTTCATTGTATAGTTGATGCACTTAGATTGACTTGTAATTACAATATTCAGTAGGTTAAGCTGTACAAATCTTGGCTTGTGTATTATCAACTCATGGCTTTCTTCTTAGCTCTAACAATACAATTAGGTGGATTGTAATGTATTCTTCTACTTGGAGTGGTTTAATCTTTTAGTTGCTGCAGTCTTTTACATTGCAACATGTCTGGAGTTAGTTTTTCTAGCATCCAAGTTCTCAAATTGGATGCACAATGGGCTCTTATCATACGTGTTTTTTTCAGCATGTTTTAGCTGTAAATGTTGATCTCTACAAGGTTGGTCTTTTCCTAAGCAGCTGGAAAATTGAGACAACAGAATATTGGTGAAAATCTGTATCTATACTGTGCTAAGTTTTGCGTTTATCAACAGGGTTGCCATAGTTAGGAAAGAAGGATGAGCTAGATGTAAGGTAACCTGTATTATTTACTAACATATATTACATCTGCAGCAAAATTGTGGCAACATTACATTGTGTAGGAGTGTCCAATATCAACCTATTCTACTTGTCTTTATCAGCTTTTTTCCCAATCCAACTAGCAACAATTGGTGTTAGAGCAACAGTAGGAGGAAATCTAATAGGTGATGCAGCTTTGTGAGCAGCATAGGCCAATGCAAAAGTTCCCACTTTCTCCCCAGTCTCATCTGTTGAAATTCCCACCTGCAATATATATATGATTTCCCACAGTTAAAATGATCCCAAAATATAGACTTGATGCAATTATTATGTCATAATATAACATATTATACTTCATATGTTCCATTTTATGCGGCACTACTTCCCGAGTAGACCGTAATGACACATTTCTATAACTGGAAATAATATACCTTATATTATGTTAATGGCGTGTTTCTATAGCTACATAAATGTCACGGCAAGACCATAAATTTCAAAAACTTTCTCAAACTCCACGCTAAGTCAAACTCTACCACATGGTTATTTTTATAATAACTGTTCGGGCCAACCTATGATCCATGTGTCCTATCAACAATGCCTAGTAACTCATGGGTGCATAAATACATTATGTTTATTCCAGTTTCATTAACCGTTATGCCACACCCATGGGTGCATGGATACATTATGTTAATTTCCATTCCTTTCCTTTTTCTACTAATTCCTTCAAACAAAATCTAAGCCCAAGAGACCTTTGTGTTTTGGAAAAGTGTACCTTCTGTAGCAAGGATTGAACATCAACACCAGCATTAATGAGAGCATAACAAAGTGTAAATGATATCAAGGAGAGAGTAATGGAGGTTGCTAAATAAGCTCCTCCATATTTTGCCAAAAGCTCTTTAGCTTGATCCCCTTTTGATTTCTTTTCCTTGTTTTCCTCTCCTCCTTCCTCTTTTGAGTTAAATATCTGCAACCACGTTTAAATCACAATAAGCTTTATTGGTTATGTACTTTAAACTAATCATCTACGGGTATTATTTTCAAATAAAATGCTGCAACCTACTTGAATAAACTAAAAAATTTTCTTTAAAAATATCTTTTGGAAGCACAAATGACTGTTAGGAACTTTACCAAGTTTTCTTACTAGTTTTTTCCAACAAACAAGTACAATTTCTTGTAATATACATTTTTTTGTAATTAATATTCTTTTAAACATGATGTACCCTAAAAGGTAGCTTGAATAAAGTTGATATCGTGTAATTAGGATATCACGGAATCGAGCCCGCAAATAATCTCTGGTAGAAACACAAGTAAAACTGGGCGTACAACATACTTTTGTGGTCCTGTCATTCTATGTATCCGCGCATAGTGAGAAGTTAGTACATGTGACTGTTTTATTTTTCCCCTCACTTCCCAAAATCTGGTTTAAAAAATTTAAAACATACCCACAAAACTAAAACAAGAAAAGGGAAAATAAAAAGGAAAGAAAATGAAGAAACAGAATTACCTTCCAAAGACCAACTTCAAGACCATATTTCTTAGTGATTTCCTCGGCAGAGTTAACTTCCTCTGTTTTCTCTTTTAGAGCCCTCACTTTAAACTTGTTCTTCGTATTTGAGGTAGCTGAATTCAGTACCCTGTTTGGTTTTCTAAAATTTGGAAGAGTAGGTGATATAGAGCAAAGAGCAATTCTATTGTGGTAGTACCGAAAAGAGATCTGCAAAGCAGAGGCCATTTTTCAGTTTATCCAAACGTTGCCAAAGTTCTCTTCTTTTTCTTCAGGAGTGGACTCAAATGTAGAGTGAAACAAATATTTTTTCAGATGGAGAGTGGGACAACTATCTCATTATTTCTGGCCTTGGTTTAACCATACCAATAATCAGAATATTGTGCATTTACCGGATTGCCCTCTTTAAATTTTCACAATAGGCCTTCTAGTTCTTTATTGGGCCTAGACCAATGAAGCATGTATTAAGTAGTTGGCCACTTTTTATGCCGGTTATTAGAGCTTAGCCATATTTTATTGGAAAAATTACGTGACACATCAAACATATATATTATAGTTATTATTCGTAACTATACTTTCAACAAATTATTTATCATTGCTTACTATATTTGAATTTTATAACAAATCCTTAAAACAAGAGATTAATTATTTTGAACTAAAATAAGAAAGTAGTAAGCTCTAATAGCACAGTTGGTTAAAGCGCACTTAGTTACCGGAGTTCTTAAGTTTGACTATCAATAATAGCATTTTATTTTTTTGTATTTCTATATTTTGCCTTGATTGTATTTGTCGCGTGAACGAATATTGTCGATACATGTTGTATCATTTGTATACACTCCTATATACTATCGATACTGGATGTATCATTTGTATAAACCCTTGTATTTTGTCTTGGTTATAGTTGGTACATGTTGTATTCTCTCACCATCCTAAACTCGGACTCGGTCGTGATGACGCCTCTCGTGAAGACAAGTCCAGCCGATACATTTCCAATTCATTTTTAAGCGATTAAGCAATAAAACCAAGTCTTAACACAATAATAAAAATCACGAATTAAGGTAAATAATACAGTTTGCGAAAAAAGACATAGCGCGATATTGGGATGTCACCAGTCATGATCTATAACAATGCTATAAGTCTGAAAGAGTCTACTTAACTATTACATAAATAAAGCAGAGGAAAAATAAGATAGAGGGAGAAGCACTAGGCTGCGAATCGCGGGGCAACTACCTAGTGAATCTCTGAAAATCTACTGGATAGCTCTCAACCCTCACAAGCAGGACCTGATGTGCCTGAATCTGCACATAGGGGTACATGGAGTAAAGTGAGTACTCCAACTTAGGGAGTAATAATAATAAATATAATCTGAGTAATAAGAAATCACGTAAAGGCACACCAATGGGCTATGAAGAAGTAGTGAAAATCAGTAAAAATAATGAAACAATGGAAATATGTGAAGTCACTTTAGTTTAGTTTAAACTTCTTGAAAATGCCTTTTTAACAATTAAGCAAGTAAATTATAGGCAACTAGGAAAGATAAACACATAGAGAACCGCCCCTCGGGCATAATATCAACAAAAATCCACTCCTCGGTCTACATCATAGAACATAACCTGTCCATCAGGCTACATCCCGCGCTCACTGGGGTTATGCAGACTCCTGGAGGGGCCCCTCACGGCCCAAGCGCAATATCAAGCCATCCGCGGCGTACAATCTCAGGCTCTCGGCCTCATAATCCATAAGCCACCTCGTGGCATATAATTTCAGGTTCTCAGCCTCATAATCATAATCAGTGTATCCTCACAACACAAGCACTTGGCCTTACTCAGTCAGAATCTCACAAGCCACTCGGGCAACAATAAAACGTGATACTCGGCCCAATTATCATTTAAAATATCATTTAATGTATTAAAATAGAGTAGACATGGCTGGGTTATAAAAATAGTACTCCCTCCGTTCTAATTTATGTGAACGTGTTTGACTGGGCACGAAGTTTAAGAAAAAAAGGAAGACTTTTGGAACTTGTGGTCATAAACAAGTACAAATGGGGCCTAGAGTATTTGTGTGGTTATAAAAGTTTCTCATTAAGGGTAGAGTTGTAAGTTTAAGCTAAATTTTTACCAAATTTAGAAAAGGTTCATTATTTTTGGAACGGGCCAAAAAAGAAATAGGTTCACATAAACTGAACAAAGGGGTATATAACATGATCGAGTACAATTATATAGTCAAAACAGTGAGAAATATCGATAAATATACCCTAAGGGTCCAACTAGTTGGCGCGAGGCCCAAATATGGAATTCCTCCCAAAATATGATGATAACAAATAGTTTTTCAATCAAATACGCGGTAAGACAGTCATTCGGGGCGGACTAAGTCACAATCCCCAACGGTACACAACCCCACGCTCGTCATCTATCATGTGCGTCACCTCAATATAGCAGCACGATGTGCAATCCGAGGTTTCATACCCTCTGGACAACATTTAAAATAATTACTCACCTCAATCCGAGCAAAGTCCTACTCCGAACTACCTTTCCCCCTTGAATCGGCCTCCAATCAACCTGAATGTAGTCACAGTTAATTTAATGCATTCAATACTAATTATAGGAATTAATTCC
This sequence comes from Nicotiana benthamiana, assembly GCA_034376525.1. Classification (NCBI taxonomy): domain Eukaryota; kingdom Viridiplantae; phylum Streptophyta; class Magnoliopsida; order Solanales; family Solanaceae; genus Nicotiana; species Nicotiana benthamiana. The sequence continues at coordinate 122,255,485 of CM067335.1, read as the reverse complement.
ATATGAAAATACTAATTTTCTAATAAAATCCGAAATTTAACTCAAAATCGCCCGTGGGTCCCACGTCTCGAAATCCAACAAAGCTCACAAAATTCGACAACCCATTCAACCACGAGTCTAATCATGCCAAAATTACTAAATTCCGATAATATTTCGGCTCTCAAATACTCAAATATATTGCACTGGGTTTTCAAACTTTTCAAACTTAAAATCACCAATTAAATATTAAAAACAACGATGGATTCGAATAATCTATCAAAAATTATGTTAAATTACATACCCCCTTGTTTTCTCTGAAAATCCCTGAAAAACTCGCCCCACCCGAGCTTCATTGGTCCAAAATTGGAAGAATGAGACAAATTTGGACTTTATTCTACTGCCTAGTTGTTTGTTCTTTGCGTTTGCGACCCTGCGTTCGTGATGAGCAAATTCCTTATCAGCGATTTTCAAATTTATTCCAGACAACCTTTAGTATAATTGACATAACCTTTTGCACACAACTCCAAATGATAAATGGTTTGTTATGAAAATTAGACACCAAGAGCTATAATTTTATATGTTTCTTATTTCCTGAGTCATTATATATTGTGAAATATAAGATTTTAAAATCAGCCATGTGCTACAGAGATTTTGAAACTCTTCCCGGATAGCATATAGTGTAACTACCACAATTTTTTGTACACAAATCGAAATGCCAATTAATTTACATTTCTAAAATCTAGACACAAAGGACTACACCATAATGAAGAACAACACCAGATATGAGAAAATCAGCATCCAAAGTAGCCCAAAATGATCCGAACCCGAGGCCCTCGGGACCTCAAATTCTAAATTTCATTTTCGATCAAAAAGTCTATCAAATCTCGTCTAAATGACCTGAATATTTTCACACATGTTACAAATAATGAAACAAAACTACTTCAACTTATGTAATTTCATTCCGACCCCTATATCAAAATCTCACCTATCAACCGGAAATCGCCAAAATTTTAATTTCGCCAATTCAAGCCTAAATCTACTCCGGACCTCCAAAACACATTCCGACCATGCTTCTAAGTCCTAAATCACCTAATCAAATTAAAAAAATTCCAATCGAGATCATATACTAACAAGTCAAAACTTGGTCAACCGTTCAAATTTTAAGCTTCAAACTGAGAACTGTTCTTCCAAATTTATTCGATTATCCAAAAAATCAAAATCTATGATTTACATAAGTCATAGTACATCACATGGGGCTAGTCATGCCCGAGAACAAGCGAGCGAAGTGTAAAAGCTCAAAACGACCGGTAGGGTCGTTACATATTGTTGTGCGAACATTTGCGCGGATGAATACAATTGATACAAGTTATATTCATTGTGAGAACAAATATAAATGAATATAGTTGACACAAGTTGTACTCATTGCAAATTTGAATACAAGTGATATAGGCTGGTAACGAATTTAGCGATAGCTACAAATAGTAATTAAGCAAACTATAGTTAATTGGCTCTAAACAGTAGTGATTTATGAAAATTTCTCTACTTTAAATGTATTGACAAAGTAGCCACTTATTAATGCGAGAATATAAATCAGGACAAAAATACCCCCATCTAAAATATGGAACAACTCTAAAAACAAGTACTGGACTTTGAATATTTATAAATTCAAAATTCAGTAGTTGTCCTGGAGTTTAAATGACTTGAAGCAGTAGCTCTTAATTGTTGATGTATAATGCGAATTCAAAAATAAAAAATCATACCTGATTTTTTCTGGATTTTGCATCGTAAAGGTTCCAAATTAAATAATTTTTCTTCGATTTTGTATTTATATGTTAAAAGTTACTCAAGTATAATGCTAGTTAAAAACCGTGAATAATTCTTGAATTATGCACTAATAAAGGTTCACACTAGTAAGTTTCCCCAAATTCTATATTTTAAAGGTTAAAATGGCTGAAGTATAATGTGAATTCAAAAATCGTAAATTATTCATGGATTTTGCACTAACAAAGGTTCAAAAATCAGTAATTTTCTAAATTTTGTATTTAAATGTTAAAAATTGCTGAATTATAATGTGGATTCAAAATCATAATTAGTTCCTAAATTTTCTTGGATTTTGTACAACTAAAATTTCAAAAATCAAGAATTGTTCATGGAGTTTACATTTTGTACTAGTGAAGGTTCAAAATTGCTGAATATAAAATTCCAACATAGTTTACTGGAGGTCCACTTGTGAAAGTTTTAAACTCCAGAACCAATTAATAAAGTATGAGGGTAAATACGTTAATATAATAGGATCTGTGGCTACTTTTTCATTACAATATAAAATATAGCTAAGCTTTAATAGGCAATCCAAAAATGACTATCTACTGATATCATCCATGTATTAACACTAGGGATTTTTACTTACATACATATATATATATATATATATATATATATATATATATATATATATATATATATATATATATATATATATATATATATATATATATATATATATATATATATATATATACACACACACACACACACACACACACACACACACAAACACACTATTTGAAAATTTATTACGAAAAATATCCATATTGTGGTATTTACCTGACCTAAACATATTTTAGTTACAAAATATATATAACCCCCCTCCCCCTCCCCCACACACACACACACACACACATATATATATATACAACTATTTAAATATTATACAACTTTCCTATAATTTTCATATATTATTTCTATTCAATTATATACAACTACAATATCATACAACTTAAATATAACTTTTATACAATATTATTCAAATTTCATAAAATATTTAAATTATATATATATAGTCTCAATCTGAAATTCAGCCAAAATCAAGTCTAATCTTCACCAAAACACCCTCAAAATTGAGATATAGACTCCAAACTATATTTCCAATTGTTTGCAACAAAACTCAATCCAAACAAATAATATTTTTTGAACACTCAAACTTGAATTCAAGGCTTCAAACTTTTTAATGGTTTTCAATGGTGAAATGACTGCTCTCTTTTTCTTTTTTTATTTTACTATAATTAGGGATTGGGAGATAGAGAGAGACGTAGAGAGAATTCCCAATTGTTTGAAATAACACACAATTCAGACAAATAGTATGTTTTAAAAACTCAAATTCGAAATCAAAAGCTTCAAAGCTTTTTAATGGCTATCAATAGAGGACTTGCTACTCTCTTTTCATTTTCTCTACATTATAGAAATTAGGCGGAGAGAGATATACATAGAGAGATAGATGGATAGATAAAGAGAGAGGGAGAGATAGAGAGAGAGAGCGTATGAGTGAGAGAGAACAAGGATATGAAATAATTAATTTTTAATATAAAGGGATACTCATTTAATCCTAAAGTGTATATAATTGATAAATTTATATACAGGAAGTAGTTAAATTGAAACTTGAGTGGGGAAGATAAAAGTTTCCAATAGTGAATAAGGTCTCAGAAAATTTAGGATCCCAGAAATCCTATGGGGAGATAGAGGAGAGACGTCAGGATGAAACTCCATAAAGTAGGGGGCATGGTGTCAGACATTGCAAGTATGAGTATGTATTATAATAAGTAACGTCTTATAATTATTGGCTTGTGGTGAACATGCACAATTTATAAATAGAGGCTATCCCAATGTATTCTATTTCTGAATACATATCGAATTCTTCCAACTATGAGAGCATGATATCTAACATATTGTGGGGGTTGGTAGACCCTAAACCGCCAAGTGAAACCGCTCCGAATCAATGCAATTGAATGATATGTTCTCTTTAACTTCAAAACTATGATTATGCATATTGGCGTCACAATAAAAGTGGTGGCACAAAACCAAATCTTAATAAGAGGCCTTAAAGTTATTTAATACTATTTTGTAACAACTGTGTACGAATCCTTTATATGTTGATCATTCATCAATTATCTACTAGCTCCAACCATTGGAGATATTTGGTCACTCAACTCATTATGGCTAAGATAATATTTTAAAAGAAACAAATATATTGATAGAGATAATAATGAACTTTGGGTCTAACTCAACCCAAAATCTAGCTTATGAGGTGGCGAATACCCAAGCCATATAAGGAGAGCAAGAACTTCAAATACCTCCGATGTAGGACAATTCATGTGACGACCCAAAGGAGTCATCACTTGTTTTCTGACCTATTCGGTACTTCCAAGGTCTTGAAAACCCCATACGGGCTTGCCTCGATTTACGTACGCAGTCCAGGCGCGTAACCAGAAAACTTTAACAGGAATTATGTGAGAAAAATACTAAATTGTGATACTAAATTGAATAAATTTGACTTCGGTCAACGTTTTTGATAAACGGACCCGGACCCGTAATTCGATGATCTCGGAGGATCCGCGGAAAAATATGGGACTTGAGCGTATACCCGAAATCGAATTCCGAGGTCCCAAATCCGGGAATGAATTTTTTATGTGAAATTATTTTTTAGAAATAATTAAGGAAAATGGAAATGAAATTTGATTAGAAGACTAGGGTATCGGGCCCGTATTTTGGTTCCAGCGCCTGGTACAAGTCTTATATATGATTTAAGGACTTTATGTAAAGTTTGGTTTAGAATGGACGTCGTTTGACGTGTTTCGGACCCGAAATGGGAATTTTATGTCTTATGAAAAATTTGAGAAGGAATCATGAGCTTTGAGGCTTGATTCGATGTATATGATATTATTTGGGGATTTTATCGCGCGGATGAGATTACCCTAGGGTGTTCTCGAGGTTGTGCGTACGTTTGGTTTGGAGCCCCGAGGGCTCGGGTGAGTTTCGAGTGGGTTCCAGGAGGTCTTAGACTTAAAAACACCAGATATTGGAGGTCAGGAAACGTTGCAGGCTCCAACGCGCCCGTGGTCTTCTTAGCACGGTCCACTATGTGTGCTGCGCGGCCGCGGTCGTCCTTGCACGGTCCGCGTGGAAAACTTCAGAGAGCCAGCAGTCTTCAGTTCCACCAGCGCGGCCGCAGTCCTTCTTGCGCGGTCCACGCTGGGGGTTTCAGAAAGTAGCGGGTTTTCCAGTTGCTCAGCGAGACCGCGGTCCTTTTTGAACGGTCCGCACTAGGGCATCAGAGAGAATAAATACACGGGCTTTTCAATTATTTCTCATTTTTCAAAAATACAAAGCATAAGAGGTGATTTTCTAAGCAATTCTTCTTCTTCAAAACGATTGGTAAGTGATTTCTAACTCATTTTCTTTACTCCTTAACACCTTTTAACATAATTTCAACGTCAAATCGAAGATTTTAATGAGAAAATTTGGGTATATTGGGTAGGACCTAGGGCTTTGCTAAAATTGGGGGTTGGACCTCAATTCAAGGTTCGATTTCAAAACTAATCACATAATTGGATTGTTGAGGAAATAAGTAATCGGATTTTCGTGCAAACCTCAGATTTTACCATGTTGGCATTATGGATGTTTTGGTTATTTTACCTAAATTTGCGTTTTAACTTTAAATTAAATAGTAGAATCAGTTGTTTGAGATTTTATTTACGAGATGAAATTGAAATGAATAGATTTGGACCATTTGGAGTCGGATACTCGTGGCAAACGTGTGGTTTCAAATTGAATCGGAGCCGGTTTGAGTTAAGTGGCTTGTCTAACCTTGTGTGGGGGACTTGTCCCCTAGGATATGTTATTTGGTAATTGAGTGCCTTGTACGCGAGGTCACGAGCGCGTACTTGAGCTAATCGTTGAAAATCCAAATTTTACTTAAGATATTGAGACTGAGTTTCTTCCGTACTTGTTTTATCTTAATTGCAATTATAACCTGTGTTAGATTAGAAAGATATGTTTAGATGATTTAACTTGCCTACCTGCTTAAATTACCTTAACTGCACTACGTAAGACATGTTAGGCTAGAACAATCTGTTGCTTTGTATTGTTGTACTTCATTTCTGAATGTTTTCTGATTGTGGTTGCCCATTTACATTGGGACTATGGACGTGGGATTCCTGTAGCTTCCCCCCTTCATTTGTTTACTTTGGGACTACGGGTTAGATTTTCGATAGATCCCCATGCACTTTATTTTGGGACTACAGGTTAGATTCTCGGTAGATCCCCATGTACTTTATTTTTGGACTATGGGTTAGATTCCCGGTAGATCCCCCTGAATTTTATTTGGGGAATATGGGTTAGATTCTTGGTAGATCCCCCTGCATTTTATTTTGGGACTACGGATTAGATTCCCAGTAGACCCCCTGCACATTGATAGTTGGACTACGGGACGATATCCCAGGAGATCCTTCAGATATACTCATATGATAGACTACGGGACGGTATCCCAAAAGCTCCTCGGAAGGTTGATGGGATGGACTATATGACGGTATCCTGGGAGATCCTCATTTGATATCTTGGTATTGAGTTGTACATTGTGTGCTTACAATGTTCATCGCTTAGTTGTTGTTGCCTTGTAAATTATGTCGTATTTCACTGTTGGTTCACATTGTTTCTATCTGATTCATATAGTACATTATTATTATATTGTTTAATCTCAGTAGGGACATGACCTTTCTTGTCACTACCCGACCGAGGTTAGAGCTTGACACTTACTAAGTACCGTTGTGGTGTACTCATTCCCCCTCTGCGCATGTTTTTCATGTGAAGATTCAGGTGCATCCACTAAGGCGTACTATCCTCAAGGTGGAGAGATCTAGCAGAGACTTCGAGGTATATCTGCCATGTCCGCAGACTAGGAGTCTCTATTCTGTTCCAGCTTTAGTAGATATTCTATACTTTTGTTTCAATTGCTTAGACATTATGGAATTAGAGTAGTATATTACATTTCTATTAGCCTGTGGTTCCCGTGAGTTTCCGGATATTGGGATGAGATTGTAGACTTACGCGTTTCATTTTTCTGTTGTATATATGCCAAGTGGCACATATATATTATTTTCTTCTATTTTTGCTTAATTTAATTAAATGTTCCGCAAGTTATCGTTAATATTGCATTATTAGGCTTACCTAGTTGTAGGAACTAGGTGCCGTCACGACATGTTCATAGAGGGTGAACTGGGGTCATGACAAGTTGGTATTAGAGCTCTAGGTTCATAGGAGTCACGGAACACAGGACGGTTTATTAGAGTCTCGCTAATTGGTATGGAGACGTCTGTACTTATCTACAAGAGGCTGTGTAACTGTTAGGAAAATTCAACTTCATTTGACTTCCCTGTCTTGCAAGATTTTTGACATTCACAATTCTAAACTTCTGCCTTCTATTCTCTCACAGATGGTGAGGACACATACTACTTGAGAGGAATATGCACCCGCGCCCCCCACTGCAACCGTCAGAGGCCGAGGTAGAGGTCGAGGATTCACGCGTGGTGCAGCCAGAGCACCTGTGCGAGCTGCCGTCGAGGAACTACCAGCAGATCTAGCTGGATCCCAGGAACCTGGCACGCCTACTACTGCCACCACTACTCCAGCCCTTCAGGAGACGCTGGCTTAGTTCATGTCTATGTACACCACCTTGGCTCAGGCAGGGTTGCTTCCCCTCGCTGCAGCCACATCCCTGGCCAGGGGAGTATCACAGACTCTCCCTGTCCGCACTCCTCAGCAGCGAGTGCAGGTTGAGAAGGTCCCAAAAATCATTTTTGTTCCGCTTATAGTGCCAGTTCAGGCCGTGGATGGTGCATCTGCTTTTGAGGACGAGCATCGGAGGTTGGCGAGGTTCAAGACGTATGATCCTCCGGTTTTCAGTGGATTATCGACAGATGTTTCCTTGGGATTTCTAGAGGAGTGCCACCATATTCTTTGCACTATGGGCATAGCAGAGTCCAACGGGGTTTTCTTTACTGCTTTCAGCTTCGTTGAGCTGCCTATGATTGGTGGCGCATTTATGCGATAGATAGTCCAGTCGAGGCTGCTTCACTGACTTGGACCCAGTTCTTGGAGATGTTTATGAGAGAGTTTGTCCCCAGAGTCTCAGGAACGTATGGCGCGCCGAGTTTGAGCACTTGCGCAAGGGTGCTATGACCGTTTCGGAGTATGCTATCCGTTATACCATATTGGCCAGGCATGCATCGAGTTTGGTTGCTACGGTCCGCGAGAGAGTTTGCAGGTTTGAGTGTATCATCCCACCTATCAAATCTAGCATGGCTCGAAAGTTGGAGATGGACATTCTTTATCAGCGGGTAGTGAGCATTGCTAGGAGTATCGAGAGTATGATCACCAGGGAGCGAGGGGAGAGGGAAGGGAAGAGGTCTCGAGAGTCGGGCCACTACTCTGGTGCCGTACAGGTCAACATGCTAGGGGTTTTGTGGGTCACCCCGTCCATTCAGCTCTTCCAGCAGTCAGCAGTGCTCCAGCTCCGCCTACACCTCAGGAGCCTCACTATGCACCTCCAGTTTCTAGCGCGCCTCCTACGCAGGGTGTTCCCAGAGGCCAGTTCAATGGACCTACCCCTAGTCGGTCACACCCACTGCACCCTCCCGAAACTTGTTTTGAGCGTGGCGACACCCTCATGTGGTGGGGGATTGACCTTGACTTGGGAGGAGTGCACCCCCATAGCCTTCTCATTTGCAAAGTCGGCACAAGAAGTAGGTAGAGTAGAGGCAGCAGTTGCGGGTTCAGGTGTGGCTAAATCAATATCCCCGTCTGGGGTTGGCAGAGTTAGTAGGAAGCACGGTTGGCGATAAGCTGGTACTGGTTTTATTCTTTCTATTAAATAAATATCTCTTCCCAGAACTGGTAAATAAAATATACTAATAATGTAGGCACACGTTGGCACAGTTATCTATATAAGATAAGAGATGTCTCATCCGGTTGATCTGTCGTAATCAGTCTTTCTTTTCCTGATAGCAGTACGAATAGGAGATCCAACATGACTGTATTAAGCCTCAAGCAATCAGGGTTAAGCTATCTCATTTCTGAAAGCAAACATGAAGTATTTAGATAAGAGGACGCTCATCCCAGGAAGGGGCTTCGGGGGGAAGGAATGAATCAATTAAGGTGCGAATGAATACTGTTTCCATGATATATTTCTCCCTGAAATAGCTCCGCTACTCTACTGACTTCCTGACTTAGCCTTTCTTTCGTATAAGACAGATAAAGGGTATGCCCAAATAGAGTAGTAATTTCATAGTGTTTCATTTTCATAGGCGCAATCAGTTAATCAACTGGGGCTTCCGCTTTCTTTCGATGGATGTTGTTCTTAGGCCATGATCACAGCTTCTATTGCCGCCCCACCCGCTTAGCCAGCTAGAGGTGGAGGCTACGGAGGTAGATGTCGTCCTCGAGAGGGAGGCTAGGCCAAATATTATGCCCTTCCTGCTTGTGCGAAGGCTGTTGCCTCCGATTCTGTTATCACATGTATCATACTTGTTTGTCATAGAGAGGCACCGGTTCTATTGATTCCGGGCTCTACATATTCTTATGTGTCTTCTTACTTTGCTCCGCATTTGGGTGTGCTTCGGGATTCTTTGAGTGCCCCCTTCTATGTTTCTACTCCCGTGGGAGATTATCTTATTGTGGACCGCATCTATCGATCATGTTTAGTTACTATTCATAGTTTTGAGACCATAGTGGATTTATTGTTACACAACATGGTTTAATTTGATATTATTTTAGGCATGGACTGGTTGTCGCCCCACTTTGCTATTCTTGATTGTCACGCTAAGACCGTGACGCTGGCTATGCCAGGTATTCCATGTGTTGAGTGGAGGGGCACCTTAGATCACACCCCCAGTAGAGTTATCTCTTTTCTTAAAGCTCGAAGTATGGTTAAGAAGGGGTGTGCAGCGTATTTAGCCTATGTGAGAGATGTTTGTGTGGATACCCGTTCTGTTGATTATGTTCCGGTGGTATGGGAGTTTTCCGATGTGTTTCCAGCTGATATTCCGGGCATGCAGCCTGATAAGTACATTGATTTTGGCATTGATTTGTTGCCAGGTACTCTGCCCATTTCCGTTCCTCCGTATCTTATGGCTCTTCTTGAGTTGAAGGAGTTTAAGGACCAGCTAATGCAATTTCTTGATAAGGGTTTTATTCAACCCAGTGTTTCACCATGGGGTGCTTCTGTTTTGTTTGTGAAGAAAAAGGATGGTTCTATGCGTATGCGCATTGATTATCGAAAGTTGAACAAGGTTACAGTGAAGAACCATTATCCTTTGCCTCGTATTGATGATCTGTTTGACGAGTTTCAGGGCGCACAGGTGTTTTGTAAGATTGACTTGCGCTCAGGGTACCATCAGTTAAAGATTCAGGAGCCAAATATCCTGAAGACTGCCTTCAGTACTCGGCATGGTCATTACGAGTTCCTTGTTATGTCATTTGGGTTGGCCAATGCTCCAACAGCTTTTATGCATTTGATGCACAGTATATTCAAGCCATATCTCGACTCATTCGTTATTGTTTTTAATAATGATATTCTAGTGTATTCTCGGAGTCAGAAAGATCATGAGAAGCACATGAGGACCATGCTCCAGATCCTTAGAGAGAAGCAGTTATATGCCAAGTTCTCGAAATGTGAGTTCTAGTTGGACTCAGTGGCATTCTTAGGATACGTGATTTCAAGCGAGGGCATTCGGGTAGATACGAGGAAGATAGAGGCCATGCAGAGTTGGCCTAGTCCCTCATCAGTTATAGAGATTCACATTTTCCTTGGGTTGACGGGTTATTACCGTCGCTTTGTTGAGGGGTTTTCATCGATTGCAGCCCATATGACTAGGTTGACCAAGAAGGGTGCCCCATTTCATTTGACAGATGAGTGGGAGGCGAGATTTCAGAAGCACAAAACGGCTTTGACTACAACCCCTATTTTGGTATTACCTATCAGTTCAGGGTCTTATACTGTCTTCCGTGATGCCTTAAGAGTTGACCTTGGAGAAGTGCTGATGCAGGACGACAGGGTGATTGCCTACGCGTCCAGACAGTTGAATATACATGAGAAGAACTACCCTGTCCACGACGTTGAGTTAGCTGCTATTGTTCATGCCTTGAAGATCTGGCGCCATTATTTGTACGGTGTGCCTTGCGAGATTTATACCGATCATAGGAGTTTCAAGCATTTGTTCAAGCAGAAGGATCTAAATTTGCGCCAGAGGAGGTGGTTAGGGTTGCTGAAAGATTATGATATCATTATTCTGCATCACCCGGGCAAGGCCAATGTGGTAGCGATGCCTTGAATCGCCAGGCAGAAAGTTTGGGGAATTTGGCATATTTACCAGCTTCAGAGAGGCCTATGAAGATGGATGTTCAGGCCTTAGCCAGTCAGTTTGTGAGATTGTATCTTTTGGAGCCCAGTCGGGTTCTAGCTTGTGTGGTTCCCGGTCTTCCTTATTTGATCATATTAGGGATCAGCAGTGTGATGATCCCCATTTGCTTTCCCTTAGGGAAAGGGTTCAGCGTGGTGATGCCAGAAACGTGATCATTGGAGATGATGGGGTGTTGAGGATGCAGAGTCGTGTTTGTGTGCCCGATGTTGATAGGCTACGAGAGTTAATTCTAGCGGATCAGCATGGTTCACGGTATTCCATCTATCCGGGTGCCGCAAAGATGTATTATAACTTGAGCAGCACTATTGGTGGAGGCGGATGAAGAAGGATATAGTTGGATATGTAGCTAGATTCCTCAACTCTCACTAGGTGAAGTATCAGCACCAGAGACCAGGTGGGTTGCTTCAACTGATAGAGATTCCGGAGTAGAAGTGGGAGCGCATCACCATGGATTTTGTATCGGGACTCCCACGGACGTTGAAGAAGTTCAACACCATTTGGGTCATTGTGGATTGGCTGACCAAGTCCGCTCATTTTATCCATGTGTGTACCACTTATTCATCAGAGCGGCTGGCAGAGATTTATATTCGGGAGATCGTTCGTCTTCATGGCATTCTAGTTTCTATTATTTCAGACAGAGGTACTCAGTTCACATCGCGGTTCTGGAAGGTCGTGCAACAAGATTTGGGTACTCGGGTAGAGTTGAGTACAACATTTCATCCCCAGACGGACGGACAGTTTGACCGCACTATCCAGATCCTTGAGGACATGCTCCGTGTGTGTGTGATCACTTCTTGCCATTAGCGGAGTTTGCCTACAACAACAGCTACCAGTCGAGCATCCAGATGGCCCCTTATGAGGCTTTATATGGTAGACGGTGTCGATCCGAGCGCGTAACCAGAAAGCTTAGATATGGACTCTGTGAGAAAAATGCTAATTATTTATATTAAAATTAACAATTTTGACTTCGGTCAATGTTTTGGGTAAACGGACCAGGACCCATGATTTGACAGTCCCGGAGGGTCCGTAGGAAAATAGAGGAATTGATCATATGCCTGAAATCAGATACTGAGCTCCCCAAGTCTGAGAAATGAATTTCTATGTGAACTTAATTTCTAGAAATAATTAAAGAAAATGGAAGCGAAATGTGATTAGAATACTGGGGTATCGGGCCCTTATTTCGGATTGGAGCACTTTTTGTAAAGGTTGGTTGAAAACGGACATCGTTTGACGTGTTTCAGACCCGAAATGGGAATTTTATGTCATATGAAAACTTTGTAGAAAATCATTCTATCCATGATATGTGCGCTTTGGTTGTACTAGCATGATTTTAAGGTATAGGTTCTGATGAATGACAAACAATGAAGTCAACTTGTTAAACAATGTTATTGTATGACAAACAATGAAGATGCATTAGCAAACAATCAAGATTGAATGCCGAGAAGCATATTGATGAATGGATTGCATGGAAAAGCCAAGACGAGCTCAAAAGTTCAAGACCGAAGACCCAAGGCATAGGTCGCTAGGTAGAACCAATGTAAGAGCAACGTTTAAGTTATCTCGTCTTTTGGCTCAACATAGGTCATCATAAATATGCATAAAATCATTTTATTAAATCATATATATCATAAACATTTTTAATATACTTCAAACAAAATAATTTTAACGTCTTCATTTTAACCAAAATGGTTTTTGAAGTAAGTTTTCGGTTCTGGTATATTCTGGTATACTCCAGCTTTGATTCTGGTATACTCTGGTATATTCCAGCTTTGCTGGAAATTCCGCAAGGCAACATAATCGATTATGTGATTGGAATAATCGATTATTTCACTATCTGTTGCCTTCCCAACGTTCCGTTTTATGAACGTTGAGAAGATAATCGATTATGCAAAGTGGATAATCGATTATCTTACATAAAATCAGCATAATTGATTGTCAATTAAGCAACGGACATACAACTTCTAACACCTATAAATAGAGGTCCTTTGAGCTGATTTTAAACACACAACACCTCTCATTATTCATATACATATTGATATTATTTGTGCATCATTATAGAGCTTTTGTTGAGCCATTTGAGGGACAACTTTGAGTTTTTCATAGAGTTAATCTTGTATCTCTTTATCTACTATTTTTAGAGAGTTCTTGTTGTAAAAGAGAAAGGTGTTTGAGAAGACCATATCTTCTCATTGATTGTCGGGTTTGCTAAGTACCCTCAATCTTAGTGTGTGAATTCTTGTGGTGCGGTATCCACGAGCAAGGTGAAGTCTTGAGGTGCGGTATCCTCGAGCAAGTTGAAGTCTTGTAGAGTGTACATCTACGAGCAAGTGTAGCGGTTTGTTAGGCACCCGTAAGCTTAACGGAGTTAGTGGAAACTCGAGAGAGTCTCTCAAGGACTGGACTAACCACACGTTGTGGTGAACCAGTATAAATTCGGTGTGTTCTTTCCTTACTATTTTAATTACCGCATTTACTTTACTCCTGCAATTTTAATTCCGCAATATTTATCAATATTCTCGTGCCGTACTATTCACCCCCCTCTAGTGACGGGCATAAATCCTAACAATTTATCAGAGCCTAACTCTCTGAAAGCCTTAACCGGTTGAGAGAACGATATATATTTTTTGAGAATATTGAACGCAGGAATGATGAGCGAAGGACACTCCACCTATAGGCCTCCACTATTTGACGGAACAAATTACACATATTGGAAAGAGCGGATGAGAATCTTCATCCAATCAAATAATTTTCGCTTGTGGCAAATCATCAAGAACGGTGAACAAATGCCAACAAAGAAAGTTGGGGAAACCACGGTTCCAAAGGAGGAAGATGAATATGATGCCGAGGACATCAAGAAAGTTGAAAATAAAGCAAAGGCCATCAACTTATTATATTGTGCGGTGAATCCGGATGACTATCGGAAGATTTCTTGCTGCACAACCGCCAAGGAGATGTGGGATAAACTCGAGATCACTTATGAAGGTACGTCTCAAGTCCGAGAATCTAAAGTTGATTTTCTAACACATGAATATGAACTCTTTAAAATGAGGGAGAAAGAACCCATCGGTATTATGTTCGAACGATTCTCAAAAATCGTCAACGATCTTCATGCTCTCGGGAAAGTGTACACGAACAAAGATCTTGTTCGAAAAATCCTACGGAGTCTCACTCCCGAATGGCATTCCAAAGCCAATGCCATCCAAGAGTCGATAGGAATCACGGATGTCACAATTGATGGACTAAGAGGTAACCTCGAAACTTATGAATGCAAAATTCTTAATCCCTATATTAGAAGTAAAAGTTCGAATATTGCCTTCAAAGCCTCATCTTCTAAAAGAGTAGAGGTAAGTGATTCGGAAAGCGATGATGATATTATTTCCAATGATATAATTGAAAAGTTTTATAAGTTTATGAAGAAGGAAATAAAGAAGGAAGAACCAAGTCCTTCATGCCAAAATTGTGGAAAACTTGGCCACACCAAATCACATTGTCCAAAACCCAAGGACAAGAAAAAGAAGAAACACCATAGGTGCGTGACATGGGATTCGGACAGCTCGGGTGATGAAACTGCCGCACTATGCCTCATGGCCAACGAGGAAGAAGAGGTAAGTAATTCTAACTCTTAGTCGTTTGAAGAAATGCAAAATGCCTATGATGAATTATATGGTGAATTTATTAGAGCTTCCAAAACCATAAAAGAATTGAAGAAAACAATTTCTTTGAAAGAAAAAGATTTTGAAAAACATCTTTCTTTGAAAGAAAAAGATTTTGAAAAATTGACTCGTGATAATGAGAAGTTAGAAGAAGAAAATAAATTTTTAGAAAATGATAATATTGATCTTAAAAATAAAATTAAGGAAATGAATGAAGCCTCTTCAATTGATCAAAGTTCCAATTGTTCTTCCTGTAGTTCTTTGAAAATAGAGAACATAGAACTTAGGAACACACTAGAAAAACGTAGTGTTGATGATCCTAAAACAATTGAAGAAATTAAGAAGAATATCAGAAAGGATGATAGAAATGAAGTTGGACCACCTAGAAATAATTCTAGGAACTTCACTAATGAGTCTAAAATTAATCATTTTAGACCACCTAGAAACGACTCTAGGAATTTTGTTAATGAGTCTAGAATTAATAATTCTAGACCACCTAGAAATAACTCTAGGAATCGCAATACGGCTAGGAATAACGACTTTAGATCACCTAGAACATTTTTGGCTCAACCAAGACATATGCACAACCCGAATGTTATATGTCATTATTGCAACCGGGTAGGACACATTGCGCCCGTATGTTTTGCAAAACATAGAGATTTATCTTTTGACTATGATTATTATTTGCCTAACCCCCAAGGACCCAAAAGTGCCTGGGTACCGAAAACCTATTTTTAGGTACGTTTGCAGGTGTGCTTGAAGACTACAATATCGTAGTAGATGCACCAAGCACGAAACCTTATTGCATCGAGGGGGAATTTCGGTTAGTTATCATATTTTTGATAAAAACATAATAGTTGATATGTCTTAACAATTAATATATCTTTGTTAACAATTAATATATCTTTGTTAACAATTGATATTAATTATTTTTGTTGATTCATGTTTTGATAACTTTTATCTTGAATAACAATTGGTATCAATTATTTTAGTTAAAAATAATGATTGATTCATGTTTTGATGAATATTTTTTGGCTTGAATAACAGTTGATATATTCTTGAAAAATAAATGATTCATGTTTTTAATACAACTATTGGTTTGTTAAAAATTAACTGTTGATATGTTCTTAAGTAATATGATTTGCGAAAAATAACCGTTATTATGGTTGTTATGTTTTTACTAACATTTGGTATTATTTCATGTTGGTATGATTTTTTAAATATCGTCAATGTATATTCCTCATTGTATTTCCTATTTTATTCTTGACACTAACAATTGATATACCCAAAAGGGGGAAGTGTCGAAAGGGGAAAGTAGCCTTTGTATACTCTTCTTTTTGCTAATGCCAAAAGGGGGAAGAAATTAGGCGATATGCATCAAATAAGGGGGAATGAATCTACGTTATAGTATGCCTTATTTGAGGGGAATTATCATTAAGGGGAGTAGTTTGCATGAATTGTATGTTGAGATATAACATGAATTTAGGGGGAATCCGATATGCATATCTACTGTTGTTTGTCATTATCAAAAAGGGAAAAATTGTAGAAAATCATTCTATCCATGATATGTGCGCTTTGGTTGTACTAGCATGATTTTCAGGTATAGGTTTTGATGAATGACAAACAATGAAGTCAACTTGTTAAACAATGTTATGTATGACAAACAATGAAGATGCATTAGCAAACAATCAAGATTGAACGCCGAGAAGAATATTGATGAATGGATTGCATGGAAAAGCCAAGACGAGCTCAAAAGTTCAAGACCGAAGACCCAAGGCATAGGTCGCTAGGTAGAACCAATGTAAGAGCAACGTTTAAGTTATCTCGTCTTTTGGCTCAACATAGGTCATCATTAATATGCATAAAATCATTTTATTAAATCATATATATCATAAAAATTTTTAATAAACTTCAAACAAAATAATTTTAACGTCTTCATTTAACCAAAATGGTTTTTGAAGTAAGTTTTCGATTCTGGTATATTGTGGTATATTCTGGTATACTTCAGCTTTGATTCTGGTCTACTCTGGTATATTCCAGCTTTGCTGGAAATTCCGCAAGGCAACATAATCGATTATGTGATTGGAATAATCGATTATTTCACTATCTGTTGCCTTCCCAACGTTCCGTTTTATGAACGTTGAGAAGATAATCGATTATGCAAAGTGGATAATCGATTATCTTACATAAAATCAGCATAATTGATTGTCAATTAAGCAACAGACATACAACTTCTAACACCTATAAATAGAGGTCTTTTGAGCTGATTTTAAACACACAACACCTCTCATTATTCATATACATATTGATATTATTTGTGCATCATTATAGAGCTTTTGTTGAGCCATTTGAGAGACAACTTTGAGTTTTTCATAGAGCTAATCTTGTATCTCTTTATCTATTCTTTTTAGAGAGTTCTTGTTGTAAAAGAGAAAGGTGTTTGAGAAGACCATATCTTCTTATTGATTGTCGGGTTTGCTAAGTACCCTCAATCTTAGTGTGTGAAGTCTTGTGGTGCGGTATCCACGAGCAAGGTGAAGTCTTGAGGTGCGGTATCCTCGAGCAAGTTGAAGTCTTGTAGAGTGTACATCTACGAGCAAGTGTAGCAGTTTGTTAGGCACCCGTAAGCTTAATTCCGCAATATTTATCAATATTCTCGTGCCGCACTATTCACCCCCCTTCGTGACGGGCATAAATCCTAACAAAATTTAGAAAAAATCATGAGTTTTGAAGCCTCGAGGTCTCGGGTGAATTTCGAGTAGGTTCTGAGAGGTTTTAGACTTCAATCACTAGATATTGCAGGTCAGGTGCACACTTCAGGTTCCAGTGCGACCGCGGCCATAATTGCACGGTCCACAATGTGAGCATCGCGGCTGCAGTCGTCCTCGCACGGTCTGTGCTGCCAGCTTCAGAGAAATCACGGCCTCTAGTTCCTCTAGCACGGCCGCGGCCACTGTTGTACGATCCGCAGCGTGACCTGTGCGGCCGTGGTCACCCTCACGTGGTCCGCTGCCAACTTCAGAGGACCTGCAACTTTCAGTTCCACCAGCGCTGTCGCTGCCGTCTTAGCGCAGTCCGCGATATGAGCCGTGTGGCCGCGGTCATCCTCACGCGGTTTGCGCTGGAGTTTCAGAGAGTATATATACACAGGATGTTTCTGTTATTTCTCACTTTTCAAAACCCCAAAACCTAAGAGGCGGTTTTCTAAGCAATACTTCTTATTCAAAACGATTGGTAAGTGGTTTTTAACTCATTTTCTTCACTCCTTAATACCTTTTAACATAATTTTAACATCAAATCGAAGTTTTAAATGGGTAAATTTGGGTATATTGGGTAGGACCTAGGGTTTTGCTAAAATTGGGGGTTGGTACTCAATTCAAGGTTTGATTTCAAAACTAATCACATAATTGGATTCGTGGGAGAATGGGTAACCGGATTTTAGTCCGAACCTCGGGTTTTGACCACATTGGCTTGAGGGGCATTTTAGTTATTTTACATAATTTCACGTCTTATCTTTGAAATAAATAGTAGAATCGATGGATTGAGATGTTATTTACGATATGTAATTGAATTTAATAGATTTGGGCCATTTGGAGCGGGATACTCGTGGCAAAATAGTGATTCCAAGTTGATTTTTGAGCCGAGTGAGATAAGTGGATTGTCTAACCCTGTGTGGGGAACCTTCCCCTTAGGATATGATGTTGTTAATTGAATGCGTCGTACGTGAGGTGACGAGCGCGTACTTGAGAAATTTGATGGAAAATCCGTTTTTACTTGAAGTATTAAAATTGAGTTGTATTGTTTACATGTTCATTTGACTTGCTTGCCTAGGTGTTTAAACTGTCTTATTTGTACTCCGCATGGTATGTTTGAGTAGTATTTCCTATTTCTTGCTCTGCGTTAATATCTTTCCTAATGTTTGGGTTGCTATTGTGTGTTTTTATATTGGGACTATGGGTTGGCCTCCCGGGAGATCCCCCTGCACTTGATACGTTTTGGACTGAGGGTGCGAGATACCAAGAGATCCCTAGCAGATGAGTTTGTAAGATTTGAGGATACCAAGAGTTCCTCGGGATACCGAGAGATCCCTAGTGAATATAATGAGGATAACAAGAGATTCATGGGATACCAAGAGATCCCTAGTGAATGAGGATACCAAGAGATCCATAGTGAATATAATGAGGATACCAAGAGATCCCTAGTGAAAATAATGAGGATACCAATAGATAATCGGGATCCCAAGAGATCCTCGGGATCCCAAGAGATCCATAGTGAATATAATGAGGATACCGAGGGATCCCCCGGGTATTATTTTCCTGTTATGAGTAGTGTTCCTTATATTGTTTTGTTCCATTTTCTATTGTTGTTTCCCTTATTTATCCTGTTTAGATTTTCGCTGCACACTTTATCTATATTGTTTTTCTTATCTTATTATATTATATTTATCTCAGTAGGGCCTTGACCTTCCTCGCTACTACCCAACCGAAGTAAGGCTTGGCACTTACTGTGTACCGCTGTGGTGCACTCATGACTCTTTGCATGTTTTTCATGTGCAAAATTAGGTACTTTTTCTCAGACTCACTATCATCGAGGCGGAGAGATATAGCGGAGACTTGAAGTATATTTTTAGCGTCCGCAGACCGAAGAGTTTCCTTCCTTATTATATCTGTAGGGTTTAGATTCTATCATAATTTTGATGTAGACATTCTGGAGATTAGAGCATTTACACTATGTTCCTTTCGCCTGTATTCCCGTGAGTTTCCAGGTTTTAGAACTGAGTTGTAGACTTCCACATTTATTTTTGGGGTGTAAATGCCAAGTGAAACTTATATATTGCTTTTCTTCTAGTTTTTGCTTAATTTAATTAAATGATTCCACCAGTTATATTATTTTCTGCATTTCTAGCCTTACCTAGTTGTAGGAACTAGATGCCATCATGACATGTGCATAGAGGGTGAACTCGGGTCGTGATAGATTATTCATCAAATATCTTGTCCGTACTCATCCCAACAAAATGGGATAGCTGAAAGAAAGAATAAACATCTTATTGAAACTGCTCGTACGCTACTCATACAATCTCACATTCCGCTGCATTTTTAGGGGTATCAAGTTCTTACATCCTGTTATATTATTAATCGTATGCCATATTTAGCTATCCGTAATAAAATTCCATTCGTTGTCCTATTTTCCCACTTACATTTGTTCTCTTTTTCACCCGTATCTTTGGGAGTACGTGCTTTGTTCATGACCTTACTCCAGGAAAAGATAAGTTAGATCCTCGTGCTCTTAAGTGCATATTTCTGGGTTACTCGAGAAGGAAAAAAGGATATCGATGTTATTCTCCTAAACTTAAGCAATTTCTTATGTCTACTAATGTTACCTTCTTTAAAACCCAATCATACTTCACAGGTCCAGTTCACTTAGATATTTCTGAGGTGCTATAAGTTCCTTCTTTTGGAGATTCAATGCCCATCTCCCATTAATCTGCCTCCATAGATCTACCACCTACAGTTCCAGTTGCAGCTCCACCACCTATAACTCCAGTGCCACAACCGAGTCCAGTTCCACCGACTATAGCTACAATTCTACCACCTAGTTCAGTTCACCCTTCTAAAACTCCACCACTCCTGACTTATCATTGCCGTTCACACCCAGAATCAGACCCAACTGATTCATGTCCTGCACCTGACCCTGCTAATACTAAGGACTTGTCTCCTCTTAATCAGTCGATTGTACTACAAAAAGGTATGCGATCCATACTTAATCCTAATCCTCATTATATCGGCTTAAGTTACCATTGTATGTCATCATCCTATTGTGCATTTGTATCATCTTTGTCCTCTATTTCTTTCCTTAAGTTTACAAGAGAAGCACTATCTCATCTCGGATGGCAATAGGCTATGATTGATTAGATGTCTGCTTTACATACGAGTGGTACTTGAGAGCTTGTTCCTCTTCCTTCGGGTAAATCGAACGTTGGTTGTCGTTATGTGTATGCAGTCAAAGTTTGTCCAAATGGCCAGGTTGATCGACTTAAGGCTCATCTTTTTCCAAAAGGTATACTCAGATATTTGGACTCGATTACAATGATACTTTCTCTCCCATGGCTTAAATTACATCAATCTTCCTTTTTCTACCCATGGCTATTGTTCTCCATTGGCCTCTCTATCAGTTGGACATTAAGAATGCTTTTCTTCATGGTGACCTTGAGGATGAGGTTTATATGGAGCAACCACCTAGTTTTGTTGCTCAGGGAGCGTCTAATGGCCTTGTATATCAGTTGCGTCGGTCCCTCTATGGTCTAAAGTAGTCTCCTCGAGCCCGGTTTGGAATGTTCAACACAATTATTAAGGAGTTTGACATGAATCGTAGTGAAGCTGATCACTCTGTATTTTATCGATATTCTGCTTCAAGTTTCTGTATTTATCTGGTCGTTTATGTTGACGATAGTGTTATACAGGCAATGATCAGGATGGTATTAGTAAGTTGAAGCAAGATCTTTTTTAGCACTTTCAGACTAAGGATCTGGGAAAATTAAAATATTTTCTGGGTATTGAGGTGAGGATTGCCCAAGCCATATAAGAAGACCAAAAATCTCAAACTCCTCAGATATAGGACAACTCAACAGATGGTTAAGATAGTATTTTATAAATTCTCATAATCCAGTAAACTCAATCTTTATCACTAAGTAGATATCAAAATAATTCCATACATTTTGAATGCTTCAAGTCTATGTTAAAGTGAAGATTAAATAGCTTCATCGATTTTTTTATAAAAAATAATCAACTCCAAAAGATACTACAAGAGACTTTATTTTTTATAATTATCAAAGTCGTCATGAAATTATCATTTTGTATATTGCATGTTTATTGTAGAATTCAGTTATTTATTTGAATAACTTCTGTCATATTTTTAAAAAAAATTGTAAAATTTCCCCCCCTTTACTAATAAATTTATAAAATGTGAATAATATATAAAAATTATTAATTTTAGGGCCTTCAACTTTGGGGGGGGGGGGGGGGGAGGGGTAAAGCATTTGCTTTAGTAGCCTCCCCATCGATCCAACATTGATTATCAGGGGGTGTCAATGGTTCTATTCGGTCGATTATTTTATAAAATTTATATCATACCGATTTTTTTGGTTATTCTATTATGTGTAACCAAAACTAGACTTTTCAAAACCGTCCCAATCATATTGGTTTCTCTTAGGTATTGATACAGTTCAGTTAATTATCTGTAACTTTTTTGAATGTCGTGTAAAATTTATTAGTAGAAGTTGAATGCAATAACATACATACTTTTTATAGGACTTAGCAAAATATTCTAGATATTTTTTACCGTTTAAAAAGTGATGAATTAAGAAAATATGAAACATGGCTAGAGTATAGATCAATCAACAATTTTACAACAACGTACAAGAAACTAAACAAATATAAAGAAAATATAAATCACACGAGCGGAAAGATATTAACCAAGTTGGGATTCAACAATAAAGTCTATAGAATATTAAACATTCAAAAAGATAAATGTAAATCATATTAAAAGAACTACATTCAATACATTGTAGTTTGCTACTCAAGATCGCTATAATAACTTGTGCCATGCTTGTGAATATGCTAGAAATAATTTAGTTTCAATAGAAGTAGCATAACAAGTTTGAGAATAATGATTTTCAGTTTTATTACTTGTTAGCTTATAATTGTTTCATAATTCCAAGTCGAAGAAAAACTTTAATGCTTTATTGTTTTTAAACTTAATATATAAATATATTTTTTATATTGTAAATTTATTTGGTATGATTTGATATTTTTTGGTTTATTTTCATAAAATAAAAACCTAGCCTAATTATCGGTACGATTATAGATATATAAAAATATATGATTTTATTAAAAGAAATTTAAAAATTAATTCGGTACGATCCATCAGTTCTTAAATATCCATTGATACCCCTAGTGATTGTATTTGTACACGGTGTCTTAATCTCTGCTATTAGCTTGAGATTCAAGTACATTTGCATAATTATGCAGAGACTGAGATACATGTCAGGTCAATCAAATAATTGTAAGTATGAAATTCGAAAACAGTAGAAATGAAGTTATCAGGTACAAACTGGGACAATATTTCCTCAAGGAACATTTCGCTTTTTAAATCGCAACCAATTCTTCCCCGGAGCCCCACCTAAAACCTTTAAAAAGAAGACAATAACCAAAACAGGAAATACTTAGTAAGAAACACAATACTTTTCTTGTATAATCTCTAGAGATTTGCAGCCGTGCCCTATTTTTATGCTGCATTTTAACCTATATTTTATTTTTAAAAAGTATTGATTACGTAACCAACTAACAAAAAATCCATAATGATATGACTATTATACAGCTTCCAAAATATATAAAAGTCCGTCTCTCCTTCGTATTCCCAGATTCAAATTTCAGATCTCCTCTGTATCTTCTCCATCAGTCTGTCTCTCCATAGATCGTGTCTCGCATTCAAATTTCATATTCAAATTCAAATTAAAATATATTGTAAGTGTTTTTTGAATTATAAGTTTTCTGATTGATTGATTGAAGTTGTTTGAGCAACTTCACTGATATGCTAAATTTGCAATTCTAAATATATTTTACGATGAATTCTAACATTCTAAACTGAAGTTATTTAGTTAATGATCTGCCAAATAAAAAAACGAAGAAGAAGTTATATTAAAATATTATATAATTGTTTTAAAACTTCGGTATAGTTGCTGAAGTTTTTTTGTTAATAATTAAAAGCTGAAGTTTTCCTCGTAAACTGGGTAAAAAACAATACAACATAAATTAAAATTTTATACTCCATCAAAAAACTTCGGCATAGTTGCTTAAGTTTTTTAGTTATTACTTAAAAACTGCAGCACGAGGAGCTGAAGTTTTCCTCCTACACTAGCTAAATTAAAATTTCATACTCCATCAAAAAACTTCGGCATAGTTGCTTAGGTTTTAGTTATTACATAAAAACATCAGTAGGAGGAGCTGAAGTTTTCCTCCTACAGTACTAAGTTAAAAATTAATATTGCATTAAAAAAATTCAGCCTAGGTGCTGAATTTTTTTGCTTATTACTTAAAAACTTCAAAAGGGGGAGCTGAAGTTTTCCTCCTTCTCTAGCTAAATTAAAAAAAATCATATTGCACCAAAAGCTTCGGCTAGATGCTGAAATTTTTAAGTTATTATTTAAAAACTTCATGCTTGAACTAAAAAAATTGAATAGAATTGATATTAAAAAAACTTCTGCATGGTAATTAATAAACAAACACATACCCAAAAACTCAATATAATTAATACTTTAAATGTGTAGGTTACTGCTGTATACTATGCAATTCATGCCAAAACATGCTCAAGTTTGTTGAATTCATTTGCTAAAACTTCAACCCAATGTGCTGAAGTCTCTTAGTTCATTTCAAAGAACTTCAACACTTACTGGCTGAAATTTTTTCCCTGCATTAATGAATTACAATCATACAAAAAATTCAGCCCAATGTGCTGAAGTTTCTTAGTTCATTTCTAAAAACTTCAGCACTTAATAAGCTGAAGATTTCTGTACAGGATTCATTAATTATGTCATACATCTTTTACTAAAAGAATTTCACCAGAAGATGCCTAAGTAATTTAGTTCATTTATAAAATCTTTTGCACAAACAACCTAAAAATTCTTCTATTTACTTTCCTAATAATTTTCACTAAACATGAATCTGCATGATGAGTTCGATTTGTGTTGTTATAATTTTCAATGGGAGTTGGACTCCTGATTTCAAATACTTGGATCATGATACAAAACTTGTTATAGTTAATAAGGACATATCATTCAATCCTTTCCTGAAGAAAATTAGTGAAGTTGCAAATATTGATTCAACCAGATATGCATTAAAAGTATGGTTTGATATCAAACTAAATACAAGCAAAGGAATGCTTGTAGCTTCAGATGAAGAACTCAGTACGTGTATACATTTGCTTACAACTGATTCAGCCTACAAGAATTCCATTTCATTATTGAAAAATACAACCTTCAGAATCTGCAGCATTCAACCAATCTCTTACATATGTGATAGATTCAGGACCTTTTGTTGACTATCAACACGAACTACGACAACCAATAGTGGAAGTAGACAACTGGAAATGACCTTCTAACATACAGCTGCTTCAGTATACAAAATGCTGCAACAATTACCCCATCCTCTAATAAATTCATACCAGTTTGTCGATGACCAAGAAGAAGGAAAACTAATAATGCAAATTGACAACCAACACACAATCCAACAAAGCTTTTTGTTACGTTTTGCAATGATAAGAAACAATTAAGATGAAGTAAACGTGAAGAAATTGAAGAAATTGCTGAAAGTTCCTGTGCTCCTCAGAAATCAAGAAAAAAACTGCGGAGAAAGTTGAAAGAATCTCCACCATGTGAAATACTTAGGCACGATGCGTTACCTGAGGAAATAAGAGTTGGATCTATCTTTGAGAACAAACAAAACATGACTAAAATTTTTCTGTAGCTTGGAGATAAACCAAAAAGTTAAATTCACTGCTGTTAGATCGTGTTACAAGAGATATGAGCTAAAATGTATCGCGGAAAAATAATGTTGGAATGTACGTGCTACCAGAATAAAAAATTCTACACTGTTCAGGGTGATAAAATATCATGACATCCATGAATGCTCGGTTGATGCAAGAAATCAGACCAAAAGCATGCTATATCAAATTTTATAAGTGAAAATATTATAGAACATGTTCGAGACAAAAGTATAGAGGTTACACCAGCTTTTGTCGAAAATGAAATGTAAAAGAAATTTGAAATTGACACTGGTTATCACAAGGCATGGCGTGCCATTCAAAAAGCTGTTGCTCGCATAAGGGGAACACTTGAAGAGAACTACCAGAGTTCATCCTTCATACCTACATATGATGGTGGCCAAAAACTCAGGAACATAGACAAGCATAAAAGGAGATGCGCAGAATAGGTAAGCAAAACAATACTAACCATCAGCCTAAAGTTTCAAATGTTACTATTTTATGATTTATTTTTTTTGTGTTTCAATGTATAGATCTGCTTACATGTTCTTTGCTCCTACGCCATCAGTAGCGAGTTGGTCCTACCGTAGACCCGTTATTGCAGTAGATGCAATATTTTTGAAGTCAAAATATCGTGGTATTCTATTTGTTGTTGTATCAAAGGATGCAAACAATCAAATCTTGCCTCTATGTTTTAGTATAGCAGATTCATAAAACAATGAGGCATACATTTGGTTTCTTGGGGAAATGAGAAAAAAATACAAGTCCGTCATGAATTGGTTTTCTAGTCAGATAGAAACCAATTGATCGCATAATGGTATTAGAAAAGGTTTCCTTAAAGCTCACCATGGTATATGCCTGTATCACTTTGAGAAAACATTAAAGCAAAGACATGCAAATGCCACGATAATAAATCTTTTTCAAGATGCTGCAAGGTCATACAAACATGAAGATTTTAATTAGTTAATGTCCCAACTCAAATGTATTGACAAGAAAACATACAATTACATAATGGAAGAGGCTTCCAAGAGATGAGCTCAATCGTGGTTCCCACGACGATGTTATGATATGTTAACAACAAACATAGTAGAATAAATGAATTCCGTTTTTCTAAAAGGGAGAGAAATGCCTATTTTAAGAATGCAAATTTTATCCAAGAAAAGTTGGGCGAGTGATTTTACGAAACGGAGAAAAAAGTCAAATAAAACTTTTCATAGAGTATTAATATGGACAGAAGAAGAGATGACTAAGAAGATGGACTTGGCTTGAAAAATGTTTGTGAGTATATTTTATTAACTTCAGTTTTTTAATCTGTTGCACTTATTTACTGCTTGCATTTAAAGAGTTTCATACTTTTTCTTTTTGAAGTAAAAATACACTAATATAACTTGTCTTAATTTTTTATTCCTTGTTAGGTGTTCAACCTTGACTCAATGTTGTTTAGAATAAATAGTGAAGGAATCGAATTCATTGTGTACTTAAAGAGGAGAACTTGTGACTGCCTAGAATTTCAACTTGATGAATTGCCATGTTCACATGCAATTGCTACTATTAATAAGAGATATTTGCAAAAATTTGATTACTGCTCAAATTGGTATTCAAGGGGAACATGGTTGAAAACATATGAAGGACATGTGAATACCATGGGAGAATAAAAATCATGGGAAAAACCATAAAATGCACAATCTGAGATCACAAAACCTTATGATGTAGAGATTTTATAAGGAAGAAGACAAAAGAAGAGGCATATACCTGCAACTGAATCATCAGTACCATTCAAATCTACCAAATGTAAACAAGTTGGGCATAATAGAACAACTTGCTTGTCTTCTCCAACACCTCATCCATATTCTAAGAAACACGCTGAAAAGTATCCAAGCTTCAATAATCCTTGGTTTGTATTTAGACTTTCTTTATTATATGACATAATTGAAATGTGATTTTTTTCATAGGAATAAAAAAATAAGGTCTTGGACAATTTTATATACTACTAAAGTACGCAATGACTTCAGCAAAAAAAAAAACTTCAGGTTACAGTATGTGAAATACATATCCTTAAATAAACACACACACACAAACACTCACACGTACACACATATGCTTACAACACACAAAAAGAAAAGCATGTACAAACAAAACCTGTAGCATCTCTAAGCAACTAAGAAGTATAAAGCAAATATCAACAAAGAGGGTGACAATTACATTGATATAAAAAGAGATCAGAAGAACACACATATTATAAACAATACTTCACATCTCTGGCATGAAGTTATACAAAATTAACCTACAAAACATCAACTCTAACAATAAAAAAAAAGATTACAAACACTAACTATCATCACCACCACCACCACCATCATCATCATAGTACTCCTCAATTTGTCTAAATATCTCAGCATCATCACTATCGGAGATAACTATAGGGTAGCCGGGCAAAAGGTCAGTGAATCCAAGAAGATTAATCGTTAACATGTTGAATTCATCATGAAGTTGACTTTGTTCGACGATTACTCTGTCCATAAGAGAAAGAAGGGTCTTCAGGTTGTTTTGCAGTTTTGGAATAGTCGTTCCAACTGGGAAACTGAAAACTATCAAACTGCTGCACAACCTTATCGAACGAGGTTGAATTATCTCCTCAACTACGTTCCATGTTAAGCCTATTGTGGAATGATTTATTTACACAGAGCTTTGGTCTGATTCTCTCCCAACCAGCCTTTATTTCATCCCACAAAAGCATAAGATTAGCCATTGCTTTGTTATTGTACCATCACACTTCAAACTCTGCCACTTCATCATAATTTCATCCATATTAGGCTTCTCACTTCCTCTTGCACCATACATTGTTTCTTTAACAAAAGCTGAAAGACTAAGGATGAATATAAATTTAAAGAAATATGATAGAAATCTATGAATAACTATGAAATTTCAAGTTAAGAGATTGTTAATATAGACAAAGAGTTCACCTAATACATTTAATATTTATAAATATAAAAGTAACTTTTCAGCAATTTTTACTGTTTTACGTTCAAAGAAATTGAATGAAACACGATAAGAAGGTGGTAAAAACAAGTATGTTATAAATGCAAAAAGAAATGTAACTTGAGCCCCACAGGTTTTCTATAATAAAAAGAAAAGTAACTTAAATAAAAGATGAAGTAGTTGACAAAAAATAAAAAGTAGATAGTAAATACAAAAAAGATAAGTATCAACTTAAGAAAATATGAAAACATGCTAAAGTTTTTGTTTTAAAGCTTTTTCAAGAAACTTCAGCCATATGTGCTGAAGTTTTTTAGTATATTTTCAAAAACTTCAGCACCTCATAAGCTGAAGTTTTTGTATTGGATTCAGTAGTTTTTGTCTTAAGCTTTTTCAATCAACTTCGGTCCAATCTGCTGAAGTTCTTTAGTATATTTGCAACAACTTCAACACTTGATCAGCTAATGTTTTTTGTTAGATTCAATAGTTTTTGTCTTAGCTTTTTCAAATAGCTTCGGCCCAAAGTGCTGAATTATTTTAGTATATTTCCAAAAACTTAACCACTTAATAAAGCTGAAGTTTCTCTTGGATTCAATAGTGTTTATGTTAAAGCTATTTCAAAAATCTTCAGGCCAATGTGTTGAAGTTATTTAGTACATTTCTAAAACTTCAGCATTTGTTAAGCTGAAGTTTTTGTCATGGACTCGATAGTTTTTGTAGTAAAGAATTTTCAAATAACTTACGGTGATACTACTGAAGTTATTTAGTGTATTTACTGATGAGCTGAAGTTTTTGTTCTACATTTGACACTTTAGCTATGACTTTTAACTAGAGATTCAGATTAAAAAGCAAAAGTTATTTACTCCATGCTCAAGTTTAGCATGTTGAATTTCAACAAAAATATACTTGAAATTCATGAATAAAGACATAAACATGTTTGAATCAATCCAAGTCACATAATTCACTCAAATAATGTATATTCACAAAATACAATTTTATTTTCACTTACATCCTTGAAAAAAAATTAGTTCTTTATTTACAAGTTATTCTCTATTAAAAAAATTCATAGAGTGTCTTTATAATCCTCATAGTAATGTCCTAATTGCTCTTCTTGGTTTTCTTAACCACATTCCATGAACCTTCACTATGTCTTCCACTATAGCGTTTTCTGTCAGACATAGGTTGAAGAAGTTTAGTACTATAATTTTTTTAGCAACTACAGTATTCTTTCATAAGAAAAAACAAGAAAATGCTGGCCAAAGACATTCTTACTAGTGTGAATCTAGAAATTCATGGGAAAAAAAGATAGTAAAGGAGAAGTCCAAAATACTTCATATATGACAGGGACTCGCCACTAAAAAAACTCGAGCCCCATAAAATTTGCTCATTTTCCTAAAAGTTCGATTTATCAACTAGTAAAAAGAGCAAATTGTCCTGGTGCTCGAGTGTTTGGTCTAGCCACTCTCCATTATATAGGAAGTATTTTGACTTCTCCTTCACTATCTTTTCTTCTCACGAATTCCCTGCTACACCCAATAAGCATGTCTTAGCCAACATTTTATTTTTTTTCCTTCAATACAAATTTGAAGAAATATGATAGAAGTCTATGAATGAATATTAAATTTTCAGGTGAAGAGATTATTTATATAGCCAAAGAATGAAGCTAATCAATTCAATATCTATAAACGCTGAAGAGATTGTTACCTATTATTTTCAGAGAAATTGAATGTAAGAACATAAGTAGTTGGTAAATGCAATAAGAAAATAGTAAAAAATAAGGCCACAAAAAGTAGTTGATATACGTGATAAATCACAAAATGAAGCTAGAAAATGTAAAAAAACTTTGGCCTAATATGCTGAAGTTGTTTAATATATTTCGAAAAACTTCGGCAACTGAAAAGTTAAAGTTTATGTAATGACCCAACATGTCGCTTTGAGCTCTAGCATGTCGTTCAATAGTCTGAGGCCGTGAACAACATCATTTCAGGTATTATGACTTGTACGCATGGCTGGAATTGAATTTTGGGAAGTTCAGAGTTCATTTGGAAAAAAAATTCTCCTTTTAGAAGCTTTAAGTTGGGAAAAGCTAAGATTGTATTTTTGGGTAAACGACCTCGGAATTGGGATATGAAGGTTCCAGCATGTTTGTATGATTATTTCTGATTAGGGCGTATGCCCGGATCGGGTGTTGGATAACCGGGAGTATTTTGGTGTCTATTGTGGAAGTTAGCATTTTGGAAGAATTTTCATAAGTTTGGGTTGAAGTGAATTTTAGTAACATCGATTTCCGTTTGGAATTATGAGTCTGGGAGCATCTCCGTATTTTGATTCCGGAGTTGGGAGTGCGATCAGAAGTGAACTCGGAGGTTCGTAGGTCATTTTGGAGCCATTTGGCTAAAGATAGAAATTTAAAGGTCTTTGAGAGTTTGACCGGAAGTTGAATTTTTGATATCGGGATCGGAATCCAATTTCAAAAGTTGGAGTAGGTCCGTAATATCGAGTATGACTTGTGTGCAAAATTTGAGGTCAATCGGACATGATTTGATAGGTTTAATCATCGAAAATAGAAGTTCGAAATTTCAAAGTTCATTAAGCTTGGATTGGGGGTTGAATCATGGTTTTAGCGTTGTTTAGTGTGATTTGAGGCTTCGAGCGAGTCTGTGTTATGTTTTTGGACTTGTGCGAGTGTTTGATTTGAAGCCCCAGAGGCTCGGGTGAGATTCGGGATAGCTTCAGAGCGATTTGCTAAGAAATAGGATTGATGGTGCTGGTATGATCGCATTTGCAATTCTTGGGTTGCAAATGCGACCTCGCATTTGCGAGGGTCGATTCGCATTTGCAAGCATGGGCATTTGCGTGGAGGATCGCATTTGCGAGTCCTTCCTCATATTTGCGAACCCGTGCTGTTGAGTGGGGAATCACATTTGCGAAGGGGCCATCGTTTTTGCGATGCTGTCTTCTATGCATTTGCGAGGAATTCTGTCGCAAATTCGACTTTGTCAGGGAAGGCTAGGCTTCACAATTTCAAAGATTTTTTTGCAAATGCGACATCGCAACTGCGAGCCTGTGTCGCAAATGCGACTTCTACGTCTGGAGCTGTGGCTTTTTAATGCGAAACTTAGCCCATTTCCCTCATTTCCCACTTAGCCTTAGGCAATTTTTGATAGCATTTGAGGAGGGATTCCATCATCATCAAAGAGGTAAGTAATTTCTATGCATCTAAAGTTAAATACATAGATTATGGGTAGATTAACATGTAAAAATTAAGGAAAATCAAGGGGTTTAGATGAAAACCTAAAAATTTGAGATTCTTGGAATTTGACCCCGATTTTAGGTATGAAATAAGAATAAATCATATATTTGAGTTCATGAGGTTATGGGTAAAATTATTCTTCGAAAATTTTGGAAATCCGGGCATGTGGGCCCGAGGGAGTTTTCGTCAACTTTTCGATCGGGTTTAGGAATTGTTGTGCATTGGGTTGTAATGAAGAATTGAGTATTTAATAATGGGTTTATATAATTATTGGCTAGTATTAGAGCATTCTTGCATCGATCTAAGCCTTCAAAAGGGCATGGAATGTCAGTTATGGAACTCCGGAGCGAGGTGAGTCTCCTTTCTAACCTTGTAAAAGGGAATTGTTCCCATAGGTGAAATAAATTGTTATGTGCTCTTAGTTGTTGGGGCTACGTACACACGAGGTGATGAGAGTCTGTGCGTAGCTACTATTGTGCTATTGTTTGGGTAGGTAGGACCCCAAAGCATGCTATACTTGGATTACTTGTGAACCTATTGATAGCTTGACTTGCTTAAATCGCTTTAAATTAGTTAACGAATTTCTAAAAGGATTTAAACTTCACTTTCTTAAATTATTGAATGAGAATTGGCCTTTATTCAGAAATTTTTTCCATGATGACTTCTTGATTAACTACCTATGTGTATATTTCCTGTTGGAGCGGGCCGAACACCTTGGCAGATTAAATGGGAGTGGGCTGAACGCCTTGGTAGATTAAATAGATGCATCTATAGTTTGCGTCATTTGAACCTCGGGAGTGCCAATTTATATTTCTGTTGGAGCAGGCTGTCAACCTCGGCATGATTTGTTGTATGCTTGTATTATTACCTTAAACTTATTAAAGTTGTTATTTCCTCTTCATGGCTTGAGAATAATTGGAAAGTAATGAAAAAGGAATTTTGGAAATTTCCTATTAAAGGAATAATTGTTTACTTGTTTCCTTCTATTTGGTAAAAATCATATTTGTAGAAATTCACGATTTAATGTATTATTGACATCATTATTGGATCACTAGTAAGTGTCGAAGTTGACCATCTCGTCTCTACTTCTTCGAGATTAGACGGGATACTCATTGATTACACGTTATTTTCGTACGCATACTACACTTTTGTACATTTTTGTTGCACATGTATATGTTACTCTAGCGGCCTACTGGTCGTAGCAGCACAGATGATTCTAGGACTAGGTGAGTTGCATTATTCGAGGCGGCCCGCAGCTAGTATAGTCCCCTCCAGTATATTGTACTTATTTCTTGTCCACTGTATTCCAGACGGGCGTTGTATCTTATTTCCTAATCAATAGATGCTTATGCACTTGTGACACCGGGATCTTGGATGGTTTTGAAGTATTTTGTATTAATTGTTTATCATTTGAACTTGATTTGAGACAATCATCTTTTAAAATTGCTAAATAGATAGGAAAATTCAGGATTTCAAAAGTATTAAAACGAGAATTTGATTAAGTAATTTGGTTGGCTTGCCAGACAGCAGTTTTCGGTTCCACGATGACCCTTAGTGGATTTTGGGTCGTGACAACATGGTATCAGAGCACTAGGTTCCTAGGGTCTCACGAGTCACGATCAAGTCTAGTAGAGTCTCGCGGATTGGTACAGAGACGTCTGTACTTATCCTCGGGAGGCTGCAGGACTATTAAGAGTACTTCCTTTCTTGATTCCTTATCGCATGATTTGATTCCTATGAGGCTTATGCCTTTGATTCCTTCCTACTCAATCTTATGTGACGCGAAGGACTTGTTATAAATCGAAAATGGAAGAATTGTAATGGCACTATGAATGTGGTGCGGGTGTTTCTTCCTGCGAGGTTATTTGAGCAATTACCATCGCCTTGTGGAAGGATATTCTATTATTTTGGCTCAGTAGCGGTACTTTCGAGAGCTCTAAAGTTAGGCACTAGTTTTCATGATTCTTATGAACGATTGTCCCGCAATATTGATATGACAGTAGGATGTTTGCCGACGTGTCGAAGTAGTGAATGATTTGAAGGGAGGTTTACTCAGTGCTTGATGTAGAGATTTGATATTTTACTCCCGAAAAAGGAAAGAGGCAATCAAGCTGAGAGTGTTCAGGTTTTGGTTGATGAGGTAACGGGACTTGGTATTTGTGAGCGTGCTGGAAGTCTTCTTCTATAATGAGGTGTTGTTGTCCCTATTGAATGTACTAAATTCATCGGTGTTATGATCTTCTACAATTCGCCTTCGGAGCAGAATATTGCATGTCAATATTGAAGAAACGACTGTTAGATGTTATGAGGCAAGGTGGTTCAAGTTTGAATCGACTTTTATAATATCGGCAGCTCGAGAGAGATGATCTTCGGCAACATATAAAGTTAGTAAAGATTTGTGGATTCAAGTGCTACAAAGATAGATTTTATTAAGGCAACAACTCAATAGCAAAGGATGAGGAAAGATGTGTGGAAAGTGCCAGACGGTGGCTAACATTCCTAGAAGGCCAAGTGTATGAAGCAAAAGTCAAGTAGTTGATTAAAGAAGCGAGTTTGCCCAAAGTGGGAGAGTGGAGGATGTTGCATATGGTCTTGGTGGTAGGATGATTGTGAACCTTAAGGAGAGTTTGGAATGATTTGGGATTTTAGTGTTCGGAGATTGAAGTCTACGGGTTTAATTGGGAAGTATGGGCTAATATGCAGCAAAGAGATCGGTCCTACGAATGTGGTGGATAATTCAGAGTATAAAAAGCGGGTTTTATAGAAAGAATATGAGAATTTAGGCGGTTGATTGCGCAAGGTTATGTCAAAAAGAGATAAGGAATCCTGGTGAGTTCCAGAGTTGTGTAATAGTGGCTTCAAGATAAGTGGGAGAGTCCCACCACCTATGATTGGTTGCATGGTTAACCATTTGCGAGGTTTTCTTGTGTTTAGCATATTTTTGGGTTATTCGGCTACGGGAAAAGAAATAAGTGGTAATTTGAGCAGAGGAATTGTTAAACGGTGATATGGTTGGCCTTATTGGCTCATGTTCAGACTCCGGGAAGGATTCAAGACTTATGCCTTGTATGGACGCGGATTTCGAGGGGAGTGATTCCGCCGGGTGCCTTGTCAATAGGGTATTGATGTGTTATAAGATTTATGGAGTTGAGTATATTCAGGACCAAGTCAGAGCGGGTGGCTCTCAACAACAGTCCTAATAGAATCAAAAAGAGGTAACGTATGTTGCCTAATGATTTCGAGCATATAAGTACAGCTAAGAATCAAGCTTTTGCAGCAACTTATGAATTGAGGCCCCGAATGTTCTATGACGTTTTGAATTGCAGTGTAACACTTGAGAGAAAGATGATAAAGGACTTTGGATTCGTAAAAGTATTAGAAGAATGGGCATATTAATTGAGGGTGCGAATGTGCGCACAAGGAAGGTATGAAATGGTTCATGGGATTTAAGGTAGAATGGTATCGCGGTTCCAGTTCATTCGGGGTGAGTTCAGATAGAGTGCGTTATATGTTGAAAGGAGTTATTGTTATTACTAAGGCAATTGGGGTTAATCGAAGGAAGATATATTGGTTAACCACAATTGAGTTGGCGTATTGGTGGTAGAGGTAAGTTCCTTCAGCATGACCAAGTTATGCATGTGATTTTTGGAAGTACGTGTGAGGCTTGTCGGTCGATGTAATTAATATTGTTTAGAAGCATTCTTCTATTATGGTAGATTATATGTAGGTGGAGCCCGGTAGGGCTATGATGGCTTAGACAACTACTTAGATGGTTTCTTATACTAGGCTTATGAGAATTTACCTATACGTTGCTATGGTTCTCCTAAAGCAAGTTATGTGAAAAGCTTATACATGATGAAGTATTAACCTAATAGTGGTTCTGAAGCTATGATAAAAAGCGTGTTCTATTGTATGTTGCCATATTAGGTGCAATGAGTGGTATGGAACTTGAATATGAGAATCAAGGTTGCGGTTCAATATTGACAAGGATGTCACAAGCTTGGATGAGCAAGAAAAGAGTTTTGATGTTTAAGGTAAGTTGGTATTGTCTTCAGCGTCACCTGATATTGGCGTTTTGTAAGGACGTCTTTGCACCCTAGTTAAGGATTCTTGATCACTTTTCAGCGTTACTGCGGCTGGTGGTTTGGATGTGCAGACCCATTATTCATTTCGGAAGGTTGTGGGAGCTTGTCCCATATGAAGATTGTATAAGTGCGACATGTAGTCACTTGATTGATTAAAGATTTAAACCAAGTATGAGGATTGTGGTAATATCATTAATTTGAGAATTTATGCTTGGAGGGCACCCCGTTTATTGGGTTATGGACTATGGAGGTTCACTCCGGTTATGAGGGTTGTTTTTATGTGCTTTGAGAAAAGGGCAGTTACTCTGGACCTTTGAAAGGTTATTAGCCTAGTTAGTGCAATTCGAAATCGGCTTGAGATCAGTTGATCGATTTAAAGGTGAACATGGGATTTATATCAAGCCAGATGTGTTCATCTCAGCAATACGCTCTTTATGGAAGGGAGTCGGGGTGTTATTTCGTTGTCAACTATTTCATGTAATGATTCGTTGCATCGTGTGAGTCGTGAGATGGCTTAGTGAATTTCATATGTGTTGAGGTTCCGCATAGAGATGGGGTTATATGAGTAGGATGGCTCTTGAGATTCGGATCATATATCACACTTTAGTTGTGCTCGAGTTGTGGATTATAAGTTATATGTCTTCCCAGGGAATGCTATATGCACTTAGCATGTTTATGACTAATATTCAGTTATTTGGTTGTAATGAGCAATATAGTTCGATGTACATCTCCTTATGTGTGTTTCATGTGTGGATCGGGTGGCACGCTACCATGGGTATGCTATTTAGATCGGGTGGCACGCCACCATGGTTATGTTGTGTGGATCAGGTGGCACGCTGCCATGGTTATGATTTCTCGGATTGGGTTGCACGCCGCAGCAGTATGATGCTTACTACAGTTCCCCATATCTAATTATTGTGCTATGTTTCTTATTTTCTGAAGAAAGCTCATATTGGCTGTGCACCCGCATCGCATGTATGATTCGCGAGCGGGGTAATTGAAATTCCTTTTCAGGTTCATTATCCTTTTTTGTATCGCATTCTAATTGGTAGCCTATTGGCACATTATGGCATCATGTGGAACTTTTTGTCATGTCGAGGTGGCATATTGCTTGAGCAGTTCGTACTGGGTGAGACGAGATTTTTTGATTTATGATCAGTGCAATTTGATTATGTGAAATATATTAAGGAGAAAAGATCATTATTTGGTTCAGCATGAGGTAATGTTTCTTGTCAGAAGTATAGACTCAATGATTGGTTGACTCAGCAGTTGATTAGGAATTTCTACACATCTCTTCCGTTTTG
The DNA here is from genome assembly GCA_034376525.1 of Nicotiana benthamiana. Lineage (NCBI taxonomy): Eukaryota > Viridiplantae > Streptophyta > Magnoliopsida > Solanales > Solanaceae > Nicotiana > Nicotiana benthamiana. The sequence continues at coordinate 122,218,450 of CM067335.1, read as the reverse complement.
GAGGCATTGTAAGAGTTATAGTAAGACATGTGTATGTCATAGGGTGTAATGGGAGCATCAGACTCGTGGAATTTTGACTAAGTTGATCATAAAATGTTATCGTGGTACGGTGAGTAAAGTGATGCTAGGTGTGAATTTACTAAAGTTATGCAGCCATGTTTGGGTAGAGCGTGTAGTGATTGATATGGTGATCTTATGTTAGAAAAACTTCAAGCGTAGAATTCTGGATGTTAGAATTGGGATCTAAGGCTTATTTGTTTGAATAAATGGGAATATCTTCAGAATTGATCAAGCTGAAGTGCTCAACTAAGTTGTGGTAGCACGGGAAAGTGCATGAGAAGTTAAATAGTGATTTTAGACTACTTCAGTGTAGTTCTCATCACGTTTGAGGACGACCATATGTTTAAGTGGGAGAGAATGTTATGATCCAACCGGTCGTTTTGAGCTCTAGTACGTCGTTCAATAGTCTGAGGCCACGAATAACTTCATTTCAGGCATCATGACTTGTACGCGTGGCCGGAATTTAATTTAGGGAAGTTCAGAGTTAATTTGGAAAGAGAATTCTCCTTTCAGAATCTTTAAGTTGGAAGAAGTAACTAAGATTGGATTTTTGGGTAAATGACCTTGGATCTGAAGGTCCCATCAGGTTCGTATGATGATTTCAGACTTGGGCATTGTTGAAAAACGTTCTCAAGGCACTATACTAAAACGTGTGTTCATATTTGTAGGTTTTGATGAATGACAAACTATGCGCAATTGACATATGACGAGGTCCAAGCACAAGCGTGAAATTGATATATAACGAGATTCAAGCACAAGACCAAGATCAAGCAAAGATATAAAGTTATACATGAGTCGTTCTTTAATTGTGATCTTGATCCGATAACTTGACTCAAGACTTGGCTTCTCTCGTAAAAATATTTTTACCAAATCATGCATATTTAATTTAAAGCAAAATGATTTTAAAACATGCATATTTACTTTAGTCAAAATGATTTTTAAACATGCCTCTAAAATCTGGACTAAGATAATCGATTATGTACTTATGATAATCGATTATGTTAAGTCAGCTGCATGACAATCGATTGTGAACTTATGACAATCGATTGTGTTAAGGCAGTGTGCATCAGATTTTTCAAACCTGCATGACAATCGATTGTGAACCTTATGACAATCGATTGTGTTGAGGCAGTGACATCAAAGTTTTTCAAAGCTACAAAATAATCGATTGTGAACTTATGACAATCGATTGTGTTGAGGCAGTGTCTATCAGACATTTTCAAAGTCATAAAATAATCGATTGTGTACCTTTGACAATCGAGTGCATTAAGGCAGTGTCTAATTGATTTTTCAAAGACTGATATATAATCGATTGTTCACATAGCATAATCGATTGTGTAATTGACCGTTGCCAAAATATTTTCAAAAACCGTCAGGTAATCGATTATAGATCTCTAATAATCGATTGTTTTAAGTAAAATCTGGAAATAATTTTTTGAACGTTGCCAGTAATCGATTATTGATCTTAGATAATCGATTGTTAAGCGTAAAATCTGGGAATGATTTTTGGAACGATTGGCAAACAATCGATTGTGGCATTTTGACAATCGATTGTCACTAAGTAAAATCAGCAATTCTTAATTAGCAATTAGGCAACGGTAATGCATGGTTTTGCAACTATAAATACAGCTTCAATTCAGTCTTCTATAAACAAAAACTGATCATATTATTGCTATAGCTTGCATACTCTATTGTTCATCACTTTCTATTCATTACATAAGTTTTGAGAGCCAAAATTCTTGACGAAAGTTGTTGCGTTCTTGAGCGTATCTGTTTACTCATATCTACTCTATTAAGAGAGTCTTGTTTAAGTGAGTGCTAAGTGTTTTATACACTTGAAGGGAAGTGTTAGTCCCTTGTATTGTAAGAAGGAACTTGTGTTTCCATTGGTTGAAGTCTTGGAGTGTTGCATCTTCGAGCAAAGGTTGTTGAGGCTTGTGTCCTCAGTTTGTAAAGGTTTGTTGAGCACCCGTAAGCTTAACAGTGTTAGTGGAAAACTCGAGAGAGTCTCTCGGGGACTGGACTAGCCACGGGTTGTGGTGAACCAGGATACATCGGTGCGTTCGTTCTTATTTATTTACTTATCGCACTTATTTCTTTCCTGCAATTTTTAAATTCCGCAAGTTTACGCTAATTTTTATTATAACGCTATTCACCCCCCCTCTAGCATTAAGCGTATTTTCTAACAATTGGTATCAGAGCCCAACTCTCTGAAGACTTAACCGTTTGAGAGAAACAATCCATGGGTTCTACTCGTGATTCTTTTGCAGGAATAGGTGAAGGACAATGCTCCACCCGACCACAACTATTCGACGATACAAACTATACGTACTGGAAGGAGAGGATGAGAATATTTGTTCAATCAAATAGTTTTCTTCTTTGGAAGGTTATAATGAAGGGAGAACAAATTCCAACCAAAAAGGTTGAAAATAAAGATGTTCCAAAGTCCGAAGATGAATACGATGCAGATGATATCCGAAAGGTGCAAAACAATGCTAAAGCCATTAATTTATTATATTGTGCTGTAAATGCTGATGATTACAGGAAAATATCATGTTGCACAACGGCGAAGCAAATGTGGGACAAGCTGGAAATAACGTACGAAGGTACGGACCAGGTAAGGGAAGCTAAAAATATTTCCTAACCCATGCATATGAATTGTTTCACATGAAGGAAGGCGAAAAGGTCGATGAGATGTTCGAACGATTTTCAAAAATCGTTAATGATTTACATGCTATTAAGAAGACCTTCACGGATAAGGAACTTGTCCGAAAAATTCTCCGAAGTCTCACTCCGGCATGGCGATCCAAGGCCGACGCGATTCAAGAATCTATTGGCGTTTCAAATGTCACCATCGACGGATTAAGAGGTAATCTTAAAACTTATGAATCTACTATACTTAACCCTCTTGTTGATGATCAAAGGAAACAAAAGATCGCTCTCAAGGCAAGCACAAGCCAACGTCAAAATGATGAGGACGGAGACGACGAGTTCGGACTCGCTATTAAGAGATTTCAAAAGTTCATGCGAAAAGAGTATGAACGAAAGGGCAAAAAGCAAGGAGATCAAATAAAGTGCTATGAGTGCGGAGAAACCGGGCACATTAAATCAAATTGCCAAAATGCCAAAAAGGAGAAGAAACCTTTCAAGAAACAACGAGCATACATATCTTGGGGAGGCGACTCCGGTGACGAGTCGAGTGAGGAAGAAGAAGACGAAGCCGCAAATCTTTGTCTCATGGCTCAGAAAACAATGAAGAAGAGGTATGTCAAATTTCTTCCAAAAATTTCTATTCTCTTGAGGAAATGCAAAATGCTTTTGATGAGTTGTATAGTGAATTTATTAAAGCTTCCAAAACTGTTAAAAGCATAAAAGAAAACGCTTCTTTAAAAGAAAAAGATTTTGAAAAACAACTCTCTTTGAAAGAAAAGGTTTTGGAAAAACTGATTTTGGAAAATGAGAAGTTGAAAGAAGAAAACAAATTTTTCGGCAAGAGAAGCGCCGACAAACCCGAGAGCTCTAGTAAAAATTGTACTTCTTGCATGCATCTCAAAAATGAGGTAGAAAGACTTAAGGGCACCCTAGATAAGTTTAATTCTTCTCATAAAAATTTGAATGAAGTTCTTGTTAATTTGAAGTCGACCAAGCATGGCATAGGCTTTGAGAATGACCCTAAAGAAAAGGTTGAAGCCAACCCCCAACAACCTAAGGCTCAACCTAGGATTAATAAAACAAACGCTCATCCTAGATATAACAAACCTAGAAATGGCTTTCAACAATCGCAACCTAGAAATAATCATTCTAGAAATAATGCATACTCTAGGCCAAACACTAGAAGAAATTTTGAACCTTGTAGAACACCTAGAAATGGCTTTCAACCTAGAAACAACTATCCTAGAAATGCTGTATATCCTAGAACAAATAGTAGGAGAAATGATTTTCATGAATTGCGCAATAGTCATATTGTCAAGAATAGAGTAAATGAATTTCGTCCGTCCAATTACTATCAACCTAGACGAATGCATAATCCTAATGTTGTTTGTCATTATTGTAGACGAATTGGACATATTGCTCCTGCTTGTTTTACACGACATAGACATAACACTCAATCACATCACTATGATTTGCCTAACCCCCAAGGATCCAAAATGGCATGGGTACCTAAAACTCATTAAACTGTTTTGTAGGCGTGTTTGAAGGGGTCAAGTGTACTTTGGTACCTTGATAGTGAATGCTCCAAGCACATGACTGGAGACGAATCCAAGTTCCTTCAACTAAAACACAAGGAAGGAGGAAGCGTTATTTTTGGTGATAACAACAAAGGAAAAATTATCGGCATTGGATCGGTCGGTAAGGATGACTCCTCTTCCATTAAGCATATATTTCTAGTTAAGGGTCTAAAACATAATCTCTTGAGCATAAGTCAATTATGTGACAAGGGAAATCTTGTTTTATTTGATTCAAATGAATGCTTAGTTTTTCGCCGTAGCGATTTTAAAATTATTCTTCGTGGAATTAGAATGGATAATATCTATATGGTTGATCTAGAAAATTCTTCATCTGAATATGTAGATTGTCTTATGAGCAAAGAAGATGATACGTGGTTATGGCACCGTAGAGTAGCTCACATCAACATGCATCTTTTGAACAAATTGGTTTTACAAAATTTAGTTATTGATCTTCCAAACTTGAAATTTGAAAAAGACTCTATTTGTGATTCTTGTAAAAAAGGGAAGCAAACAAAAGCATCTTTTAAATCGAAAAATATTGTTTCAACTACTAGACCTTTGCAATTACTTCACATGGACTTATTTGGACCATCTCGCATTGAAAGTCTTGGTAGAAATCGTTATGCTTTTGTTATTGTTGATGATTATTCTAGATTTACATGGACTCTATTTCTTGCTCATAAAAGTGAAGCTTTTCATAATTTCAAATATTTTCTTAAACGTGTTCAAAACGAAAAGGACACAACCGTCACTTCAATAAGAAGTGATCATGGGGGAGAGTTTGATCACAATCTCTTTGCGGACTTTTGTGACGAACTTGGTATCGAGCACACCTTCTCCGCTCCACGAACACCACAACAAAATGGGGTGGTGGAAAGGAAAAATAGGTGTCTCGAAGAGATGGCTAGAACCATGCTCGATGAGGCTAAGATTCCCAAACATTTTTGGGCGGATGCCGTGAGTACCGCATGCTACGTTTTGAATAGAGTAGTCATAAGGCCAATACTCATGAAAACCCCTTATGAACTCTACAAGGGAAGGAAACCAAATATCTCCCATTTTAGAGTATTCGGTTGTAAATGCTTTATTCACAACAATGGAAAAGATCAATTGGGAAAATTTGATGCCAAATCCGATGAAGGAATTTTTATTGGTTATTCCTCACGTAGCAAAGCATATAGAGTATTCAATAATAGAACCGGAACTGTGGAGGAATCCCCTCATATTGTGTTTTTCGAAAATAATGCTCGCTTGGCAAGAAAAGATTCTGGTTTTGATCTTGCAGGTATTTTAAACTCACTAAGCCCTCAAGACAAAGTACAAGAGGAAACTCCGAAGGAAACTCAAGATGAAATCTTGGATCAATTATCGGAGGAAGCGCCACAATTGGAAAAAGAAACGAAAATACCTAACTCGTGGAGGACAATCAAAGACCATCCTCTCGAACAAGTAATTGGCGTCATTGAACAACAGGAATTTTCCGATTTAATGACAAGCGAATTTGAGATGTCTATGATGGGTGAGCTAACATTCTTTTTGGGGCTGCAAGTAAAGCAAATGAAAGAAGGAACTTTCATTTGTCAAGCTAAATATTGCAAAGAATTGCTGAAACGATTTGAAATGACCAACACAAAAGCAATGGCCACTCCCATGAGCACATCCGATCATCTAGACAAAGATGAGAAAGGTAAGGAAGTCGACACCAAAAAGTATCGAGGTATGATTGGATCTCTCCTTTATCTTACTGCTAGTAGACCGGACATCTTGTTTAGCGTGTGCTTATGTGCTCGTTATCAATCGTGTCCGAAGGAGTCTCACCTAACTGCGGTGAAAGGGATATTGAAGTATCTTGTTGGTACTGTAAATGTGGGTCTATGGTACCCCCAAAGGTTCTTCATGCCAACTTGTTGGCTATTCCGATTCCAATTTTGCTGGATGCAAATTGGACCGCAAGAGCACTAGTGGCACTTGCCATTTGCTCGGTAGCTCTCTCGTTTCTTGGTTTAGCAAGAAACAAGTAAGTGTTGCGGTTTCCACAACCGAGGCTGAATACGTAGCCGTGGGGAGTTGTTGCGCACAAATCCTTTGGATGAAACAACAACTCTTGGACTATGGCCTAAGTCTTGATTATATCCCTCTTAGATGTGATAATACTAGCACCATATGCTTGACGAAGAACCCCGTTCTTCATTCAAGAACAAAACACATTGAAATTAGGCATCATTTTATAAAAGATCACGTTCTCAAGGGTGATGTCGAAATTGAATTTGTTGAAACCAAAGATCAATTGGCCGACATCTTTACAAAACCCTTAGAGAAAGAGTCATTCTTCCGAATTCGTAGTGAACTCGGGATTCTTGACTCCACGTTGATCTAAGTCATGCATTGCATTCTCCCTTTCACATGATTTCTAACTTGAGCGTCGGAGACGTCTAACGAATTTTTGCAGGTATCGCCCTAAAGGCAGGGGGAATTATGAAGATTGATGCAGAATAATCGATTTCTCCTAAGGATAATCGATTTCGCTTTAGTATATAATCGATTATCTAGTATCAATAATCGATTATGTTGATATTATTTGCTTTATTATGTCTTTTACTTTTTCCATTTTTGCTAATGTCAAAAGGGGGAAGAATAAGGGATATGCACTAAATTTTTTATTGGCATAAATTGAGGGGGAATTCACATGTTGAGGGGGAACTAATTGCACTTGTTGCATAATGTTGCATATCTTTACTTGTCTTGAATCGTCATTATGAATTATCAAATATGCATATCCCGACTAAAGTTTGCCATTATCAAAAAGGGGGAAATTGTTGAAACACGTTCTCAAGGCACTATACTAAAACGTGTGTTCATATTTGTAGGTTTTGATGAATGACAAACTATGCGCAATTGACATATGACAAGGTCCAAGCACAAGCGTGAAATTGATATATAACAAGATTCAAGCACAAGACCAAGATCAAGCAAAGATATAAAGTTATACATGGGTCGTTCTTTAATTGTGATCTTGATCCGATAACTTGACTCAAGACTTGGCTTCTCTCGTAAAAACATTTTTACCAAATCATGCTTTTTTTTTAAAGCATAATGATTTTAAAACATGCATATTTACTTTAGTCAAAATGATTTTTAAACATGCCTCTAAAATCTGGACTAAGATAATCGATTATGTACTTATGATAATCGATTATGTTAAGTCAGTTGCATGACAATTGATTGTGAACTTATGACGATCGATTGTGTTTAGGCAGTGTGCATCAGATTTTTCAAATCTGCATGACAATCGATTGTGAACCTTATGACAATCGATTGTGTTGAGGCAGTGTACATCAGTTTTTCAAAGCTACAAAATAATCGATTGTGAACTTATGACAATCGATTGTGTTGAGGCAGTGTCTATTAGACATTTTCAAAGTCATAAAATAATCGATTGTGTACCTTTGACAATCGAGTGCATTAAGGCAGTGTCTAATTGATTTTTCAAAGACTGATATATAATCGATTTTTCTCATAGCATAATCGATTGTGTAATTGACCGTTGCCAAAATATTTTCAAAAACCGTCAGGTAATCGATTATAGATTTCTAATAACCGATTGTTTTAAGTAAAATCTGGAAATGATTTTTTGAACGTTGCCAGTAATCGATTATTGATCTTAGATAATCGATTGTTAAGCGTAAAATCTGGGAATGATTTTTGGAACGATTGGCAAACAATCGATTGTGGCATTTTGACAATCGATTGTCACTAAGTAAAATCAGCAATTCTTAATTGGCAATTAGGCAACGGTAATGCATGGTTTTGCAACTATAAATACAGCTTCAATTCAGTCTTCTATAAACAAAAATTGATCATATTATTGCTATTGCTTGCATACTCTATTGTTCATCACTTTCTGTTCATTACATAAGTTTTGAGAGCCAAAATTCTTGACGAAAGTTGTTGCATTCTTGAGCGTATCTGTTTACTCATATCTACTCTATTAAGAGAGTCTTGTTTAAGTGAGTGCTAAGTGTTTTATACACTTGAAGGGAAGTGTTAGTCCCTTGTATTGTAAGAAGGAACTTGTGTTTCCTTTGGTTGAAGTCTTGGAGTGTTGTATCTTCGAGCAAAGGTTGTTGAGGCTTGTGTCCTCAGTTTGTAAAGGTTTGTTGAGCACCCGTAAGCTTAACAGTGTTAGTGGAAAACTCGAGAGAGTCTCTCGGGGACTGGACTAGCCACGGGTTGTGGTGAACCAGGATACATCGGTGCGTTCGTTCTTATTTATTTACTTATCGCACGTATTTCTTTCCTGTAATTTTTAAATTCCGCAAGTTTACGCTAATTTTTATTATAACGCTATTCACCCCCCCTCTAGCGTTAAGCGTATTTTCTTACAGGCATATGCCTGGATCGAGTGTTGGATAACCGGGAGCGTTTTGGCGCCTATTGTGGATATTAGTATTTTGGAAGAATTTTCATAAGTTTGGGTTGAAGTGCATTTCAGTGACGTCGATGTCCGTTTGGTATTCCGAGTCTGGGACCAGCTCCGTATTGTGATTCCGGAGTTGGGAGTGTGATCGGAAGTGAATTCGGAGGTCTGTAGGTCATTTTGGAGCCATTTGGCTAAAGATAGAAATTTGAAGGTTTTTGAGAAGTTTGACAGGAAGTGAACTTTTTGATATCAAGGTTGGAATCCGATTCCGAAAGTTGGATTAGGCCTGTAATAACGAATATGACATGTGTGCAAAATTTGAGATCAATTGGACCTGATTTGATAGGTTTAAACATCAAAAATAGAAGTTGGAAATTTCAAAGTTCATTAAGCTTGGATTGGAGGTTGAATAATGGTTTTAGCGTTGTTTGCTGTGATTTCAGGCTTCAGGCGTGTCCGTGTTGTGTTTTTTGACTTGTGCGGGTGTTTGGTTTGAAGTCCCAGGGGCTCGGGTGAGATTCGGGATAGCTTCGGAGTGATTTGCTAAGAAATAGGATTGCTGGTGCTGGTATGATCGCATTTGTGATTCTTGGTTCGCAAATGCGACCTCGCATTTGCGAGGGTCAATTTGCATTTGCGAGCCTGGGCAGCTGCATGGAGGATCGCATTTGCGATGCGTTTGTCTCAAACGCGACTTCTCATTTGCGAGTCCCTCCTCGCATTTGCGAACCTGGGCTGCTAAGTGGGGAATCACATTTGTGAAGGGGCCATCGCTTTTGTGTTGCTGTCCTTTTTGCATTTGCGAGGAATTTTGTCGCAAATGCGACTTTGTCAGGGAAGTCTAGGCTTCGCCATTGCAAAGCTTTTTTCAATAATGCGACATCGCAATTGCGAGCCTGGAGTCGCAAATGCGACTTCTGCGTCTGGAGCTGTGGATTTTTAATTCGAAACTTAGCCCATTTCCCTCATTTCCCGCTTGACCTTAGGCGATTTTGAGGGAATTTGAGGAGGTATTCCGTCATCATCAAAGAGTTAAATAATTACTACGCATCTTAAGTTAAATACATAGATTATGGATATATTAACATGTCAAAATTAAGGAAAATCAAGGGGTTTAGATCAAAACCTAGAATTTTAGATTCTTGGAATTTGACCACGATTTTGGGTATGAAATTTAGAGTAAATTTTATATTTGAGTTCGTGAGGTTATGGGTAAACTTATTCTTCGTAAATTTTGGAAATCCGGGAACGTGGGCCCAAGGGAATTTTCATCAACCTTTCGCTCGGGGTTAGGAATTATTGTGAATAGGGTTGTAATGAATAACTGAGTATATATTAATGAGTTTATATAATTATTGGCCAGTTTTGGAGCATTGTTACATCGATTTGAGCCTTCAAAAGGGCGTGGAATGTCGGTTATGGTACTTCGGAGCAAGGTGAGTCTCCTTTCTAACCTTGTAAGAGGGAATTGTCCCCATAGGTGAAATAATTGGTTATGTGCTCCTAGTTGTGGAGGCTATGTACGCAAGAGGTGACGAGAGTCCGTGCGTAGCTACTGTTATGCTATTGTCCGGGTAGTTAGGACCCCAAAGCATTCTATACTTAGATTACTAGTGAACATATTGATAGCTTGACTTGCTTAAATCACTTTAAATTAATTAACAAATTTCTAAAAGGATTTAAACTTCACTTTCTTAAATAATTAAATGAGAATTGGACTTTCTTCGGTAAATATTTCCATAATGACTTCTTGATTAACTGCCTGTATGTGTTTATTTCCTGTTGGAGTGGACCGAATGCCTTGGCAAATTAAATAGGAGCGGGCCAAATGCCTCGGCAGATTAAATAGATGCATCTTCAGTTCTCACCATTTGACCCTCGGCAGTGCACAATTTATATTTCTGTTGGAGCGGGCTGTCGACCTCGGCATGATTTGCGCATGCTTGTATTGCTGCCTTTAACTTATTAAAGTTGTTATTGCTTCTTCATGGCTTGAGAATAATTGGAAAGTAATAAAAAGTAATTGTGGAATTTCCTATAAAAGGAATAATTGTTACTTGTTTCCTTCTATTTGGTAAAAATCATGTTTGTATAAATTCACGATTTAATGTATTATTGACATCATTATTGGACCACTAGTAAGTGTCGAAGTTGACCATCTCGTCTCTACTTCTTTGAGATTAGACGGGATACTCATTTAGTACACGTTATTTTCGTACTCATACTAAACTTTTGTGTATTTTTGTTGCACAGGTATATGTAACTCTAGCGGCCTACTGGGCATAGCAACATGGATGATTCTGGGACTAGGTAAGTTGCATTATTTGAGGCGGCCCGCAGCTAGTATAGTCCCCTACAGTATATTGTATTTACTTCTTATCCATTGTATTCTAGACGGGTGTTGTATCTTATTTCCTTATCAATAGATGCTCATGCACTTGTGACACCGTGTTCTCGGATGGTTTTGTAGTATTTTGTATTAATTTCTTATCATTTAAACTTTATTTGAGACAATCATATTTTAAAATTGCTAAATAGAAAGGAAAATCCAGGATTTCAAAAGTATTAAAATGAGAATTTGATTAAGTAATTGGTTCGCTTGCCTGACAGCAGTGTCCGGCGGCACCACGACCCTTAGTGTATTTTGGGTTATGACAGTTTGTGCGATGGATTCAATAGTTCTTGTCCTAAAGCTTTTTGAAAAAACTTCGGCTCAATGTGCTGAAGTTGTTTAGTATATTTCCAAAAACTTCGGCACCTGATAAGTGGAAGTTTTCATGTTGGATTTATTAGTTTTTCTCTAAGAGATTTTTCAAGAAACTTCGGCCCAATGTGCTGAAGTTGTTTAGTATATTTCTAAAAACTTCGGCACCTGAAAAGCTGAACTTCGTGTGATGGATTCAATAATTTTTGTCCTAAAGCTTTTAAAAAAAACTTCGACCCAATGTGCTGAAGTGTTTTTATATATTTCCAAAAACTTTGGCACCTGATAAGCAGAAGTTTTTTTGTTGAATTTAATAATTTTTCTCTTAAAGCTTTTTCAAGAAACTTTGGCCCAATGTGCTGAAGTTTTTAGTATAATTCCAAAAACTTCAGCACCTGATAGGCATAAGCTTTTGTGATGGATTCAATAGTTTTTCTCCTAAATATTTTTCAAAAAACTTCGGCCCAATATGCTGAAGTTTTCAGTATATTTCTAAAAACTTTGTCACCTGAAAAGTTGAAGTTTGTGTGATGGATCCAATAGTTTTTGTCCGAAAGTTTTTTCTAAAAACTTCGGCCCAATGTGCTGAAGCTTTTTAGTATATTTCCAAAACATTTGACACCTGATAAATAGAAAGTTTTGTGTTGGATTTAATAGTTTTTATCTTAAAGCTTTTTCAGGAAACTTCAGCCCAATGTGCTTGAAGATTTTTAGTATATTTTCAAAAATTTCAGCACCTGATAAGCTGAATTTTGTGATGGGTTAAATAGTTTTTCTCCTAAAGCTTTTTCAAAAAATTCGGCCCAATGTGTTGAAGTTTTTCAGTATATTTCTAAAAACTTCAGCACCCGAAAGGCTGAAGTTGTGTGATGGATTCAATAATTTTTGTTCTAAAGCTTGTTCAAAAAACTTCGGCCTAATGTGCTCAAGTTTTTTACTATATTTTCAAAAACTTTGGCACCTGATAAGCAAAAGTTTTTGTGTTAGATTTAATAGTTTTTGTCTTAAAGGTTTTTCAAGAAACTTAGGCCCAATTCACTGAAGTTTTTTTGGTATATTTCCAAAAACATAAGCACATGATAAGATGAAGTATTTGTGATTGATTCGATAGTGTTTCTCCTAAAGCTTTTTTAAAAAACTTCGGCCCAATATGCTGATGTTTTTCAGTATATTTACAAAAACTTCGGCACCTGATGCGCTGAAGTTTTTGTGTTGGATTGAATAGTTTTTGTCGTAAAGCTTTTTCAAGAAACTTTGCCCGAATGTCTTGAAGTTGTTTACTATATTTCCAAAATCTTCAGCACCTGATATGCTGAAGTTTTCTTGATTTTGAAAAAAAACTTCAGCTTAAAAGCAGAAGTCACACTTAATTTTTTTTCAAACAAAACATGTACTTGAAATTCATGATAAAAGACACAAACATATTTGTATAACACAAAAGTAAACTAAAAATACAATTAATGTATATTCAAAAAATCCAAATTATGTACAACCAATCCTCTAATGAATGAATTCACACATAGCATCTTCAAAATCTCCATAATCATGTCCTTCTCGTTCTTCTGGAGTTTCATAGCCGCTATTTTTTTTCCACTTTCAATGAGCCCAAATATTGGGAACCAATTCTCTCCTTAATGCCAATGTTTGACTTTGATCAAAATTGAAGACATCTCCTCTCTTCAACCACAAATCAACTAACTTAAGAGCAAATATACCCTAAACAACACTGCAAAAAACATATGAAAAAGAAATTGAAGAATAGTTAACATAAGGGCAAAAAATAATAAACATAAGATGCATGGTAAAACATATGTGAAACACGTACTTGTTAGTCTGTTCTGGTGTGTTCATCCACATAATATTGAATTTTACCACATGACTTTGCGCATAATATTCATTATGTTCCCCAGAATTCAAGCATTTGAGACAGTGTGGGATCAATTGGGCATAAATTATGACATGTTGAATCCCACGATCGTATATTACACTGCCCATAGAATCATACACAGATATAATTTATCTTCAAAATCTAAAATTTCGACAAAGTAGTGGGTAGATTTCTGGCCCTCCCTTGGCTTAAGTCGAAATGGAAAGAATACATTTTTGGCAGATGCCCATGCGATACCACAAGGAAAGGTCGAGGACTTTTACGTAGTTGGCCACCTTTTAGTTTTTTGATTCTTCCTCATAGAAACTAAAGTCCGTTAGCGGCTTAATAATCGCTTTTTCTTCTTCTTCTTCTTCTTCTTCTTCTTCTTCTTCTTCTTCTTCTTATTTTTCTTTTTCAAGCTGTTGTTTGGATATGCTCTTTCTCTTTAGTTTACTCTTAAGAACCTCCATTCTCTTTTGCATCCTTTTGTTAATTATCTTCATCTTTTCTTCTGAAGGATGAATACTATCCAGGATACTCATATACTGATCGAAAATTAAATCTGTTACTGCATATCTTGATTTTGAATAACGTGGAAGGCGATAGCAATATTTTTGCACAAGTAGTATATGACCACGTCAATATGTTGCAAATGAACAAAGACAATGATAACATGTGAAATTACCACTATGAAGTTTAGAAAAAACACATTACACAAAAACAAAACAGCATGACAAAAACTTAAGCATATTCAGTTTGAAGTGTTAGGCTGAAGTTTTAACAAATAAGCTAAAATCTTTAACAGTTTACTATTAATAAAGCTATGCTATAAAAAATAAGCTAAAATTTTGGGAAATACAGTTGAAAAGCAATTCAAAAAAATGAACTAATAACTTACTTCATCCGCAGGATTAGAGTTAGGATCTATAATCTCCGTAAAGAAGGATTTTGGAATATCAAGTCCAGCTAATTTGAGTGGATTGGAATCATATTCACTGGAATGCATCTCCAATCACTCTTTAAATCTTTGAATCAATTCGCTGTCTTGATTAACATAATGGAACAGTCACCTTCTTCTATTCTTTCCTATTTTCTAATCTTGTCCCTTTGCTTTTTCTTATAAAATACGTAAGGAGATATCAACCAAATACTCTCCATATGAATCCTTTTTCCTTTTTATCTGGTTTTCCTTTTGCTTGCTCTTCCTGCTGTTCCATAACAATTACATACTGTTGTTCAGCAGCAAGGGAAAGCTACAGCCATCGTTGCAGATGCTTGACCAATTCCCTACCATTTATTATGTTCTTTTGTCTCTTCAGGAACAACAATAGTAGTAAAATTACCTTTCGAATCAGTCCCTTGTGTACTACCAAGTGAAAATGAACATAAATTGAAGTTGGGGATATCACTGGTGTCACACATAGCAGAAGTAGAAATCTTCCTTCTCTTAGGTTTTAGAAGAAGTTCTGATGCATCAGATAAGATCTGCAAAAGCAAGGAAAATATAAACATAAATAAAACTGATAAAGAACATATATTACGCAAAAAAGTAGTTGTCATCGAATTGCAGAAAATAACTACCTGGTCTAAGTGTTGCAACACAGATGGTGTTTCCATTCCAACATATCCTGTATCTTCATGCAAAATAAAAAAAAATACTGACTAAATTTTATAAAATAAAACCAACACACTTCACACCTGTCTGTGAGTTAACAAGTGAGAATATATGTATTTCTCCTTTTTGATATTGTTGTATAAGCTCACCAAATTCTTTTTGAGCTGCCTCCAGTCTTTCTGAAAAATCATTTAAAAATATAAAGAAGAAAATAAAATATGTAAAATTTCAAACTGTAAAAAATATACTTCCATCAAATACAATAAATTCATGATCTATAGAATACCTTGGCGTTTGTCTTCCGCTGTTGATTCCCAGGCTACATGCGTTTCTCAATATCAGCATTTCCAGCATCATTCAATTGTGAACCAATGTCGAGGACCATTGCAATATTCTATGGAAGGTTTTTCTAAATTCTATCTTCATTCATTTGAGCATCATCAGAGAGTTTTTGAGTTGAATCACAACTAGTTTCAACTTCCATGTCATATTCATAAAAGAGAGGAAATAGATCAATTAGTTTTTCTATATATATAACATAAATTTTTTTTTTATACCTGTAGTGAAAATTTAACTACAGGATATTATAAAAAAAAGTAGTTAAAACTTCAACTCTAAGAAGGCTGAATTTAGGCAGTCACAAATAAAAACTTTGAGAGTTACAAAAAAGACTTCAGCTCTAGAGCTGAAGTTCGACAGTTATTAAAAACAACTTCAACTCTAAAGCTGAAGTTTTACAAAACATTCACCAAAAAACATGCTGTAGTTTTTACATAAAAAACAAACACATGAAACAAAACTGCAGCTCCTATCTAAGGTATAATTGAAATATTATAAACTTCACACTTTGTACCTGTAGTAACAATTTCGTGTATATCACCACCTACAAGTTCTTTGCAAATAGCTAGTGCTCCTGCATATCGATCGTCTTTCCCAAATATTCATGAACAGGTGCTTGATCTCCGGTGCATGTTTTTCGGTGCCAACAACTTGATCATCTGCACCTTTCTCTCCACCTTTACTCTGTCTACAAACACTATATTGTTCTTCTCCACCTTTTTGTTGAACATGTTCAATGCCTTCAACAATCGCTTTATTATACGTAGCATTATCATCTGCGACTTTATGCAATGCATCATGAGCAGTATGTTTTTCAGTCTCAACAACTTGATTATTTGCAACTTGCTTGGTTCCAATATTCTCAGTTGACAAATGTGCGTCATCATTTACATCTCTGCTCAATCTGTCAACACCGGAATGCCGCTCTTCTAATTCTTTTTGAACATGTTCATCACATTCAAAACCCGATGGATGTTCGTAATAGTCATTCTTCCTGTCATATTCTTGGTGCTTACTCAAATCATTTGATTTGTTGACAATCGAATAACTGTTCAAACTTCTCATCAAGATATTCCTAGAAAAGAAATTACTAACAATGATTAATCTGAAAAACATCAGTACAAATAACAAGACTTCTCTACAAATTAGCTTACCTTCACTTTTAAAAAATCTCATCCACAATAGCAGTTCGCTCCTCCTTTTTAAATTTATTAATCTGTTCACAATCATGCTTCTTTCTTTTTCTGCATGCCTTTGAACCTCCGCCGTTAACCTCTAGAATAGATAAATAACAAAAATTCAGATATAGAAGAAAACTTCAGCTCAACAAATAGCTGGTACTTTTGCAAAAACAAACCCAAAAAACTTCAGATCAAAACTTACAGAGCATATTATGTCAAGTAATTCATTGTCTTCAAAGTCAGATGCAGACGAGGTAGAACGACTCTTGGTACGAGATGCTTCGCCAATAAAAGGAGTTGGATTCTGTTCTCTTGGTTGATTCCAAGTACGTGGTGATTCAACAATGACATAAATTTGATTCGGTTCTTTCGATCGAGTCAGAGTAGGTGGTGATTTACCATTGACATGAGTTCGATTAAATTCTTTTGATCGACTTATAGTATATGGTGATTCACAAGTTGAAGGAACTGCATTAACTACATTTGAACAAATCCGGCTGCACGGTAATTTCCCAATTAAAGGCATTAAATCCAATTCCTGTTCTGTAGGAATTATATCCAATACCCTAAAGTCGCGATATCTCTATTTAATACAAAAAGTATATTATGAAGACAAGAAAACTAATACATCAACGTATTAACACAAAGACAAAAAAAATAAAAATAACTTACTTCATGAGTTTTGAACATATAATAAAGTTTGGGAAATATAGGCTCTCCCACGCATACATAACATAACATCCCGGGGACATGAGGTGTATCAAGGTACTCATCATCTCTTATATACTTCTCCTGAACTTCTGGAAAGTGCTCATAGAACCAAGCATATAATGGATATAGAAATCCACCAAGTTCATACTCAGTTGTATAAAATTTGTTCTGCTTGTCCAATATATGTTTTAGGGAATAAATGAGATTCTCATAAGCAACATTACTCCAAGGATATCCAGCGAAAACCTTATCATCTTCAACAATAGATGCATACTCCTCCACCACACATAACTCAGTATTTTTCCCAAACAGAATAGACTCTACAACAAGGATTTCCATAAACTTAACTGTATCATTATCACTCTAGCATACATGTACATGATTCACAACATTCTTTGAAATTTTATTGTGAGTCATTAAATTTCGAATATCCTCACATCCTTGGACTTACCAAAATACCGCTTTAGAAGATTGCTCTCTCGATTAATCGGTCTTTCAACATTGTGTGCTGTGATCCGCAAACCACAAATAATGTGAAAGTATTCAAAGGTGGAGGAACATCATGCCCAAAAATCTTGAAACTAATAGAGTCTCGATCATTCGTGAATATTCGAGAAAGACATAGACAATGCACCAACTTCATGCTGCATTGGAAATTCTCCATCGCCATAATGTATCTAAATGTACCATTATTAAGCTTGTCCTTTTGAATAGGAGTCAAGAAAGTTGCAATTAATTTCTTCAAATCATGGTTCCCCTTCCAGTAACCCATAGAATTAAACCAATCGCCAAACTCATAATATTTTTGTCCTGGTTTTGTAGGTGGAACAGAGGGGACATAAGGACCTTGGGCTATTACAGGTAGTCTAGGTGCTTTAGGGGCTTTATCATTTTTAGCTGCATTATGATCTTTAGGTGCTTTAGAGCCATGTGTTCAAAAAAAGTAAAAGATACAAAAAACAATATCAGGACATTATAAAAAAGATCAGTTAAAACTTCAATACCTAGGAAGGCTGAAGTTCGACAGGTATAAAATAAATCTTCAACTATAGAGCTTAAGTTCGACATGTATAAAACAAAAACTTCAGCTATAGAGCTGAAGTTCGAAAGGTATAAAACAAAAACTTCAGCTATATAGCTGAAGTTCGACATGTAAAAAAAAATTCAGCTATATAGCTGAAGTTCGACAGGTATTAAAAAACTTCAACTTTAGAGATGGACTTCACTAGTAACAAAACACAAAAACTTCAGCTGTATAGATGGATTTCACCGGTAACAAACACAAAAACTTTAGCTCCTAAAGCATGACTTCACCAGTTACAAATACAAAAACTTCAGCTCCTAAAGCAAAACTTCACTAGTTACAAGCACAAAAACTTCAGCTCCTAAAGCTAAACTTCACCAGTTACAAGCACAAAACATTCACCAAAACAACATGCTATAATTTTTACAAAAAATTAAACATAAATTCAAATCCAAAAATAAAGCCAAAACATGATAAAAACTTGAGCTCATATCTAAGATATCATTGAATTATAGTATCATCGGTTTAACTCTCAAAATTTTTTAAAATTTGAACGTCTAATATTAGAATAAATTATAGAATTTTTATTAACAACATAAACACTCGTTCAAAAAATCTAAAAATACAATAGTAAAAGTAAAACTAATGCACTTAGCAAACTAAATTTTATGAAAACATTTTATCATAAATACATGACTATCAAACCCAAAATCAGAAATTAAATGGTAAAATAAAATCCAGAAAATTACTGCAATGTGCTTGTGATTAAATCATAATGTGGGAACAACAATGACCGCAGTTGAAAAATAGAAAACAACGAGGAAAACCGTTTGATTAAGAGAAGAACTTCAAAAAATGCGAATAACGGGAGAGAGAGACAGAGAAAGTAGAGGACTAGCGAATACGTACAGAGAAAGTAGTTTTTTTAATAAGGAATGGCAAAGTGGTCTTTTCAAATGGTTTTTAGCAAAAAACAAAACGGGTACGATTGCAAATAGAAAGATAAAGCGATTATAGCTTAAAAAGAGGCGCCCAAATAGGACGTACCGTGCAATTTTTTCTATTATCTCTTGGTTGTACATATTACAAAAGCTGTCTAAACTAATGTTTAGTTTTTTTGGCAAATATTACTTTTAGCCCACTGTCAAAATTATTTATATTAATAGACGTAAAAGTGTATAAAATTTATATATTTTTTGTGTATATATATACACAAAAAAAAATACAAACAATATATAATTTTTTGACTATTATTTTAACGGCAACTATACAATATCATTTCCCTTTATTTTTTAAAGTATAATTATGTATAACCGGCATAACAACACCAACACCAACAACAACCCAGTATAATCCCACTTAGTTTGGTCTGGGGAGGGTAGTGTGTACGCAGACCTTACCCCTACCCTTGGATAGAGAGGTTGTTTCCAAATAGAACCCCGACATCCTTCCCTCCTAGAACTTCCCACCTTGCTCTTTGGAGAGACTCGAACTCACAACCTTTCGGTTGAAAGTGGGGATTGCTTACCATCATAGCAACCCCTGTTGTGTATGTATAACCGGCATAATATAACCTGTATACCTGCTATGAAAAATAAACGGCTATTTAATTGGACCGTCATACCTTTTATATGGATTGATTATCTCCTCGATCATGTTCATTTTATAGAGAGAGATGCTACTCTAATTGTTCACCAATCAACAATTTAATTGTTATAACAACCCCATACTTCTAATATGCATTCAAGAAATGATTTTGACATTTTATGTACGCCAAGAAGAATTGAGCCCATACACCCCTCACATTTTCTCGTGGTTTTTGTAAGTGACAGTTAAGAAAGATGATGCATATGAAAACTGCATAAGTCAGTGAGAACATAAAGTTGAAACATAGACGCACAACTACTTATTAATTAACTTAGGACCAGAACCAGCAGAGTCTTAATAGTAAAACTTCATGACATATATGACCAAAAAATTAGACTTGGAATTAATTTAAATAGTCGTTCATTCAACCGCTTATGCTTAAATTAAAGTAATGGATATATAACATCTGTATAATTCATATATAATTGTGTATAACCAATATATAATTTATATATACAATCTATAAAAAGTAAAAAGTAAATCTGACCAGCTTTTTTGTGTAAATAAATATTAAACTAAAGTATTTGGAAAACAAAAAATATATCAATCGGAAATAGTTGTTTCATGACAAACAATTTACGACGGCATTCATGATGTACAAGCACTGAATTGAGGAACATGTTCCCCCGTGTGAATTCAACGCATTCATGTGGCGACACGTGCGAGCCAATTCACAATCAACCAAAACAAAAAAATCTAGCTAGGTTTTGATGGTGGTGACGACTGTGGTTGTAGAAGAAGAGGAGAAGATTTTTCATTTTTACAAATCTCCATAAAAGCTTGAATAATGATATCATGGTGAGAAGGAGAATTCAGCTGCAAAAAACAGTTCAAAAGCTCATGCAAATCATCTTGTTTGCATATTTCCTTCTCCAAAATCATTTGCAGCACAGATTGCCGGAAATCCTGAAAAGGGTCGTCGGAATTCTTGACGACGGCGACACTTCCGACGATTTTAGGACAAGGGCTGACCATTTTGGAATCATGTGGAGATAATGAATCAGCGTTGATGGAAAATGTAGTGGAAGTTAATATTTGATCTTCCTCTTCATTATAATCATAATCTATGGAATTTGAAGAAGATTGAGAAATAGTGGAGTGTGGATTTGGTTTAATGGTGGTTTTGGGTTTTGGTTTAGGATCTGGTTGTACAATATCGGATAACTTAGGCTTGCCACAGCCACAGCCTGTTACATTGGAAGTGATGAATAGTTTGGTGCAGTTCCATTTTTTCTTGTTTTTTGAAGACATTTGAGAATGTTTCTATGGAAGAGGAGGAAAAAAGAACTAAAAGGAATATATAGAGTGTAGAGAGTTTTGGTGAAGTGAATTTCTTGTATTGTTCACCAAAGTATATATAGAGTATAGGGAAATCAAAACCTACCAACTATAGGATTGTACAATAATGAAGGAAAATCAAAACCTACCAACTATAGGATTGTACAATTAATGAGAGAATATTCTACCAATAATAAAAAGATACACAAAAGATATTTACAATATTTCCTAATACGCCCCCTCAAGATGGAGGGCCGCAGGACACGCCAATCTTGGACATCAGCAGAAGAAGCCGAGGACGAGATAAGTGCTTGGTGAGAGCATCAGCAAGCTGATCAGCAGAGGATATGTGAGCAACACGAAGGGACCCATTCTGGACCAATTGACGAACAAAGTGATAATCAATGGAGATGTGTTTCATGCGAGAATGAGACACAGGGTTGGCACAGAGATAAGTGGCGCCAATGTTGTCACTGTAAATGACAGGAGTAGCCGGAAGAGGGACATGAAGCTCGCGCAGCAGGGAATGAAGCCAACGTACTTCAGCGGCAGCAGAAGCAATGGCACGATACTCAGCCTCAATAGATGATCGTACAACGGAACGCTGCTTATTGGAGCTCCAGGAAATAGGATTTGGCACTAGAAAAACAACATAGGCACCAGTTGAGGAGCGGTCATCACAGTTTCCACCCCAATCAGCATCAGAGAAACAATGCAGAGGTATAGCAGATGAAGGACGCAGCCAGACGTCAAAGTCGCGCGTCCCATTCAGATACCGGAATAGGCGCTTAACTGCACCCCAATGAGTGACATTAGGAGCATGCATGAACTGTGAGAGTTTATTCACAGCAAAGGAGATATCAAGACGAGTGAAGGAGAGATACTGGAGGCCCCCAAGGGCCTGTCGATAGGCAGATGCGTCGGCAGGGGCCGAGCCATCGGCCAGATGAAGGCGAGTTGACGCCGCTCTTGGCGTCTGAACAGGATTTGACTCCAGCATATTATGACGAGTCAAAAGATCAACAACATATTTACGCTGAGAAAGAAAACACCCCTTGGAGCTGCGCAGAACTTCAACACCAAGAAAGTAGCTTAGATCACCCATGTCTTTAAGAGAAAACTGAGACCCAAGAGAGTAAATCACACGGTTCAAGAAAGCAGAATTATTGCCAGTCAATATGAGATCATCAACATACACCAAAAAATAGGTCGTAATACCAGAGTGCTGAAAGACGAAGAGCGAAGTGTCAGAGGTAGTGTTGACGAAACCCATGGTCAGAAGGCTTTGGCGGAGAGCACTGTACCATGCCCAGGGTGCCTGTTTGAGACCATAAATAGCTTTCTATAACTTACAGACATAAGATGGATAGGCTTTGTCAACAAAGTCCGGTGGTTGTGCCATATAAACATCCTCTGTAAGCCTCCCGTGGAGAAAGGCATTGTTCACATCCATTTGACGAAGAGGCCAGCCATTGGATACAGCTATACTGAGAACCAAAAGCACAGTTGCCGGCTTAACAACTGGACTGAAAGTCTCCTAGAAATCCACACCTGGACGCTGATAAAACCCTTTGCAACAAGCCGAGCTTTGAACTTATCCACAGTACCGTCAGGCTTGCGTTTGATGCGATAAACCCATTTGCAACCCACAACATTCTGCGAGGAATCGGGCTGGACAAGATCCCAAGTGCCATTCCGTAGCAGAGCATCAAACTCTGATGACATAGCAGCGCGCCAGCGCTCATCAAACATAGCACTGGACAGGGTCTGAGGTTCAGTAACATCATAAGAGGTGACAGCAGACATACTAAACTTCTTGTTGGGCATAAAGATGTTATTTTTGCTGCGAGTCTGCATATGATGACCACCCTGAGAGGATGCAGGTGGCGGCATAATGGGTGTAGCGGCGGCAGAGGCCGCTGGTGGTGCCGGAAGGGGCGCTGGTGGCGCGGGCGGTGGCGCCGGGAGTGCGTCCGGTGAAGGATCGCTAGTGGGAGCAACGGCAGGTACTGGTGGCGGCAGCAGAAGGACTTCTAGGGAGACTGGAATGGGTACAGGGGGAGACTCGGGGTTAGACATTTTGGAGAACGGGAAGACATCTTCATGGAAGGTGACATGACGCGAGACGAAGATTTTAGACGTTAAGGGATCAAAGCAGAGATAGGCGCTTTGAGTAGTAGAGTAGCCGAAGAGGACACAGGCACGAGATCTGGGTTCCATTTTGTGTGAGGTGTAGGGCCGAAGAAGCATTGACAGCCGAAGACATGTAATTTGGCAAGGTTGGGGCGTTTCTGGAAGAGAGACTCAAAGGAGGAGCGCATCGAGAGATTTGTCTTGGGAAGACGATTAATGAGGTAGACTGCTGTAGCAAAGGCATAAGGCCAGTAAATGAGAGGTATAGAGGAATGATGAAGGAGAGTGAGACCAGTATCGACAATATGACGGTGACGGCGTTCAGCATAGACATTGTGCTGAGGAGTATGAGGAGGTGACGTAAGATGGGAGATGCCATGAGAGGCAAGAAAAGAGCGTAAAGCGAGAAATTCACCCCCATTGTCAGTATACAGAGTAATGATTTTAGCAGAGAAATATTTCTCTAAAATGGATTTAAAAATGGGGAAGGTTTTTGAGACATCAGATTTACAGCGTAAAGGAAAAAACCAAACATACTTAGAGAAATGATCAACAAAGATGACATAATATTTAAACCCTTCATTAGAAATAATCGGAGAGGTCCATAAATCGGAGAAAATAAGCTCCAGGGGAGCAGTAGAAGATAGACTTGACTCAGAAAAAGGTAACTTGTGACACTTATGAAGCTTGCAAGATACACAGGCAAGATCAGACACATTACTGGACGCTATACTGCTAGACGACACTAAATGACGCAGGGTTTTAGCTGACGGGTGACCAAACCGAGAATGCCATAATGACGCAGAGAGCTTTTGTGCCGTAAGGGCAGATGGGAGACCGGGAGCCGTCGGCCAGTAGTAGGTGTTGCCCCTAAGTGGGCCGCGAACGAGCGTTGCCCACGTGCGACGATCCTTCACGTGAAAATCAGTATCAGAAAGAACAACGTTAACATAATTGTGACGACATAATTGGGCAACAGAGATCAAATTTTTGAGCATATGTGGAACACAGAGAGCCCCGGGTAATAAAAGAGAGGAATGACTGTTAAGTTGTCCATTATGAGTAATTGTCAAACCTTCACCGTTACCAATAACCACATTGTCGAAGCCAGTGTAAGGACTGTGAAGAGACATGTTGGCAAGATCAGAGGTTATGTGATGAGAGGCACCAGAGTCCAGGATCCAATCGGATGCAGAGGGAATCGCCGGAGAGTGATGGGCTGTATGAGCAGCTGGATAGGGCGGCGAAGCATAAGCTGGCCGCGGCAATTGTCCACCGTAAGTGGGCGGGTTGGCGCCGGAGACGGGATAGGATGGGCAGCGGCGCGCGGAGTGGCCAAATACACTGCAGAGTTGGCACTTCCCATTGTACCCGCGAGATTGGCCATTGCTGGAGTAACCACCGCGACCGGAGACTGACCCGCGGCTGATGCGGCTGCGCCCGCGGCTACCGAATCGGTGACGGACTGGCTGCTGTCCGGCGACGAAGGCAGCCGACGGAGCCGAGTCGGATGTGACGGAGGTGGCCGGCGCACGAGCAGTAATTTGAGCCTCCATGCTTAACAGCTTGTCATGTAATTCAGCAAAAGAGATGGGAGACTCACGGGCTTGGATGGCATGAGAGAGTTCCATATACGGGTCATCAAGACCATTTAGAACCTTTATGATAAGATCCTCAGAATCAACGGTAACACCCAGGAGAGATAATTCATCCACAATCACGCGAATA
This sequence comes from Nicotiana benthamiana, assembly GCA_034376525.1. Classification (NCBI taxonomy): domain Eukaryota; kingdom Viridiplantae; phylum Streptophyta; class Magnoliopsida; order Solanales; family Solanaceae; genus Nicotiana; species Nicotiana benthamiana. Next base: position 122,193,511 of record CM067335.1, on the reverse strand, counting down.
CCGTGCATAAAGTCAGTAATAGATTTAGAACCTTTTACCGGATTATGGAGCTGTTGTTTGAGAGCCATGATACGACCACGAGAAGCGGTGTCGTATGTGCGCGCGAGGATGTCCCAGGCCTCTTTAGAGGTTTCCGCAGCGGCAATGAAGGAGATGATCGTCGGTGTGATCGACGAGATGATAGCACTGAGAATAAGGTTGTCCTGGCGAATCCAGTAAGGATATGCTGGATTGGGGGAAGTCACGTCGTTGTCGACGATAGTGGCCGGTAGGCATGGCTTCGATCCGTCCAAGAAGCCGAGGAGATCGTAACCCGTAAGGAGGGTTCGAAATTGAAATTTCCACGCCAGGTAATTAGTGGAGTCCAATTTGAGTGGGATTTGAGCTGATGCATTGATGGCAATCGGCTGGAGAAGCGCGGTTGACGTCGTGGCGGCCATGAGCGCAAGGCAAGGATAGGAGGCGCTGAACGACGTCGAGAAAAAGAGGGCTGCCGATTAGTGCAGCGGCGGCGGCGACGGGCTCCGATGAGAGGAGCTACGGCTGCGGCGGGTAGTATGTATTTAGGGTTTGTTTGGCGATAAGCCACTGGCGTATGATATTATGTAGAGAGTTTTGGAGAAGTGAATTTCTTGTATTGCTCACCAAAGTATATATTGAGTACAGGGAAATCAAAACTTACCAACTATAGGATTGTACAATAATGAAGGAAAATCAAAACCTACCAACTATAGGATTGTACAATTAATGAAAGAATATTCTACCAATAATAAAAAGATACACAAAAGATATTTATAATATTTCCTAATATGGAGAAGGGAAATTTTTTGTTGAAGTGATAGTTATATTACTGTTGTGTATTTAATTTTCAAACTTCGTTATCTCTGGTCTAGTTGGAGGAAAAAACGGATTGAGGCTTTTCATTTCTTTTTGGTTTGGGTTGGGGGGGGGAGTGCGTTGGGGTTGGGGTGGAGTGAGGAGGAAGGGATATGGATGAAGATGAGATGTGAGTATTTGATGAAGCTAGGATTGAAAGGTTAATTATGTTCTGTTTATCTTGGCCCTTTTCCTTTTCTAAATTTATTGTGCTAAAAATTAAGTGGTCGTTTGGTTTATTCACTTGGAATGATTAATCTCATAATAAAGTTTAGCATAAGATAAGACAGATTTTGTTGGCCATACAAGAAAAAGTAATTGCTACATAACTAATTTAGTTGACAATATTAGATAAGTACTATTAATAAATTATGGTATGACATGTACGTACTATTAATAGGGTGAAGCTACGTTAGCCAAAGGGTGATTAATTGAATATTCTTTATCGAGAAATTATATTACGTATAAGGTAAAATATTTATACTGATTAATCTTGAACATCCTTGCCAACCCATTGGCAAAAAGTATTCTAAATTTGAATATCCTTCTTGAATTCCTGACTTCGCCATTAACAATTATATATGTTATGCAAGATAAAATTTTGAAAGTATTATCAATATAGAAATTAAATGATTTCAATACAAACAATAACTTTTTAAAGTATGCAATTATGCATGTTAACCAAACATCCCTAATAGTATAAAGTAAATATATTACACAATTTATATATTACATTACTTGTTATAGTAGATCTATTTTATTTTATAGGTTATTTTTCAGGTATAATAAGAAGGAATTACAATCCATGTTACTTAGTCTAACAGCCTAATAAAAAATGGCCTATATTTAAAGTTCTTACCCTATTTAACTCATGTTGTACATAATTTGAAAGAAACTTTTTAACCTCTAGTCGACTATTAAAGATATACTTTTAGGGTTTTTATTATTTTCTTCTTTCTTCATTCCCTTCTTTCTCACCTCACTTCTTTATTTCTAACCCACATAGATTCCTCATCCTCTCTTAACCTAGCTCCCGCTATTCCCCCTCGTCTACCCACACGCAGTTCTGCCATTAATGGCTCGAAGAAGGCTCGGGCTCCTACTCCGTCGTCCATGGTGGCAAGCAGAATAATATTGAAGAATTTTGAAAGAAACATGAAAATACACACAGATCTAAAAATAAATAGCTTCCAAACTTGATTTGCACAAAAAAATAACCACTAGTTTGGAAGATTTTGAGGTTTGAAGTTCTGGTAATTATTATTATGACCTTGAAGTCTCGAATCTGAAATTGTGTTTGGATAAAAATCATAACTACGCAACAGTTTGTATCAACAATGTATACTAGTGTATATAGATATATAAACACCTCTTATACACTATTATATATATTTATTCAAGTTATAAAGTATTGTATAATTATGTATAAATGTGTATATTTGTGTATAATATTGTCTAATTATATATATTTTTTTCAGTTTATAAGGATGTATATACATTGTTAGTGTGTAAGAGGCCTCTAGAGAAATTTGGCAGTTCCTTCTCTTCTTTTTTTTTCGTGTAGTGTGTTGCATGAGCGTTGGAGGGATTCTACAATTCATTTACCAAAATTTTTAGTTTTCTTTTATCCTGTTGGATTGCTTCAGCAATTGCATATAAAAGTGTTTGAATTTCTTACCTTAGATAATATATATTATTTAGAATTTTTGAGTTGCGTTGTGGAAAATTTGCATTTTTTATCAAATGCTTAATAATCAAAGAAAATCAACAGAATAAAAATAATTGATTCTATGTAGAGAGAGAAAAATAAGTTGTCTTTCAGGAATTAACCTATTATTTTTTGGATTATAGATTTGCAAAATAATATTTAAGCTTTTATATTATAGAGAGGTTGTGAGTTCGAGTGTCCCCAAGAGTAAGGTGGGAAATTCTTGGAGGAAAGGATGCCGGGGTGCAGAGGAATTAGCCTATTATTTTATGACAAGATGGGTTGCTATGATGGTAAGCAACACCCACTTCCAACCGAGAGGTTGTGAGTTCGAGTCTCTCCAAGAGCAAGGTGGGAAGTTCTTGGAGGGAAGGATGTCGGAGGTCTATTTGGAAACAATCTCTCTACCCCAGGGTAGGGGTAAGGTTTGCGTACACACTACCCTCCCCAGATCCCACTAAGTGGAATTATACTGGGTTGTTGTTGTTGTTGTTGTATATTACAAGTCAGATGTGTGAGTTATATTTATATGGAATTATCCCAATTAATAATGTAAAAAAATTTAAATCGTTAGGGGGAGGGGGGGGGGGGGGAGGGAGAGAGAGGAAAATAAGGAAGAAGATGGAAACAGTGGTGGATAGGGGTGTACATGGCCGGGTTGGTTCGGATGTTACAATTACCAAATCAAACTTATTGTGTCGGGTTATTAAATTTAATTACCAAACCAAACCAATAAAACTCGGGTTTTTTGCTCTCGGATTTTTTCGGCTTTTCTCGGATTTTCGGGTTATTCGGATTTTTTCTAAATTTTTTCCAATAAAATCTTCATAGAACAAAACATATAAATTATGCTCAAAATATTTCTTTAACCCTAGTAAGATACAACTATATAAAGTATTTTCCAAGAAAATAATACAAAATATGAGATGTATCATGGGATTATCCGAAAATATTCAACAACAAAGACAATAAAATTGTGTAATATCAATATTGCTAATTAAAAAGCCACAATAAAATAAAATAAATCTAAAAATACTAAGTCATGCTAAAATAAGTAGACTAATAAGGGAATATTAATTACATGACTAAACGCTAAAGAAGAAATAAAAATAGGTTGTGCATTTATCTAAATTATTGCAAACCAAAAAATAGATATTCAATACCTTCTCATTCATAGTATTGAACTGAATATCTTTTGTTAGCATTAATATTGATTTAATTTTGGTTTTAATTTGGCTTTTGTTAGCATTATTTAATTTATTAATATTAATAGCTATAAAACTTATTGGAACATTCAAAAAGTTTAAAGTCCAACCTTGAAATAATACCTTAAAAGATAAAATTGTGATTATCGGGTTGGTGCGATTTATTAGTTTTCTTTGTACACCCCTAATGGTGGATATAAATTTGTGTCAAAATATTTTGATTAAATCTCTTATTTGCCGTAGAGAGTAAGGAAGAGAGAGCCGTGTATAATCATTAATCACTGGTAAAGAGGTAGCTGACTCTTTAAAGGTAAGATGGAAAATACATGTATAGGAGAAGGCCATGTGGGTTAGGATTTTAAATCACTTATTTTAGATCGAACAAAATAATTTAGCTTAAGTTGTGAAATTTCGTGCTCCGTACGATAAGAAAGTCAAATATTTTGTCCTAAATTAACATAGAGAGACACGCATACGATTAATACCAGGTGTGACAGTTTTAAATTGGTGCCAAATGTGTATATACCAAGATTTGCAATAAGTGGATCTTGAATCGTAGTTATTAGAAAGCGTACTTTAATCCGGAGTAGTTGATTTTAGTAGTTGAGAAGCAAACACATTTTCTCTTTCCAATCATTATGAGATATATTTTAAAAAGAGTTTAAGTTATATATATTATTTTATATCATATCACATTTATATGTTATAACAAATTATTTATCTTATGTTCAGTATTACAAATCACACATTTTAATGGGCACGCCAGTAAAAAAATCTTTTGGCAACCTGGTTGTTTAAATTTTACAAACAATATATTTCCTCTGTTTATTTTTATTTGACACAATTTAATTCTTAAAAAAGAATAAATAAAATATATAATTTACTTTGATATTCAGATTAATTGATGTAATTTTATTATATTTCTAAAAAATAATTTGAAATAAATAATAAATACTATGGGTATAATAGAAAAAAAAATTTCTTGATATACGTAAAATAATAGATAAAAATAAAAAATTTATTTTTAATATACATATTAAGTAAAAATGAACGGAGGAATACTGTATAACTTGAACTCTTCAAAAATACTCATAGTTGTGAACAATGTACAAATAGGAAAGAGTAATGTACGATGCAAAACTTTTAATTTAGAAATGTAAATCAGGACAAGTGTGCTTTCTGGTATCCTTTAGTTTGGCCTTCATCTATGGAGTATAATTTATAGTGAAAATTAATTTTTGGAGAATCAATTAATAATATGATAACTAACATGTTATCACAATGACTCTAGTACATTTTAGTTTATCCTTCGTTTACTGCATGGTTTAAGTTCTATCATAAGAAATATTATAGAATCAATTAATAATATGATAATTAACATATTATCACAAATTAAATTGTACTAGATGTAATATAGAAATGCTTTAAAGGAAAATCAAAACGGCTTCGTCTTCTTCTCTCCTCTCGGCGCACGTTAGTTAACGTACGCCGAGGGTGTTCCCATGGCGAGAGAGAGGCCGACCTCGGAAAATACCACTGCTTCTCATAGACCGTGCTATCCCCATCGTTACACAACCAGTACGCGCTGATAACCTAACCGATACTGTTCCATTGCAAAACAGTGTTGACACTGTTCCATTGCCTCATGCAGCTGCAGAATCAGAGACATCTGGAGTTCCTTTGCTTGCAACGCTTACTGGTAATGAAGATAAGAGTGCAGATCCTAAGATTGTACCATCGATAGCACCGATGGTGCAAGGAAATAGGGGTATCGAGCACATGCAACAACCTCCACAACCAGTCGTCACACAGGCCAATATAGAGGAGGGGTAAAAAATTGAAGCACCCAAAGGGTGGGCTAGTCTATTCCAGAAGAATCGACTTGCTGCTAACGGTATGTCTCTGGAGTACATTCCACCAACGGTGATTAATGGTAAACCAGTGGGTCAATTGATTAAAGATGAAGTGGAAGAAGAAGAACAAAAATGGAAGTGTGCTCTAGTTGTCTTTGTTCTAGGGAATGGTCCAGGTTACAATGCTATGAAAAGGTTTATTAATCTACACTGGTCTCATGTGCCTGAACCAGATCTCTTTTACCATGACGAGCGCTATTATATTGTTAAATTTCAATCCCTAGATGATGCCAAGGAAGTCCTATGTGCAGGACCATACTCTATTGCGAACAGACCTATAATCTTGAAGCAATGGTCTGCTGATTTTGACTTTAATGCTGCCTTCCCTACGGAAATTCCTCTGTGGATCAAGTTCCCTAATCTGCCCATGTCATGTTGGGGTAGCAGGTCTTTGAGTAGGATTGCAAGTGTGTTGGGTAAGCCCATCTTTGTTGATGAGTGTACGACTAAGCAAACTAGAATCTCATATGCTCGTATGCTCATTGAGGTGAATGTATCAAAGGAATTGCCTAGTGAGATTGAGCTACTGGATCCAAATGGGAAGAGTTTTATGCAAGATGTGACCTATGATTGGAAACCATCATATTGTGAGAAATGCCTTATGGTGGGGCACAATTGTCTGGCAAAATCTACTCAACCCAATCCCATACAGAAGACTAAGGTGGCACAGGAATGGAGACTTAAAGCTCCAGCCCCCATGGACCAGAGTAACCAGGGATCTCAAATACAGCAGCCAAGCCCTCAAAAGGAACCATGTACCCATGCTATTTTAGGGGAATTTTTGAATAAACAGAAAGGTATTGATACACAGGTTTCTCCAGTCTTTAACATCACAAACTTTCCACCATTATCTCCTATTGAGATGTCTAATAGATTTGAAGTTGGGTCAGTGAGTTGGGCAGATCATCCCCTGGATGAAGGGGGAACCAGTTATACCCAATGAAGTGGTTATTTTGAAATATTAGGGGTGTAAATAAAAGGGACAAACAAAAGGAAGCCAAAGAATACTTTAGAATCAATAAATTTGACCTTGTTGGTCTGGTAGAGACAAAGGTCAAACAGAAGAATGCAGAGAGAATATCTAGTTTCTTGTTGCCTAACTGGAATGTACTAACTAACTACAGGGGTGCAATGAATGGTAGAATTTGGATTTTATGGGATACTACAAAATTTTTTATCACTGGTTTACATGAGGAGGCTCAATACATCCATTGTATTGTTAGGACCCTCACTGGTGGACTTATCTGCTGTCTCACAGTGGTCTATGGCTTCATGACATTGATCAATGGAGGACATTGTGGAAGACAATTCAGAACCTTGCTGATGTTCTACTGACCCCTGGCTAATAGCAAGATTTCAATGCCATTATATCTAGTATTGATAGACAATCCTGTCACCAAGTTAAACAAGTTGAGATTGCAGATTTTACCAAATGTATCCAGCAAGCTGGTCTGGCTGAACTCCCATGGAAAGGGGATTATTTTACCTGGACCAATAAGCAAAGTGGCAATGATAGAGTATGCAGCAGATTAGATAGAGTGTTTGGTAACTATGAGTGGATGATTAAGTGGAGCCATGTACACACTGTATATGGAGTGCCACACATTTCTGACCATAACCCCATGTTGCTAACCCTGGTAGAAGATAACAAACCCAGGAAGACTCCCTTCAGGTTCTATAATGCATGGACTCAACATAAGGATTTCCAACTTATGATCAAGGATAACTGGAATGGCAATGCTCACTGTACCCTACAAGGGGTGTGGAACAATCTCAAGTCCCTCAAACCAGCCTTAAAGTCTCTAAATATTAGAGATTTTAAGGATATTACACAGAAGATTGAGACTAGTAGAAAGGAACTGGAAGATGTCCAACACCAGATGACTTTGTCCTCTACAGATGCCTTACAACTTAGAGAAAAGGAACTGGTGCTGCAATTAGAAAAATGGTCATTGATTGAAGAATCAGTATTACAGCAGAAATCTAGAGCCAGATGGATCCAACTTGGAGACTCAAATAACAAATATTTCTCAGCTGTAATGAAGGAGAGAAATCAGTACAAGAGAATTACTGAACTGATCACAGAAGGGTTTTGAAGGTAACTGATCCAGATGACCTAAAGAAAGATATTAAGGATTTCTTTAAATCACTCATGGGGACTTCAGCCACTTCCCTTCCAGCTGTTAACAGATTGTACATGAGCAATGGACCTAGCCTAACACATCACCAGAAGATGGAACTAGCTGCTGACATCAGTGACACTGAGATCCTAGACAGCTTAAAAGCAATTGGTAATGACAAAGCTCCAGGAGTAGATGATTATAATGCCATGTTCTTCAAACAAACTTGGCATATCACTAGAAAGCAGGTACTTCAAGCAGTCAAGAATTTCTTTGAAACTAACAAAATGCACAGACCAACAAACTGTGCCTCCCTCACTTTAATTCCCAAGGTGCCCAATCCTCAAACAGTCAAAGAGTTTCGACCAATAGCTTGTTGTTCAGTTCTGTACAAAATCATTTCCAAGCTGCTGGCCAACAGATACAGAAGGTCATGAGCAGTATCATGTGTAGTGCACAAGCAGGATTCATTCTAGGAAGGAGGATTGCAGATAATGTCATTCTAGCACATGAATTAATTAAGCATTACTCTAGATCACATATATCTCCCAGTTGTATGATCAAAATTGATCTACATAAGGCTTATGATTCAGTTGAATGGTGCTTTTTGCAGCAGGTAATGGAGGCTCTAGATTTTCCTACCAGGTTTACAAGATGGATCATGGAGTGTGTCCAAACTGTCAGCTACACAGTGGTTGTTAATGGAGAAACAACAGAACCTTTTCAAGAAGCCAAAGGTTTGAGACAAGGGGATCCCATATCTCCATTTTTGTTTGCTATTGTGATGGAATACCTAAGTCGATCACTGGTAGAGCTGAAGCAAGCTAAAGACTTCACATTTCATCCTGGTTGTAAAAAACTAGGAATAACTCATTTAAGCTTTGCTGATGACCTCTTGCTGTTTGTCAAAGGAGAAACTTAGTCTGTAAGTACCATGTTTACATATTTCTCTCATTTCACTGCAGCCTCTGGTATGAAAGTCAATTTGCATAAGAGTGCTGTTTATTTTGGGGGGAGGGGGGGGGGTAAAACCTGAGGAGCAACACCAAATTATTGATCTTCTTGGATATGTACGTGGAGAACTACCTTTTAAATACTTCGGTGTACCACTATCTACCAAGAAGCTGACTGTTTTTCAATGGCAACCACTGGCGACAAGATTACTGCCAGGATTACATCCTGGACTGCCAGACAACTGTCATATACTGGTAGAATCCAGTTGGTGCAATCAGTAATTTTTGGTATTCAAGCGTATTGGGCTCAACTCTTTCTCATCCCCTCCAAAGTTATAAAACTGCTAGAAGCAATATGTAGATCCTACATATGGTCTGGCTCAGTTAATGTAACAAGGAAAGCATATGTGGCTTGGGAAAAAATCTGTCTGCCAAAGTCTACTGGAGGCTTAAACTTGACCAATCTCTTATTGTGGAACAAGGCTGCTGTTGCAAAACTAAGCTGGGATTTGGCACACAAAAAGGATGTATTATGGGTGAAATGAATTCACACATTTTATATCAAACAAAAACAGTTGGAGACCATAAATGTGCCTAAACAAGCTAGTTGGATGGTTCGGAAGATCATTGAAGGCACTGTTCTATTGCAGCAATATCAACTGTTACATAAGTCTGATTGTTCTATATGAATGCTCTATCTTCAACAGATTGGAGAGGCACCTAGAGTCCCTTGGAAGAACTTAACCATGCAGAATACTGCTCGACCTAAAGCACTTTTCAACCTGTGGTTGCTTCTACAAAACAGGCTTCCTACTAAAGATAGGTTGATCAAATAGAACTTGACTGTGGATGACACTTGTGTTATGTGTCAATAAACTGAGGAAACTAGAGATCACTTATTCTTGGATTGCACCTTTACTACTCAGCTGAGGTATCACACATTGCAGTGGATTGGAGCTACACAACCTGCTGGACAGAACTGGTCACAGTTTGTCCAATGGTTCATTGATCACGCTAAGGGGAAATCTCCTCGAGCTCATATATTCAAAATGACAATGACAGAAATGTTCTATGTCCTATGGCTGGAAAGGAATGAGAGAATATTTGAAACACCTTCTGTACTAGTGAAAAACTGCTTAGATGCATTGCTTACACTTGTAATGTTAGGGCACCTCCTAGAGTTAGAGTACATCTTCAACATTACCTACTGTAATGTTGAACTTTTGGATAGTATAGGTTAGTCAGTTTTGTTTAACTTTGGATAGGCAGCTGAGTATAAAGCTGCACTATGGACTTGTATGACGACCATTTTGGTGATTAATACAAAGTTTAATTACCAAAAAAAATAATATAGAAATGCTTTGTATTAAGAATACATAACTTAAATTCTGAGTCCATTACTCAAACGGTTATTCAACAGTCACAAATTATCTCCTAAAGTCACTTTTCTTTCGTATGTAACAATAAAATTACTGTATTATATCTATTATATCCAGAAGGTCACTCAGCTAGATTTTTCAAATTTTGGATTGCCAAATACCTATTTTACCTTCTAAATTATAAATATTTACCATCTTTTTATTTTTTTAAACTTTCTAAATTAGGATTGTTCCTTTTTAATTTATATTATGGACTTACCTATAGAATACAACAACAACCACAACCTAGTAATATCCTACCAGTAAGATCTGGGGAGGTTAGAATATACGCAGACCTTACCCCTACCCTAAAAGGGGTAGCGGGGCTGGTTCCGGGAAACCCTCAACAGACTTACTTATTAAAAATAAAATTATTTATATATCAAAAAATAAGAAGTATTTAAGCATATATAATGCTGGAATAACAATGTCACAACACGAATTACCCACAGTCTTGACCGTGATGGCGCCTAACATTGTACTCGCTAGGCAAGCCAACGTTTCAGAATATCTAACCTTTTTACTTTATATTTTAGAAATTTAAAACTTAACAACATTAAGTTAGTAGAAATTAAATGCGGAAGAAAATAATTTAAAAGATTATCTTTGAGAAAATAACAAAACCATAATAAATTCCACCCAAAACTGGTGTCACAACCTACAGACTGTGATGACCCAAAAGGTCATCACCTATTTTAAAAATAATTGCATTCTGAGGCCTTAAAAACCTCTTTTAATATCATCTCAATTTGCGTGCGCAGTCCACATGTAGCCGGAAAGCTGTTATGTGAAAATCTATGAAAAATATTAAAATTTGACTTAAAATGCATTTAAGTTGACTTTGGTCAATATTTTGGATAAACGAACCCAGACCCCTGATTTAACGATCCTGGAGGGTCCGTGGAAAACTGTGGGACTTGGGCGTATGCCCAAAATTGAACTCCGAGGTTCCAAGCCCGAGAAATAAATTTTTAAAGAAATTATTTGATGGAAATTTTTATGAGTTTTGGAAATGAAATACATTTAGAATTTAGTATCGGGCCCCTATTCTAATTTTGGGGCCTGGTATAGATCTTATATGTGAAACAAGATGAGTCTGTGAAATTTGATAAGAAACAGAAGTTGTTTGAGGTGATTCAAACCCGTAGCTATAAAAATTCCTACTTTGAAAGTTTTGAGATTTTTCTTAGATTCCTCTCCTAAATTCATTGTTTATGAGGTTATTTTGGCGATTTGATCGCACGGATAAGTTCATATGATATTTTTGAGTTAGTTAGGCTTGGTTTGGAGTTTCGAAAGCTCAAGTGAGTTTCGAAAAGTTTTTAAACTTATGAAAGTTGTAGGTTTTTGCTGTTCAGTGCACGTGCATTTTGTTCTTCGCGTTCACTTGGTACCACTGGCGAACACGTAAGGCAAATTCCCAGGTGCCAGTTTTCCTCTTTGCGAATGCAAATCTTGGGACGCGGACGCAAGGCTATGGGGGGAGTACCCTTAGCGAACACGTCCAGGCTCTCAAAAATGCATATGCTAATGGCCTGGGGGGAGGGTTTCAACATTTTGTGCATCGTGAACGCGGCCATTTGCCGGCGAACGCGAATGCTCAAGGAGTGAAAGCTCCTCGAACGTGAGCCAATGAACGTGAATGTGAAGGTTACCAAAGCTGGACTCATCTCGAACTCGACAGGCCTATCACGAACGTGATAGAGGCCTGTCTAGTGAATTTCACCACAAATTCATAGGTATGTAATCATAGACTCATTTTCTTTAATTTTTATTAACACCCATCAGATTTCTAGGCTTAAATCATGTTCTTAAGGGTAGAAAATAAGGGATTTGGGAAGACTTACGGGTTTTTTGTATATTTGGGATTTAGACCTTATTTTGGGGTTGAATCTTGGAACTAATTATATATTCGGGCTCATGGATGAATAGGTGATTGAGTATTGGTCCGAACATCGTATTTTTACAAAGTGGGCACCGGGTTAATTTTTGACTTTTTGGGAAGAGTGATTGGAAAGCTATAATTAAGCATTGAAATTGGATTATTTAGCAGTATTAATGTTATTAAGTCGATTATGTCTAGATACAATTGATTTGGAGCCAAATTCAAAATGAAAAGCGGTGTTTGAGACTTGAGTTGGCCTCGGAAGTTCGAGGTAAGTGTTTAGTCTTACCTTTAACTTGAGGGTTTAGGAGTTGTGTCCTATTTGGTACATGTTTCTTGTCAAGTACGATGTATAAGCATGGTGAAGAGTATCTATACTTTAGTGTTAAGCATGACCATGAGTCTGAAATTTAAATTGTTGTGTTCTTATATAATATTACGGATGCTTAAGTTGATGATTCTCTGTATTGAGCAAGGATTATAATTATTCTCATGGAAAGTATTTATGATTGAGTATTGGTGTTAGTAAATATAGTTAGATGTTGGAACAAGTTTGGATATAGCTGTTTCTCCCTTGCCGGGATGTGTACATTTACACTGTCGATTCCCTTGTAAGGACAATGTTGTTTCTTTATAAATCCCTTGTTGGGACTATTTTTGAATTCGTAAACTGTATATATGGATTAGGTTGCACGTCGCAACAATAACAAAAATAGATCGGGTTGCACGCCGCAACAGTGATATAAATGGATCGGGTTGCATGCCGCAACAATGGTATAAATAGATCTGGTTGCACGCCACACCTGTGACATAAATCGATCAGTTGCATGCCACTGTTACAACCCATATGCACGCGCATTTGTTCATGCCATATGTTAGTTAACATGAATCCAAGAAGGAATTATCTTTGAGATGATAAGGAGTTAATTCTATAGGTCTTAAGTGATACACGGGTGTATAAGTGTGATTAACAAATATTAAAAGTTAAACGAAAAATCAAGGATGTTGTAACTCGTATTTTCAGGTAAACCGATAGGTGCTTAATACATTCAAGTAATGTATTAAGATATTTGAATCATATAATATCCGTATCATGAGTCTTGAAGTCAAACGAGTTATGAAACAAAAGTAGACAAAAGTTGTCGCAACTTAGGTTCATAATTTTACTTAAATATTAGGTTCCCCCAATTTATAAGGAATTATAGGGTGACGTACCCACCAAATAAAGATCCACGAGTCTAGTTTCCAACACATTAAACTGTTTGCAAATACAATCTCGGAGTATAGAGATATTTGTATTTTTCCAAGCCTGCACATATTGGTAGGTGAAAAGTCGGTGGATCACCTACTTGCGAAAATGAGAGGACAAAAGTAAAAGTCCCAAAGTTGGCAAGGATAGGACTTTCAAGGGATTATAAACTCAGTTATTTCACCCTTATTTCTGACCTTCAAAACTAAACTTAACCCCTACAAATCCTCCCCCAAAAAAATCCCACACAAACCCTAATTGATTTTTTCTCTCTTACAAGTTCTAATTGGGGGTAAAACCTAGAGTTTGAAAAACCAAAGGAAGGACTGAGTTATCCAATAATTAAGGTAAGTTACTGTCCTCTTTCATACATTTTTTCTGCTGTAAATTCATGGGAATTTGTTCTATACATGTAAGAACTCAGAGGACAGTGACCGGAAGCTATAAGTTCGAGTTATTAACTTGTAGCCGACTGTTTTGTGTTGCTTTTAGGCTACATGTTTTACTACTATTTTTTGGAGTTTTGGAGAAGGTAGGGTGTTGAGAAACACCATATAGATGTAGGATTAGGGGATGATAGTTCTTCGTAACATTTTCGGGTTGTTTGACACGACTACGGTCCCGCCGTATGTATGTAGTGATTAGGTTGTGCGTGGACTATTTTGGGAGGTTCAATATGATTATTATTAATGTTGTTTAGGCTGTTTGGTGATTGTTTTGAATTGTGTGAAATCATATATATAGGGGAGGTTATGTCTGTTTCATCGTAAAATAGGTTGTGGTCGATACATAATAGTTATATGACGCTTAAATGATAATGATAGTATCGTTTCTCTTATTGATGAGTTGTGACAATTGTATTGAAAACACGTTCTCAAACTAAACGTATGTTGATCTGTGTAGGTTTTGATAACTGACAAACCAACGAGCTTGGAACGCTAACAGTCAAGCACAAGAGAAACAAGAACAAGATCAAGCAAAGCAATGAAGTTATAGTTGAGTCGTTTTATATTGTGATCTTGATTCAACAACATATTCAAGTATTGGCTTCTCTCGTAAAATCATTTTTCATCAAAACATGCATACTTGATTTAAAACAAAATGACTTACATTTTAGCCAAAATGATTTTTAAACATGTCTTCTAAATATGGACTTATATAATCGATTATATAAGCCTTACAATCGATTATATTAAGACCGCCAAAACTGGAATTTTCAAAAACTACAAAACAATCGATTATATACTTTCTCACAATCGATCTTACTAAGACAGTATGATTTGAAGTTTTTCAAAATGGCAAATAATCGATTATATGATTTTGACAATCGATTATATTGAGACAGTGTTAAAATGAATTTTTTGAAATAGCTATATAATCGATTATGTACATTGCACAATCGATTATGCTGAGACAGTGTGTTACCGAAATTTTCAAAACAGCAAAACAATCGATTTTATATTTCAACAATCGATTATGTTAAGACCGTTGCCAAAGTGTTATTTTAAACTTCAATATATAACCGATTATACTCTTCTTACAATCGATTATGTTAGCACAGAATCTTGAACTGATTTTTTAACGTTATCATACAATTGATTATATTTCATAAGCAATCGATTATTCTTGAACAGAATCCTAAATTGATTTTTGAACGTTGAAAGATAATCGATTATACAGTCCATACAATCGATTATATTGTTTAAAATCAGGAATCTGTCTTTTGAACGTTGGTCATACAATCGATTATACAGACCATACAATCGATTGTATGAGCACAAAATCATGCTTTTTAATTGACGATTAAGCAACGGTCTGGGGCATTTTTGAACCTATAAATACTCCTCTAAATCACTCTTTTCAACACAACAACTGAGCATAATTCTTGCAAAAGCTTACATACTCTTACATCAATCATTTCATATTGAATTCATTATTTTTGAGAGCCAATTTCTTGAAGAAGTTGTTGTATTCTTGAGCTTATTAATTTGTACTCATATCTACTCTTTGAGAGAGCAATTGTATAAGTGAGTATTAAGTGTTTTCATACACTTGAAGGGAGATTTTATAATCCCTTGTTGTAAGAAGGAATATTTTATTCCTTCGTTTGAAGTCTTGGGGTGAGGTATCCTCGAGCAAGTGAAGTCTTAAGGTGCGGTATCCTTGAGCAAGTGTAACTGTTTGTTAGGCACCCGCAAGCTTAACGGAATTAGTTGAACCTTGAGATTGCATCTCAAGAGACTGGACTTAGCCACAGTTTGTGGTGAACCAGTATAACTTTGGTGCACTTCTTCCTTACTCTTTAAATTCCGCATTTGAGTTATATTTTCCTGTGATTTTTTATAATACGCTATTCACCCCCCCCCCTAGCGTTAAGCACTTATTCTAACAATTGGTATCAGAGCCTAACTCTCTGTATGACTTTACAGTTTGAGAGAATCTTTCTATGGCTTCTACTCGTAGTGCTTATGCAGGAATAGGTGAAGGATCTTGCACCACAAGGCCACCACTTTTTGATGGAACCAACTACACCTACTGGAAGGAAAGAATGAGGATATTCATCCAAGCAAATAATTTTCTAATTTGGAAAATTATTAAAAATGGTGAACAGATTCCCACCAAAGCAGATGGTGATAAAGTCGTCCCAGAGCTGGAAGAAGAATATACTGCGGACGACATCAGAAAAGTGGAGAATAATGCCAAGGCTATCAACATGTTGTTCTGTGCAGTAAATCCCGATGACAATCGGAAAATATCGTGTTGCACAACCGCAAAACAAATGTGGGATAAGCTCAAAATCACATACGAAGGCACAGACCAGGTACGTGAAGCAAAAACTGATTTCTTAACTCACGAGTATGAATTATTTCACTTGAAGGAAGGCGAGAAAATAGACGACATGTTTGAACGATTTTCAAAAATCGTCAATGATCTTCACGCCCTCAAGAAGACATTTACGGATCGGGAACTTGTCCGTAAAAATTCTCCGAAGCCTTAATCCAGAACGGCGTTACAAGGCCGATGCTATCCAGGAATCAATCGGCGTAACAAACGTCACAATCGACGGGCTAAGAGGTAACCTTAAAACATATTAATCTACTATTCTTAACCCTCCTGTAGAAGATCAAAGGTAAAGAAAAATTGCCTTAAAAGCAAGAACGGCTCAACCTCAAATTGGTGAGGACTCAAGCAACGATGACAACGAGCTCGGACTTGTCATCAAGAGATTCCACAAGTTCATGCAAAAGGAGTATGAACGAAAAGGTAAGAAACAAGGAGGTGAATTAAAATGCTATGGATGCGGAGAAATCAGGCATATCAAACCAAATTGCCCAAATACCAAAACAGAGAAGAAGGTTGCCAAAAAGCAAAGGGCCTACATCTCTTGGGGAGGTGACTCCGGCAACGAATCTAGCGACGGAGAAGAAGAGGAGAACGCAAACTTGTGTCTCATGGCAAACGAAGAAACACAAAATGAGGTATGTACCACTTCCAAAAATAAATTTACTTTTGGAGAATTGCAAGATGCCTCTGATGAGCTTTATGATGAGTTTATTAATGCTTCAAAAAAAATAAATGATTTAAGAAAACAAATTTCTTTAAGAGAAAAGGAAGTTGAAAAATTAAATTTTGATAATGAAAAATTAAAAGAGGAAAACCGTTTTTATGGCAAAAGAAGCATGGATAAACCCAAAGACTCAAACAAAGGTTGTTCTTCTTGCAAATCTTTAAAAGAAGAAGTAGATAGTCTTAAGAGCACTTTACACAAATTCAATTCTTCGCACAAAAATTTGAATGATGTACTTGTTAATTTGAAATCCACTAAGCACGGTATAGGTTTTAAAAATGAACCAAAAGAAAAAGTTGAGTCCATTTCTAAATCGCCTAAGACTCAACCTAGGCCGAATAAAATAAATGCCAATCCCCAACCTAGAATTATTAATCCTAGAGTTGCTTATCATCCTAGAATTAATAATAGAAGAAATGTTGGTACATATAGACCACTTAGGCAAGATTTTCGAAAATTGCATCAAAACAATTTTTCTAGAAATAGAGTGAATAAATATAGACCTCCAAATTACTATCATCCTAGACGTATGCATAATCCGAATGTTATATGTCATTATTGCAATAAAATAGGACATATAGCTCCTGTTTGTTTTACCCGAGATAGGCACTTCAATAATAGCCAATCACACTATGTCGCACCTAACCCCCAAGGACCCAAAAGTGTTTGGGTACCAAAAACCTATTTTTAGGTTCTTTTGCAGGTGTTCTTGAAGGCTACAATATTGTAGTAGATGCACCAAGCACAAAACCTCATTGCATCGAAGGGGG
This sequence comes from Nicotiana benthamiana, assembly GCA_034376525.1. NCBI lineage: Eukaryota > Viridiplantae > Streptophyta > Magnoliopsida > Solanales > Solanaceae > Nicotiana > Nicotiana benthamiana. The sequence continues at coordinate 122,175,846 of CM067335.1, read as the reverse complement.
AACTTCGGTTAGTTAAAATATTTTTTTTGGATCGTAATAGTTGATATGTGTTAACAATTGATATATCCTTGTTAACAATTGGTATCAATTATTTGTGTTGATAATTTTTTTTTAACAACAATTGGTATCAAGTATTTTTGTTAAAAATTAATAGTTGATATTTTTTTTGGTATCTTTTGAAATATCTATTGATATGTTTTGTTGGTATGTCTTGATAAATTTCTAGAAATCTTCATATTGCATATTCCTCAATGTATTTTCGATTTTTTTGACATTCAGGAAATGTCGAAAAAGGGAAGTAGCCTTAATATACTCTCTTTTTGCAAAAATGCCAAAAGAAGAAGTGTTTAGGCGATATGCTTCAAATAAGGGGGAATGTCTTTACATTCTAGTTTGCCTTATTTGAGGGGGAATTTTTCATTAAGAAGGAATAGATTGCATTAATTCTATTGATGATGTTATCTTGATGATACTTCTTGCATTTCAAAAATAATTTTATATTGGTGATATTATTTTTCAAAATAAATTTATGTTGATATTATTGGAGCAACTAATGTGTTTATATGCAAGGAGTTTGTAAAACTCATGACTAGCAATCTGAGATGTCAATGATGGACGAGCTCAACTTCTTCTTGAGGTTGCAAGTGAAACAAATGAAAGAGGGAACTTTCATTTGTCAAACTCAATATTGCAAGAAGTTGCTAAATCTATTTGAAATAAGCAATGGCCACTTCAAATGAATGTATCTGACCATCTTGACAGAAATGAGAAAGGTAAGGAGATTAATACCAAGAATTACAAAGGTATGATCGTTCCTTACTTTACCTTACTGCTAGTAGAATTGATATAATATTTAGCATTTATTGATGTGCTAAATATCAATCGTGCCTGAAGGAGTCACATCTTACTGCGGTTAAACGGATAATGAAGTACCTAATTGGAACTTTGAATGTGGGGCTTTGGTATCCCAAAGGTTCTTCATGCCAATTAATTGGCTATTCCGACTCCGATTTTGCAGGATGCAGATTAGACCGCAAGAGCACTAGTGGCACTTGCCATTTGCTCGGTAACTCCTTAGTTTCTTGGTTTAGCAAGAAACAAGTTAGTGTTGCGTTATCCAACTGAGGCTGAATATATAGCCGCGGGGAGCTGTTGCGCACAAATCCTTTGGATGAAGCAACAACTCTCGGATTATGGTCTTAGTATTGATCACGTATGTAACAATACTAGTGCCATAAGCTTGACGAAGAATCCCATTCTTCACTCAAGAACGAAACACATAGAAATTAGGCACCATTTTATAAGAGATCACGTTCTCAAAGGTGATGTCGAAGTTGAGTTCGTTGAAACTGAACATCAATTAGCGGACATCTTCACCAAACCATTAGATAAAGAGTCGTTCTTCCGTATTCGAAGTGAACTCGGAATTCTGACTCTACGTTGATCTAATGCATACACTTAGGTTGCATTTATGTTTTGAACAATTACTGACTTGAGCGTCGGAGGCGCCTAATTTTGTTTTGCAGGTATCGCCCCAAAGACAGGGGGAACTCTTCACACTTGTGCCATATAATCAATTGTATACTCCGTATAATCGATTATCTATAACATCTGTTCGTGCAGGATTTTTGGTATCACATATAGTAATCGGTTATATGTATCACTAATCGATTTTATTCAGATTCAGTTTTACAAGTTTTTGAAAATAATCGATTGTTAAACTGGTAAAATCGATTATCTTTTTCCGTCTCTGTTGTCCGTATAACACTGCCTTCATATAATCGATTATACAAATTTCCATAATCGATTATCCAACATTCACTCAGGTCCTTATAACTCACTGCCTATATACAATCGATTGTTAGAACCCCCATAATCGATTATCTCAGAATCACTGGACCATACAATACTCACTGACTTCATAAAATCGATTACTTCAATTTCATAATCGATTATCTGTCTTCTGACCATAATTCAAAAATTTTCTATAATCGATTATTCAGGCTCCATAATCGATTGTCAAACGGTCAGTATTCAAATCTTGTTACCGTTCTGATTCCTGCAAAACTTACAAAATCGATTGTTTTGTCTATTCCGAGCAAAATTCAAATAGTCCTTCATAATCGATTATGTCGGTTCCATAATCGATTGTGTAACGGTCTGTGTTCAAAAATTTTTACCGTTTCTAACTCAAAATCTGCCAACTATTTCCATTAATTGCTCTCTTTACTTCCCACTCTATAAATAGGAGTTACTACTCTTCATCTTCCTCACTTTACAATCAATTCAAGCTTCAAAATTTCTTGAATACTTTCAAAAACCTTCTTCAAACAGCTCTCAAATCTTTCATCAAAATGACGAGCAGACACCCAAAACGATCCCGTTCCGGCAAAAATGTTGCCTCTTCCTCTGCTGCTCCTACTCCCGTCTTCCCTTATCAAGACGGTTCTTATTTGCGATTCGACTCTGAAGCAGAACTTACTCGATTCATAAAAAAATTTGAAAAATGAGAAATCCTTCCTCCTCGCTTTTCGACCACTCAATATCTCGAATCAAGCGCGCCCCCAGCAACTGCAAACATGCTTAGACAAAGCAAACTCCTTGATTTTCTATTTCTTAAATATCCTCACATTCATCCTCCATTGATTCGCGCTTTTTATTCAAATCTTCAGGAGGACGCTGATGGTGATCTTGTTTCAACCATTAATGGAGTTCAAATTCTTTTAACCAAAGAAAACTTACAAATGATTTCTCAACTTCCTCGAAATGGGGAAGACATTTCACTGTACATTAGAGAAGCCGGAGCATTATTTGATGAAAAACTTCTCTTAAACCAAATAGGGCTTGGAGCATTTGATCCTAATCTGACCAACCGTCGTCCAACCATCACAGGCATGCTCCCTGAATATCGTTTAATCTTCTACTTTATAACCCGTGTTCCAAACCACGAAAATTCAACCATACCACTTTAACTCATGAGGACGCTAAGCTCATGCATGCCATCATCACCGGGGCTCGCATCAATTGGTGCAAGTTCGTCAAAATTCACATGCTTGATGCCCTTGGGGACGATAAACCCCTTCCTTATGCCTTTCTTGTAATGAATATTTTTGAAGCTTCTGGTTTTAACACCACTGTCGGTCCCATCAAAAAGGGCACTAAACATTGGGAAATTTCAGAATCTTCCTTTCCCAACGTCGGCGAACATGTGGCTCCTCCTCCTCCTCCAACTCCTCGAACGCGTCGCCCTCAAGCTCCATCTCTTCAAACTATTTCCGACCAGCTTGCTTCATTGTCCACTTCCGTCAATCGCATTGATCAAAACGTCACTCGATTGACCTATGAGCTCCATGGATATTTTGATCATATTCACTATCCATATGGTGGACTTGTCCCTTATGAAACAGTGCCGGACGACGTGGCGGAAGAAAATGATGATGAATAAAATTTCTAGTGTTTATTTTGTATAATTTCGTTAATTTTATGCCAACTTTTTTTGTTATGTACTTCCCTATTTTATAATGAAATATTTCTCTTGCACTTTTTCTTAATGTCAAAAGGGGGAAGAATAAGGGCTATGCACACTAATAACCATTTGCATAAATTGAGGGGGAATACTTGTCTTGAATTGTCATTAATATGCATATCCTCGACATTGGTATGCCATTATCAAAACGGGGGAAATTGTTGAAAACACGTTCTCAAACTAAACGTGTGTTGATTTGTGTAGGTTTTGATAACTGACAAACCAACGAGCTTGGAACGCTAACAGTCAAGCACAAGAGAAACAAGAACAAGATCAAGCAAAGCAATGAAGTTATAGTTGAGTCGTTTTATATTGTGATCTTGATTCAACAACATATTCAAGTATTGGCTTCTCTCGTAAAATTATTTTTCATCAAAACATGCATACTTGATTTAGAACAAAATGATTTACATTTTAGCCAAAATGATTGTTATACATGTCTTCTAAATCTGGACTTATATAATCGATTATATAAGCCTTACAATCGATTATATTAAGACCGCCAAAAATGGAATTTTCAAAAACTACAAAACAATCGATTATATACTTTCTCACAATCGATCTTACTAAGACAGTATGATTTGAAGTTTTTCAAAATGGCAAATAATCGATTATATGATTTTAACAATCGATTATATTGAGACAGTGTTTAAATGAATTTTTCGAAATAGTTATATAATCGATTATGTACATTGCACAATCGATTATGCTGAGATAGTGTGTTACCGAAATTTTCAAAACAGTAAAACAATCGATTTTATATTTCAACAATCGATTATGTTAAGACCGTTGCCAAAGTGTTATTTTAAACTTCAATATATAATCGATTATACTCTTCTTACAATCGATTATGTTAGCACAGAATCTTGAACTGATTTTTTAACGTTATCATACAATCGATTATATTTCATAAGCAATCGATTATTCTTGAACAGAATCCTAAATTGATTTTTGAACGTTGAAAGATAATCGATTATACAGTCCATACAATCGATTATATTGCTTAAAATCAGGAATCTGTCTTTTGAACGTTGGTCATACAATCGATTATACAGACCATACAATCGATTGTATGAGCACAAAATCAGGCTTTTTAATTGACGATTAAGCAACGGTCTGGGGCATTTTGAACCTATAAATACTCCTCTAAATCACTCTTTTCAACACAACAACTGAGCATAATTCTTGCAAAAGCTTACATACTCTTACATCAATCATTTCATATTGAATTCATTATTTTTGAGAGCCAATTTCTTGAAGAAGTTGCTGTATTTTTGAGCTTATTAATTTGTACCCATATCTACTCTTTGAGAGAGCAATTGTATAAGTGAGTATTAAGTGTTTTCATACATTTGAAGGGAGATTTTATAATCCCTTGTTGTAAGAAGAAATATTTTATTCCTTCGTTTGAAGTCTTGGGGTGAGGTATCCCCGAGCAAGTGAAGTCTTAAGGTGCGGTATCCTTGAGCAAGTGTAACGGTTTGTTAGGCACCCGCAAGCTTAACGGAATTAGTTGAACCTTGAGATTGCATCTCAAGAGACTGGACTTAGCCACAGTTTGTGGTGAACCAGTATAACTTTGGTGCACTTCTTCCTTACTCTTTAAATTCCGCATTTGAGTTATATTTTCCTGTGATTTTTTATAATACGCTATTCACCCCCCCCCCCTCTAGCGTTAAGCACTTATTCTAACAAATTGCATTGCTTGAGATTGCGGCAGTATAAACAAGGTATGTGAGGCTATTCCTTTCCTTCTTTTGCACGACCCTAATTGTATATAATGTAGTGAACGAGCTTCCAAAGATACTCTACTCTTAGAAGCTAGCAGTACTTACATTGTTTCCCCTCTTATGGAATGATTGATGTTAATGTTGCTTCTCTTACTCTTATGTTATCAATGTTGTTGGTACTTCCTAATTCTTATAAGGTTTTTTGTGAAGAGTTAGTCCTAATAATGTGTACAGAGGATACATACCTTACATCATTCCGAAAGTTTTAGAACGTGATTCCATGAGTCGAGCATGCATTATATATATGTATCTAGTTTACTCTATTGAGCCGCACTATAGTCAGCCGGGTATGACACCTATTGTGCAACCACTGATCAGTTGGATCTTACCGAGCTCCACGTGGCCGGGTACGATTCTATCGAGCCTTATGATGGTTGGGTACATTATTTTTTCCGAGCCTATTACGGCCAGGTACGATATGATGATGATGATGATGCCCACAGAGGCGTATATTTTAAAAGTTTATGTATTTATACATATATATCATGCATTTCATGTCAATATCCCTCAGAGGTACGTAGATGTTACAGGCTTTATATATTCTCTATCCCTACTAACATTACTGTTCGTATTTGTTGTTCCCTACCTTACATACTCAGTATTTTATTCGTACTGACATCCTTTTATTTGTGGACACTGTACGTCGTGCTGCAGGCCGTGATAGACAGGAAGGTGCAGCTCTCTAACCACAATTGGCTGTCCAGTTCAGCGGTGATTAGCGAGATCCCTTCTTCAAATTTGTCGTGCTCTTGGTATGCATATTTGTTATTGACATTATGGGTATGTTGGGGCCATGTTCCGGCTATGTTGCTGCACTTATGTTCCTTTAGAGGCTCATAGACAGGTGTCGACTCATGTATAGTTTGGTATGCCTTGTCGACTGGTTTTTTTTGAATAGTCTTTCATGGTAGCATGGTAGTTCGTACCTTATATACAGTTTCTTGATTGTCTGGTCATCCCATGTTATGTATGTTCATGCCATCATATTTTATTGTTGGTTGTCCATGATCCATGTCTACCATTTATATTGATCCCGTCAGCCCTAAAAGATAATAAAGAAGGTTAGATAAAATGTACGTTGGTGCTCGGCAATGAACCTGTAGTTTGGACTATGACAGCCACGAAAGTGACATAAATCGATCGAGTTGCACGTCACAACAATGATATAATTGTATCGAGTTGCACGCTTCAATAGTGATAAATGATATGGATTGGGTTGAACGCCGCAATAGTGTTATTATTGTTTTGATGTAGATAATAAATTGTTCTCATGTATTTCTATTAATTACTGTTGGTATTGATGATCATTGCAGCATGCAACCCCTACTGTCTTTACTTGTTTATTTCTATGTTATTTTCCGCTACATATTATACACTGCACAGGTTTATTTAAAGTCTGGTCCTAGCCTCGTCTATACTTTTCGGGGTTAGGTTAGGCACTTACCAGCACATGTGGTCGGTTGTGCGGATACTACACTCTGCATTATGTATAGATCCCAGATTGGCAACTTTTGGACAGTAGCATTGGGTGGCTGCCTTGAGTCCAGCTAGAGATACCAAGGTAGTCCTACAAGCATCCACATGCCCGACGTTCTTTTCTATCTTTAGTTGTATTTTATTTTCATCTATTTGTGAGACAGATAGTATTTTTCTTTTAGTCATTTGTATGTAGTATTTGTAGACAGTCCATGATATCGTGACACCAAATTCCAGATAAAGATGTATATTGGCATAGTTGTATTGGGTATGGTTATTTTCTAAGATTAAGTCTTCCACTTATTCTTATTTATTATTAATGTTTCATTGTTGGTCACATGTTATTTTAAATTGTTAAAAAGGGGTAATAAATGAGTTAGAAATTCTACAATACGCGGCTTGCCTAGTTTCCACGATTAGGCGCCATCACGACTCCCGAGGGTAGCAAATCTAGGTCATGACAAGTTGGTATCAAATCTATAGGTTACATAGGTCTCACAATACATGGAAAAGCTTAATAGAGTGTAAGGGATCGGTATGGAGACGTATGTATTTATTCCCCAGTGGCTACAAAGTTACGAAAAACTTCACATTTATTCTTTCTTGTCGTGCGGTTAGGTTTCTCAATGATAATTGAATTTCTACTATATTTTTTTGCAGATAACGAGCACACACGCTTTCTCATCCACCAATCAGAAGCCCGAGCCCCCAGCAGCAGCTCCCAGAAGAGGTAGAGGGCAAGGCCGAGATTGTGCTAGAGGTTGAGGTAGGGCCAGAGCTTAGCTCAGAGCACCAACACCAAAAGTGAAGCCTCATGTTGACTTTGATTATAAGGTTCTGGCCCAGAAAATTTTGGTGGGCCCAGCTTAGGTCCCAGAGAGGTTTATTGCTACCCTAGTACTCCAGGATGCTTTGGTCCGTCTAGTGCGCCTTGTGGAGAGTGTTACCCGGGCAAGCTTGCTTCTTGTATCACCAACCGTCTCTCAGGCTAGAGGAGTAGCCCAGACTCATGGTACTCGCACTCCGGATCAGATGGCTCCCAGCTTCAAACTCTAGTAGCTTAGCTAGTTGGAGCAATTCAGCAGGGTATGGCAGCCCAGACCAGTGATGGAGCAGCTATGTCTGCCGATGCTTTGTAGAGATTGGATAGGTTCACCAAGCTCTTCATTACTACCTTCAGTAGTGTATCTTTTGAGGACCCACAAGATTATCTAGAAAGTTGTCATGATGTTCTCAGGAACATGGGGATAGTGGAGACCATGGGGTCGATTTTTCTACTTTTTGCTTATCTAGATCCACCAAGAAATGGTGAAGAGACTATTATTTGGATAGACCAGCCAGATCACCAGCTTTGACTTGGGACCAGTTTACTCAGCTATTTCCGGAGAATTATCTCCCCATCACTCAAAGAGAGGCCTACTGAAGGTAGTTAGAGCATCTCCAACAAGGTTCTATAGTCGTTACTCAGTATGAGACCAGATTAATCGACTAGGCTCGTCATGCTCTTATCATATTTGTCATAGAGAGAGATAGATAGATGGTAAGGAGGTTCATTATTGGACTTATACAGCCTATTCGACTTCATATGGCTAGGGAGACAGGTAGTGAGATTTCTTTCCAGGAGCCGGCTAATGTGGCCAGGAGAGTGGAGACGGTTCTGTCGCATGGAGGTGGTCATGGACCGGAGAAGAGGCCTCGTCATTCACATAGATTTAGTGGTGCCTCGTCTGCAAGCATGGATTTCATATGGTAGGGGGTATCCTCCTAGGCCCTTTCATTCAGCACTTTAGGTTTCTTATAGTGCTTCATGTGGTCATAGTTCTTATATGCAGTATTATGATCAACAGCCCTATCGTACACCATTGTTCCACAGTTTTCGGGGTGGTCATTCAGGTCACCAAGGTCAGTCTTAGTTTCCTCAACCACAACACTCAAGTAGATGCTATACGGTTGGTGAGTATGGTCATATCTAGAGGGCTTGTTCGAGATTGGTAGGTACTCAATCGCAACAGCAAGATTCCTGTGCTATGGTTCAGGAACCAGGTGTTCCACCGCCCGCTCCGCCAGCTAGGGGTAGGGGTAGAGGTGATATATGTGGAGGTAGAGGTGTTAGAGGTGGAGCTCATACTGCTAGAGGTAGTGGCTAGCCAGCTGCAAGCCATCCCACAGATGTAGTCCAGGCGGTGGGGCCCACCCCCAATGTTATGCTCTTCCAGCCAGCGATACAGTAATCTTAGGTACTGTTCTAATTTGTGACGGAGATGCTTCAGTTTTATTTGATTCAGGGTCTATCTACTCCTATATGTCATTTTATTTTGCACTGTATCTGGTCATGCCTAGTGATTTCTTGAGTGCCCTTGTATATATGTCTACAGTGGCAGGTGATTCTATTATGGTAGATAGAGTCCATCACTCTTGTATTGTGGTGATTAGGGTTCTTGATACTCGAGTAGATTAGCTTCTTCTGGACATGGTTGATTTCGATGTTATATTGAGGATGGACTAGTTATCATCTTATCATGCTATCTTGGACTGTCACACCAAGACTGCGACCTTATCTTTGCATGGTTTACCTCGTTTAGAGTTGAGAGGGACTCCTGGTCATTCTACCCATAGTTTTATCTCGTATATGAAAGCTCAACGTATGGTTTAGAAGGGGTGTTTGGCGTATTTGGCCTATGTTCATGATTCAAGTGCTGAGGTCCCTTCCATTGATTCTGTGCCTGTTGTTAGGAGTTTCCTGAGGTATTTCCTTCAGACCTACAGGGTAAGTCACCTGACAGGGATATTGATTTTTGTACTGATTTGGCTCCGGGCACTCAGCCCATTTCTATCCCACCGTATCGTATGGCCTCGCCTGAGTTGAACGAGTTGAAGGAGCAGTTGCAAGACTTGCTTGAAAAGGGTTTTAGTAGACCCAGTGTTTCGCCTTGGGGGTACACGCGATGTTGTTTGTAAACAAGAATGATGGATCGATGTGAATGAGTATAGATCATTAACAATAGAACTTGGTTACAATAGAGAATAAGTATCCTCTATCGAGGATTGATGATTTGTTTGATCAGCTTCAGGGTGCCATGGTATTTTCAAAGTTTGACTTGAGATCTTGCTACCACCAATTGAGGATTAGGGCATCCAATGGCCCTAAGACAACTTTTCACACTCGGTACTGGCATAATGAGTTCTTGGTGATGTCATTTGGGTTGAAAAATGCTCTAAAAACATTTGTTGATTTGATAAACTAAGTGTTCAGGCCTTACTTGGATTTGTTCGTGATAGTCTTCATTGACAATATTTTGATCTATTCCTGCAGTCGGGAGGAGAACGGGCATCATCTTAGTATGGTTCTTCAAACTTTGAGGGACGGTCAATTATACGCCAAGTTTTCGAAGTGCGAGTTTTGGTTGAGTTCAGTTGCATTCTTGGGTCATATCGTATCAGCAGAGGGTATTCAGGTTGATCCAAAGAAGATTGAGAAAGTCAAGAACTGGCCTAGACCAGCATCATCTACAGATATCCGGAGTTTCTTGGGATTGGCAGACTACTATCATCGGTTTGTGGAGGGGTTTTCATCTATCGCAGCCCTGATGACCAGGTTGACCCAGATGGGTGCCCAGTTCAGATGGTCAGATGAGTGTGAGGCGAGCTTTTAGAAACTCAAGACAGCTTTGACCACAACACTGGTGTTGATTTTTCCCATAAGTTTAGGGCCATATACATTTTATTGTGATGTATATCAGACTGGGCTTGGTGCGCAGTGTTGATATAATATGGCAAGGTCATTGCTTATTCTTCATTGTAGTTGAAGATTCATGAGAAGAACAATCTGGTTCATGATCGGATTTAGCATCCATTGTTCATGCGTTGAAGATTTGGAGGCATTATCTGTATGGTGTGGCATGTGAGGTGTTCACGGATCACAAGAGTCTGCAGTATTTCTTCAAGCAGAAGGAGTTGAAATTGAGGCAGAGAAGGTGGTTAGAGCTATTAAAGGACTAATATCACTATCTTATATCATCTAGGAAAGGCAAATGTGGTCGCGGATGCTTTGAGTGGGAAGTCATCCAGTATGGACAGTCTTGCTTATATTCCGGTCGGTGAGAGACCACTTGCTTTGGATATTCATTTTTTGGCCAATCAGTTCATGAGGTAGGATGTTTTTAAGCCCAGTCGCATGTTAGCTTGCATGGTCGATCGTTCTTCTTGATTGGAGCGTACCCGAGATCGGCAGTATGATGATCCCTATTTAAAGGTGCCTTGGGCTTGGAATTTGGCCTAGAAATGAGGAATTTAAGGGCCATTGCTACACCTGATTTTTAAAACAAGTTTGGCCCACATTGGGCTTTTGTTAGGCGGGTCCAGTTGTGATTGGTTGGGCCTATCTACACATCACGTTCTAAAGCTAAAAAAAATGTAGAAATGATTCACTTTTGTTATAGAAAAATCAGAAACAAAAACTTTAAAATACAATCCAAACCCAAAGATTAATTTCACTAACATGATTTGCAAGACATAAAACATATATATATATATATATATATATATATATATATATATATATATATATATATATATATATATATATATATATATATATATATTAATACTGCGTATCTTAAATTTTTTTTCGTAATTGAGACAAACTATTGGGTTCAATGACCAGGCCCAAAGGCCTAAGCCCAGGCTTATTGAAATTTGTTCCCCATCTGGTCTCAATCGCAAATCTGGCCAAAACTTTATGTTACGTTTAAACCCTTCTATGATGATAGGCTATGCAGAGAAATCATATTGCCACAAAACCTAAGCTAATAATCAGAAACAATCAAATTTTTTTTATGTTAAAATAGTTCAAAAGTCCATAAATTTACAACATGATCCATAGATTTACTTCCGCCCGCTTACTATGAATTTACAATATATTCCTAAATGTAACTAACATCTCAAAAAATAAAATGAAAAGAAAAATAACAATTCCCCTAATTTCAGGACTTCCACTGCCACCAGAACTTCTTAAAACAAGCTTCATACTTGTAAGAAATAAGCTATAGAGCTGTTGCTCACAAGTCAACCTCCCAACCTTGAGATATCTTGACCTTGTGTCACTCACATACAAGACAACAGAGATAAAAGCAGGTTTCAGCATTTTTGAGATTCATTAACTAACATTTTTTTAATCTAAATGATAAATAATCAAACAAAAGAGAAAGGAGACCATTAAGTCATGGAATATTCATGTTTCAAATAGTCACATATACTACATTCATACCAAAACATCCAAGTATCGCATGGAAGCTCATTCATTATACATGTTTTATCACAAGCATACTGATGTTATATTACTTCAAAAAAAAAAAAAACAATACATGAGAGGAGGTGGAATACCTTGTAACAATATGAAACAAGCAGTAAAAAAGGCTGAATACTAGTTCAGAATTTTGGAAAAGAAGTAGCCAACAAAAATAGACAGCAACAGTGAGAATCAAACCCAAAAAATACCCAAAATCAACCTAATCAGAAGACCACCAAAAATAGAATACCGGCCTACAATTCTAACCGGTAAAGTTGAAGTTTTTCAAAGAACCTTTTAGGAATTTTCTCTTTGTTTTTCAGAACTTTAAGTGGCGAAAATACTAAGGAATATCGAATGTTGATGATTGCTAATGATTGTGTGTGTGATTGTGTGAGAGAATGTTTCCGTTTGTAGAGTGCAAAAAGCAACCCAAAAAGAAATATTCCGATCTAGTACAATGTATTTTTACAGCTGTATTGTCCTTTTTCTTTATCCAAAACTAGTATTTGCTAAGGATAAGGACAACTATCCTAAGTTCCAGAAATTTTCTAATTTTACCCAATGTGAAACCCCAATTTTATCCTTTGAATTACCACCTATTTCAGTTTTATCCTAAACTTGTAGGTTTAGTTAAGTCCCTAAAGTTTCTATCTGTGAGCAAATTAGAACAAATAAGGACAAACCTAAAATTGGTTGGAAATTTGGATAAAAATGCCTAAGAAGATCAAATGGGTGCAGTCTAAACTTAGCAAAAGGAAATTTTTAATTGATTAAAACCTAAACTAGAATTAAAACTTAACAAATAATGCATTTAAATAGTAATTCAAAATCAGAGATGCAACTGCAAGGAAATGACTAGAACTCAAACTCTATCAATTTGTAGAACTTAAATAAATGAAACAATAAAAGGCTAAATAATTGTTAATTCTACTAGACTAAGACATTATATCAGCTTAGGGAAATAGAATCGTCAACTGAAATGCTGAATCTTAGAGACGAAACCTAGGATAACTAAAATCGTACAATTGGAAACATGTTTTTCCTTCTTTTGTTTAATCTAATAAACAACATGCAGCCAGAATAAAACGATTAAATATGTAAAAGAAGAACAAAAGATAAAACCAAACAACAGAAGAAAAGAAAGAGATTTACCTAAGTTTTATTTCAAAATTGAATCAATTTATGAACTAGTCCAAACTCTTTAAAGCGTAAATGAACTTTGAATACCATTAATCGATTGATCTTAACAAGAACTGTTCACTAATGGAGGTTTCGCTTGACCAGATATAGACCAAGAAAAGAGAAAGAAATTTGAGTTTCAGATTCAAAATTAGGTCGATTTTGGGATCGTTCAAAAGGGAATATGGGGATATCTGGGGAGAGGAGGTGATGGTGACTATTTGGTGTGAATTTGGTGGGATTTGGAATAGTTAAGGTTTTAGACGGATTTTCGATCTAAAATTCGAGGGTTTAGGCTGGGATTCGAGGTAAAGGATCTTTCAAGGTGTAAATTTGAGGAGATTTGGCCGTGATCCGCTGCCGTGAAGCGATTTTCGACCGGCGAACTACGGTGGAATTGGGCAGAGCCAGCGAGTGATATAAATGCGGCTAGGGTTTAGAGTTTAGAGAGACTCTGGAGACTGTGAGTGAGGGCTCTTTTGTGGGGTAAGGGGTTCTGGTTTTCGGACATATATAACATTGGAATGGCCATTTCCCATTCGTTTGATTTGTGATGATCAATGGCCGTGATCCTTTGAATCAAAACGTGATCGTTTGGTATTGGGGAGGGGGGGTGGCTGGACCGAGTAAGGTTATTTAGGCCTGCTTGGAGGAATTTTGGGGCAATTTTGGGCTGATCTGGGTATTAAAATCAATCCAAGTCTAACACAAAATCCAATCTTTATATTAAACTCTTTTATTCCTTTCATTTTCTTTTTTATAGTAAAAATCCTAAAAACTAAAATCCTAAATTATCTAAATTGTAAAACTAAACCAACTATCGAATTATAAAAATAATAAACATCACTTAATTCTAAACTAAAACGATAAAATCAATAACCTAAAGATTTAAAGGTAAAAATGTAAAAAAATGAGCTATTTTTATGATTTTCAATTTTTATTAAAATAAGTAATTACTGTTAGATAATACGCTTAACGCTAGAGGTGGGGGTGAATAGCGTTATAATAAAAATTAGCGTAAACTTGCGGAATTTAAAAATTGCAGGAAATAAATAAGTGCGATAAGTAAATAAATTAGAACAAACGCACCGATATATCCTGGTTCACCACAACCCGTGGCTAGTCCAGTCCCCGAGAGACTCTCTCGAGATTTCCACTAACTTGTTAAGCTTACGGGTGCTCAACAAACCGTTACAACTTGAGGACACAAGCCTCAACAACCTTTGCTCGGAGATACAACACTCCAAGACTTCAACCAAGGAAACACAAGTTCCTTCTTACAACACAAGGGACTAACACTTCCCTTCAAGTGTACAAAAACACTTAGCACTCAAACAAGACACTCCATTAGGAGTAGATATGAGTAAAAAGAATACGCTCAATATCGCAACAACTTTCGACAAGAATTTGGCTCTCAAAAGCTTATGTAATGAATATAAAATGATAAGCAATAAAGTATGCAAGCTTTAGCAATTGTATGATCAGTTGTTGTGTGTTGTTATTCTTAAAAGACTGAATTGTAGCTGTATTTATAGTTGAAAAACTTTGTATTACCGTTGCCTAATTGCCAATTAAGAATTGCTGATTTTACTCAGCGACAATCGATTGTCAAATTACCACAATCGATTGTTTGCCAGTTCTTCCAAAAATCAAACCCAGATTTTACGCTTAACAATCGATTATCTAAGATCAATAATCGATTACTGGCAACGTTCAAAAAATTATTTCCAGATTTTACGTAAAACAATCGATTGTCAGAAATCTACAATCGATTACTCAGTAACGTTCAAAAAATCCTTTCCAGATTTTAATTAAAACAATCGATTATAAGAAATCAATAATCGATTACCCGATGGTATTTGAGAACATTTTGGCAATGGTCAGTTATACAATCGATTATACTAAGTTAACAATCGATTATATATCAGTCTTGAAAAATCAATTTAGACACTGCCTCTTGACAATCGATTGTCATAAGTTCACAATCGATTATTTAATAACTTTGAAAAAGTCTGGAAGACACTGCCTCAACACAATCGATTGTCATAAGTTCACAAACGATTATTTTGTGACTTTGAAAAATCTGATGGACACTGTCTCTTCACAATCGATTGTCATTAGCTTCACAGTCGATTATTTTGAGCTTTGAAAATCTTTGATGGACACTGCCTCATCACAATCGATTGTCATAAGGTTCACAATCGATTGTCATGCAGATTTGAAAGATCTGATGCTCACTGCCTTAACACAATCGATTGTCATAAGTTCACAATCGATTGTCAAGCAACTGACTTAAACATAACCGATTATCATAAGTACATAATCGATTATCTTAGTTCATATTTTAGAGGCATGTTTAAAAATCATTTTGACTAAAGTAAATATGCATTATTAAAAATCATTTTGCTCTAAATTAAATATGCATGATTTGTTAAAAATATTTTTACGAGAGAAGCCAAGTCTTGAGTTTATGTTGTCGGATCGAGATCACAATTAAATACCGACTCATATAAAACTTTTATCTCGATCTTTGTCTTGTGCTTGAATCTCGTTATATATCAATTTTGCGCTTATGCTTGGACCTCTTCATATGTCAATTTGCGCATAGTTTGTCATTCATCAAAACCTACAAATATGAACACACGTTTAGTATAATGCCTTGAGAACGTGTTTCCAACAATTTCCCCCTTTTTGATAATAGCAAACTTTAAGCGGGATATGCATATTAGGCAATTCATAATGACGATTCAGGACAAGTAAAGATATGCAACAAGTATATAGATATGCAATTAGTTCCCCCTCAATTTATGCAGACAAGTATTGAGAGTGCATACCCGTTATCTTCCCCCTTTTGCCATTAATAAAAAAAAATATAGAATAATAAAAAAACTTGTTTATTTATTAAATCTGCAATTTCAGACATAATAACGCAAATAATGTCAAGACAATCGATTATTGATACCGGATAATCGATTATATAAAAGAGAAATTGATTGTTCTATGCGTCAGTCTTTATAATTCCCCCTGCCTTTAGGGCGATACCTGCAAAAATACGTTAGACGTCTCCAACGCTCAAGTTAGAAAACATGTGAAAGGGAAAATGCAATGCATGACTTAGATCAACGTGGAGTCAAGGATCCCGAGTTCACTACGAATTCGGAAGAAGGACTCTTTCTCTAAGGGCTTTGTAAAGATGTCGGCCAATTGATCTTTGGTTTCAACAAATTCAATTTCGAACATCGCCCTTGAGAACGTGATCTCTTATAAAATGATGTCTAATTTTAGTGTGTTTTGTTCGCGAATGAAGAACAGGGTTCTTCGTCAAGCATATGGCACTAGTATTATCACATCTAAGAGGGATATGATCAAGACTTAGGCCATAGTCCAAGAGTTGTTGTTTCATCCAAAGGATTTGAGCGCAACAACTCCCCGCGGCTACATATTCAGCCTCAGTTGTGGACAACGCAACACTTACTTGTTTCTTGCTAAACCAAGAAACGAGAGAGCTACCGAGCAAATGGCAAGTGCCACTAGTGCTCTTGCGGTCCAATTTGCATCCTGCAAAATCGGAATCGGAATAGCCAACAAGTTGGCATGAAGAACCTTTGGGGTACCATAGATCCACATTTACAGTACCAAAAAGATACTTCAATATCCGTTTCACCGCAGTTAGGTGAGACTCCTTTGGACACGATTGATAACGAGCGCATAAGTACACGTTAAACATGATGTCCGGACGACTAGCAGTAAGATAAAGGAGAGAGCCAATCATACCTCGATACTTTTTGATGTCGACTTCCTTACCTTTCTCATCTTTGTCTAGATGATCAGATGTGCTCATGGGGGTTGCCATTGCTTTTGCATTGGTCATTTCAAATCGTTTCAGCAATTCTTTGCAATATTTCGCTTGGCAAATGAACGTACCTTCTTTCATTTGCTTTACTTGTAATCCCAAAAAGAATGTTAACTCACCCATCATAGACATCTCAAATTCGCTTGTCATTAAATCGGAAAATTCCTTGCACAAAACATTGTTAGTAGCACCAAATGTAATATCATCCACATAGATTTGAACTAATAAAATATCATTATTTTTATGCTTAACAAAAAGAGTGGTGTCACCTTTCCCCCTAATGAAATCATTTTCCTATAGAAATTTACTCAATCTTTCATACCAAGCTCGGGGAGCTTGTTTTAAACCATAAAGAGCCTTTTTGAGTTTGAAAACATGATCGGGAGATTTAAAATCTTCAAAACCGGGGGGTTGTTCAACTTAAACTTCTTCTTGAATAACACCATTTAGAAAAGCACTTTTCACATCCATTTGATATAAATTGAAATTCATAGAAGAGGCAAAAGCAAGCAATAAACGAATAGCTTCTAATCTAGCTCCGGGAGCATATGTTTCTTCATAGTCAATACCCTCTTCTTGATTATAGCCTTTTGCTACAAGCCTAGCTTTGTTTCTAGTGATTACACCATTTTCATCTAGTTTGTTTCGAAAAACCCATTTCGTACCAATTATGGTATGATTTTCGGGTCTTAGCACCAAATCCCAAACGTCATTCCGTTTGAATTGGTTAAGCTCCTATTGCATTGCCAAGGTCCAAAATTCATCCCCAATTGCTTCGGAGATGGTTGTTGGTTCAATTTGAGAAACAAAAGCAGTATGTCCTAAGGTGTTCTTAAGGGAGTTTCGGGTACTTGCCTTTTCTCCGACGTCGCCAATTACCTGTTCGAGAGGGTGATCTTTGATTGTCCTCCACTCGTTAGGCATTTTTTGTTTCCTTCTCCAATTGTGGCGTTTCCTCCGTTGATTGTTCCAAGATTTCATCTTGAATTTCCTTAGGAGTTTCCTCTTGTACTTTGTCTTTTAAACTATTTAAGATACCTGCAAGATCAGAACAAGAATCCTTTCTCGCCAAGCGAGCATTATTTTCGGAAAACACAATATGAGGGGATTCCTCCACAGTTTGGGTTCTATTATTAAATACCCTATATGCTTTGCTACGTGAAGAATACCCAATAAAAATTCCCTCATCGGATTTGGCATCAAATTTTCCCAATTGATCTTTTCCATTGTTATGAATAAAAACTTTACAACCGAATACTCTAAAATGGGAGATATTTGGTTTCCTTCCCTTGTAGAGTTCATAAGGGGTTTTCATGAGTATTGGCCTTATGACTACTCTATTTAAAACGTAGCATGCGGTACTCACGGCATCCGCCCAAAAATATTTGGGAATCTTAGCCTCTTCGAGCATGGTTCTAGCCATCTCTTCGAGACACCTATTTTTCCTTTCCACCACCCCATTTTGTTGTGGTGTTTGTGGAGCGGAAAAGGTATGCTCGATACCGAGTTCGTCACAAAAGTCCGCAAAGAGATTGTGATCAAACTCTCCCCCATGATCACTTCTAATTGAAGTGACGGTTGTTTCCTTTTCGTTTTGAACACGTTTAAGAAAATATCTAAAATTCTGAAAAGCATCGCTTTTATGGGCAAGAAATAAAGTCCAAGTAAATCTGGAATAATCATCAACAATAACAAAAGCATAACGATTTCTACCAAGACTTTCAATGCGAGATGGTGCAAACAAATCCATGTGAAGCAATTGCAATGGTCTAGTAGTTGAAACAATATTTTTCGATTTAAAAGATGCTTTTGTTTGCTTCCCTTTTTGACAAGAATCACAAATAAAGTCATTTTCAAATTTCAAATTTGGAAGACCAACAACTAAATTTTGTGAAACCAATTTGTTCAAAAGATGCATGTTGATGTGAGCTACTCTACGATGCCATAACCAAGAATCATCCTCTTTGCTCATTAAACAATTCACATATTCGGGTGAAGAATTTGCAAGATCAACCATATAAATGTTATCCATTCTAAAACCACGAAGGATAATTTTAAAATCGCTACGTCTAAAAACTAAGCATTCATCCGAATCAAATAAAACAAGATTTCCCTTGTCACATAATTGACTTATGCTCAAGAGATTATGTTTTAAACCTTTCACAAGTAATATATGCTTAATGGAAGAAATTTCATCTTTACCGACTGATCCGATGCCGATAATCTTTCCTTTGTTGTTATCACCAAAAATAACACTTCCCCCTTCCTTGTGTTCTAGTTGAAGGAATTTGGATTCGTCTCCCGTCATGTGCTTGGAGCATCCACTATCAAGGTACCATAGTACACTTGATCCCTTCAAACATACCAACAAAACAGATTAATGAGTTTTAGGTACCCATGCCATTTTGGGTCCTTGGGGGTTAGGCAAATCATAGTGATGTGATTGAGTGTTGTGTCTATGTCGTGTAAAACAAGCAGGAGCAATATGTCCAATTCGTCTACAATAATGACAAGTCACGTTAGGATTATGCATCCTTCTAGGTTGATAGTAATTGGACGGACGAAATTCATTCACTCTATTCTTGACAATATAACTATTGCGCAAATCATGAAAATCATTTCTCCTACCATTTGTTCTAGGATATGCATCATTTCTAGAATAGTTGTTTCTAGGTTGGAAGTCATTTCTAGGTGTTCTAAAAGGTTCAAAATTCCTTCTAGTGTTTGGCCTAGAATGTGCATTATTTCTAGCATGATTATCTCTAAGTTGCGATTGATGAAAACCATTTCTAGGTTTGTTGTATCTAGGATGAACATTTGTTTTATTTATCCTAGGTTGAGCCTTAGGTGGTTGGGGGTTGGCTTCAACTTTCTCTTTAGGCTCGTTTCTAAAACCTATGCCATGCTTGGTTGACTTCAAATTAACAAGCACTTCATTCAAATTTTTATGAGAAGAGTTAAACTTATCTAAGGTGCCCTTAAGCCTTTCTACTTCATTTTTGAGATGCATGCAAGAAGTACAATTTCTAGAACTCTCGGGCTTGTCGGCGCTTCTCTTGCCAAAAAATTTGTTTTCCTCTTTCAACTTCTCATTTTCTAAAATCAGTTTTTCCAATTCCTTTTCTTTAAAAGAGAGTTGTTTTTGAAAATCTTTTTCTTTTAAAGAAGCATTTTCTTTTATACTCTTAACAGTTTTTGAAGCTTTAATAAATTCGCTATACAACTCATCAAAAGCATTTTGCATTTCTTCAAGGGAAAAGAAATTTTTGGAAGAAATCTGACATACCTCTTCTTTGTTGTCTTCTTGTGCCATAAGACAAAGATTTGCGGCTTCGTCTTCTTCTTCCTCACTTGACTCGTCACCGGAGTCGCCTCCCCAAGATATGTATGCTCGTTGTTCTTGAAGGGTTTCTTCTCCTTTTTAGCATTTGGGCAATTTGATTTAATGTGCCCGGTTTCTCCGCACTCATAGCACTTTATTTGATCTCCTTGCTTTTTGCCCTTTCGCTCATACTCTTTTCGCATGAACTTTTGAAATCTCTTGATAACGAGTCTGAACTCGTTGTCTCCGTCCTCATCATTTTGAGGTTGGCTTGTGCTTGCCTTGAGAGCGATTCTTTGCTTCCTTTGATCATCAACAAGAGGGTTAAGTATAGTAGATTCATAGGTTTTAAGATTACCTCTTAATGCGTCGATGGTGACATTTGAAATGCCAATGGATTCTTGAATCGTGTCGGCCTTGGATCGCCATTCCGGAGTGAGACTTCGGAGAATTTTTCGGACAAGGTCCTTATCCGTGAAGGTCTTCTTAAGAGCATGTAAATCATTTACGATTTTTGAAAATCGTTCAAACATCTCATCGACCTTTTCGCCTTCCTTCATGTGAAACAATTCATATGCATGGGTTAGGAAATCAATGTTGGCTTCCCTTACCTGGTCCGTACCTTCGTACGTAATTTCCAGCTTGTCCCACATTTGCTTCGCCGTTGTGCAACAAGATATCTTCCTGTAATCATCAGCATTTACAGCACAATATAATAAATTAATAGCTTTAGCATTATTTTGCACCTTTCGGATATCATCCGCATCGTATTCATCTTCGGACTTTGGGACCCATTCATTTTCAACCTTCTTGGTTGGAATTTGTTCTCCATTCATTATGACCTTCCAAAGATGAAAACTATTTGATTGTACAAATATTCTCATCCTCTCCTTCCAGTATGTATTATTTGTACCATCGAATAGCGGTGGTCGGGTGGGAGCATTGTCCTTCACCTATTCCTGCAAAAGAATCACGAGTAGAAGCCATGGATGTTTCTCTCAAACGGTTAAGTCTTCAGAGAGTTGGACTTTGATACCAATTGTTAGATAATACGCTTAACGCAAGAGGGGGGGGGGGTGAATAGCGTTATAATAAAAATTAGCGTAAACTTGCGGAATTTAAAAATTGCAGGAAATAAATAAGTGCGATAAGTAAATAAATTAGAACAAACGCACCGATATATCCTGGTTCACCATAACCCGTGGCTAGTCCAGTCCCCGAGAGACTCTCTCGAGATTTCCATTAACTTGTTAAGCTTACGGGTGCTCAACAAACCGTTACAACTTGAGGACACAAACCTCAACAACCTTTGCTCGGAGATACAACACTCCAAGACTTCAACCAAGGAAACACAAGTTCCTTCTTACAACACAAGGGACTAACACTTCCCTTCAAGTGTACAAAAACACTTAGCACTCAAACAAGACACTCCTTTAAGAGTAGATATGAGTAAAAAGAATACGCTCAAGATCGCAACAACTTTCGACAAGAATTTGGCTCTCAAAAGCTTATGTAATGAATATAAAATGATAAGCAATAAAGTATGCAAGCTTTAGCAATTGTATGATCAGTTGTTGTGTTTTGTTATTCTTACAAGACTGAGTTGAAGCTGTATTTATAGTTGAAAAACTTTGTATTACCGTTGCCTAATTGCCAATTAAGAATTGCTGATTTTACTCAGTGACAATCGATTGTCAAATTACCACAATCGATTGTTTGCCAGTTCTTCCAAAAATCAATCCCAGATTTTACGCTTAAGAATCGATTATCTAAGATCAATAATCGATTACTGGCAACGTTCAAAAAATCATTTCCAGATTTTAGTAAAACAATCGATTGTCAGAAATCTACAATCGATTATTCAGCAACGTTCAAAAAATCCTTTCCAGATTTTAATTAAAACAATCGATTATAAGAAATCAATAATCGATTATCTGACGGTATTTGAAAACATTTTGTTTTGGCAATGGTCAGTTATACAATCGATTATACTAAGTTAACAATCGATTATATATCAGTCTTGAAAAATCAATTTAGACACTGCCTCTTGACAATCGATTGTCATAAGTTCACAATAAATTATTTAATAACTTTGAAAAAGTCTGGAAGACACTGCCTCAACACAATCGATTGTCATAAGTTCACAATCGATTATTTTGTGACTTTGAAAAATCTGATGGACACTGTCTCTTCACAATCGATTGTCATTAGCTTCACAATCGATTATTTTGAGCTTTGAAAAACTTTGATGGACACTGCCTCATCACAATCGATTGTCATAAGGTTCACAATCGATTGTCATGCAGATTTAAAAAATCTAATGCTCACTGCCTTAACACAATCGATTGTCATAAGTTCACAATCGATTGTCAAGCAGCTGACTTAAACATAACCGATTATCATAAGTACATAATCGATTATCTTAGTTCAGATTTTAGAGGCATGTTTAAAAATCATTTTGACTAAAGTAAATATGCATTATTAAAAATCATTTTGCTCTAAATTAAATATGCATGATTTGTTAAAAATATTTTTACGAGAGACGCCAAGTCTTGAATTTAAGTTGTCGGATCGAGATCACAATTAAATACCGACTCATATAAAACTTTAATCTCGATCTTTGTCTTGTGCTTGAATCTCGTTATATATCAATTTTGCGCTTATGCTTGGACCTCTTCATATGTCAATTTGCGAATAGCTTGTCATTCATCAAAACCTACAAATATGAACACACGTTTAGTATAATGCCTTGAGAACGTGTTTCCAACAATTACTAATTAATCCTAAAATGCAAAAATAAAGGCTAAGTGCAATGCATGATATTTTTACATGATATGAATAAAGCTTAAATATGCACGAAATGCAAATAATTAAATAAAATTTTTACCAAAATTCCCTAAATGACAAATAATTAATATAAAAATTATTTTCTTGGGATTTTATGGGAGTCTTTCATATAAGAAAAAGATCACATGCTCACAGATGTCCCTGTTTGCTTGGAAACACGAAGGATTTTCGGGCAAAGAAAAAATGATAATTTATAAGGGATTTTTGCATGTTTAAAATTCCAGGAGAAACATCTTGGAAAAAGCCTGACCGAACCTTGCTTCATGGGTTGCCTACATATCCTTGGCTATAAAGAAATCAAGCCAGTGTAGTTCTGGAAGTTTTGGTAGTTGTCACACCTCCTTTTTACATTATACCCCGTGAAGGGTGTATATTAAGAGAGTTTTTTCAATTAAAAGACAATCGAAACTGGATTATTTGATTAAAGATTTAAGGGTCGCTACTTGGGATAATTTATGGTGTCCATAGTCACCGGTTTAAAATCCCGAATCGAGGAAGGTTTTGACTTTGTATTACAGTCTGCGAACCAGAAATCCGGATAACGAATTTTGTTAACCCGAGAGATGATGTTAGGCATTCCCGAGTTCCGTGGTTCTAGCACGGTCGCCCACCTATTATAAATTGGCCTATTATCTGATTTGGAAACATGTTTTAGCCTATGGTTAAATTTTTAACTGTAACCACCTTTATTCATTTCTAGAAATTTTGCAATACTATTAAAACATGTCTTGAACCACGTCACATAAATGCACCCGCAGTCTTCGACATATTTTAACATTGTTAGGTTTTGGATTTGGGTCACATAAATGGAGACCCGAGTTTAGGAAGGTAATTTTAAATTATGCGTCTAAGCAACTACGTATTTTCAACTTTGCGAGGGCCATGATAAATTTGCTAAATGGAACGCCTCAAATTTTAAAGATTAAAATAATAACTAAATGAGGGCCATGCATTTTGAAATTTTATTTGGCACGGCACACCTCGATTCCAATTTTATTTCAAATGGCTTTATTATTCGAAGTTGTTATAATCGGGTCACATAAAATGCCCCCCAAATTTTAGAATTAGGTATCGTAACTATGTCACGGGAATCATACCTATAGTTACAATGATTTATTTATTAATCGCGCCTGAAGCAAGCTACAATATTCATGAATTATTTCTTAAACTATTTTTGAGATTATTTTGAGGCCATGAGAAGTATGGAAGTTTCTTTGTGGAAGAGGTGTAAGATTAGCTATTGGAGGTATTAGCAAGTTTAATTACCCTACTAAGCTAGAAAGATTTAGATAACTTACCATGACAATTTATAATAAATACCAGCTTCATTTCAATCAAACAGAAAATTGCTAATGACAACCAACTTGGTAGCAAATGATGCTTCAACTTCTATGTCATGTAGACCAAATTCCAATACATAACTAAATAACAAAGTCTCACGTTTTAAGGGAAAATGGAGAACTCACTCCTGAGGTTGTCTAATGAATAATTGCAAAAATTTTAGGATTATTTTTGGATTTAACACTCTTTTGATTAACAGTACATGTCAACAGTTGAAGCTTTTCTAAATAGCTTAACTTCCTGGAAACATGTTGATAAAGGAAAACAATCCCTATCAATGCTCGAAACATTCACAGAGCAAAAGAGGAAATTAACATTCCTTTCATATAAAAATCTCCACTCCTAATAACATGATTCACCTCAAAATGGCTTCACAAACAAAAACTTCTAACACTTCAACTTTCAAGAATCGTAATCAATCAAAAAGAACCTTCATATTCCAAATAAGAATGAACTTTGGAGATATAGATATAATACTAAGACAAGAAGCAAACATAAACCTTTGTCTGTCAACATTCAAAGCATTCAAACTGAAGTCTTTGTTCATGACTAACAAATTAATGAAAAGACAAAGGTATCGAAACTTAACATGGCCGACACGGTTTCGATTAATCACATACTAGGAACTTTAATTGAAAGGGGGCGGGTTATTGGGCCAGGCGGGTCTGGTTCTTGGGCCGGACCGAATTGGGCATTATTTGGGCTAATTTGGGAGATTAAAAATGGGTCCAATTTCAGAAAATTAATACTCTTATATTCCTATTTTATTTTCAATTCCTTTCTTTTCTTTCTTTTTTTAATTAAAAATCCTAATAATTAAAATCCTTAATTATCTAAAAATGTGAAACTAAAGTTATTAAGTAATTATAAAACTTATAAACATCACTAAAATCTATATAAAAAGTGGACAATTAATAAACAAAAATTAAAAGACAAAAATATAAAATGAGCTATTTTTGTGATTTTTGAATTTCTATAAAATAAATAATTACTGGTTAATTGTAAAAATGTAATGACAAATCCTAAATGTAATGCATGATATTTGGTATTTTCCATGACTTAAATAAAATTTAAACTTGCACAAAAATGAAAACCATAAATAAAATTCTACAAAACTCCTAAGAATGGCAAATATTAAGAAAAATTATTTTCTTGGGATTCTGTAAGAGTAATTCATATAGGGAGGAAATCACGTGCTTACAGCTTCCCCTGTTTGCTCGGAATCATGAAGAGCTTTCGGGCGAAGATGAAGTAAGAAACATGAGGGATTTTTGCTCGTTTGAAACCCAATGGGAAGCATTTTTTGAAATCGTCCGATCGAACCTCGCTTCAAAGGTTGCCTACATATCCTTGGCTATAAAGGAATCATGTCAGGTAGTAATGGAGTCTTTGGTAGGTGGGAATACCGAGAAGTCATGATTTCAATGCTGTTTCTGCTGTTTTTGCTTGCTGAGCTCCTTATTACACCGAAATAGAAAATAAAAAGCTAAGCTATCTAAGCCTATCAACTACGAATTACAAGATTCCTATCTACAAATTTCTTAAGGCATGAGCTTGAGTCTTAGTTGGTTCATGCTTTAGACTCTGATCTGAATCTTGATGCTCGTTAGCTGCAACCATTGGTTTATTCTTCAGCTTGTGGAACAACGCAGGACATGCGAAGCTTATGACTTCAATTAAGTTTTAAGCAGTCCGCATCCTTCTCCACTTCAGCATTTTGAATTCACTTCTTTTTGTTCTTTTTCTTATTTTCTTTATTTTGGTTTTGAGATTCATTTCTTGGGGTCATCTAGAACCGCTGACTCACATTCTTGATGCGAGCTTCTTTTGTTGTTGACCTAAATTGCATTTTGAATTGAATTCCTATTTTTTCAAATGGTCGCTTGATTCTTCAACTTGAACTGTCTTCTCTTTTTACATGTCACTATTTTCTCTTGCACCTTGAACCATTTCCCCTTCAAACTTGAACTGTCTTTCTTCAAAACTGCTTTCCCTTGAAACTTGGTTGTCTTCCTTCGAAATTGTTTCCCCCTGAAACTTGAACCTTCTTCATTTGTTCTCCACGTGGGGGCCTGATTGCTAAACTTGGCCCGGTTTCCCCTAAAACTTGAGTTGTCTTCCCTTGTACTCCAGGTGGGAGCTTGATTACGACAAAATAGAAAAACAAAAGAAATTTTCCTGCCCTATTTTGATATTGGGAACCTTTGTGAGTTTAAAAAAAAAAACTATAAATCACTTGTGCTGCTGATGAAGGATGAAATGATGAGAGTAAAATTAATGACTCAACTAGGATGCGCGTCTCCTAAAAGTGATTGATCTTGCGGAAAACTATAAACTAAGCTTGACTAAAATAAAAACTGACCCTATTCTCCATGCGGGGCCCCCTGATTTCAAGAAAACAAAAAATGACACTCTTTTTTTCAAATCCCGACTTCCTCCTTTTTTCATCAGACTAGGTTTTCTATATTAAGAGAAAGATTCATCAGACTAAGAAATTTATCCTATGAGAAAATTCATCAGACAAAGTCCTCTTTTTTTGATATCTTAGGAGAAAGATTCATCCGACTAAGATGTCTATCCTAGGAGAAAATTCATCAAACTAGGTTTTCTATCTTAGGAGAAAGATTCATCATACTAAGATTTTGATCGTAGAAGAAAATTCATCAGACTAGGTCTCTCTTTTTGGTATCTTAGGAGAAAGATTCATCCAACTAAGACGTTTATCCTAGGAAAAAATTCATCAGACTAGGTTTTCTATCTTAGGAGAAAAATTCATCAGACTAAGATTTCGATCCTAGGGGAAAACTTATCAAACTAGGTCTTCTATCTTAGAAGAAAAATCCATCAGAGTAAGATTTGATTGGGAGAGAAATCCATCGGACTAGGACTTTTATTCTAGCAGGAAAAATGTAAAATGGCAACTATAGCAAGACAAATAAAGGTAAAGATTCGAGAAACTTCCCTTTGTCGCCTCTGCTCTTCTTTTCTTTTTCTTCTCTTTTTATCCTTTTTTGTTTTTTCCTCTTTCTCTCCCTTTTTTTGAACCACTTTCCTTGCACTGCTTTGTTACTGTTTCACAGAAAGAAAAATTTGTGAATTTTTAAAATGGTGGTCGATTTATGGCCTTGAGTCTTTAGTAGCTTGGATTTTACTCGATCATCTTGAATCGGTCTCAAGAGATTTTTGTTCCACACCCACTTTGATTGTTTTACAGCTAGTACCATTTGTATTTGCAGCTCAATGATCCTTGTCCCAACTGTAGATCTTTGCTCAAGTGACTTTTTATGTATCTTGAATGACTTCTTGCTTTTTGAGCGATTTGTCTGTCAGCGAGAATCATCGGCTATCTTTCTTGTGCCAATCGGGCTGACAAGAGTCTTTTGGCGGAGCCCTTCCATGAATCCTCAAGGCATGCTGACAGTAATAGTTGAGTGCGCTGGCCAAATTTACTTTGTACAACTAAAAAGCTGGTACCAGATTTTGAAATCTTTTCTTGCTTGTTTTGACAAGGATGGACTCAAAATGAAGGACACAATGACACAAAGAAACGAACATTAACAAGAAATTCCCCATGTCGGAAGGACATAAGGAAGAGTTTTTTTTCTTTTTATTCCTTTTTTCAATAACTAGCCTTACTGGTCATGACATGAATTTTGGATTCAACTGCCTAACCTATCAAACTAATCCATTCTTCCCTTTTACAATTTTTAGGACCTTTAAAGTCTGGCTTGTTCGTGCCAATCCTTTGCATTAGCTTCATGACTCAGTTTCGACTAGTGGTGCTCCGAGGAGTTTTCACCAACAAGTGTCTCTCATTTATTTATCTCTACTTAATGTCACCTTACAGTGCCCGTGAGGAGTAAGACTCTCTCATTTTCGTCTTCATTTTCCATTTTTCTTTTGCTTTCTTGTGCAAGCAACTTGACAATGTTCTATGTCGCGTGAACACCGTTGCTCATTGCATGCTTTTCTTTGCATTCTTGAAGGCATATCGGAAGGTCTTTATTTGAAATGTTTTTGGACAGGGTTGAACAGAAGGGTCGGCATGAATGCTCAAAGTGGACATAAAATGAGGGGTTGTGGACTTAAAATTCTTGGAATCGACTCTTTCAAAAGTGAAATAAAGTTTCTGCCCCAGTTTCAGCTATTGAGGATTTTTTTATTGCATTTATCTTTTTTTTCTTTTTCTTTTGAATTCTTATTTGGTTAGACTTAACCGTTTTTATGGAATCAGGTCTAACGTAGTTCCAATATGTTACCTAACTTATTTTTCATCTTTCTTTCTGTATCTTTTTTTTTTCAGTTAAAGCTTGGTATTCATATATAGCAAAAAATGTACAATTGTTCCTACTAGTAGCTGATTGGACAGTCAGCTACTAATTCTATTTACACTTTTGTATCTTTTTGTTTCTCTTTTTGTTTCAAGTTGCCCAACTTCTATTTTTTATGGCATGGACTTTTAACAAATTTTTTTTTTCACTTGAACTTTCTAAGAATTGCCCCAGTTTGTACTCTTGGGACATGGACTCTTTTTTTTTTCATTTTCATTTTCCCCTTTTTTCATGTTTTTTTTGTTTTTTGACTCTTGACTCCAAACTTGATTCCAAAAGAGGGTGGTCAAAGAAAATAATACAGGCTCAAAATGAGTAGTGAAGGATATAAAGTATTTGGGTAGCAGAAAAAGGGCTTCCCAACCTCGAGAAAGCCAAACATAGTATCTTTTCGCGATCACAACATTGACGAACATTTCTATCTTCTTGGTGTATCATGGTCACAAGACACTTTCCATCCCCTATTTTCTAACAAACTTTAATTGGTTAAACATCCTCTAGCCCAATCTTCACAATGATTTGAAGGTGAATTTTACTTGATCTTAATTCCAAAGTATTTCAACTCTTTATTCATCCTCAAAAGTATTTCTTATCATTTTTTAGTTATCCAATTCCAAATTAAATCTGTTTCTAAGATCTGACCAAAATTTCTGCATGCATGTCATGTCATTAGAACTAGCGATAAAAGAACTAGGAATAGAATGACACGAAAGGACAAACAATTTTTAATTGAATAAGGATGGAAGGGTTTGACAACTAAACAAGCAACCTAAAATCCGAATTACAAACCTAAAATAACTCGGATAATGAAAATAGCAACAAAATAGACAAAGATGAATCCTACAAACAGAATAGAACGATGAAGGGTTTGACTCAATAAAATAACAAAATCTGGATCACAACCCTAAAATAACCCAGATAGCAGAAAAAACATCAAAACAAGCTACCAAGATTCCTTCCTAGCAAGGAGAGAATGACTTTTCAATTTTTTAAGCTTGACATTTATCCATAAGTTTGTTCATCAGAATCGCCATGGCCTTCTCCCATTTCAGTCGGCGAATTCCCGAGAGGATTCTCGTACTCCATGTCACTACGCATCACCCCAACAAAGTGTACATCATGTGCAGGTAAAGTACTCTGCGCGATACTCCAGGTGTCACTGTCTTGGATCACAATCAAGTTTTTCTAGATTATCCTTTCTATTTATTTTTTCAAATCCCGACAACTTTTAACATTGCGTCTTCTAGGGTGTCTTGGTGGCCGGACATCATACTGAGGTGCAACAACAGAGTATTAAGGGTTCTGAGGTAGACGATATTGCTCAGGAGAGTCATGGAATACCATAGGAGGCTGATCATACATTCGAGATGTTCTCCCGGGACCTATTCTAGACCCTAATGTCATCGTGGTTTCTTCAACCTTCTCATTCGAGTCACAAAAATTACCAAAACTATCTGATTCAATCTGGTCAACCTTAGTTGCGGCTTTAAGAACTGCTTGACTTATTATTTTGCCTGTCTTAAGACCATTCTCAACCATTTCCCCTATTTTGATTACTTTTGAAAAGGATTTACCCACAACGAATATCATGTTTTGGCTCTTGAGCCTGAAGAAAGATGGTGATTAGCTCGTGATCATCCATGGGTGGCTTAACTCAAGCTGCTTGTTCTCTCCAGTTAGTGGCATATTCCCTGAAACTTTCACTTGGTTTCTTCTGCATGTTTGAAAGGGAATTTCTGTCTGGGGCAATGTCAACGTTGTATTGGAACTGTTTGACAAAGGCCTGTGCCATGTCATCCCAGACGTACCGGTGAGATGTGTCTTGATCCAAAAACCATTCAAATGCTACTCCCGCAAGGCTTTCCCTAAAATAAGCTATCACCAATAGTTCATTTCTTCTCCCACCTCTTAATTTATTGCAATACCTTTTCAGGTGGGCTATGGGGTATCCATGTCCATTGTACTTTTCAAATTTGGGAGTCTTGAAACTAGGCGGCAAGTGGACATCGAGGAACTGGCACGATCCGGATTTCCCAACCTTTTGGGATCGTGATGGCGCCTACTAATGGGAGCTAGGCAAGCCAAATATTAATTGCAACTCCTTAACCACATAATCCTTTTTAATATTTATCAACAATAAGATAAAAGCAACCGATTTAACTAAACAAGAGGAAGACTTAATATTAATGAAAATGAATAACAATACAGAAGTTCAACATAGCCTCTACCCAAAATCTCGTGTCACATAACTCACGAATTACTGAGATTCACTAAGTACCATATCTGAAAGAAAGTGTAAGTTCTTTGTCTCGAAATAAATGAGACACAGACTGAAACAAATATAGAGGAGCCACCGATTCCTACAGATGCCTGCAAGGCTACCTCAGTGTCTCACTGGACTGAAGGCTCGCTCCTACGCTACTGCTGCTGCTCAAAAGCTGCTCCGGTATCTACACAAAAGTGCCGATTATAGCATCAGCACAACCGGTCTTATGTGCTGGTAAGTGTCTGGCCTAACCCCAGCAAAGTAGTGACGAGGCTAGGGCCAGACTCTAGATAAACTTGTGCAGTTACATAATATATGGTAAAAGAAATAACAGGAAATAAACAAGTAAAACTGTGGAGGGGGAAACATTCTCTAGGGATAGCAAACTAAATAAAGTTCTGATAATTGACAAAGAACCCACTATAAAACCACTAACATGAATAAGAATATATAAAACAACTTTCATTTAAAAGTTCATCTCGTTGCAGGTGTGCAACCCTACCTCAATTCACAATATCTCGTGGTAGGCATATAGCCTGATCCTATTTCTTCATAACCTTTGGTAGGCGTACCACATGCTCCAATTTCATCAATATCTCGTGGTAGGCGTACCGCCCCGTCCCATTTCATCAATATCTTGTGGTAGGCGTACCACCCGAATTCTATTTCATCAATACTTGTGGTAGGCGTATCACCTGATCCCATTTCATCAATGTCATGTGGTAGGCGTACCACCTGATCCCATTTCATCAATATCTTGTGGTAGGCATACCACCTGTTCCCATTTCATCAATATCTTATTGTAGGCGTACCACTCGATCCCATTTCATCAATATCTCGTGGTAGGCGTACCACCTGATCCCATTTCATAAATATCTTGTGGTAGGCGTACCACCCAATCCCATTTTATCAATATCTTATGGTAAGCTTACCACCCCGTCCCATTTCACAAATATCTTGTGGTAGGCGTACCACCTAATCCCATTTCATAAATATATTGTGGTAGGTATACCACCCATTCCCATTTAATCAATATCTTGTGGTAGGCGTACCACCCGATCCCATTTCAATATCCTTTGTGGTAGGAGTACCACCCGGTCCCATTACTTCCAACACAAAACACAAAATTATCCTGGCAAGGGAACAAGACAATGTAATAACTTCCTGGCAAAGGAATATAATAACTACAATTCAAATGTCCCGTCAAGGGAGAGTCAGCTATAGCCAGTTCTATTCAATTTCTACTCGGCACAGTTAAAACCAACACTCAGTATCAAGGATCATCAATTAAGGCTCTTATAGGATTAATTAAGAATTCACAACTATCAATTTAAGACCCACGGTCATGCTCGACACCAACATATGGGTACTCGTCACCATGCCCATATGTCGTACACAACACAAACACGTAGAAAATACGACTCAACTCCTAATCCCTCAAGCTAAGTTTAAAGCGAACACTTTCCTCGATGCTTTGAACTCAACTCAAGCCTCAATTATAGCTTTACCCCTCGATTCCACCACAAATCCGCTCAAATTTAGTCATAAGTTACTTAATTATATCAATAAATGCTAAATGAACCTATTTGAATGCATAAAAATGAGTTTCCCAAAGTTTTGCCCAAAAAATCCAAAAACGCCCCCAGACCCACGTGGTCAAAACCCGAGGTTCGAACCAAAACCCGACTACCCATTCCCCCACAAATCCATATCTATGAATTGTTTTGAAATCAGACCTCAAATTGAGGTCCAAATCCCCAATTTTAGAAAAACCTAGGTTCTACCCAAAATCCCCAATTTCACCCATGAAAATAATTGATTTTAGGTTGAAAGCATGTTAAATGATGTTAAAGATTGAATGAAATGAGTAAAAACCAACTTACAAATGATTTGGAAGAAACCTTGCTCTTGAAAAATTGCCAAGGAGTTTGTGTAGGAAGAATGGTGAAAAATCATTCAAATTCGACTAAGTATTGAATTTGCTGGGTCTCAGATGTGGGAAATGCGAACTGGGGTTCGCAATTGCAAACCTCGAATCTGTTGGCTTGGGAATTGTGAAGGTGAGTTCGCATTTGCGAACTCTTAAGAAATCTGGGCTTGTTCACATTTGTGAAAAATTAGTCGCATTTGCGACCTCAGAGGATTTAAGCAGGCATCGCAATTGCGTCATTTTCTTCGCATTTGCGAAGAGGGCTGCCAAGGACACCTTTCGCATTTGCGTTACAAGGCTCGCATTTGCGAGATAGGCTTTGCAAATGCGAAGCCTGTAGGTCTGAAACACCAGCTTTGAAAGCATGTAGCTTCTAAGTTGAAATTTTAACTCGACACCTATCCAAAATTTACCCTAGCCCTCGGGGCTCCAAACTAAACATACACATCACCTCAAAATCATCCTACGGGCTTATCCGTGTGATCAAATCGCTAATTTAACATCGTAAACATCGAATCAAGCCTCAAAACTCATGATTCCTTCAAAATTTACATATAACATCAAATTTTCATTTTACGTCCGAAACACGTCAAAAGACGTCTGTTTTCAACCAAACATTACCAAAAGTGCTTAAACCATATGTAAGACTTGTACTAGGCACTGGAACCAAAATATGGGCCCGATACCATATTCTTTTAATCAGATTTCATTTACAATTTCCGTAACTATTTCCAAAAAATAATTTCACACAAAAACTCATTTCTCGGTCTTGGGACCTCGAAATTCGATTCCGGGCATACGCCCAAGTCCGATATTTTCCTGCAGACCCTCTAGGACCGTCAAATTACGGGTCTGGGTCCGTTTACCCAAAATGTTGACCGAAGGGAAATTTATTCAACTTAATATTATATTTAGCAGTTTTCTCGTAGAATTCATATTTAAGCTTTCCGGCTATGCGCTCGGAATGTGCACACGAATTGAGGCAACCCTAAATGAGGTTTTCAAGGCCTCGGAAGCATAGTATGATTAAGGAAACAGGTGATGGTCCTTTGGGTCGTCATATTATCCACCTCTAAAACAAGCGTTCGTCCTCGAACGGACAAAAGAAAGAAGTACCTGAGTTGGGAAAAAGAATGGGGATAACGGCTCAGCATATCAAACTTACACTCCTAGGTCGATGCCTCAGGAGGCTGACCTCTTGACTGTTTAATGTGCCGGTCTAAATTAGCCATCGGCTCCTCCTCATAAGATAGGTCCTTGTCCAACTGGAAAGTGCTGAAATCCAACAAGTGGGATGGATCACCGTGACACTTTTGGAGCGTAGAAACATGAAACACAGGATGCACGACTGACAAGCTAGGCGGAAGGGCAAGTCTATAAGCCACCTCTCCCACACGATCGAGAATATCAAATGGACCAGTGAACCTAGGGCTAAGCTTGCCTTTTTTCCCAAATCTCATCACGCTCTTCATAGGTGACACTCAGAGCAATACTCGCTCACCAACCATGAAAGCCACATCTTGAACCTTGCGATATGTATAACTCTTCTTCCTGGACTGAGCCATCCGAAGCATATCCTGAATGATCTTGACCTTATCCAAGGCCTCTTGAACTAAATCTGTACCCAATAACCAAGTCTCTCCCGGCTCAAACCATTTGAGTGGAGACCGACATCTCCTACCATACCTCATAAGCAGGCATCTGAATGTTGAACTGGTAGCTGTTATTGTAGGCGAACTCTGCTAATGTCAAAATCTGATCCCACAAGCCTCCAAAATCAATGACACAGGCTCAGAGCATATCCTCCAATATCTAAATGGTCCACTCGGACACTCCGTCCGTTTGAGGATGAAATGATGTGCTCAACTCAACCTAGGTTCCCAACTTTCGCTGAACGGCTCTCCAGAAGCGCGAGGTTTTGAACTGCATTCCCCGATCCGAAATAATAGATACCGGCACCCCATGAAGGCGAACAATCTCTCTGAAATAGACTTCAGCTAACCTCTCGAATGAATAAGTGGCTGCAACAGGAACAAAATGTGTTGACTTGGTCAGTCTATCAACAATGACCCAAATCGCATCAAACTTCTTCCGGGTGAACGGGAGTCCAGTAACAAAATCTATAGTAAACCTCTCCCACTTCCACTCGGGAAGCTCAATCTTCTGAAACAGTCTGCCAGGCCTCTGATGCTCATATTTAACCTGCTGATAGTTTAAACATCGAGCCACATATGCAACAATATCTTTCTTCATTCTGTGCCACAAATAGTGCTGCCTAAGATCCTGATACATCTTCGTGGCTCCCGGGTGAATAGAATACTGAGAACTGTGGGACTCCGCTAAGATCAACTCTCGAATCCCATTAACATTGGGCACACAAACTCACCCATGCAATATCAAGACACCATCGTCACCTAAGGTCACCTTCTTGGCACCTCCATGTCTTACCGTGTCTCTCAGGACACACAAATGGGGATCATCAAACTGCTGCTCACGGATACGCTCCAACAATGAAAAACGAGCAACCGTGCAAGCTAACACTAGGCTAGGCTCAGAAATATCCAATCTCACGAATCGATTGTCCAAGGTCTGAACATCCAAAGTAAACGGTCTCTGGTTGATCGGATATAAGCAAGACTAACCATGATGGCAGACTTCGCACTCAACGCATCAGCCACTACATTGGACTTACCCAGGTGATACAAGATAGTAACATCATAATATTTTAACAACTCCAACCACCGTGTCTGCCTCATATTCAACTCATTTTGCTTGAATAGATATTGAAGACTCTTGTGATCGGTGTACACCTCACACGTCACACCATAAAGATAATGCCTCCAAATCTTCAATGCATGAACAATGGCTGCCAACTCCAGATCATGAACCAGATAATTCTTCTCATGGATCTTCAACTGCCTAGAGGCATAGGCAATGACTCTTCCATCCTGCATCAATACTGCACTAAGCCCAATACAGGAAGCAGGACAATAACCTATATAAGGCCCTAAACCTGTGGGAAAAACCAATACCGATGCTGTAGTCAGAGCTGTCTTGAGCTTCTGAAAGCTCGCCTTACACTCATCTGACCATTTGAACTGAGCACCCTTCTGGGTCATCCTGGTCATTGGGGCTACAATAGACGAGAACCCCTCCACGAACCGATGATAGTAGCCTGCTATCCCCAAGAAACTCTGGATCTTTGTAGCTGAAGCTTGTCGAGGCCAGTTCTTGACTACCTCAATATTATTTGGGTCCACCTAAATACCCTCTGCTGATACAACATGACCCAGAAATACAACTGAGCTCAACCAGAATTCACACTTCTACCCCTCAGAGTCTGAAGAACCACTCTGAGGTGCTGCTCGTAATCCTCATGGCTGCGAGAATATATCAATACATAATCAATGAACACTATAACAAATGAATCCAAATAAGGCCTAAACACTCGATTCATCAAGTCCATGAAAGTTGCTGGGGTATTGGTCAACCCGAATGACATGACCAAGAACTTACAATGCCCGTATCGAGTGTAGAAAGCTGTCCTAAGGACATTGAATGCCCTAATCCTCAACTGATGGTAGCCAGATCGCAAGTCAATCTTGGAAAATACCCTGGCACCCTGAAGCTTATCGAACAAGTCATCAATCCTCTGTAGTGGATACATATTGTTGATCGTTACCTTATTCAATTACCAATAATCGATACACGTTCTCATTGACCCATCCTTCTTTTTGACGAACAACACCGGCGCACCCCAAGGCGATACGCTAGGCCTAATTAAGCCCTTCTCCAACAAGCCTTGCAATTGATCCTTTAAATCTTTCAACTCTGGCGAGGCCATTTGATATGGCGGAATAGAAATGGTCTGAGTACCCGGAGCCACATAAATGCAAAAGTCGATATCCCTGTCAGGTGGCATACCCTGTAGGTCTGAAGGGAATGCATCAGGGAGCTCTCGAGTAATGGGAACAGAATCAATAGAAGGGACATCAGTACTGGAATCACGGACATAAGCAAAATAAGCTAAACACCCCTTCTCGACCATGCGTCGAGCCTTCACATATGAGATAACACTGCGAGTGGATGGAATGACCAGGCGTCCCTCTCTACTCTAAACGGGGCAAATCTGGTAAGGCTAAGGTCATGGTCTTGGAATTGCAATCCAAGATAGCATGATACTGGGACAACCAATCCATCTCTAATATGACATCAAAGTCGACCATGTCTAAAAACAACAAATCAACACGGGTCTCAAGACTCCCAATCACTACAACATAGGAACGATGAACCCAGTCGACCATGATCGAATCACCCACTGGTGTAGACACATAAACAAGAATTCTCAATGAATTACTAGTAACTAGGTACGATGAAAAATAAGATGACGCACTACGAATATGTAGACCCTGAATGAAATAGCACTGAAGCATCTCTATCACAAACCAAAATAGTACATGTAATGACTACATCCGAAGACTCATCATCTGGCCTGGCTGGAAGAGCATAACACCGAGGCTGGGCTCCACCTCCCTGAACCATATCTCTAGGATGGCAGACTACTGGCTAGCCTCCACCCCTGGCCGCCTGAGCTCCACCTCTATGACCTCTACCTCCACCTCTAGCACCACTACCCCCACCTCTAGGTGGTTGGGCAGGTTGTAAAGCATCTTGTGCTTGTACCATGGAATGGGAACCCTGCTGTAAAGAACTGCTCGAAGTTCAAGGACAATACATAGAAATGTGCCTCGTGTCGCCACAAGTAAAATAAACTCTTGGATGCTGGGACTGGTAACCCTGGAAACTCTAAAGCGATGGTGCACTGATAGGTGATGATGGTGCACTATAAGGTTGATGATCAGAATAATATGGCTGAGAACCACGACCAACTGAAGTACCATGGGAAACCTGGAGTGCTAACTGGAAGGGTCTAGGAGGATGACCCCTATCATATAAATCTCTGCCTCCAGATGAGGCACCACTGCAACACCCTGACTGACGGGGTCTCTTGTCTACTCTATGACCACCCCCTATGGCAATACCATCTCAATCCTCCAGGCCACATTGGCCACCTCCTGAAAAGTGATATCACTCCTCTCATCTCTGGCCATCTGGACACAAATAGGCTGGATGAGTCCATGAATAAACCGTCTCCCTCTCTCCCTCTCAGTAGAAAGTATGACAATAGCATGCGAGCCAACTCAATAAACCTATTCCCGTACTGGGTGAATGACATAGACCCCTGATGTAGACGCTCGAACTGCCTCCGATAGGCCTCGTGCTGTGTGATAGGGAGAAACTTCTCAAAAAATATGTGCGTGAACTGCTCCTAGGTCAAGGCTGAAGACCCTGCTGGTATAGCTAAACAGAAATCCCTCCACCAAGTCTAGGCTGATCTAGATAGGCGAAATTAGTGGAATCAACTCCATTGGACTCAACAATACCCATATTTCAAAGAACCTCGTTGCAGTTGTCCAAATAATCTTTAGCGTCCTCAATGGGTACACCACTGAAGGCAGTAGTGAAGAGTTTGATAAACCTATCCCACCTTTACAAAGCATCTGCTAACATAGGTGCTCCACCGCCGGTCTGAACAACCACTCCCAACTGAACAGCCATAGCTGGCTAAACCACTGGAATCTGAACCTGGGAGCTACCTGCTCCGGAGTACGAGTAGCAGGAGTCTGGACTCCTCCTCCAGCCGCAGAAACGGTGGTGCTACAAGAAGCGACCCTGTCCCTGTGACACTCTCCATAAGACCCACTAAAAGATCCAGAGCGTCCTGAAGAACTGGGGTGGCAATGAACCCCTCAGGGACCTGAGCTGAGCCCACTAGAACTGCTGGAGCTGAGGCCAGAACCTCATCGTCGAAATCAACCTGAGGCTCCGCCACTGGTGCTGCTACTCGGGGCTGAGCTATGCCCCTACCTCAGCCTCTAGCACGGCTTTGGCCTCGCCCTCTACCCCCAGCAGGGGCTGCCTGGGGCTCATACTGCTGATCGGTAGATGAGGAAGCACATGTTCTCGCCTTCTATGAAAGGACAAAGTAGAAAGACAATCAGTATTTGAGAATAGAACCGCACGACAAGAAAGAACAAATGTGAAGTTTTCCTAATTCTATAGCCCCTGGGGGATAAATACAGACGTCTTTGTACCGATCCTCAGACTCTACCAAGGTTTTCCATGATTTATGAGACCTATGTAACCTAGAGCTCCGAGGACAACTTGTCACGACCTAGATTTCCTAACCTTCGGGGATTGTGATGGCGCCTACTAATGGGAGCTAGGCAAGCCAAATATTAATAACAACTCCTTAACCACATAATCCTTTTTAATATTTATCAACAATAAGATAAAAGCAACCGATTTAACTAAACAAGCAGAATTATATTAATGAAAATGAATAACAATACGAAGTTCAACATAGACTCTACCCAAAATCTGGTGTCACATATTTGACAAACTACTAAGATTCACTAAATAGAATGTCTGAAAGAAAGTGTAAGCTGTTTGTATCGAAAAACATGAGATAATGACTGAAATAAAGATAGAGGAGTCGCCGATGCCTGCGTACGCCTGCAAGGCTACCTTGGTGTCTCACTGGACTGAAGGCTCGCTCCCAGGCTCTACTTCGGTATCTTCAAGTAAGTGCAGAGTGTAGCATCAACACAACCGACCCTATGTGCTGGTAAGTGTCTGGCCTAACCCTGGTGAAGTAGTGACGAGGCTAGGACAAGACTCTAGATAAACCTCTGTAGTTACATAAAATATGGCGAAAGAAGCAGCAAGAAATAAAAAAGCAAAACCGGGGAGGGGGAAACATGCTCTGGGGAAAGAAAAATAGACAAAATTCTCAGAACGAAAAAAAGAACCCACTATAAAACTACTAATATAAATAAAAATATAAGAAAAAACATTCATTTAAATGTTTATCTCGTTACAAGTGTGCAACCCGATCCCATTTCTCAATATCTCGTGGTATGCGTACCACCCGATCCCATTTCATCATAACTTGTGGTAGGCGTACCACCCGCTCCCATTTGATCAATATCGCGTGGTAGGCGTGCCACCCGGTCCCATTTCATCAATATCTTGTGGTAGGCATACCACCCAATCCCATTTCATCAATATCTTGTGGTAGGCGTACCACCCGATCCCATTTCATAAATATCTTGTAGTAGGCGTACCACCCGATCCCATTTCATTAATATCTTGTGGTAGGCGTACCACCCGTTCCATTTAATCAATATCGTGTGGTAGGCATGCCACCCAATCCTATTTCAATATCCTTTGTGGTAGGCGTACCACCCGATCCCATTACTTCCAACACAAATTAAAAAATAATCCCGTCAAGGGAACAAGACAATGTAATAACTTCCCAACAAAGGAATATAATAACAACAATTCAAATGTCCCAGCAAGGGAGAGTCAGCTATAGCTAATTCTATTCAATTTCTACTCGGCAGAGTTAAAACCAATACTCAGTATCAAGGATCATCAATTAAGGCTCTTATAGGATCAATTAAGAATTCACAACTATCAATTTAAGACCCACGGTCATGCTCGGCACCAACATATGGGTACTCGTGACCATGCCCATACGTCATACAAAACACAAACACGTAGAAAATGCGACTCAACTCCTTATCCCTCAAGATATGGTTAAAGCGAACAGTTACCTTCGATTCTGGCACA